>CM071598.1:2515000-3765000 GCA_036435485.1 Saposhnikovia divaricata | reverse complement strand
AATTCGAAAATTAGAGGAGTTGACTTTTTGGTCTAATACCGGATTTAAATTTTGTATGGGTCAACAAACTCGATATCCAATTGGAGGACCACAAAAATAAGGATCTTGATTTGTGCGTCAATCAAAAGGCTCTGATGCCAATTGTTAGGTCCAAAATAGTTTGTAGAAGGGGGTTGAATACAAACTATGTCGTTTAATCGAATTTGCTTTTTTCTTAAAATATTAAATCAAGAACAATTGATGCGGAAGTTTGAAAATATAGAAAAGATGGTAGATTTTAGTTGAAAAAGTTAATCGGTTAATTATGAGTAATTATAAAATTATTACTTCACTTTATTAAATAGAATGCCCGTTATATGATTAGAAAAATAGAGGATGTAGTTAGAGAAAATAAAAAGATAATATGTTATAGGTGAAAAAGGAAATTGATTAGTTTATAGTAATTATAATTTAATTATGTCATTTTACTAAATAAATTGCTCAAAGTTTTTATAAAATGAGAAATTAATGTTACCCGTTATATTTCTACAAAAAAGTGAATTTAATTAGAAAAACTAAAAAAGATGATAAATTTTAGTTGAAAGGTAATCGATTAATTATTTGTATTATAATATTATTATTTATTTTTGTTGAATGGAAATACTCGTGATATACTTGGAAAAAAAGAGGTTTAGGTAACGTGTTTTGGCTTAAAAAGAAAAAGGTAACCGTCCAAGATCTAATTGGAAAAAGAAAGATTTAGTTAGAGAAAAAAGAAAAGTTAATAACGTGTTTTGACTGAAAAAGCTAATTGATTAGTTAAAAGTAATTATAATATAATTATGTTATTTTATTAAATATAATTGTTTGTAGTGTTTTTAAAAAGGAGAAATTTTGGTTACATAAAATGTAAAAGATATTCTAATTTACTTGAAAAAGGAAAGTATTTAATTATTGAAAATTGAAAAAGGTAATATGTTTAACCTAATAAAGGAAAAATTTTAGTTAGATAAAATATAAAAGATATTCTATTTTACCTGAAAAAGGAAATTATTTAGTTCTTGAAAAAGTAGAAAAAATAATATGTTTAATCTGAAAAAGGAAATTGAAGTAGATATGTAATTGAAAAATAGAAAAGGTAATATGTTTAACCTGAAGAAAGAAACTGATTCATAAAGGAGAAATTTTAATTAGATGAAATATAAAAGATATTGTATTTTAGATGAAATAGAAAAGGTTTTGTTTAGTTGATTTGAGTAAAAAATGAAATTGATAATAGATTAATAATATTAATATTAATTGGATGCAAGGGTAATTATGTAAATTCAATAGGTACCGACCAACCAAACTTTTAATGTTTGCTAATTGATTAGTTAATAGTAATTATAATATAATTATGTTATTTTATTAAATATAATTGTTTGTAGTGTTTTTAAAAAGGAGAAATTTTGGTTACATAAAATGTAAAAGATATTCTAATTTACTTGAAAAAGGAAAGTATTTAATTATTGAAAATTGAAAAAGGTAATATGTTTAACCTAATAAAGGAAAAATTTTAGTTAGATAAAATATAAAAGATATTCTATTTTACCTGAAAAAGGAAATTATTTAGTTCTTGAAAAAGTAGAAAAAATAATATGTTTAATCTGAAAAAAAAATTGAAGTAGATATGTAATTGAAAAATAGAAAAGGTAATATGTTTAACCTGAAGAAAGAAACTGATTCATAAAGGAGAAATTTTAGTTAGATGAAATGTAAAAGATATTGTATTTTAGATGAAATAGAAAAGGTTTTGTTTAGTTGATTTGAGTAAAAAATGAAATTGATAATAGATTAATAATATTAATATTAATTGGATGCAAGGGTAATTAGGTAAATTCAATAGGTACCGACCAACCAAACTTTTAATGTTTCGGAATTTATATAATAGTATAGATAGATAGATAAGATAGAGCACAAATATTAAATTTTATAAATATTAGAAAAGGAATAGTGCGTTGCAGTGTGATAAGCTAGTAATTAACAAATAAATTTAAAAAAATATTTGTAATTATAAATAAAGATATTAGAACCTTGTCAAAAAGACCAACAGGTGTCCACACCCGTTTATATAATCCATCAGCTAGGAAGGAAACCCTAATTAAGGCGTGCGCAACACCAACACGATCTCATTTGTTTAAAGACATACATGAACAGCCTCTGGATCAGCTGCTGCAATCTCCTCACTCACAGCTTCTCTCTCGAAGTTGGCGAGCAACCACAATACAATTCTCCTTCACTTCGTCCTCTAAGGTCAGCATATCTCATCAATTAATTCTATACGTACATGTCATATATGTGTATCAATACATGTATAAAGATATATGATTTCTGTTTACAACTATTAATAATAACTTGATGGTGTCTTGTGATTTATGATTCTGTAATTGCAAGTATCATGAGTTAAAATTTTTCATTTTTCTCCCGAATTCTAATACTTGATATTTTGTCAATTTTTATTTTTTAATGATTTATCGTGTAACAAACAGAAAGCATTTTTAATTTATACAATATTTTGATGTGTGAATCGCTAATACTCTCCTGATTGATTGGTTAAACATTCTTGAAGACCATCCCATGCCGAGCATTTTAGGACCCCACTTTTATACTACTGTACCAAAATGTGGTTTTGTGAAAAACTTGTTCCGGTTGCTCCAAATTTGTTAACACATTAAATTTAAGCTGTAGGAACAATTTTCTAATATTAGGATTTAATGATCCTATAGTTAATTATAGGTAATATCCTATATAGGTAATATCCTATAGTTAAGTCATATTTCAATACAAAAGTAATAGTATTTTTGTAAATACAGTCGGGTGAATTCTATTATTACAAAAATGCCATCTAACTTTTGTATCTAAAATGCAATTAATTTTAGGTAATTTTCATACAGTTAACTGTAGGAACATTTTTCTAATATTATTATATTATAATATAATAATAATATGCAAAAATTTCAAAATAAAGTAAATAATTAAGAAAACTTAAAATTTTATTGAATTACATAATAAAAAAACATATTACAAGAACACGAAACATATTAATAAATTAACGATTATTATAAAATTGGTAGATATGATCAATCATTTTGATTCTGTTCAGTTTTTTTTTTGTGCATGTGCGAATGTTTCATTCGATCGTTTGTATCAATGTTTCTAAGTAAACAAATAGCGTTAGCTTCTGACTTCAACAAAAGCAATTCTCATAGAAAGAATATTAATGGTATTTGTTTAATCCCTGCAGATACTATATGATCATAAACACTAATTTTATTCCACTTTCTCACAATGCATGTCTAACCCACTATGATCCTTTTTTTTATGTTGAGTTATTTTCTCACCTCCTAACTTCTTGGGAGGTTTGTTTGAAAAGAGATAAAAATTTGATCACGTGCTGATTGAGAGTTCTGTGCCATCTAATAATTTCCAGTGTGTGTTTTGTTTAGGGTTCTCCTGGAAAGCCATGTCTCGTAAAAGCAGAATGAGAGATTGTGAACAAAAAGAATTGAGGTTGTTACTGGAATATAAAGTCAAGTGGTTTTCTTATCGGCTTGACAATATTGGAATGTCATTCAATTTAGAAAGAAAGGTGTGTACACATGTTCATATTTAAAGCGGTTCTCATGTTTCAGGATGAAACTGGTTCTTGTGTCAAACAAATCATGTATGTATATATGTGTTTCTAATTGTGTATTTCTATTAGTTATGCTAGTTCATATGTATATATCTATAGTACATGCCTGTTACACTAGTAATTAATTTGATGTTTTGAGTCATGTCTGTTGAATCGATTCTTTTCCCTTAGATTTTGTCAATTAGTTATATGTATAGAGTCATTACTCGTTACTTTATTCAAAAGTGACTTTGAAGTGGTATCTTCAAGTGAAACAATTTTGTTTTAAAGGATCTTTACATGTTTGTTGGTACAAAATTCCAGTATAAAATTCTTGATGGCCATGTTAAAAAGTTGATGGAGTCTGGAGACTTGGAGGTTATACGACTGATAGAAGCACAAATTTTTGGAGGTAAAAGAACACTTTTTTCTTTCAACATCTTCTGCTAATTTTTTAGCTAATTATATATCTCCTGCTAATTAATTCAATTGAATTATTCTATGCTGAAATAATTTTGTTGTCAGACCCAAGACTAGTTGATGGTCTAAAACCTGTGGTTGTTGAGCTCCTTGTTAAGATCCTCGATGAGAATAACCAAGATTCCATCAAGGTTTGATGTCTTGCGTACATTCTGAATGATTTTAGGATTTTTTTAAGTTTCAACGACCCATCTTTGGACAATTTTGGATTTCTTTTTCAGGGTGTTGCTGCTTGCATCCTGGGGTTTGCAATTTTGATGAATGCGGCCTTGTTATTAAAAAAAAGGTAATTGAAGTCCTTGTGAACCTCATGTCTACTGACTCTAATAAGATAGCTATTCCAGTAATTATCTTCTGTCAGTTTCCCCATTTTGGCCAATGTGAATGCATGTGCGACTATATAAACTATCTATATGCGCAGGTTGTGGATGCATTGACACGTTTAGCTTATGTTTCCCAGGATTATTCAAGTTTTATTGTTGAAAGAGGTGCTTTAGAAGGTGCGCTTGAAGTTGTTAAAACCATTCATTGGAGTCCTAATATGTTACGAAGCTTGAGCAAGTTTATGGCGGTTAAAAGGCATATGATAGCTATTTGTAGTTCGAGGATACAACTCAACTTAAATTAATATGTAATAGTAAATAATAAATATGAACTGTCCATGAATTTCAGAATGTTTAATCTATCACAAGAAAAAGATTAAAATCAATTTACAGACTTGAAAATCTACTATATTGAAAGAAGTTCAGACATCTGATCAAGCCTTAGTGCAGTAATTGACAAGGGATGGATTCAGTTTTAGTGACAGAGATTTAGACAGTGACAATATAAGTACTGTACAGTTGAAGAAAGAATAAAGAAGAAGAAGAACCACAACTTAAAGTCAAGAATAAAGAACAATCATTGGAGTTAGTCGTTCATGAACTAGACAGTATATGGAGCGTCAACAGTAAATTCGATGGTAGAGCTTTATTATCTTAAAGTGGTTTACAGAATAGTTATGGATATAAAAGGATGCAAGATAATTCTTTTTTAATTAATTAAATCAGGTAATTAATTTAATTAATAAATTAATTCTCTCAAAATTAATTTATTCATTAAAATGACTATTAGATTAACTAAATAAGAATTATTATGAAAGTATATTAATTAAATGATTTGTTTAGAATCATTTAATTGATTTATTCAAACATTTGTTCTATCATGACAGTTTAACTGACATACTGAGAGTCATATTAGCTTGGAGAAGAGTGTCATAGTGACGCAACAGAAACTATCATAGTGAGAGTTATAACAGATCAAATGAGAGTGATGTTGATGTGTCATACCGAATGTCATATACATTCAAGTAAAATATTAGTTGTTGGGGTGTCATGGTGAAGTGTAATACCGAGTGTCATAGTGGGTTAAAAACACCACTATGATAGTATACTTTTCAACAACAGCCTTTGATATAAAAGACAGAAGATAGCAACTTCAATAGATACGAATCATTATATCATTCAAGACAAAAAAACAGAAACCCAACAAAACTCTCTTTTCTTAAAAGACAATTGCAAGAGCAATTAATTCGTAGAAAATCAAAAGCTTAGTGTTTGTAATATTCTATTCGTTCAAGTTTGATTACTTGTGACTCTTGTATTATTAGTGAGTTTTTACTCCTAGTCTATATCTCGATTTTATTAACAAATCTAGAAAAATTCATGTCGAATTTTCTAATTTGTTTTTATTAACTAGATATTACTCTGTACTGATTTTGTAACAACAGTCAAGTTTAATATATTGATATATTCAACTTGAACTTTGTTTCATTTAATTCCGTACTAATTTATCTAAATTGAATTTAAATCCAAATGACAAATTTCGATAAAAGATACTATTTATATTTTATTAACAAATCTAGAAAAATTCATGTCGAATTTTCTAATTTGTTTTTATTAACTAGATATTACTCTGTACTGATTTTGTAACAACAGTCAAGTTTAATATATTGATATATTCAACTTGAACTTTGTTTCATTTAATTCCGTACTAATTTATCTAAATTGAATTTAAATCCAAATGACAAATTTCGATAAAAGATACTATTTATATTCAGCCCCCCTTCTACAATCATATTGGACCTAACAATTAATATCAGAGCCATTTGATTGAAGTACAAATCAAGATCCTATTTTTACTCAATTAAAAATCAAACCTGAATTTTTAACTCACTTAAAAATTCATCATGTCTTCAAAAGTTGGTACCGTGAAAATACCCATCTATGACAAGGATAATTATTATATGTGGAAGGACAAGATGTTGATGTTTCTTGAAGTTGCAAATCCCAAATATATGGGTGTTTTGAAATATGGATCAAAAGTACCAATGGTCTATGAACAACAAGTTATTGTGGAAGGAGTTATTGTTACTCCTGCAAGGGCTTATCAAAAATATCATGCTTCCTTTACACCTGATGAAAAAGAGGATGCTGCACTTGACATAAATTTAAGACTTATTTTAATAGATTCCCTGGACTCAGTAATGTACAGTCATGTGATTAATTGTAAAAATGCTAAACACATGTGAGAAACTATTAAAATTGTCAATGAAGGAACGGATGATGTTAGAGAAAACAAACTAGAGATCCTAACCTCTGAGTATGAACACTTCAGATCATGCCCTAATGAAAATGTACAGGAATTGTTTGAAAAGTATAATAAACTGATCAACAACTTGCAGCTGCATGGCAAGTACTATACACAGAAAGAGATTAACACGAAGTTCCTTTTATCAATGCCTACTCATCTGGAACATAGGATTACTTCTATTAGGGAATCCAGGGATATGAATGAAATTACTCTCGAAAGACTCTTCGGTGTTCTGAAAACCTATGAATTAGAGCAAGCTCAACAAAAAGAGATTTATGGTAAAGGTAGAGTTACAAACACATATACAGCTTTAGTTATTGAGACTCCATGGGAAATGGAAGCTAAGGTTGTTCGACCTTACAGCACTGATAGGGAACAGTTTGAAGTTGAAGTTGGTCAGACACCTGCTACTCAGGATAGTGGAGAGTTTTATTCTTTAGAAGAGTTGGATTAGTTGGAGGATGAATCCATGGCTATGATGGTGAGACAGTTCAGTAACTTCAGATTTAGGAGGAATCCCAAGTTCAGGTTTAAGTCTAACAGCAATAGATTCCAGAAAGGAGGTTCTTCATCCACTAGTAGCAAGAGTGGCTATAAAACTGGAACTATTGATAGAAGCAAGATTAGGTGCTTCAATTGTAATGAACTTGGACATTTTGCCACTGAATGTCAAAGACCCAAACAGAGTCAAAGAAGGGATTATGTTCCTGAAAAGAAAATGACTGGAAAAGCCTATGTGGCTGCTGGCAAAAGCTGGGATGACACAGATAGTAAAGATGAAGAAGTTGGTAATCTTGTGCTGATGGAAAATTCTGATAATTCCAATGGTTCCAATGGTTCTACCTCACAGGTAAGAGAGAAAATGTAAGAATAAATTTGTTAAACACTGATCTTGAAAATCAATTGTTAGAATTGCAAAATGTGCACAAGTGTCAGGATAAGCAAAAAGGGGAAATAGAACTACTTAATAAAAGGGAAAAGTCTTTGGTGGAAGTAATGTCTAAATAACCTGCTAAAATCAATGAACTTGAAACCAAGATAAGAGCTTACTATAACTCTTGTAAAGTGGCTAAAGAGATTTTTAACAAACAAGCTGTTGATCAAACCATAAGAATTGGGTTTGACTACAATGAAAGGGGAATACCACATGTGCTTAAGGGTGTCAAGAACCTTCTCTTTAAGAAGTCTATTAAAGAACCTTTAGATACCACTTGGCTACATACAAATTGCATTTTCTAACTCCAATCATTGTAGTCTGTTCATGTCTCTTGTGTGAGATCAGACAATGCTTCTTGTTAAAGAAGGCTTCATATCCCTTATCACAGAATTGACTGATACTTAGCATATTATGTTCAAGTCCTTACACAAAACTTCATCAATGATAACATTTTCAGCTTCCAATCTACCATATCCATCAGTTTTACCTTTGTTGTTATCTCCAAAGGTAATCACTGGGCCGACTTTCTCCACCACATTTGTCAGCAGGGCTCTATCTCCGGTCATATGCCTTGAACATTCACTGTCCAAAATCCACATAACATGATCACCTTTTTCACACCCTGCATTGACAAAGCAGTTAAACTTTCTTCGGAACCCAAATTTGATTGGGTCCAGAGTACTTGAAGAATTGGCCTTTATCAGGCAAAATAACATTCTTAATCTTTACAACAACATCTTCAACAGAGACTGGACACTTAACCCTGTAAAATGCTTTAACATTCTTTGGTTTCAGCTTGGGTATCCATGTCTTCACCATAACCTTAGGATGACTTGAGGTCCTTAACCTAGGATTAGGTGGAGTGACAGTCCTGGATCTAACATGCTCATTTCTACTCATATGTTGTCGGGGGGCAGTCTTATTAGAACATGCATGATTACTATTAAAGTAAGTAGACATAGCATTAAAGACACATGACATGCAATTCACAACACCACATACTTTATGAGAAGTATCAATAATAGAAATAGCAGGCATGGTAGACATGTTATTATTGTTCACATTCTTACAATTTAATTCAGTCATCAAAAAACTAGTTGAATTAACAACCTTGACTGGCACCTTAAGCACATCATTATTAAAACAGACATTTGCATTTGCACTGTAATAACCCCAACTTCAGTAATGCTACAGTGGTCACATGAATAGTAAATTTCGAGGATTTAGAGAAATGGTATATAGGTACCCTATAGTGGAAACATAAAATGAATAAACAGAAACCATATTAGTGTTGTACAATGGAAATAAGTGACTCGAAATGACGTTAGATTTCAGAAATTCCTGAAGCATGGATTTTGAGGATTTTGATTTCGAATAAGCTTCTATTGGATATTAAGGAGCATGGAAACATTATAAGAATTATATGTTGAGGAATTAGTGAATTTAGATTTAACCAAGGGATTATTAAGTTAAGAGAATACCAATGGAATTTAGATTGTTAAATGATTTTAAAACCACTGAGATAATGAGGTACATTCGAAACGAACCACAATTAGACGCATATGGAGACCAAGCAACCAAGATTAGTAATATAACAAGGATACATACCACATTATTTACCAATGTGATTGGCATTTTACTTAGAAAATTAAGAAATTGGGAGATTAGCTCATCCTAATGACATCACCATCCACTAACTTGTTTTAAGGGGGTAAATTAGTAACTTTGCAAGGTTTTAATCACTAAATATCTACCAAGCTTCCAAAGTACTCTAGTATTAGCAAGATTAGATGAGATAAGACCAAAACAAAACACAAAAAAACCTCTCCCCCTTCTTGTTTCTTCCATTCGGCCAAGGTAAGAAAAAAAAAAAGAGAAAAATCAAAACCAAAATCCTAGCTAGCATCAAGATTAAATCAAGGGAAAAATCATGGAGCTTCTTGGAGGATAGATTAAGACTAGCACAAAGTTTCAAGGCCAACCATCATCATCTTCATAGGTAATAAATTCATGAAAGTTGCTTGATGAATAGTGATGAATAGTGGTTTCAAGAAACTAACTTGGTTTTTATGATTCCTTTAGTTGATTCAAGTTAATCTAAGGTTGTTCAAGGTGTGTCCAAGGATTACTAAGGATTATTAAGTGTTCTTCAAGCTTCAAAGAGGTATAACAACCCTTGCCCTTTTATATTTATGGTAGATATTGAAGTGGTTGGTAGTTAAGTGGTGTTAATGTAATGTTTATGATGATTATGTGTTATAAGTGGTTTGTTTTGATGTGAAAATTTTGTTGTGGACTTGTAACCATGGCTGGTGAAGAATACCACATGGTGTAGGTGATGATTATGGTGTTTGATAATTGATCTGGAGGAGTTGGATTTATGGAAAGTAGGAAAATATAGCCGTTATAATGTCCGATTTTCGTTAGGACGAAATCTGCCCTGTTTTGTGACCCCTGCATCCGTACGGTACCCTACTGTCCAGGTTCCTATTTAACTATGAAATGATAGAGCTTAGTTCATAGATCGTTTTGATATAAGGTGCGTTAAAATCTGATGAACGGTTTAGGAGAAAAGTCAGTTTTAGTGAAAGCGGTTCAGAAATCGAGAAACCGTAAATGTATCAAACTTGAGGTTACAATTACCATACTTTAACATTGTTAAAAGTCACGAAATTTTGGGATAGTGTAGTAGGGTGGTCAGAGGACCCTTGACAGTTGACCTTACATTAAAATTCGAAATCCATATTTTCAGTTAAGTGTGGTCGTTAAGGAAAATGGTGAAAACCCCTGAAACTTCGATTTAGGTTATAAATGGTTAAGTTCTTGAGCCTTTGGGATAATAATAATACGTTAAACATATATTAAAGTTTCAAAAGGTAATGTTATGCAAGAGTGTAGTGAGTAAGAGATGTGGTTCTAACGACGGTCCTTTTGTGTTTATAGAAACTCCGGAAGAGGGACGAGCCATACCGTCAGGATATCGAAACCGAGGCAAGATTTCTTCTATCCCTATTTGTAAAACTACTTATCTTCACAAAGAAACTTGATTTCGTGGAATATATATGTGATGCTATTATTACTATATTGTGAAGAAATTGTCTTCCTTGAGTATTAATATTGAAAAGAAAGATATACGAAGATGTATATGAATATGGATATGAGTATAAGATGTATATGAATATGAATAAGAGTATGAGATGGATATGTATAGAGATGATTATGCATGAATTGAACATGCCTTATGATTATGAGAATAAGAGAGAATGGTATCAGTTGTTATCGAGGGTTATATGGTTATAATATTATATTAAAAATGTTCTTTTTGAGTATCAGTGGTTTAATAAACATTATTTGATTATCATACATTACTCTTAAAATAGATGGAATATTTTACAAATATAAAAGTATATTTGATTTCTGAATATGAAAGAGAGGTCTGAATCATAATCAAAGCATTATGATATATATATTTTATAAAAGTAATGTGCGAGAATGGAAATGATATTTTGAAAAGAGAATAATGATGTGATAAAGAGGGGGATTGCAACAGACTTGCGTAAGTGGCTGTGTCAGGGCTGTGTGCGACACAGTCCAGCATTTATTATTTTTATTACGGCACGAAGATGCCAAGGGAGGATGTTAGCAGGTGGCCTTCCTCCAGGGATGATCTTCATTCCTTCTACCGGTAGTAAAAAGAGAGCAGGTACGATTAGGCGACTGATCATCGTCCTAACGTATCAGGCGACAGCAGATATCCCCAATGTTTTTGAAAAGAAAGTGTAGACAATGGTTTTCAGATTTCTATACTGAAAACAGAATAATGATATGAGATGATGGAATTATGATTACAGATGAAGAAAAACTGATATTATATTATTTCAGATTTCTATACTGAAAACAGAATAATGATATGAGATGATGGAATTATGGTTACAGATGAAGAAAAACTGATATTATATTAATTCAGATTTCTTTCTTATAATAGTAAGTGGATGATGTATTATTAAATAAGAGCTCTATTCTTCCTTAAGGATTTTAATTGTTTCCTGCTATTACCTATGCATATACATATATGTATACTTGTTCACATTTTAAATTTTAGTTACAGTATAATCTTGCTGAGCTATTATAGCTCACTCTTGCTACTTATGTATATAGCAGCTAGGTCCCATGCCGATACTACGTACCACACCCCGCAAGAGGGTAAGGGAAAGGCGACCTTTTGAGCGAGTGCTGGCGACCATCCCCGAGGTAGTGACAAGCGGAGGGGCTTAGTATACTTATGTAAATTAAGTGTGTAAGTTGTAATAAACTTTAGTTGTTGAAGTGCTTCCTGTAGAAGCTTTGTTCAACAATGTACTTAGTAAATTCTGGGCTTGTAATAACTGTTAACTTTAAAACTTCTAAATATTGTGGTTGTTGTTCTATGAGCATATGACTGGTGTGTGTGTGTATTAGTGTGGGGTCAACTGCCTATTTATTTATTTATTTATTTATAAAAAAAAAAAAAAAAAAGGACTACAGAGATATTGATATTGATTGGAAATTGGACCTTGACGGCCCGGATCTTTGACCCCGGATCCCGGGGCGTCACAGATGGTATCAGAGCTAAGAGTCATAATGCTCAAGAACAAAAGTGATAATAATAAATGTATCAGTTATAATATAAATTGTGAACTTCCATCAAGTTCAGGGGTGGTATATCGCAGGTAGTATTTACTTTAAGCATATATTATAATTTATTAGACTGTTACTAATAGAATTTTATGTTTTATTATAGGAAGCGGAGATGGGTGAGCCGAGTCAGGACCCCCAGTGGCTAGGGAGGTCAGAGCAGGAGCTATTAGATCTTCAGCTGGCCGGGGTGGAGGTCCCCGAGTATGCAGTTGAGGACCTCAGGGAGAGACGCCGGGCGGCGGCTAGAGAGCGATTAGAGAGAGAGGAGGCAGAGGAGCAGAGACGGAGAGATGCTGTGGCCCTAGTGCCATATATGGGTAGACCTTCTACAGGATCTGACGAGGCAGGTCCTTCCAGAGTGAGATCGGAGATCCCTGAGGAGGAGAGGCCACTGCGTAAGAGGCCTAGGTTGTCAGTTATACCTGAGGAGCCGATTGAGTGGAGGGATATTCAGATGATTCCCACTCCTGTCCGACCCATCCCGGTGCCGTCACCAGTTCCATCCCCTCTACCTAGTCCTGACCCTATAGATGATCCTTTTGAGCAGTTTACCCCTCCAGGGCATTTTGGTTTCTTTGAGGAGGAGGAGGATCCTTCAGAGGATGCTGAGACAGAGTCGGTTCCTCCATCCCCACCCTTTGCACCACCACCACCTCCACCTGTGGATGCACCCCCCCTAGCTGTACCCCCTCAGGAGGCACCCTTACCGGCGGGTGACTCACTTTCAGCTACCTTATTGACCGAGTACTTTGCTCTTCAGGGACAGTTGGAGGAGTCCCGCAGGACTATAGACACCCTTCTACAGAGGTTAGAGAGAGGGAGAGGAGGGGTTATCCCGGATGGGATATCTCTGGGGATGATCAGTATTGAGCTACGAGCATTAGGAGATATTAGGAGGTTGTTGGGTGATAGGGGAGACCCGGCATGGAGGGCCCAGATAGTTGATACGGTTACTACCATGGTGGTCCAGATACGGGATGTTGTCAGGGCAGGGGTGTGAGCCGGGATAGTAGTTCGTCACTAATCAGACTAGTCATCTTGCTGATGTCATTTTGGGGATTAGTTTAGTTGTCCACTGTTTTAATCCCAGTCTGATTAGAGGACAGTTAGTAGTACTTTTGGTGATATCGGATTAGTATGTACGGCTATGTTTTGGGTTTCGAACCTTGTATTAGATGATGTATAATATTAGCAGTAAAAGATGTTGTAACCAAATTGTAAAATATTTATGTACATTAATGAAGTTTGTGCATTTCTATCTAAATTTTTGCTGCATATTTTTGTATAATAAATGTTGAGACTCAGAAATATTGATGTATAAAAGGTGATTGACTTAATGAAAAGGCTATCGTGTTAAGGGCGATACACTTACCTACTAAAGTTATGGTATAACTAGATGTAAATCGCATGATAAAGATATTGTGATATGCAAAGGAGCTAATTAATGATATAATTGTGTATATAGAAATGATGTATATGGTAACCCAAATTCGGGTAATTAATAAGGACTATTGTTATGTACAGAACTATGCCGCCTAGACGTGACAGTAGAGCGAATGCAAGGGAAAATGAGAGAGACGAAAGAAGTCGAAATATCGAAGGTACTAGACTGAACGAAAATGCTCATAATGAAGAAAATCATGAAGAAGGAGAAGAGGAATCAACTGGCCAACAAAGGAATCCGGGAGGTGATCCCTTTGCCCAATTCATGGACTTATTAAGGCAGAATTTAGCAAATCCACAGAATCCTCAACCACCACCTGTTCTCCCCAACCAGGCAGCTAGTTCCTTTCGTGCCTTTAAGTCATTAAAGCCCCCAGAATTCGAGGGAACCACTAACCCAGTAGTAGCCAGGGCATGGCTAAAAGAAATGGAGAAAGCTTTCGAAATACTGAGGATAGAGGAAGATCAGAAAACAGTTTTTGCAGCCTATCTCCTAAAGGGAGAGGCAAATTACTGGTGGGAAGCTAGGAAGAACCTAGAGGAAGTGGGAGTGATAACCTGGGAGCGTTTCACTAGGGTGTTCCTAGAAAAGTATTCTCCTAGGTATCTAGAAAACCAAATGGAATTAAAGTTTCTGGAGTTAAAACAGGATAACCTAACAGTGGCAGAGTATGAAAATAAATTCTCAGAACTGTCGAGGTTTGTTCCCGAGTTTGTGCGTACTGAAGAACAACGTGCAAAAAGGTTTCAACAAGGGTTGAAACCCTGGTTACGAACGAGAGTGGCCCCATTTGAGTTAACTGATTATGCTGCAGTGGTTCAAAAGGCATCAATTATAGAGGCCGAGAGTGAGCAGGCTCAAATAGGTCGAGAGAATAAGAAAAGAAGATTTGAGGGCCCAAAAGGAGGTTTAAGTGAGGGAAGCTACTTTAACAAAGGAGGTAAAGGACAAAAATTTCAATTTGTGGGAAAGTCGGGGGGTAACAAGACTACTAGTGAGACGGTGAGTCAGGGTGGAAAATCTTTGGGAACATTTCAGTCCAATCAATCACGACCACCATTACCAGATTGTGAGACGTGTGGTAAAAAGCATATAGGAGTCTGTAGAGTGCTGGGAATAACTTGTTTTAAGTGTGGACAAAAAGGACACTACTTTAACCAGTGCCCATCAACTGATGCAAACCCTAAAAGAGATGTTAAGTGTTACCAGTGTGGGAAACTAGGACACTTTGCTAGAGATTGCCGTTCAGGTGGGTCATACGCGTCAGGACAGAGTGGGGCTGCTTCAAATAGGCCTACTGCTAGAGTGTACAACATGACCTTAGGAGAAGCGTTGACGAAACCAGATGCGGATACAGGTACTTGCTTTTTCGATTTAAATTTTGTGTGTAAGTCTTTGGTTAAGGATCGACTTAATCAATTAATGGAATAAATAAGTTAATAAAATAGATAAGGAAAATCAGTATCTGTTAAGGGCTAGGAAACGTTATGAAAAGAAAAGTAGGAGTGTTTTGGGAAAACACAAGCTCGTTGAGACGAACAGGAAATATATATTATAGGTAGTATTTTCTTACAATTGTTTTAAAGAATATTATTAGAGCTTATTTTCTGGAAAATTTTACAGAGAGGAGCTATAGGAATATTGAGGAATTAATATTTATGTCATGATAGAGATCAGAAGATGGTCAAACCATAAGTGAGATACACTACTATTCAGAAAAGGTCAATGTAGTGGCGGATATCTTCGTCAAAAGAGGAAGGAGAGACGAGATAACCTGGAATGACTGGAAACAGGAGGAGATTTGTGAGGAAAAGACAGTAAAAGGACTGTTATTGATAAACTAAATGGCATGTTGATGAATGACAAGGAAGTTATGTTAGTATATTTCTGCGCAAACCAGATAGATATATTATAGAAGGAAAAAGGATAAAGGAAGTAGTGTGGAAGTTAGAAGATGTGAATGAGAAAGATACTTATGGACATTTCCAACATGATTCCGGGACGGAATCCTTTTAAGGGGGGAAGGATGTAATAACCCCAACTTCAGTAATGCTACAGTGGTCACATGAATAGTAAATTTCGAGGATTTAGAGAAATGGTATATAGGTACCCTATAGTGGAAACATAAAATGAATAAACAGAAACCATATTAGTGTTGTACAATGGAAATAAGTGACTCGAAATGACGTTAGATTTCAGAAATTCCTGAAGCATGGATTTTGAGGATTTTGATTTCGAATAAGCTTCTATTGGATATTAAGGAGCATGGAAACATTATAAGAATTATATATTGAGGAATTAGTGAATTTAGATTTAACCAAGGGATTATTAAGTTAAGAGAATACCAATGGAATTTAGATTGTTAAATGATTTTAAAACCACTGAGATAATGAGGTACATTCGAAACGAACCACAATTAGACGCATATGGAGACCAAGCAACCAAGATTAGTAATATAACAAGGATACATACCACATTATTTACCAATGTGATTGGCATTTTACTTAGAAAATTAAGAAATTGGGAGATTAGCTCATCCTAATGACATCACCATCCACTAACTTGTTTTAAGGGGGTAAATTAGTAACTTTGCAAGGTTTTAATCACTAAATATCTACCAAGCTTCCAAAGTACTCTAGTATTAGCAAGATTAGATGAGATAAGACCAAAACAAAACACAAAAAAACCTCTCCCCCTTCTTGTTTCTTCCATTCGGCCAAGGTAAGAAAAAAAAAAGAGAAAAATCAAAACCAAAATCCTAGCTAGCATCAAGATTAAATCAAGGGAAAAATCATGGAGCTTCTTGGAGGATAGATTAAGACTAGCACAAAGTTTCAAGGCCAACCATCATCATCTTCATAGGTAATAAATTCATGAAAGTTGCTTGATGAATAGTGATGAATAGTGGTTTCAAGAAACTAACTTGGTTTTTATGATTCCTTTAGTTGATTCAAGTTAATCTAAGGTTGTTCAAGGTGTGTCCAAGGATTACTAAGGATTATTAAGTGTTCTTCAAGCTTCAAAGAGGTATAACAACCCTTGCCCTTTTATATTTATGGTAGATATTGAAGTGGTTGGTAGTTAAGTGGTGTTAATGTAATGTTTATGATGATTATGTGTTATAAGTGGTTTGTTTTGATGTGAAAATTTTGTTGTGGACTTGTAACCATGGCTGGTGAAGAATACCACATGGTGTAGGTGATGATTATGGTGTTTGATAATTGATCTGGAGGAGTTGGATTTATGGAAAGTAGGAAAATATAGCCGTTATAATGTCCGATTTTCGTTAGGACGAAATCTGCCCTGTTTTGTGACCCCTGCATCCGTACGGTACCCTACTGTCCAGGTTCCTATTTAACTATGAAATGATAGAGCTTAGTTCATAGATCGTTTTGATATAAGGTGCGTTAAAATCTGATGAACGGTTTAGGAGAAAAGTCAGTTTTAGTGAAAGCGGTTCAGAAATCGAGAAACCGTAAATGTATCAAACTTGAGGTTACAATTACCATACTTTAACATTGTTAAAAGTCACGAAATTTTGGGATAGTGTAGTAGGGTGGTCAGAGGACCCTTGACAGTTGACCTTACATTAAAATTCGAAATCCATATTTTCTAAGAATTTTTACAGTTAAGTGTGGTCGTTAAGGAAAATGGTGAAAACCCCTGAAACTTCGATTTAGGTTATAAATGGTTAAGTTCTTGAGCCTTTGGGATAATAATAATACGTTAAACATATATTAAAGTTTCAAAAGGTAATGTTATGCAAGAGTGTAGTGAGTAAGAGATGTGGTTCTAACGACGGTCCTTTTGTGTTTATAGAAACTCCGGAAGAGGGACGAGCCATACCGTCAGGATATCGAAACCGAGGCAAGATTTCTTCTATCCCTATTTGTAAAACTACTTATCTTCACAAAGAAACTTGATTTCGTGGAATATATATGTGATGCTATTATTACTATATTGTGAAGAAATTGTCTTCCTTGAGTATTAATATTGAAAAGAAAGATATACGAAGATGTATATGAATATGGATATGAGTATAAGATGTATATGAATATGAATAAGAGTATGAGATGGATATGTATAGAGATGATTATGCATGAATTGAACATGCCTTATGATTATGAGAATAAGAGAGAATGGTATCAGTTGTTATCGAGGGTTATATGGTTATAATATTATATTAAAAATGTTCTTTTTGAGTATCAGTGGTTTAATAAACATTATTTGATTATCATACATTACTCTTAAAATAGATGGAATATTTTACAAATATAAAAGTATATTTGATTTCTGAATATGAAAGAGAGGTCTGAATCATAATCAAAGCATTATGATATATATATTTTATAAAAGTAATGTGCGAGAATGGAAATGATATTTTGAAAAGAGAATAATGATGTGATAAAGAGGGGGATTGCAACAGACTTGCGTAAGTGGCTGTGTCAGGGCTGTGTGCGACACAGTCCAGCATTTATTATTTTTATTACGGCACGAAGATGCCAAGGGAGGATGTTAGCAGGTGGCCTTCCTCCAGGGATGATCTTCATTCCTTCTACCGGTAGTAAAAAGAGAGCAGGTACGATTAGGCGACTGATCATCGTCCTAACGTATCAGGCGACAGCAGATATCCCCAATGTTTTTGAAAAGAAAGTGTAGACAATGGTTTTCAGATTTCTATACTGAAAACAGAATAATGATATGAGATGATGGAATTATGATTACAGATGAAGAAAAACTGATATTATATTATTTCAGATTTCTATACTGAAAACAGAATAATGATATGAGATGATGGAATTATGGTTACAGATGAAGAAAAACTGATATTATATTAATTCAGATTTCTTTCTTATAATAGTAAGTGGATGATGTATTATTAAATAAGAGCTCTATTCTTCCTTAAGGATTTTAATTGTTTCCTGCTATTACCTATGCATATACATATATGTATACTTGTTCACATTTTAAATTTTAGTTACAGTATAATCTTGCTGAGCTATTATAGCTCACTCTTGCTACTTATGTATATAGCAGCTAGGTCCCATGCCGATACTACGTACCACACCCCGCAAGAGGGTAAGGGAAAGGCGACCTTTTGAGCGAGTGCTGGCGACCATCCCCGAGGTAGTGACAAGCGGAGGGGCTTAGTATACTTATGTAAATTAAGTGTGTAAGTTGTAATAAACTTTAGTTGTTGAAGTGCTTCCTGTAGAAGCTTTGTTCAACAATGTACTTAGTAAATTCTGGGCTTGTAATAACTGTTAACTTTAAAACTTCTAAATATTGTGGTTGTTGTTCTATGAGCATATGACTGGTGTGTGTGTGTATTAGTGTGGGGTCAACTGCCTATTTATTTATTTATTTATTTATAAAAAAAAAAAAAAAGGACTACAGAGATATTGATATTGATTGGAAATTGGACCTTGACGGCCCGGATCTTTGACCCCGGATCCCGGGGCGTCACATGCACTATCTTCAGTTCTCAATTCTTTCTTAATTACAGATAATCTCTACTATTACTTGTTGATTTTACTTATTTACCCTTACTTAATTACAGATAATTTCTACTATTACCAGTAGATTTACTTATTTATCCTTACTTAATTACAGATAAATTCATCTTACTAACTAATCAACTAGCTTCAATACCTATGCAAGGCACGGGATTGCTTAACTTATAACTTGTATTGTAGTTTTTCTCGTTACATTTTGATATTAATATTAGCAATTGATATTATGACGATTAAAATTCTTTATTTTGTCGTGTTCTTTTTAAGCAACATTTTTTGTCCTTTTTCGAGATTTCCCATTTTGATTAAAACAAACGGATATGCCCTTTATTTTTTTCAAAATTTATTTCACTTCAAGTTCTTAGGGTCATGTATTTGTTGTATTTGATATTACAGAATGTTATTACTTAAAGTAATGCACGAGAGCCAAGTAAATATAAAAAAACATTGTCTTAGACATATTTCTATAAAGTGAAAATCCTAAATTATAGCACAAAAAATAAATTTATTCTACAGATTGCAGAGCAAAAATACGTAGTTAGAAATATGAAGTTAATGTTCCAATATTATTTTTAATAATGTTAGATCAATTATAATGACTTCTATGGTTTCTATACCCGTGCTAGGCACGAACTTCTTCAAACGCTTTATTATTACGTAAAACTATTGTACTTCACAGAAAAATATGTAAACTGATTAAAAGTTCTAATTTTTAATGCGATTCTAAATAAATATTAATTATATATGTATACATTCACGTATAATTAGTTAGATATAATTAATTGCAATGTAATTAAAGTGTTGTAATTAAGTAGATAGTAATAAATAAACATAATAAATACGAAATTTTAATTGATGTGTATTAATGAATGCAGAGGGTCAAAATAGTGATTTGAGGTGGATTAAAATGGAACATGTTGTGGTATTATATATTTATATAATATATTATTGATAATACATGTCTATTAATGAATGTAGAGGGTCAAAATATTAATTTGAGGTGGATTAAAATGGAACATGTTGTGGTATTATATATATATAATAGATAATATATTTTCTTTTTGAGGTTAAACATAATATTTTTCTATTTTCAATAACTAAATACAATATCTTTATATTTTATGTAACTAAAATTTCTCCTCTAAACATGTTATCTTTTCTATATTTCAATAACTAAATAATTTCCTTTTTCATTTAAAATAAAATATCTTTTATACTTTATTTAACTAAAATTTCTCCTTTTTTACAAACACTACGAGCACTTTTGTTTATGAGCACTTTTAATTAATAAAATAAATTAATTATTCAAAAGCATAATGTAAAGTAATATGTAACAGATGACATATGTAACTCAAGTAGGATAAAAAGATAAATAATATTAACTCTATACAGGGATCTTGAAATTTGAAGAACAAGCATCAACAAGGATCAAGTCGCTGAAAAATGTTCATTAACATGATCAAGCCTAAGTGACAGAATAAGATGTACAGATGATTCCGTTGAAGGGCCAAAAGATTCCATGTATTTATATTATTTGAAGATACTGCTGTAGGCTAATCAATTGGAATGTAACGAAGGTGTGAAGATCAAGATCAGTGCTAGTCACTTGTGAACCAGACCAGTGCACTAAGTGTCAGCATATACGAGAAGAATAAACACATTAATTCACAGAAAGAATTACCAAAGCCTATTAACGATCAGAGACAAACATAATATCTCAAGGTATTGTCAAAAATTAATTTACTCTAAAAATTAAATAAGTAACAGATTAATTAATTATTTATAACAAAAAAATAAATTAATCCGGTAGTTGGATTATTTTCTGAGATGAATTAAAACTGTAGAATAAACAGAAGAGAGAAGCCCAAGAGATATAAAAAAAATAGTAGTACTATGCACGGTTACTATGCAAGGTTACTGTACAAATAGCGGTACTGTGCAAATAGTGATACTGTGCACATAGTGGTACTGTGCCAATAGTGGCTGGTGGGGCCCACAATGGTAGGTTAGTACTGTTCAAATAGTGGCTGGTGGGGCCAACAGGGGTTGTTGTAATAGTATAGCATAGTGACTTCCTATAGCATATAAATAGGCATGTTGTATTTCATTTCAAAACACACCTCAACACACAACTTTCTCTTCTCTCTCTTATATCTTCTCTTTGTAAGCTGCTAGATAGTCCATCTAGTAGGGAAGCCGGGTTAGCCCGCTTTCAGGAAGTATCGGGTAGAAGGCCCTCGTGCCTAAACTATCCTAGGAGTGTTTGATTTTGTAGCTGATCCATAGGATTAGATTTTGTAGCAAACCTCCGGGTTTTATCTATTCAAAGATATTTCGCAAAAAGTTGTGTAATTTCGATTCAGTTTTTTTATCTCATATTCACATCAAAAATTGAAATATTGTTGAATAATGCATTCAACCCCCATTCTACATTATTCCGGACCTAACAATTGGTATCAAAGCAAACTTCTAGCATACAAGAAGTTTAAAGATCAAAACTATGGGAAAGAAGGATACATGTGTGAAGATTCCAATGCTTGACAAAGATAATTACATTTACTGGAAAGTAAAGATGCACCTTCATCTTTCAGCTATCGATGAAGGCTATGTAAATTGCATAGAGAAAGGACCTCATATTCCAATAAAGGCCAACTCTGTGATTGGTCAAGATGCTGGTATTGTAGCTACTGGAAGGCCTATTCCAAAGACTCAGGCTGAGTACACAGATGAAGACTTGGTGGAGATCACAAAGATAGGAAGACCATGAACATTTTGTTCAATGGAATCGACCAAGATATGTTTGATAATGTCATTAACTGCACCAATGCTAAGCAAGTGTGGGACATTATCCAAACCATCTGTGAAGGAACTGAGCAGGTCAAAGAGAACAAGATACAACTCCTCATACAACAGTATGAACACTTCCACTATAATTCTGGCAAAAATTTAACAGATATATTCAGTAGATTTAATAAACTATTGAATGGCCTGAAGTTGTATGGGAGAACATATGAAGTCGAAGATCCAACACTATTGAATGGCCTGAAGTTGTATGGGAGAACATATGTAGTCAAAGACTCCAACTTAAAATTTATGAGATCTCTTCCTAAGGAATGGAAGCCAGTTACAGTCTCGTTGAGAAACTCCCAAGGCTACAAAAGTTTTACACTTGAGAGACTGTATGGCATCCTAAAAACATATGAGCTTCAAATGCAGCAAGATGAGGAAGTAGAAAAGAGCTAGAAGAAAATTGGAGCTATAGCCTTGATGGCCAATAATCCAACAATCCAAGGTGGTGGAAGAATGAAGAGTGTAGAAGCAACACCAAGTTCAAAAACTTGTGAAGGTGGAGCTGAAACTAGCAAGGGCAAGGGCAAGATGATTGAAGAACTTGATACATCCAGTGGAGACGATTCTGGTGATCTGGATGAATATTTGGCATTTTTGTCAAAAAGATTCTCAAAGCTAAGATTCAAGAAGAATCCATCAGGAGCAAGGCAATTCAGAAAGAACTATCAACCCTCCAAAGATGTGGTTGAGAGATCAAAGATCAAGTGCTTTAGTTGTGGAATTGCTGGTCACTTTGCCAATAAATGTAGGAAATCTCAAGCTGAGGAAGAGAAGAAGCAGTTTGAAGCTGTTGATTACAAGAAGAAATATTTTGATCTTCTCAAGCAACAAGGGAGATCATTCGTGTCAAAAGATATTGACTGGGCTACTGGAGGTGACTCAGAAGCAGAAGAGGAGTTTGTCAATCTTGCACTCATGGCAAAAGAAACTGATAAAGAAGCTAGCTCAGCAAGGAACTAGGTATTCTCTTCAGTCTTAACTGATCTTTCTATAGCTGAATGTGCTAGCACAATTGGTGAAATGTCTATTGAATTGTACAACATGCATGTTACCTTGAAATCACTTAATAGAGAGAATAAGAGGATTAAAGACCTTAATGAAAAATTAAGTGATAGGAATGCTTTAATAGAAACACAGTTGATTGAGTTTGAAACTATGAGAAGAGATTGCTTGGATGCTAAAAATGAAATGATTGAGGTTATAAAGAGAGAGGAAGTTTTAAAGAAATAGTTAGTAGAGGAACAAAGTTTGATTGCTAAGTGGAAAGGATCAACAATTATAACTGAGGAAATTTGTAATATTCAAGGAATTGATTCTTTCTGCAAATTAGCAGAAGCTAAGTTAGATGTTGATAGGGAAGTTGCTTCAGACAGAGATTTAGTCGAAAAAGAATGTTCTTTGAGACTTAAGCCTGTTAGCAAAGTAACTTTAATTAAATTGAATAAAAAGTACGGGCCTGTCGATAAGAATTTTTTTAATGGAGAATGAGCAATACTGAATCAGTTGAGAAAAGAAATATAGGCAACTTATCCCATAAGCAATTGAAGAACAAGCTAGAAAATGTTAAGTCAAGTGTTAAGGACAAGAAAAAGAATAAAAATGGTAAGGTAGGGATTAACAAACACAACAATTACATACCTGATAAATATGCTCATAGGAAAGAATGTGTAAAGTATGGAAGTATTAATCATTTATCTACCAACTGCAAAGCTATGAAAGATCCTTTGATGCCTAACATGCCTATGTCTGTGCTTGCTATGAATGTTATGCCAAATATGTATGCTCCCTCTGCTCATGCATCTAGTCAATATGCTAACATGTCATTCATGCATAATCCATACTACAATACTTTCAATATGCCATAGATGTCATGGATGATGAATAACATGTTTGCACAGACTATGCCTAACAATGCTATTAACTATAACACATATGAGCAAATATCAAATTTTGTCTCTCAAAGGCCCAAACCTAAAGTCAAAATTGATTTAACTCATTCTAAACTTTCGGTTAAAAGGGATTTGAAGGATAAGAAATTGGCTAACAAGGTAGGACCCAAGGAAACTTGGGTACCAAAATCAACTTGATTTTGTTTTGATGTATGCAGGGAAACAGAAAGAATCTTTGGTATCCGGACGATGGTTGTTCTAGGCATATGACTGGAGATTCTACCCTGCTCACTAAGCTTGAGGAGAGAGCTGGCCCTAACATTACCTTTGGAGACAACAGCAAAGGATATACTAGAGGATATGGCTTGATTTCACAAGGAAATGTTGTCATTGAAGAAGTAGCACTGGTTGATGGACTTAAGCATAACTTGCTAATTTTCAGTCAACTGTGTGATAAAGGCCAGAATGTCTGGTTTACATCTGAAGCTTGTGTCATTTTCAAGAAAAGTGACAACAAGGTAGTGTTGACAGGAGATAGAAGAGGAAATGTGTACATTGCTGACTTCAATTCAACAAATGCAAACATGACTACATGTCTTCTCAGCAAGGCAAGTGTAGATGAAGGTTGGCTTTGGCACAAAAGATTGTTACACTTGAGTTTTAAAGCAATGAATGAGATGGTAAAGAAGGATTTGGTTAAAGGTATTCCAAAATTGGATTACTCCAAAGATGGATTGTGCGATGCATTCCAGAAAGGTAAGCATAAGAAGGCCTCTTTCAAATCAAAGTCAATGTCATCAATTGATTAACCCTTGCAACTACTTCACATGGATCTCTTTGGACCAGTCAATGTGTTATCAATCTCAAAGAAGAAATACTGTCTTGTGATTATTGATGATTTCTCAAAATTCTCTTGGACATTCTTTCGGCACTCTAAGGATGAGGCAGGTGAAGTCATTATAAATCACATTAAGATAGTCAACAACAATCCTTTACTCAAAGTAAGGAGAATCAGAAGTGACAATGGAACTGAGTTCAAGAATTCTGTAATAAGAGAGTTTTGTGAAGAAGAAGGAATTATCCAAGAATTCTCTGCACCAAGAACTCCTTAACAAAATAGTGTAGTGAAAAGAAAGAACAGAACTCTAATTAAAACTGCAAGAACAATGCTTGAAGAGTCTAAGCTACCAATATATTTCTAGGCAGAAGCTATAAACTGCATGCTACACTCATAATATTTCTTTGGTCAATCAAGCAAAAGGCATGACACCTTATCAACTTTTCAAAGGAAAGAAATCAACAATTGTAAAGCAAAATGTAACGATACATGTAACCGAGATAAACATAACTCAAACACCCTAGAAAAACAGTAAAAATATTAATACTGTAGCCGTAGGAATCCAAGTAGTTACAATACAAGTAAACACAATTTCTGTGTTAGTACAAAGGGATTCCAGTGGAAGACATTGATTATTCATAATCAATGTAGAAGCACATTATGTATATTACAGACGTACAGCCATTCAGAAGTTACAAAGGACAAGACAATCAAAAACGATGTTAGGTACTTGTGAACCAGACCAGTGCACGAAGTATCAACAACATGTAAAGATTGTTTAAGTTCAAGCGAAGAAAATGGCAACGTACAGACTCACAAGCCAACAAAGCTAGGTTCGGTTGAAATGGACAAGAGAGAGAATAAGTGGACCTAGACTCTATTGATTATTTTAATCAATTGGACATAGACTCGGTTGGTTAACTAAATTATACAACCTAGATTCGGTTGTTTAATTTAGTTAATTAAACTAGATTCGGTTGTTCCTTTTTGTGGTTGACTCGGTTGATCACATCTTTGGTTCGGTTGGCTGATTCGGTCTTGAAGGGGCAAGTGGAACAAATATCCTTAATTGATTGATTGATTGATTAATTGATTAATTAATGGATGCAAGTGGAAACAAAGAGATAAAGACGGTTCTACTTTATTCCAAGATAAGAATTCAAAACAAAAGAGACAACAGAGTCTGTGAGTGGTTCGGTTGATATATATCAATTGTACAACCGAACCTGTAATATAGATACGTGTAAGTCTACACTATCAATGCCTATAAATATGGCATTAAGGCAGTAGTTTAAAACATAGCTCTCATACACAAAGTACAAAGCAAAGTACAAGCTCTGAGCAGACAACTACCTATCTCCAAAACAAACAGACACCAAACACATAACCATAGATAATATACACAGACTGTTTGATTTGTTTGTAACCGAGATTACAGAAGCCAATACTTTTAGTATTGGAGTGTAGCACCCTCGAGGTTTATATATACAGATATATTCCCCGAAACTCTTCATCTTATTTCACTTCTAAGCAAATTGATTTATCCGCAAACGAAGTCGAATTTATCGGTATATCGTATTCAACCCCCCTTCTACGATATCTAGGGACTAACAATTGGTATCAGAGCTAGCGATTGACATACACATCGGATCCATATTGTTCGCACCAATCTTTTGAAATTATTTAAACTTTTGGAAATCTTCAGATTTGATTAACTTTTGGAAATCTTCATTATCTTTGAACTCTCCAAAATTTTAATTAATCTGAACTCTTCAAAAATTTAATTAATTTGAACTTGCATATTTCTTCGAAATTAATTAAACTTTTGGAAATCTTCATTATCTTTGAAACTCTCCAAAATTTTAATTAACTAGATTAAATATTTAAAATCATAATTAATATTTTCTCAAGTTGAGTAACCCTTGGAAATTTTCATTATCTCTGAACTTTCCAAACTAACTACTTAAACTTGGTTAAATATCAATTCGTGGTTTTGTATTTTTCTTTGAATTAATTAACTTTTGAAAATCTTCAGTTTACTGAACTCTTCAAAATTTTAATTAATTTAAAATATAAAAATACACAATGAGTTCTCAAAAAATTAGTACCATCAAAGTACCTCAGTTTGACAGAGACAACTATAATCTATGGAAAAAGAAGATGATCCTGTTCATAAAAGCAACAAATCCATTGTACATGGGCATCTTACAAAATGGTCCATTTGTTCCAACAAAACCGTTTGTAGAAAAGACTGCAGCGGACGGGACAAGGATTCCAGCAGGCACAATTCCTAAACCACTGACTGAATATTCAGATGCTGAAAAAGAAATAGTGGCCTTAGATGACAGTCTGCAACTGATAATAGTTGACGCGATGGATTCCACCATGAGCCACCAAATCCTAAACTATGAAAGTGGCAAGCACATGTGGGATTCTATCAAAATGATAATGGAGGGAACTGATGAAGTGAAGGAAAATAGGTTGGACATCCTGACGTCTCAATATGAAGCATTCAAATCATTCTCTGGAGAAAGCATCTCTACTGTATTCGAAAGATACAACAGATTGCTTAATGAGTTGAGTATCCAGGGAAAGGTTTATCCAATCAGAGAGACTAACAGGAAGTTTATGCTAACACTGCCCCATCATGTTGAACATAGGGCATCCTCAATCAGGGAACGTATTTATTTCAAAACTATGTCCCTAGAAATGATTTATGGTAAATTGAGGACCTATGAGATGGAACAAGAACAACGGGTTATTTCTTATGGCCCCAGGACAGTCGATAGCAAGAATACGGCGCTGCTCAAGACCACAGCTCTTGTGGTACAGGAACCTGCAAAACCTGAAGTACAAAGTGAAACAGTCTTATCAGCATCGGCAGAGATTATTGAAGCAGAGCTAGCTTCAGTAAATCCAGAGGTTGACGAGGATGACTATTACACTCATGAAGAACTTGAAGATCTGGAAGATAGATCCTTAGCATACTTAGCGGGAAGATTCAGCCATATCAGAATCAAGAGAAACCCGAAGTACAAATTCAGAGGATCTTCCAAATTTTCAAGAGGAGGTTCTTCATCAAAGTTCGGGTCAGGATCCAGAAGCAGCATCAAGACCAACATGATCGACAAGAGTAAAATAAGGTGTTACAACTGCAACGAGCTAGGGCATTTCGCCACTGAGTGCAGGAAGCCTAGACAAGCAACTGAAAGGAAGGAATCCTATGCAAAGAAGGATTCATACAATGAACTTAAGAAAGAGAACGAGAGACTGAAACAGAAGACGGACTCTATGATGGCTAAGCATAAGGGAAAGGCTTACATCGTTGAGGGAAAATGCTGGGATGATTCAGATTCAGAAGATGAGGAGGAATGTGCAAATTTCGCTCTTATGGCAGACTCCTCAAAAGCTTCATCATCACAGGTATCTCCTTTAACTATCATTGATTTAACCAGTGCTGAATATAAATCAACTATTAATGATCTAAGTGTAGAAATGTTTAACATTCATACAAGCTTACTAGCATCTGAGAAAGAGAATGCTAGACTAGTTGATCAGGTTCAAAAAGATCTTTTAAGAACTGAGAAACTAGAGCTTGAGATTGTTACTATTGAAGATCTAAAACAGAAGATAGAATATCTTGAGATAAAGGTTAAAAACAATGATGAAATAGAAGTCATTCTTAGGAAACAGATTTCTGACCTAGAATTATTACTTCAAGCTTATAAGAAATCTGCTAATACTCAACAAAACATCTTCGATAAACAAATCATTAATCAGTCAGTCGGTATCGGGTATGACTATTCAGCTAGTAAGAATAAGAAGCATGTGACCTTTCCTGAACCAATATTATCTGATAGAAAGGACGTGCCTCATGTCTTGAAAGCAGTAGCTAAACCCCTATTCTCTAAAGTCATTCCTAGACCATTGGATGAAACACTTATGGTCATTAAAGAACAATTGCTTGTAGAGGACGAATTAAAGAAGGTAGAGGAACAACTAGAATCACCTAAGGAGTCAGTTGCTGTTAAAACTGAACTAGGTAAAAATTCTGGTAAAAAGAATAAAAGCAGGAATGGAAAAGTAGATGCCTACAAAAAGATTGATCGTGCATTTACTCCCATTACATCTAGGAAATCCTGTAACAACTGTAATTCTACTAGACATCTTACGCATGCATGCAATAAGGTTAAAGTAAAATCTGAAGGATTATCTAGTATGTATATACCTGTTATGCATAATTCTCATGTGCCATGTGGTAAAGATGAATGTATACCATGTGCCTTACAGATCATGAATTCATATTTCAAGTTAATGAATGCATCTACTAGACCTTACATTGAAACTAGAAATAACATGAACAGTAAGCAGTCAAGGGCAAAGACTGTGAGTCCTCCTAAAGTTAGGAATGTGACTCCCTCCTCAAAGACAAATGTTAAAAACAAGTCTATCACTGTTGAGAAGGAATCAGTCCATGATAAATATATGCATGATAAAACTGTATATCCTGTGAAACATCCTAAACCTTCTGGACCCAAACAAGTTTGGGTAACAAAGAAACCTTAATCAATCTGTGTATGCAGGGCATTACGAGAAGTGAAAAGGTTATGTGGATTCTTGATAGTGGATGTTCAAGACACATGACTGGAGAGAAGTCCCTGCTAACAGATGTGGTTGAGAAGACCGGCCCGATAGTAATCTTTGGAGATAACAGCAAAGGTTTTACAACGGGATATGGTAATTTGGAAACAGGAAATGTTATCATTGAAAACGTCAATCATGTGAAAGGATTAAAGCACAACCTTCTCAGTATCAGTCAATTTTGCGACAAGGGATACAAGGTTAAATTCATGAAGGAAAGGTGTTTGATTTCACACAGAAAAGACAAAAGCCTTACTCTTCAAGGAGTACGAAAAGGCAATCTGTTCGTAGCCGATTTGAGTTCTGCCAGTGATGGAGAAGTTAGATGTTTCTATGGCAAAGCTTCGACAGAACAAAGTTGGCTATGGCACAAGAAGCTCTCGCATTTGAATTTCAAAACAATGAACTCTTTGGTAAAAAGAGAATTGGTGAGAGGATTACCACAGATGGAATTCTGCCAGGAAGGACTCTGTGAAGCATGTGAAAAAGGGAAGTCGAAGAAAGCATCACACAGGAGCAAAGACATGTCCAACATTACTGAACCACTGCAACTATTACACATGGATTTATTTGGTCCAGTAAATGTTATGTCTGTATCCGGAAAGCGGTATGCCCTGGTGATTGTCGACGATTTTTCAAAGTACACATGGGTGTTATTCTTACAAACGAAGGATGAAGCATCTCAATTGATAATCGATCACATCAAGAAGATTGAGTTAGAAGCTAACCTTCCTGTGCGTATGATTAGATCAGATAATGGAACTGAATTTAAAAATGCAGTTCTCAACGACTTTTGCACACAGAAAGGTATTTCAAGGCAATACTCAGCCCCCAGAACTCCTCAACAAAATGGGGTGGTAGAAAGGAAGAATCGTACCTTGGTTGAAGCAGCAAGGACTATGCTGAGCGAATCAAAACTTCCTACCTACTTTTGGGCCGAGGCAGTGAATACAGCTTGTTACACTCAGAATCGGACCCTGATTAACAAAGATCATGAAAAGACTCCATATGAGATAATGGCCAACAAGAAACCAACACTGAAATATTTTCACGTGTTTGGAGGAAAATGCTTTGTATTAAAAGACGGAGAGCATCTGGGAAAGTTCGATGCTAAAGCAGATGAAGGCATTTTTCTAGGCTACTCATTGGAATCTAAATCTTTCAGGGTATATGCAATTGAAGATCAGAAGGTTATTGAAAGCCTTAATGTAACGTTCGAGGACACCAAACTCCCTAGTCTTCAAAAGGAAAAAGACTCCGACATTCTTGAATTTGAAAATATGACGGAGTACAATATAGATGGTGAAGATGAACCTGCAGCTGTTACTGGTAACAATGGAAACAATGATGATGATCCAGATTCAAGTACTGATCATGGAGGCAACAACTCTCAGACTCAATCTAGTCAGTCTACTAGCCAGAGTAGAAGATCATCAGATCATACCAGCAACAACTCAGTGGGAGATGAAAGTAATGAAGGATCAACTAGTCAAACTCAACACAATGATAATCAAGGAGAATCATCAAGATCGTATCTTCCAAGACAAAGAGTATGGAATAAAGACCATCCTTTTCATCTGATCATTGGTGATGCAGAAAGTGGAGTTAGAACTAGAAGAGCTACGCAAAATGAATCTTACTATTCTGGATTTCTGTCAGAATTAGAACCTAAAAAGGTTGAAGAAGCTCTAGAAGATCCAGATTGGGTTATTGCAATGCAAGAAGAGCTCAATCAGTTTGAAAGGCAGAAAGTATGGAAGCTTGTACCCAGGCCAAAAGACAGATCAGTAATCGGCACAAGATGGGTATAAAGAAACAAGCTCGATGAAGATGGCATTGTTACGAGGAACAAGGCCAGACTGGTTGCTAAAGGTTATTCTCAAGAAGAGGGAATAGACTATGATGAAACATACGCACCAGTAGCTAGACTTGAGGCCATCAGGATGTTTCTGGCATTTGTTGCACATTCCAATTTCAAAGTATATCAAATGGATGTGAAAAGCGCTTTCCTGAACGGAGAACTGGAAGAAGAAGTATACGTTGAACAGCCCCTAGGCTTTGAAAATCCAGATTTTGCGGATTTTGTGTACTTTCTCTTTAAAGCTCTCTATGGACTCAAACAAGCACCAAGGACATGGTATGACACTCTATCTCTATTTTTACTTGAAAATGGTTTCACGAGAGGTGTCATTGATAAAACTCTATTTTATAAAATGCATAAAGATGACATGATATTAGTACAAGTATATGTAGACGATATTATATTTGGTTCTACTAACAATGAGCTATGCAAGAAGTTTGCTAAGCTTATGCAGAATAGATATGAGATGAGCATGATGGGCGAGTTGTCTTATTTTCTTGGACTCCAAGTGATTCAAAGGCAAGATGGAATATTCATTTGCCAGTCCAAGTACATTCGTGAACTTCTCAAGAAGTACAACATGGATGATTCAACTCCAGCAAGAACTCCCATGCCAACTGCCACTAAGCTTGATCTGGACAAAACCGGTAAGAAGGTTGACATCACAAGCTATAGAGGTATGATTGGTTCGTTACTCTATCTCACTGCTAGTAGACCCGACATAATGTTTGCAACATGCTTATGTGCTAGGTTTCAGTCTGACCCTAAGGAATCACATCTTATAGCCGTTAAACGAATTTTTAGATACCTTAAGGGGACCCCCACTCTTGGGATTTGGTACCCTAAAGGTACAGGTTTTAACCTTGTAGGCTATACAGACTCTGATTTTGCAGGTTGTAGGATTGATCGAAAGAGTACTTCAGGAAGCTGTCAGTTTCTAGGACAAAGGTTGATATCCTGGTTTAGCAAGAAACAGCACTCAGTATCTACCTCTACTGCCGAAGCAGAATACATTGCAGCCGGTAGTTGCTGTGCGCAGATCTTGTGGATGAGAAACCAGCTCAGAGATTATGGCTTGATGTTGGAAAAGATCCCAATCTATTGTGACAACACAAGTGCCATTGCAATCTCGAACAATCCTGTCCAGCACTCTAAAACCAAGCACATTGATATCAGGTATCATTTCATTAGAGAACATGTCATGAACGGGACGATAGAATTACATTTCGTACCGACAGAGGAACAAATAACAGACATTTTCACCAAACCACTGGACGAAGGTACGTTTTCTAGATTGGTTTGTGAACTTGGCATGTTAAATTTAACTGATTAAACTTCTTTAATCGGACTTTAAACTGCTATATTTGTTCCTGATTAGTTTACAAGTATGATAACATGCATATCCTTTGTACTTGTAAATTAATATAGCTAAACCCTCGCATGTTTAGTTATTCCTAAATTTATTTTAGTTAAAATATGGAAGTAAAGCGATTCATTATAATTATCTGCTCCGTATTTTAAGTAAAATAAATCAGTAATGTAATTATTTTTAACATTTGTTAATTAACAAATATTAGTCCATAATATTTTTGTTAATTAATTTAAGTTGTTAAAATAATTATATGTTAATATTTTTATTTGTTGATTTGTATTTTACTTTTAAAAAAAATAATAATAAAAATCAAATTCGGTTTACTTTGTAAATATTCAAAACCGAGTTTAAACAAAAATATTTGTTTTAAAAGACCGAGTCTATCTTCCTTTTCTTCCCAGACTCGATTGAAAATTATTTTTTTTTATTATTATATTTCAATCAACCATACAGACTCGGTTGATATATATATGTGTTGTATATTTTTTATTATTTTAATACAACCGAATCTATTTCAAACAATAGACTCGGTTGTTACATGTACATATATATATATATTGTTATTTCTGTGAGAGACTCGGTTGAGATTTAAAAAAAAAAAAACAGACTCGGTTATCAATGTCAGTATTAGTCTTCTTCTTCCTCATAATCGAACTTATCTTTTTTATTATCCAACCGAACCTCTCTCTAATCACCATTAACACTCACGAACTCAAGTTTTTTTATTCGACCACTGCTGAAAATCTACTCGGCCAAAATTTGTTTAAAAATCATATTTGTGATCCTTGTTCGATTATCTTTCAATCTATCCGAATATAATTGTATTTGGTTAAGTATTAAAGAAAAGGATTTTTCAAAAATTGATTTCTAAAAACGTAGATCTACAAGTATTTAATCGGTAAAATATTTTTTCGAAACCGTGATAATGTTCTAAATTTCTCGTAGAATAACATACTTTAATTTCATTAATTTCGAGAAATTTAAATTTTTAGTGTTTTTCGGCTCGTTTTAACTGTAAAATTATATCGAATATTATTGGTTATTTTAAATTATTTGTTCATTTGTGTAAAATGGCTTATAATTTTAAATTGGAAAATACCAATTCGGTAATTGAATTTAAGTTAAGTACAATGCCCGAGATGTTTAAATCATGGACATTATTCTTAATGAATTATTCAAATGTTCGGTATGCTCTTACAACTAAAATTGATTTAAATTATGACATGCTGAGTCATATGTACCTAACTGCTGATATTTTCAATGAAAATGATATTGTGGGCTTCACTTTTACTCAAGGTACTAGAGTCATCAGGGTGACAGAACAAGATTTAGCTTCAATTCTAAATTTACCAACAGATAATTTTGTTCCTGATCCAACTGATGAGCAGTTGTTAGAATTCATCAACAGTATTAATTATCATGAAAATGGAGTTCGTCTTACTATTAACGACATTAATAGTGTTAAGAAACAGCACTTGACGAAGGGCTGGAATTTCTTTTATCATGTTATGATACATGTTTTCTCTGCCAGAGCAAGTACAGGAGGACACAGCAAGCTTCCCAGCTATATAACTAGAATTGGTTATGCTGTGGCAAACAATTTAGGTATTAACTTTGGTAAGATATTGATGAATCAGATAGTGATAGCTATGGGACCAAGAGGGTATAGGAACATTCACGAAGGCGATGTCATATGTCACTACCCTAGGTTTCTTCAGCTAGTCCTAAACTCGGTACTAACCAGTGAAGAAAAATTGACTTATGCCAATAGTCAAAAATGTCCACCAAGCAGGGTATTCAATTTGTTTGCATCACGTCTAAACAACAAAGCAGGCTATGATAATAATAGTCCACTTGTGTTAACAAATTTCTTGACAAGATGTTTTGCAGATATAACTTCAGGTAATCCTCAAGGCTTGCAGGCTTTATTAAACAATGGAGGAGGAGAACCTGTAGCACAACAAAATGAACCCGTGCAGCAGCAGGATGAAGAACTAGAGATTGAACCTCAGGTAGCACCAGATACAGAAACTAGTATGGACCAGGAAAGATCCACCGGGAGACATCAAAATTTGTTTAATTTTGATATGAATGATTGCTATATTCCAGAGTCTCCGGGTATGGAAGTTAATCCTTCTCATATTAGTAATTTTCTTACTTTTGATATGTCTGATCTGCCTGACGAAAATCTTCAGTTCCACATCTCATCCCCAAGGATGTTAGGACAAGTCATAGAATCTGGAAACCAACAGATTCTTAACACAGACTTAGAGCCAAACACACAAACAGAACCATCCAACACTCAAAGAACTGGAAAAAGAAAACTTATTGAGAGTGAGGGAGAAAGTGCCCAAAGTGCACTAAAGGATGTTTCTGAAAACCCAGTAGCTCTGCCTCCCACAAAGATGATAAGAATTGAACCTGAGGCAACTACTAACCCCCATGTCTCTTCCCAAAAAGATACATTGGTTGAACAGGCAAATATACAGTCCCTAGTGTCTGTCTCTCAACAGACTGATACTATTGAAATTGACCCGTCTGCCAGGGTATCTGAAAGAGTGTCACCACCTCAAACACAAATCATTACTATGCACAGTGAGGTTGCACACACTCAGGGGGAATTGACAGCAGCACATATTCTATATACCATATCAGGGCTAGATACGAGTGTTGTGGGTTCTTTAATGAACCAAACGCCTTCACAGGCATCAGAGTGAAAATTTGATTCATTGCCAATTATAGAATCATTTTCTCCCCTCCCAGAAGGAACATTTCTGGCTCCCATACGGGATTTTCCACTCGCAGTTTCGACTGGAGAAAGTGGAAGGCAACTCGGACAATTCACCACTGAAGCAATTCAGATTTCAATTCCAACTGAATTTATGAACTTGTCTGAGGAAGGGGATTTACGAAACCCCATTGCACCACCAGTGACCTCTCAAGAAGGGGCTATGGTGATTTCTTATGCAGGTACATCTCAACCAGGAGGCTCAAAAGGAAAGAGTGATACACTACCAGAACGAGTGAGTGACACCCTTACCTCTAAGACAGTGAGTGAACTGAGTGCTCTGAGAGATATACCTACAGAACGAATAAGTGAGATACCTACCTCCCAAACATTACACTTAAATGTTTCTAAGACAGAATTTGATGCTATGAAAACAGAAATGCAAAATCTTAAAGCAGAAAATCAGATCTTACGGGAAGTTCAGCAGCAGCAACAACAAGAAATTAATGCTCTAAAAGCTCTTGTTTATTCTTTGAAGAGTGCTCAATCAACCCAAGATCAACCCATGGAAAATATGGAGGATAACACAACTGAGGGGGAGAAAGAGCAAGAGAAGGAGATTCAAGAAAAAGAGCAAGCTGGAAAAAGAAAGCTACTGTTGACAAAGGTAAAGGTAAAGAAGTACAAGTTCAGGGGGAGCAGCAGCAATCTGTGGAAGAAGGAGAAATTACAGATGCTTAAGGAGAAATTCCAGAACCATATTTACCTGAATTTGTAACAGGAGCATTCGCAGAAGTTGGAGAAAGAGAAGAGTTCCAAGCTACTGATGAGTTAGCTTATATTGATGACTGCTTGATGATGAAAAGAAAGGTAGAAGCAGAAGAAGATCTAGAACGCATCAAAAAGGAACTACATGACAATAGACTAATCAAACAGAGGTTGGAGAACCAGGTAAAGATCAGAAGAGAATGACTAGTTGAAGCAAGAGCTAAGGTTGGTCCAGAATGGGATGCAGCAAGGAACGAAATGAGAAAGCCAGAGATCGTACTTGGCAATAAGGATGACAAAGTGCTCAGATTCTTGAACGAGTATAGGTCCCACTTTCCTAATGTTCATGATGCATTAGATAGGGCCATCACTTCAGTATCCTTAAGCACACTCAAACATGGCTGGATGATAAGTGTTTGCATCAACGGGCTACCCAGTGGAACAGTTCACATAACTAGTAAGTTAATTCGGAATCTATCTCTTACAGAGATTTTTGTCCTCAAGAACAAGATCATTACAACAGGTATCAAACAGAATGAGATCTTGAGAGACATGCTGGTTCAATGGATTGAAGACATCGGAGTTGAAGTCTACTCAAATCCAAAGGTCATCAAATATTTCAGAAATAATATGATGCAGAATATGACTTTGGAAGATGATCATCTATCTAGATGCAATTTGGAAGTACTAGAGTATCTAGAGGAACAGCTGAGAATTAAGTGTGCTCACAACGAAGAAGGAAGAGCAGCTGCTGATTTCCTCTATGCTTATAGGCTCAATCAAGCGGTATTTAGAAATGAAGACATTAGACACATCAACAGAAGAGGTCCATATCCACCACCTGATCTAGAAGAAGCTATTGATCCTGAATATCTATATCAACGGGACATTCAACTTGTTTCGGATGATTGTACATCTATGTGGTTCAAGAAGAAGCGAAATGAAGAATTCATGCTTCACTCTCTAAAGGACATACAGGAGATGCCATCAAGATATATTCAGAGAGCCTTATTACTTGTCAAAGGATCTCTACATAAAAGAGATAAACTGGTAATGAAACAGTTACAAGAGTTCTTGACGAATAAAAAGGCTGAGGAGACAAGGAATGATACTGACAGAGTAACTAACCATCCAGCTCAGGTAATTGTCAACTTGGAAGGTATGGATATAGTTAGATCTTTCAGGAAATTATCACAGATGAATCACATTCCTTCTCTTCAAAAGATCAAGAAGCATTTGTCAGTGCCTCCACCCAGGAATGCTTTAGAAGAAGAAGCTCTGAAAAAAGTAACTGACCGACTTGGCAGTCTTGAAGCTCAAGCGAGTCAGGGAACAGAAAGGAAACAAAGAGCAGAATCTTCAAGTCAAAGCAAGAGAAGATGAATATTTGTTCAGACTAAAGGAACAATCTCTTGTATTTGTTTTTAACTTATGAAATCTGGAAATGTATATTTAATCCAGAATGCATTAATATTATTTACTTTTTCTTATTTGTCATTTATGTTATCCTCACGATATATTTGCTTGTCAAACTCTACAATCAAATAGGGGGAGATTGTAAAGCAAAATGTAACGATACATGTAACCGAGATAAACATAACTCAAACACCCTAGAAAAATAGTAAAAATATTAATACTGTAGCCATAGGAATCCAAGTAGTTACAATACAAGTAAACACAATTTCTGTGTTAGTACAAAGGGATTCCAGTGGAAGACATTGATTATTCATAATCAATGTAGAAGCACATTATGTATATTACAGACGTACAGTCATTCAGAAGTTACAAAAGACAAGACAATCAAAAACGATGTTAGGTACTTGTGAACCAGACCAGTGCACGAAGTATCAACAACATGTAAAGATTGTTTAAGTTCAAGCGAAAAAAATGGCAACGTACAGACTCACAAGCCAACAAAGCTAGGTTCGGTTGAAATGGACAAGAGAGAGAATAAGTGGACCTAGACTCTATTGATTATTTTAATCAATTGGACATAGACTCGGTTGGTTACCTAAATTATACAACCTAGATTCGGTTGTTTAATTTAGTTAATTAAACTAGATTCGGTTGTTCCTTTTTGTGGTTGACTCGGTTGATCACATCTTTGGTTCGGTTGGCTGATTCGGTCTTGAAGGGGCAAGTGGAACAAATATCCTTAATTGATTGATTGATTGATTGATTAATTGATTAATTAATGGATGCAAGTGGAAACAAAGAGATAAAGACGGTTCTACTTTATTCCAAGATAAGAATTCAAAACAAAAGAAACAACAGAGTCTGTGAGTGGTTCGGTTGATATATATCAATTGTACAACCGAACCTGTAATATAGATACGTGTAAGTCTACACTATCAATGCCTATAAATATGGCATTAAGGCAGTAGTTTAAAACATAGCTCTCATACACAAAGTACAAAGCAAAGTACAAGCTCTGAGCAGACAACTACCTATCTCCAAAACAAACAGACACCAAACACATAACCATAGATAATATACACAGACTGTTTGATTTGTTTGTAACCGAGATTACAGAAGCCAATACTTTTAGTATTGGAGTGTAGCACCCTCGAGGTTTATATATACAGATATATTCCCCGAAACTCTTCATCTTATTTCACTTCTAAGCAAATTGATTTATCCGCAAACGAAGTCGAATTTATCGGTATATCGTATTCAACCCCCCTTCTACGATATCCAGGGACTAACAACAATCAACTTTTTGCATGTTTTCGGATGCAAATGCTTTGTACTGAAAAATCATGGTGAGCATCTTAGAAAATTTGATTCAAAGGTAGATGAAGCTATCTTTGTTGGATACTCAGGTGGAAAATCCTATAGAGTCTACAACCTAAGACTAAACAATATTATAGAGTCCATACATGTTGTCTTTGATGATAAGAAAATATCTGGTCTAGTAGATGAAGATTTTCATGAGTCTCTCTCATTTGAGAATGAGAGAAGTGGTGAAGAAAGTGAAGATAATGATGAAGAATGGAGATCAAATGGTGTGAGAAACAGACAAGGATCATCAGTTGAAGTGCTGAATGAACCACCTGTTGAAAAGAAACTTACATCATCAGTTGGAAATCAATTTGAAACATCTGTAGAAAATTAAAGAAAAGAATCTGTTGATGAATCTGTAAGAACTCCATCAATCTCGAGGACCATACACTCAGGGGGAGTTTTTCATAGTCAAAACTCAACAACAAGTCACAATGATCAATACAGAGAAAATGAAGCCACTTCATCAAGGTCAAACTTACCACCACAAAGAAAATGGACCAGGGATCATCCATTTGAGCTTATCATTGGAGATCCTAATGCAAAGGTCCAAACCAGAAGAGCAACTCAAGAAGAATGCTTATATAGCAATTTTCTATCCAAAGAGGAACCTAAGAGAGTTGAAGATGCTCTTCTGGATCCAGACTGGGTTTTAGCAATGCAAGAAGAGCTAAACCAGTTTGAAAGAAATGAAGTATGGAAACTTATACCAAAACCTAAAGACAAATCATTGATTGACACTAAGTGGGTATTCAAGAACAAGATGGATGAGAATGGCATAGTCACAAGGAATAAAGCTAGATTAGTTGCTAAAGGCTACTTTCAAGAGGAAGGAAATGACTTTGAAGAAACCTTTGCACCAGTGGCAAGGTTAGAAGCAATAATGATTTTCCTGGCATATGCAGCGCATGCCAATTTCAAAGTCTATCAAATGGATGTCAAGAGTGCATTTCTGAATGGTATTCTGGAAGAGGAGGTGTATGTTAGTCAACCATCTGGTTTTGAAGATCCAGACTTTCCAGAATATGTGTTCTTTCTACTCAAAGCACTTTATAGCCTGAAGCAAGCACCTAGAGCCTGGTATGACACACTCTCACAGTTCCTTATAGAGAATAACTTCATTCAAGGTACTATTGATAAAACTCTCTTTTATAAAAATGTCAACGACTCGATGATACTTGTCCAAATTTATGTAGATGATATAATATTTTGGTCTACAGATGAGAAACTTTGCAAGAGATTTTCCAAACTCATGCAAAGTAGATATGAAATGAGTATGATGGGTGAATTAACTTATTTTCTTGGTTTACAAGTTAAACAAGTGAATGAGGGAATTTTTATAAGTCAATAAAATACATTTATGATCTTTTAAAAAGGTTTGATTTAGCAGATTGCTCTTCTACAAAAACACCCATGGCCACTGCCACTAAGCTTGAACTGAATACTAAGGAAAGGATGGTGGACATGACAAGCTATAGGGGCATGGTTGGATCTCTTTTATACTTAACAACTAGTAGACCTGATATTATGTTTGCTACATGTTTTTGTGCTTGATTTCAAGCTGATCCTAGGGAATCTCACTTAGTAGCTATTAAAAAGATTTTCAGATATCTCAAGGGAACATCAAACCTTGGCATTTGGTACCCTAGAGATTCTGGTTATGATCTAACTGGTTACTCAGATGCAGATTATGCAAGTTGTAAAATGGATAGAAAAAGTACCACAGGAACCTGTCAATACTTTGGAAATAAGCTAGTCTCATGGTTCAGTAAGAAGCAGAACTCAGTATCTACCTCAACTGCAGAGGCTGAATACATAGCAGCTGTGAGTTGTTATGCACAGATACAATGGATGAGAAATCAACTACTTGACTATGGAGTTAAAGTGAAAAGATCCCAATTTTCTGTGACAACACTAGTGCAATTGCAATATCACGAAATCCAGTGCAACATTCTAGAACCAAGCACATAGACATCAAATACCATTTCATCAGGGAGCATGTGATGGAAGGTACTGTGGAACTACATTTTGTTCCTAGTGAAAAAAAGTTGATAGACATTTTCACTAAAGCTTTGGATGAAGCAACCTTTTCAAGGTTGGTAAGTGAGCTTAGTATGTTAAATTTCTCATAATCTTTTAAAATGTTTGTTCAATTAGTTGCAGCCAGAGAATTTCATTCTCTGGATTTTGTTTGTTTTATTTGCTTATCTGCATAATTTTTTCTGGAGATATCGAATGAAGCGATACTTGAGATTAACATGTTTGCGTGCTATATCTTTGTTTAATACTCATGTACTCGATATTTATTTTAATAATTGATATCATGACTGAAGCAATTCAAGATTGGATCTCACCTATTCTGATACTTGATTATTAAAATAAATTGTAGCATAATTTAACAGATATTTTATTGACATATATCAATTAATGATATTTTGTTAATTTTATGTCTATTTAATTGTGAGTTTATCTGATTATTGTGGATTAATTCTTGATTTATTGCATGATTATTTTTAAATCCATAATAATTAAAAGTATTAAATTTGTGTATATGTGTATAGGCTGATAGGTTTCGGTGATAAGATGTTTTTCGGCTGACAGGTTTCGGTGATAAGATGTTTTTCGGCTAATTAGGTTGTTAGGTGAGAAATTATTGAGCGATGTTAGACTTTAAACATAACCTGTCACTATCACACCTAACCCATTAGTCCTTGAAACCTTATAAATGATGAGTTTTTGTTTATATTTAACATCATTATTTTTCAGATATACATACAGAGCATATACACACAATTGCTGAAAATTTCAAGCTTTGACCGGAAAGATCTCACAATCTAGCTGGTGGTTTTTAGAGCGGATTTCATATTCGTGTTATACGCATCATCCTTTATAAAAACTAACCCTTGTTGTTGAATTTCCTCAAAGTTTTGAAAATGGCATTGCAGGGAAGCTTTTTAATTGCTAAATTTAATCATATTTCCATTCAGCAAATCGAAACCATTCTGGATGAACAATTTCGGGCTTGAGCACAATTTCTGAATGAACATTCATTAATTCACTATGCTTTAGTTACACAAGTGCAGCTTAATAAAATATCTTTAGTTACACATTTCTAACTAATAGGTCACATATAATAAAAATTCTGTTTTTACTATATGTGTCCATGTTATCTATGCAAGTACACAATTTGAGTATTTAAGATTCAAATCTATTACTTAGTGAATGGGTAAATAGGCAAATTCATAATTAAATAGACCCTCAACTTACAACTGGGTAATTCAACTCAAAAACCTTGCATTTACATAATTCAAGTAATTAAAACTTGCAACTGGGGCACTAAACAAAAGTAAACTTGCAACTTGACAATTGAATAAAAATAAACTTGCAACGGGGGCACCGAACAAAATTGAAGCTGAGTATAAGCAAAATAAAATGTTTGAGAGAGGAGAGAGACTGAGATTCAGTTCAATTTTTTATTTTAAGAAAATTTGAATTTTTTATAAATTAAAAAAAAGATTATGAATAAAAAAAATTTATATAAAAAAATTAAGATTTTAAAATAAAAAATTGAATATGAAATTTTTAAGAAAATTCATATTTTTTATAAATTAAACAAAATAAGATTTAAAATATTTGTTTTATAATTTTTATATATAAAAAAAATAAGATTTTAAAATATAAAAATGAATATAAAATTTTTAAGAAAATTCAATTTTTTTTATAAATTAATGAAAGATTAAGATTAAAAATATTTGTTTTATAGTTTTTAAATATAAAAAATAGGATTTTAAAATAAAAATTGAATAACAAGTCATCACTAAATAATTGGAAAATAGTAAATTTCTTCTCTTTTGTGTTACTGCATAGTTTTAGTTGAAAAATAATTGTTAAGTCATCACTAAAAAACTGAAATTTTTGTTCAGGACCCAATTGTAAGTTTATTTTTGTTCAATACCCCAATTGCAAGTTTCTATTAATACCCCAGGGTCAATTTGATTATGAATTTACCTATTTATCCCTTAGTGAATTGCAAGTACTCGTATAACATAAGTATCGAGTCAAGTGGAACCTTAATGTCAATGTTTTTAGCAAAACAAAACAAGAGACATAAATTAGACATTCATGATAGCCAGTTGAAAAATTCTAATTCTTTGGATTTTTTTCTCTCACAATTATTATATACTTTTTATTTGTTTATTAGATTAATTAGTAGATAGTCACACGCCCACAAACTATTTTTTCCACTTTTGAACTATAAGAGATAAAATACTTGGAATTGGTGTTGATATCAATCCTTCCCTATAAACGAAATTCTAAAAATATATATTGGTCTATCAACTTGATGTCAAATTAATTTTACAGACAGGAAGAGTTTGTGAGGAGCATCAACAAAATGGTTTTAAAAGAAGACAAAGTGAATATTTTTCCTATGTTAAAAAAGAAAGGTACGCGTGGTGTTTAATATCTTCAAATCCGGTTTCAAATATAATTGACCCGGATATATCCTAAAATACCCAAGTAAAAATTTTGGGCATAATATGTATTTTTATAATATTTCCAACGAGTGTTGACTTTAAAAATCGTAATATAAAATCTGTATAGAAAAATGTATGAATAATTTATCTTATTGTCAATGCATATTTAATTTAGTATAATTTATACAATACTAGCCTAAAACACGTGCGATGCACGGATTTTTTTTAATATTATATAAAAAAATTCATTAATTTTTTTAAAACATGAATTTTGAGGCTTACATTTTTATATGAGATGATATGATAATAATTATACGATTTTTTTATTATTATATAAAAAATTCATTAATTTAATTAATTTTTTTAAAATATGAATTTTGGAGGCTTACATTTTTATATGAGATGATATGATAATAATTATATAAATGTTACCGGTGATATTTTAAGAAAATGAGGAATTTTTGTTATAAATTATAGAAAAGATGATAGGTTTTAGTTAAAAAGAGAAATCGATTAATTATTAGTAATTATAAAATTATTACTTTATTTTATTAAATAGAATGCCCGTGATATGATTAGAAAAATAGAGAATTTAGTTAGAAAAAATTAAAAAGTTAATATGTTCTATGTGAAAATGGTAATTGATTAGTTTATAGCAATTATAATTTAATTACATTATTTTACTGAATAAAATTCCTCGTATTATTTTTAGAAAAGAAGAAATTAATATTATCCATGATATTTCTATTAAAAGAGGAATTTTAAAGATTTTAGTTCAGAAGAGTAATCGATTAATTATTAGTAATTATAAATTATTACTTCATTATATTAAATAGAATGCCCGTGATATGATTAGAAAAATAGATAATTTACTTAGAAAAAATTAAAAAGGTAATATTTTCTAGGTGAAAAAGGCAATTGCTTAGTTTATAGTAATTATAATTTAGTTACGTTATTTTACTGAATACAATTGCTCGTAATGTTTTTAGAAAAGAAAAAATTAATATTGTTCGATGATATTTCTATAAAAAGAGGGATTTTAGTTAGAAAATATAGAAAATATAATACGTTTTAGCTGAAAAAGGTAATCAATTAAATAATAATATTATATTATTATTTTATTTTATTAAATAGAATCGTCCGTGATATAATTGGAAAAAGATAAATGTTAGATAGAGAAAATAGAAAGGTAATGTGAAGATGATATGATTTATGTGAAAAAGGTAATTGATTAGTTTATAATAATTATAATTTAATTATGTTATCCTTTATTATCAAACCTGAGTCTACCACACCATCCAGTTAATTAATCACGTACCGAGTTAACCAATCAGAAAACTATGAATTATTTTAGAACCAATCATAGGCCACTTCTAAATCATGGACCAATCAAATTAAAACAAATTTGTTTCCTTATATAATTTAACTTGCTATCTTTTAACCAAGGTTAAACCCATCAATCATTCTAAATATATTTAAAATTTAAATCATGGACCAATCAAATTAAAACAAATCTGTTTCCTTATATAATTTAACTTGCTATCTTTTAACCAAGGTTAAACCCATCAATCATTCTAAATATATTTAAAATTGAATTATAATCCTAAAAAGAATTACAAATAGAATCATAATATTATTAAAATAGAAATCAAACCTGAGTCTACCACACCAATAATATTATATTAAAAATTTTCCTTATTTACCATTCTCATTCTATTATACTAACTATGGTTAGTTAACAATTCTAATTTAAATAGAGTAACTTACTTGATTTAACATATCCATATATTTTATTTTTTTATGTCAAAAAATAATTATAATAAATTAATATTTTAAATCAAAATCAATCAGGATTATACAAATATAAAATATGCAAAACTTTGAATTATTTAGTACCAATCAAAAGTCATTCCTAAATTTTAGACCAATCATATTATATTAAAAGTTTTCTTTATTTACCATTCTCATTCTATTATACTAACTATGGTTAGTTAACAATTCAAATTTAAATAGAGTAACTTACTTGATTTAACATATCCGTATATTTTATTTTTTTAATATCAAAAAATCATTATAATAAATTAATATTTTAAATCAAAACCAATCAGGATTATATAAATATATAATATGAAGCAATTTTCGCAATATTAATTTTTCACACTTTGATTTATAGTTAATCATAATAGCATTAGTATATATTACGGATTAATTTTCATAAATATATATAAGAGCCAGTCAAAATTAACCACTAAAATTAAATTAATCACAACATTCTCATCCTAATTTACTTATCGTGGTTACTTAACCTTCAAAATTTAAGTTATATAAACTTTTAAATTAATCAATTATTAAAAAAAGGATAAATTCAACCAATTAAAATATTAAAAATGAAATTTAAACCAGTTATCATTAAAATTTTACTTATCGTTATTTTTCAAGAATTAATGGGACAAATAAATTGACTTGACGATATTTTTGAATTTTTCAAGATACTAAATAGACTCTCAAATAGTATTAGACATTATTTGGTGTATAAATTATCAATCCAAAAAATAAAATTCATTACAGAATCAATAAAAATATTGTTAATAAATATTTATATAGCAAATTGGTTAACTCGGCGCAAAAATTCTAAAAAATCATTTTTTTTTATTTCATAACAAATTGGTCAACTCAGCGCAAAAATTCTAATAAATCACTATATTTGCTATGGTTAATTATTTATCAACAAAAGGGCATATATTATCATCCACACAAATAATCATTCAAATTTTCTTTTAAATCACTAATTTTTTTTAGGTAAATCATTTATCAATAAAATGTCTTACATCTACAAAAATAATCAAGATTGGACAACACATATTAAAATAAAATAGATCATATCAGGGTAACAAGGTTTCCTTAATCCAAACTACAATCGTTGATCAGATCTTAAATTGTGGTACATCACTCGCTTATATCCCTCAATTATATATACCCTTTGGCGAAATAATCCAACAATTTATTCTAATCGTGAGGGAAATACATATGTGATTGCTGAGAATGTATTCGAACAACTCACCAAAACTGCGATTCTATACTATCCAAATCGATGAATCAATATAACAAAATCCTGTAAATCTAAGATTCCGGATGCCAAAATAAAGTAACCTACTCTCAAAAAATAAAGAACAAAACCAAATATATGGATAGACAAAATCCACTAACGGGATACTAGACTCTCAACAAAGAGATATATTTATTGAAAAACGAAGTAAAATCAAGGAAAAGAAACAGGAGTTATCATTCACAAGGAAAAGGTGCAAAATCCAATATATCAGTTGATAAAACCCACCAACGTGGTAATAGACTCTAAATAAAGAGAGATATTTATTGAAAAACAAAGCAAAATCATGGAAAACAATAAAAATGGGCTTATCATCAACCAAGATGCAGATATCAACCCATAAACTTTGGGTTTACTATTTTTTAGGAGAGGAGAAGATAGAATGACGGCTACAACAATCGTTTAAAAATCAATATTATTGATAACTAGATAGCTCGATACATATAAAATTATATATTATTTCTGATAAAAGGTGCTCATTTTAATTTTGTATTCTTCAATTCAAGTAATAATATTTAATTCTCATATCCTAATCTAAGAACAGACATATCGAATTTTGCTTGGTTGGTTAATAATATTTATTTTTAATATCAACAAAATCTTAAAAATAGGTAAAAAAAATTGATAACTTGGTAGATAGATTCTAATCAAACAGAGGTATTTATTAACAATAAACAAAATTAAAGAAAAGGGCTTCATTTTTATGTACTCTACTTTTAGTTTTATTTTGTAGTAATTCAATGTTGTTTTCAATTATATAGTAACATACTTAGATGACTTGGGCAGAGAGTAACATTACATGTAATTGTCATATTTTTTTCATTTTGCGTATTATTTTCGTTTAGTGTACAAAAATAAAAAATGCGTAGTTTAGTAGCATTTTGTGTTCAAATTATGGGTATACAAAATAATTTCATGTCATTTTCATGCAAAACCCAAAATACACATGGTATGAATGTATATAACACGAACGATTTTCCAGATCTACGTAAACTCTTTCTTTTAATATATGTTGGTCAAATATACTCATTGTTAAATAAAAATTAATTTCATGTTTTTGAACTCGACAATTAAATTACAAGGACAAATATATAATAATGTGATTATGTGTTTATATATTACACATTTGATTTTAGTTTCATGTACAGTTTTCTATTTTAACATGTTAATCAAATAGAAAAAAGATAGGTGATACTCATTTTCAAATATTTTGTTTTACACGTTTGGGTGACAACGGGTTGAGTTTGATCCGAATTTTGTAAAATTCAAACCCACATCCAAATATTTTTGGGTTTTAAAAAATAAATCCAAATCCAAAATTCAATATCTAAAACCAAATTCTTCGGATTTCGGATTATATTTGACTTTTTTGGGTATCAAAAATTATTAATAATGTAGTCAAAATTAAAATAATTGTTACATGCAAACAATATTAAGTATATTTATACAAAAATTAAAAAGTAAAATGATTAACTTAAGTAGTCAAAATTTAACATATTATACGAATTAATATACTAAGTAAAATTTAAAATATGTTAAAAAAATAATTCTTTTTATACATAGAAATGAAAAATTAATGTAAACAAAATTACATCTTGAATATATCAATAAAATTAGATATTGAGAAATATAAGTTCTATTTACTAAATTAGTATTGACTATTTCTAATGAAATATTTGAAAAAAATAAATAAAATAATATGTCTTACATCTAAAATATTACATGAAATAATTTCAAATTAATGTATTATATTACATATGTATAGGGTTTCGATAGTGTATTAGGTTTTGGATTTTGGATAGGTTATCGGTTCAGTACAACTTAAATCCAAATGCAAATCGAAACTATTTCGATTTTAAAATTTATATCCAAACATGAATCCAAAAATTCGGGTTTGGGTTCGAATCGGGGACCATCATATCGAATTAATTTCCCTTCCTTATTAATGCGTAAAAGAAAACTAATATTTAATATACCTTATTCTGATAGAAAAGAATAAAAAATTCAACATACAAATTCCCAAACTAAATATGCACATTTAAAGTTGTCATTAAAAACAAACTGACCATAAACTCTAACAAATATATCTTATTCAAATAACGGGATGTATTGGATTTGTTTGGTTAATTGATAATGTTTATTTTGCTATAGTACTAAATCAAATAACTAATAAAAGAACATAAAATTTGTAAAAATGATATGGAACAAACACATAGGAAACTTAAAATATGGATAAAAAACTTATGAACTTGGTTGAAATATTCTAAAAAATGAGAGAAATCAAATGTAAAATAAAATTAAGAAAAAACAATAAAGAGAGATTTGGAATGTTTGAGCTGGGATGTGAATGGTATGATAATTGTTTGATAATATTAATATTAATGCAATTGGTATAAATTGATGATAATTTATACTTAAATTTTTATGAAATTATCTTTTTTTATAAATAATGAATAATATTATGTTTATATTAATTAATTAATAAATTTTATCATTCGGTGCGTAGCACGGTAGAACACTAACCAAACAGACCACTAGAATTACTCTAGAAAATTGCTCATTTCCTATTTTATTTTCATTTATATAATGAAAAATATGTATTTGATTTATTTTTTCTATTAGTACTAATTATGTTTTTACTGTTTTCAACGCCAGATTCTCAAACATGATTATATTGAACCGAACTTTCCGTAAAAATAGCATAAAATGTCGTTAAATTACTTGGGGAAAAAACAAAAAGGAATAAGAAAATTGATATGTATCTCAAGTAAATTTTATCATATATCAAATGAATGTGTTTTGATATTAATCTTTTTTTTATATAAACAAATTTTCAAATTTTTTTAACACACATCCATACAATTATACATAATTTGAGAAAAGTTACTTAGAGATGCATATTGGGTTCGTTACACTCAAAACAAAACATAACAAAATAATTTATAATAAAATAATTTATTTATTTTATTAAATAAAATTGTTCATAATTTTTAAAAAATGAGAAATTAATGTTGCCCGTTTGATTTCTTGAAAAAAGGGGAATTTAATTAGAAAAAATAGAAAAGATGATATATTTTAGCTGAAAAAGTAATCGGTCAATTATTAGTATTATAATATTATTATTATTTATTAAATAGAAACGCCCGTGATATAATTGGAAAAAGGGAGGTTATAGTAAGAGAAAAGAAAAAAGGTAATGAATATAATTGGAAAAATAGAGATTTTAGTTAGAGAAAATAGAAAAAATAAAATGGTAATATGTTATAGGTAAAAAAAGAAATTTATTAGTTTATAGTAATTATGATTTAATTATGTCATTTTACTAAATAAATTGCTCAAAGTTTTTATAAAATGAGAAATTAATGTTACCCGTTATATTTCTACAAAAAAGTGAATTTAAATAGAAAAACTAGAAAAGATAATAAATTTTCATAATAATTATATAAATGTTATCCATAATATTTCTAGAAAATGAGAGATTTAAGTTTGAAAATATAGAAAAGATGATAGATTTTAGTAAGGTAATCGATTAATTATGAGTAATTATAAAATTATTACTTCACTTTATTAAACAGAATGCCTATAATATGATTAGAAAAATAGAGGATGTAGTTAGAAAAAATAAAAAGATAATATGTTATAGATGAAAAAAGAAATTGATTAGTTTATAGTAATTATGATTTAATTATGTCATTTTACTAAATAAATTGCTCAAAGTTTTTATAAAATGAAAAATTAATGTTACCCGTTATATTTCTACAAAAAAGTGAATTTAATTAGAAAAACTAAAAAAGATGATAAATTTTAGTTGAAAAGGTAATTGGTTGATTATTAGTATTATAATATTATTATTTATTTTTATTGAATAGAAATGCCCGTGATATACTTGGAAAAATGGAGGTTTAGGTAACGTGTTTTGGCTTAAAAAGAAAAAGGTAACCGTCCAATATATAATTGGAAAAAGAAAGATTTTAGTTAGAGAAAAAGAAAAATTAACGTGCGTTGACTGAAAAAGATAATTGATTAGTTAATAGTAAATATAATATAATTATGTTATTGTATTAAATATAATTGTTTGTAGTATTTTAAAAAGGAGAAATTTTAGTTACACAAAATGTAAAAGATATTCTAATTTAATTGAAAAAGGAAAGTATTTAATTATTGAAAATTGAAAAAGGTTATATGTTTAACCTAATAAAGGAAATTGATTCATAAAGGAGAAATTTTAGTTAGATAAAATATAAAAGATATTCTATTTTACCTGAAAAAAGAAATTATTTAGTTCTTGAAAAAGTAGAAAAAATAATATGTTTAATCTGAAAAAGGAAATTGATTAGTTAATAGATATGTAATTGAAAAATAGAAAAGGTAATATGTTTAACCTGAAGAAAGAAACTGATTCATAAGAAGAAATATTCTAATTTAATTGAAAAAGGAAAGTATTTAAATATTGAAAATTGAAAAAGGTTATATGTTTAACCTAATAAAGGAAATTGATTCATAAAGGAGAAATTTTAGTTAGATAAAATATAAAAGATATTCTATTTTACCTGAAAAAAGAAATTATTTAGTTCTTGAAAAAGTAGAAAAAATAATATGTTTAATCTGAAAAAGGAAATTGATTAGTTAATAGATATGTAATTGAAAATTAGAAAAAGAAACTGATTCATAAGAAGAAACTAGCTTCGTAGCCCGTGCAAGGCACGAGCATGCTCTAGATTACAAATATTATGAATTATTTGTGATCACGTAGAATTGGATTGTTGATATCTTCGATTGTTCATATCTTCGCAGCAATTATTGTGAGCTAACAGAATTTATGCAATACCCGACCGTGACATGCAAATTATAATTTTAGTTAAATTAAATATGTTTTTATATTTTACGCTATACTTTGTTTTGTAAAAGCAAACATGAACGCTATGTAAAAAATAAGTCAATGTTAAAATCAAAATCGTACTTCGAAGTTTAAATATATAGAGTTAACATGGATGGATACAGAGATAAATACAAGTATTAATTACATAATAATAAATGCATATTAGTTCATATCAGTTATTATTATGTAATAAATATGTTAGTATTGTAATAACTAAATAGCCCCCGAAAATATAACATAGATATAATTAGTTGGAATAAATATGACTTTTTATATGAATAAATTTGCTCATGGAACCCCCCATTTGCTCTATTATATATATTTATTTATTTATTTATTTATTTATTTGTACATTTACGTATTAAAGATGTGATTGATTAGTTCTACAATAGTTAATGTAAATACAAGTTTGTATTATACTTATATACGCATGAAGGTTCTTTTTTTGTTTTGTGATATTTTTTATAGTATTTAATTCATAAATATTTACATTATATCTAAAATGATTAATGAGCTATGGTATATGTTAGTGAATATTATAGTACATTATTATATATCCATAGAAATTTATATATGTATGTATATATGTTTGTACATGTGTATGTATGTATAAATATGCATTTAAATTATACAACAATTAATAGATTACAAATAATGAAATATTAATAGATTATACAAAATAAACGTATGTATGTATGTATGTACGTACGTATGTATGTATGTATGTATGTATGTATGTATGTGTGTATGTATGTATGTATGTATGTATGTGTGTATTTATGTGTGTGTATGTATGTATGTATGTATGTATGAATGTATAAACAAAAAAAATAATTATGTATGTGGTTAATGATTTTTAATATATACTCAAATGTTCACATAGCTCAACTGGTTATGGTGTTTAACATAGTTGTGCAAGGTCATGGGTTCAATATTTTTTTACAAAAATTTAAAGTTAGGTTCGGTGTGAGGTTTGGAGGAGCCGAGCCTGATTAAATTTGCTCAGGAAACCCCTGTTGTCCTATATATAATAGATTTTAGTAAGATGAAATATAAAAGATATTGTATTTTAGATGAAATAGAAAAGGTTTTGTTTAGTTGATTTGAGTAAAAATTGAAATTGAAAATAGATTAATAATATTAATATTAATTGGGTGCAAGGGTAATTAGGTAAATTCAATAGGTACCGACCAACCAAACTTTTAATGTTTCGGAATTTATATAATAGTATAGATTGTGTTCAACAATCTATCTTGATATTATAGATACTAGCATATAACTCGTGCATTGCACGGCTCCTTTTTAATATTTATATTTATATTAATTTTTTTATTATTTGTATGTTGTTAGTTTACGTATCAAATTGTTGTTAAAATTTGTTATATATATAAAATTTTACACATTCAATTTATTAATTGAGTTCTATCTTGAATTTTTAAAATTTGATATGGACGATTTTATAGCCCACGTGAAACTAATAAAATAATCTTTAATTTAGTGATGGTTTAACAACTATTTTCATTTAAAATTACTTTGAAATAAAAGAGAGAAGAAATTGATATTTTTTACGTTAAAATGCTATCTGGTTTAGTAAATCTATTTATATTTCGTATTGATTATCAAAACCCTTATTATTATTTGAATATAGTTCTACTAACAACCAAATACATTATATCCTTATATATAATTGTCTTGATATAATAGTGATAGAATTATGTAATCATATTCTATCTATGATTGTATTAAAATTTAATTTAATTATATTCTATCTATAATTGTACTAGCTTACGACTCGTGCGATAGATGGGTTTCTTTTAATTTTATAAATTTCATTTATGCTATAATTATGTTTTTATGTAATCATTACTTTTAAAATTAATTTTCATATTAATTTATTATAATTTATTATAATATTAAATAATGATATGCATGATTTAAAATTTATTTATAAAATTTAAGTTAAATATGTCGTGGATTTGAATTTTGAATATTCATTAAAATAATTTAATCATAAAACATACCATATAATTACATCTAGCGTTCTTATTAATTACTAAAAATCTAATAGCAATATGATGTAATATTTTGAGTACACATTAATGATTGCAAAATTATACTTCAAAATAAAAGGTAATGTATTTAATTAGAAAATAAACATTGATGATTGGAAGATATTATATAATTGATGTTTTTAGGGGTTTATAAAAGACAATATCAACTAAAAGTAAATATGAAAAAGGTAATCGAGTAATTACTATTAATTATATTATTCTACTATTTATTTTATTTTCTGGACACTCCAACCAGTATCATGCCAGACCGCCTCAGGCCTAACAAGTTTTTTATATCTCTTTTAGATCTTTAATATTATTTTTGGGATAATATGAATATATATATATATATATATTATTTATGATATAATGATACAATAACAAAATTTTGATTTCTTGAAATCTAATTCTATACGTCTCATGATTATGTTATCAGATCATATTCTATTTATAACTGAATGATAATCAGATTTTTTTATATGTTATAATAATTAACAATTTATATACAATTTATATCATATAAGAAAATATTCTTTGAAAATTCAATTTCTATTTGGTTTCTGTTGTCATATCATATTTAAATTGTAATTATATATTTTATTTCAATAAATAAATATTTATAAAGATGAATTTATTGGATTATATTACTTTCTTTACTATTTAGATCAGATTTTGAGTTGTAAAAGTCAGTTTTGAACGATTTTATAGCTCACGTGAAGCTTACAAACTAATCGTTAATTTAGTTATGATTTCATAATTATATTCCAACAAAAGCTGCTTAGAATTTGGTGAGAAAGATAATTACAAATTTTGTATTAATAATTTTATCCAATTTAGCAAACCTATTTATATGTAATTTAAGTTATTAATTATTATTTATACTTGAGTACTTGACCTTATAACTTAAAATAAAGTGTATATAAAAAGTAGTTGCTAGGAATCGATCATGAGACCTATGATAGTAAATCCCCTTACTCTTATTATATATAGAATATAATGTTATTATTTAATAAATAAGATAATCAAATCGTAGAGAAAGATTATGGTCTAAAATATCAGTTTATGATCAATTTCAAAGATGAACAAAGACAATGCTTTACTCAAGAAATCTTTGATGTCAAAAATGGTAGTAAACATCGTTTCAACCTAGAAAAACAATGTTAAAGGATGTCTTATACATCGATCTTCTAATTTAAATCGATGATAAAAATTATTTATAACTAGATTCATAATCTGCCATCACAAATCACTTGGGTTAAATTTTTGAATTTTATAGTTTTTAATTTGAATCTCGAAAAAAAATAATTAAATTTGGATGTTTTTTATCTTGGAATTGTTTGTGAAATCTGATGTTTCCTACAACTTCTTTATGTTGTTTACAATCTATTCATATATCTATTTACAATCTATTCATATCGTTCATTTGGTAATTTAGTTATGATTTAATAATTATATTCCAACAGAAGCGGCTTAGAAATTGGAGAAAAAGGATAATTACGGATTTTGTATTGATAATTCTATTCAATTTAGGAGACCTATTTATATGTAGTTTAAGTTATTAATTTATTATTATACTTGATCTTATAACTTAAAATAAAGTATATACAAAAAGTAGTTGCTAGGAATGGATCCTGAGTACTCTTATTACATATAGGATATAATGTTATTATTTATTTAATAAATAGGATAACCAAATTGAAAACCAAATTTTTTAAAATTTTCAATATTTCGATTTAATATAATAGTATAGATTAGGTCGACATCTATAACCAACTTGTAATCATTAATATATTTTATTTTTAATTTGATTTATAGTCCAAATACATTTACAATCCAACAGTTAATATCTATCTATACTATTATATTAAAGCCGAAATATTGAAAGTTTTGGTTTTCGGTTTGGTTATCCTATTTATTTTGGTTTTCGGTTTGGTTAATTTAATTTTTAATTAATTTTAAATATAAAATAAATCAATTTTAATCCGTTATTGGTTATAGTCCTAAAGACACAATAGTATTTTATATTTACACCATTACTAATACAGCTAAACTTAAAACCTCCGTTGCCTTCACGAACACTGCGCACAGAACTCTATTCTTCTAAACCTAAACTCTATTCTTCTAAACCTAATTTACACCATCTTCATCAATTCAATATTATTATATTAAAGTCCAAACATTCAATGTTTTGAAAGTTTTGGTTTTCGATTTGGTTATCCTAATTATTAAAATAAATAATTAAATTACAAAAACAACTCAAAAAGCTAATTATTAATGTTAACGTAATTATATTCCAATTAAAATTCCTTCATCCACATTGAAGTTATTGAACTTCTACTTGGACTCTTTTTTCTGCTCCAACAACTCAATTACCCATTTTTCTAAAGATATTACTTCTAATTAAAATACTTTACCATTTAATTTCAAACTAATATTACAATAATTAATATATATCCAAAATATCACACCATATCTTTCCTTAATTATTTTTAGTAGTAATTTTTGTAATTAAAACACGTTAATTTTTAATTTAAAATTAATTTTGCAATCACTAATATACACCCCAAAATATCTCACCATATATTCAAATCATTATTTTTAGTAATAAATAAGAATCGTTAGATCTAATAATAAGATATATTATATGATTAATTAATTTACTAAAAATTCAAAGTTCGAACCCGTCAACGACATTTTTAATTTAGAATTTTACAAAATAAATTTTAAACCATGCATATCATTATATAAATTTATATTAAATTAAAATTAAAAAATTATTAAAAATAAGGATTACATAAAAACATAATTATAATGTTAAATAAATTTTATAACCTATCAAAGGAAACCCGTGCTTAGCACGGGTTATAAGCTAGTTTAGTTTTATAATCCAACGTATCATATAGTTTTGGTGGTACAGTGACAAAAATTTGGATAAGATCCATGTTTATTATATTATAGCTTATAACCCGTGCGATTCACGGGCTTCTTTTGATATGTTATAAATTTTATTTTATAATTATATTTTTATACAATCATTAATTTGAAAAATTATTTTAATAAAATTTGAAGTAAATTTAATAAATGATTTGCACGATTTAAAATTTACATATTAAAATTTTAAATTAAATATGTCGTTGACGGAATTCGATCCTTGAATATTTAGTAAAAGTAATATAATTACATCTAACGGTTCTTATTAATTACTAAAAATCTAACGGTAATATGATGTCATATTTTTGGGTATACATTAATGATTGTAAATTTATGTTTTAAATGAAAAGGTAATATATTTAATTAGAAAAGAATATTAATGATTGGAAGGTTATGATTGTAAAATTATGTTTTAAATTTATGATTTGAATTGGAAGATATGGTATTTTATGTGTGTATAAAGGGTAATATGTTCAATTAAAAGTAAACGTGTTTTAAATTGATTGAAAGATAAGATATTTTATCTATTTATTAAATTTTAGTTAATAGTACAATTACGTTTTTATATAATTATCAATTTAATAATTTAATAATTTTTTAAATTTTAATTTAATATAATTTAATAAACTCATATTTATGTATTATACTAATATTTACTTATTATAAACAACGTATAAGGATTTTTAATATATTTTATTAATAATTGAAAATATGGTGTGATTTTTTTGGCTATATATTAATGATTTAAGATTAGTTTTTTTTTTTAAAAAAAGGTAACATATTTTAATTAGAAAGGAAATATTAATGACTTGAAGATATGGTACGATTGATATTTTAATAAAAGGTAATATCTTCAACTAAAAGTAAAAGTGAAAATGGTAATTAGTAAAAGTGAAAATGGTAATGGGTAATTACCATTAATTATATTATGTCATTATTTATTTTAATAATTAGGATAACCAAATCGAAAATCAAACCGACAAACTTTCAATCTTTCGGCTTTAATATAATAGTATAGATAGTATAGATATGGTTATAATATTTTTGTCGATTTAATATTTTTGTCGATTTTTTCAGTATGTTTAGTATTTTTATAATAAGTGCAACGGGTGTGAACCTAAAAAATATAAATATGTGATAGAAAATAGATAGTTTGTCTCTAAATAAGTTTGTAATTTGTAAATTCCAAATTGAGAAAAATCCAATTAAAATTGGTAAAAGGAATTAAAATTGAGAACCTCTATATAAATAGATAGGCTTGGGGATTAGGATTTAGGGCTCGACGACAACTCCATCGATCGGTTTTATTTTCTTTCATATGACGTTGGGTTTTATTTTCCCCTAGACGACAACTCATTCGCACGTTTTGGTAGAGATGGATTGTATTTTCGATCAATTACCTTCGAAACGCAAATTCGAGGTAGTATTTTTTATTGTTACATAATTACGAATTTTTATACCAATTTATTTATGAATTGTTTATGATTTTGTGGTGTGTGTTTAGATATGTGCATGTGTTTAGATATGTGTTTTAATGTGTTTGTATGTTGATTGTATAAATTTTTTAGGAATGTTTGCTAATTAATTAGTTTGATCTCTACATGTGTTTTCTTTTTATTTGTTCGTCAATATCAAATTAGCTTTGAATTTTACTAATTGTTGTCTATGATCTATATTTGTTGTTTCAATGGTTTTGGATATGTTTATAATCGTTTTAACCCCAAATTCCCCTAATATAATGTAAGGTATATCCATCTGCTCTATCTCTTTCTCTTTTAATATCATCTCTCTCTGACCTCTGACTAAAATTTATATTTCTCAGGAGGGTCCTATAGCAGGTTACGTAGTTGCACCAGACATGTCACATGTCGACAATACGTTTACATTTTTAATTACTTCTTCCTCCACTACCGTTGCACCAAAAGCAAAAAATTCAAACCATTACCACCATCCGGTCATTCAGCTAGTGCAACAAATGCCAGAATAGTAGCACCACACATGTCACATGTTGACAATACGTTTACATTTTCATCTACTTCTTCCTCCACCTCTGCTGCACCAAAAGCCAAAAGGAAGAAAAAATTTAAACCATTACCACCATCCCATCATTAACCAAAAGTTGGATTATAGGATTTTGATAAGAAGTTTACAAACTTGATGAAACAATCCACTCGGACTCCATCATCCGGGACCTTCTTTCAAGATGAATGGTTGTCAGCGTCCGCAAATGAGGGATTTTTAAAGGTCAATGATAATATATCTACACTCGAAGCTACTCCGACCTTCTCCTTGTCAGCATCTGCTTTCGAACCCCCAGTCAAAGCTACTGATGATGATGAAATCATTAGCCGATGACGTATTTTTGAAGATTTTGATATGTGCCAAAGACCGGAATCTGTTGTTCCTCCCCATATTAAAGAATTTTGTGATTTTGCCCTCGAAAAATATAACAATGAAAATGTACGTATTTTTTTCTTCTTCTTCTTTATTTTTTACAATCATTTTATATACATACACCATTAATTGCTTTGTGGTTTTTACTTTTTCTTTATGTGTAGGGTACCAGTTATAGATATTTGTTTCCGATATGGGCTGACGAGGATGTTAAAGCTCACGATACAAGTCACTTTTTTATTTTCACGGCATCTATTTCTGATTATTACTATTACAAGACTTTTATAGCAAAGATCAAGAGTTTCGAATTTTCTGAAGATAGCACGTCTTATGTCAAAGAGCTTCAAGAAATTTCCTGTTAGCCTAATCGAATGTTGAGCTTCTTGTCTTGCTTTCTAAATCTCATCCAGCTTCCCCTTCACTTTTAATTGTAAAATTTTCGGTGAAACGTAATATGGATGCTATTGTTTTCAACTATGCTAGTAACCTCAGATTGTTTAATATGCTTTAAGGATCAAGATGTTGGGCAAGAAACCTTAAATAGTGTTTGCAATCTTAGTTGACTTTACTATAGAAAGCCTTGGAAAATGATTGCAATTGTAACTGATAATGATACTATGTTCTTTGTCCGGTTACTTTTCATGCTAGCTAAATATTGTCACATCATTGTGGTTATCTACTTAACTACTTTAGTTTGTCAAGAGTCACATGTGTGCATCTCTAGGGCATTGCTTTTTACAATTTAAACTTGATTGTTTGACGCTCTCATGATTTTGATGTTTTAGCAAATTTTATTAAAGTTATGATGTCTTAGGATGACGTTTTAGCAAATTTTGTTAAAGTTATGATGTCTTAGGATAATGTTTTAGCAAAGTTTTATTAAAGTTATTAGATAGTTGTGATAGTTGTAATGTTATCATAAATATTAGTTATTTTTTGACACTTTTAAGTGGTGAATTAAGTTGATCAATAAGTTTTAAATGAATGATCTATTGCAATCTGCATTTCGTTTAGAAATGTCTCCATAATTCATTCAATTTATATTTTCGAGCTTTGCCCTTCATACCTTTTTTTTAATAAACCATGAATTCATTCAAAACAAAGATGTCCAATACATGCACAGAAGGATCCCAAAAGAGAAACCCACTGCAGGTACTAATCTTTCTGGTGCTTGTTGTATCAGGTACTTGTTTCCTTTTCTGGTATTTTTTATACTAATCTTTCTATCGTTCTTCAATTGCATGATTCTTTCTATTTTTTATATGGACTGTATTGTAGTTTTATTGGATTACTGGATGATCTTGTTATGAGTAAAGAATTGAACTTTATTGTGTTTTATGTAATAGGTTTACAGATTAACCAGATTTCTAGCTTCTAACTTTTGGTTTTTTGTAGTGTTTCTAGGGAATGATAGTTATATCTGAATTGTAGTAATGATCTATTTTACTTCTATAAAACTATTAATTTTCCTATTTCTTGGCTGGTTGTGCTGATTAATCTGTGTTGAAGTTTGACAATTTTTTTAAAAAGGGTTCATTTTTGGACTTACTCGCACATACCCTCTTCATACATGATTCGAATCTCGACCTCTGTGTTGCTCTGAAGAGGAGAAGGTGTGGCATTTCTTGGGTACTGTCCCTTTGGTGAATTGGGTAACCGTTTGATAGTTACATGACCACCTAAATTAGCCTAAATTTAATATCATTTCCTTTTTTTCCTAAGAAAAAGATCATTGGATGGCGATCCGAGGTACCACAGTATTGGAGTCCATTGAAGCTCTTAAGACTCAAGTATCGAAGTAATATTTATGTTTTAGTAAATTAACTAATTTTCAAAAATGACTTCTATATTATAAGTCTCGGTTAGCACTGATTCATTAATCTAAGCATTGTTACATGAGGCTGTTAGGATTTAAGGCCATTTATTCGAAGCTCACTTTATATTTTCGTTTTAATTTTCTTTCACTTCATAGTTTGCTAACTGTTAAGACATGTGGATGTTCATATTCTGAAGTCTGATTTTCTTTTTTCGGGTAATAGGCAATTCATTATTTGCATAAATTAAGTGTTGCAAACATCCAAGTTGACTTGATAGAGAAAGGCCAAAATTGTGTTATCGATGTGTCCCTCACTCTAATTCGTGAGAGAGCAAAACTTAAGGTATATACTGATTTTGTGGAGTATATTCTTTTCTATGATTTGTGAACATCTACGATATTATTTGCTTATAGAGAACCATGTCAATCTTCCTACAAAATCCCTGTAGAACCCATTTTATGCCCTTGAGTTTCTTTTATGGTCAAGTGCTCTCAGCGGGTAAGGACATCTGGACATACATCATATTCGCACTTATGTTTTCCTTTTTGTTTATTTTGTATAGGAGAATCTATATAGTGTCGGCCTTCCGATTGGTTATCTAGTGACTAATGATGAAGGGTGATTACTCAAGTATCAGGTTCAATGCACATGTTCCATTCCCATATTGCTTTTTCTTTTGCATATTTACTAGCATAACAACTTCCCTAAGTTTTACTCCATACAGAAACCTTTTAAGAGTTGGAAGTGATCTATCTTCTGTTCACAATGTTGATGCTCAGATAAATCTCACTGCCAGTGGAAGAGTCATTTGAGAGGCAAGCATACTCAATATCCTAATTATGATAATATGTAACATCAAACCTACTTTCTTTTTCTTCATTCCCGTGTCGACTAAAGTCTCTCTATTTTTGTCAACTACACTGTATACCTTAACAAAATCTACTCCCTCAACTCTTCAATTTGTACTGGCTTTTTTATGTTAATGAACAAAGGATGCATGCTAGCAAGACCCTATCCTGCCACTCCAGTAGTCCAAGTACATTTTCTTTAATGTTTTAATATCTACTTTACTTTTTGGTCACAAGCTTTTTGGCGTTCATGAGTTGATTTTATGAACCTTCACGTCATCATATTATGTACCAAATTTGAGAAATTAAATTTAAATCACCACCACCACGAGTTAACTGGACAAGCTACTAGAAGTTATTATGTTTTATGCATTAGATAATCATGATCTTACGTTCTAATAGTAACATGCTACTTGTTATTCTTTTAAAAGGGCGAGCTTGTTCGTGCTTTAGGAGGTGTTGTGCATCTTCATCTCTTCCTGGGATTCCTCGGGGACATAACTCATCATTTCTCTAAGGGCCAGATTTTGCTCCTCCAAGGATAAGAGAGGCCATATGGGATGGAAGCACAAACTCCCCAACTGAAGAAGGTTTGATATGCTTAGGCTAATGTTAGGAAACTTAGTCTATATCTTGCCAATTACGTAATAAGAATAGGAATAGAGGATTTGGTGGATCAATTACATGATTTGAATAAATGATTGTGCATCAATCAATGATTTGGAAATGGAGGAATTAGTGGGATTTGGTGGATCAGTTACATAATTAGAATAAGTGATTTGTGCATCAGTTATAGATTTGGAATGGAGGAATTTTTGGAGTTAATAATATATTAGCTATTGTTTAGGAATTAGTACTTTGATGTGAGATTATAAATAGGAAGGCATTTGCATGTTTCTAGGCATCAAGAAATAATATTGAGTGAAGTGTGTGGGGAGAGCAGGTGTTCTCTCGAATACCAACTAAATATTGTGCTTTCAGTGTGTATGTGTTTATCAATAAAAGTGTTTGTTTCAATTATATTAGAGCAGATCAGACCTGGTCTTAACAGTAGTATCAGAGCATCTACGTTCGTGGGATAATGGCAGGTGTGAAACGGGTGGAAAATCGAATGGACGAGTTAGAGGAGAAACTGGAAGCAGTGCAGGTAAAACTTCGAAAGTTGGATATAGAACAGTTGCAAGCAGGTATAAATAAAATCTCTTTACTTGAAGAAAGTCTTGGCATACTGATTAAGAAAATAGACAACCTTACTCATACGGCTACTAGACCATCTACTATTGTTTCTGAGGGATTGCAACAACCTCCAACTACAGGTAGTGGGAAGGAAAAGGGAACGGAGTTTGACATCATGGTGCCAACATTAGGATCTGCGTTGGACTCGTTACCACGACGACTTGAATTGCCCGTGTTTGAAGGCCGAAATCCCGAAGGTTGGTTGTTTCGTGTCGAACGATACTTTGAGCTTAATAACCTATCATTGACAGATAGCTCCGGTCTACGGTGGTGTGTTTTGAAGGCGAAGCTTTATTATGGTATTATTATGAAGAAGGTCGAAGACCTTTTCGCAGTTGGGATAAACTTAAAATACAATTACTGGAGCGGTTCCAAATCACACAGGAGGGTGCTCTTTATGACTAGCTATTCTCTCTTCAACAAACCACAACTGTACGCGAATATCAATGCCAATCTGAGGTACTTTCGGCTCCTCTAAGTGAATTATCTTAGTCGATTTTGGAAATCATATTTCGAAAAGGACTTCAAGCTGATGTACTTGCCGAGTTGAGGCTAATGGGTCCAGTTTGGCTACCCAAGATGATACGCATGGAAAAACAAATTGAGGATAAAAATATGGCCATACAGCTTCATCAGAGTGGAAGTAATTATTCAGAGTTGCACCATAACTCATTTGGGACTAATTTCTCGAAAAATGTGGCTCGACAACTTTTTGTGGTATCTTCTTCTGCCTCCCCAGTTCAGCCTTCTGCGAAAACACCAGCTACAACCAAATTTTGGCGTTTGTCAGAAGCTAAAATGTTAGAAAAAAAAAAGAAAAAGGTCTTTGTTTTCGTTGTGATGAAAAGTTTGGTCCAGGACATCATTGTAAGAAAAAGGAATTACAAGTCCTTTGGGTGCATGAAGATGAGCATGAGGTGAATGAATCGAATGAGAATTACGAGGAAACAATCATTCTAGATGATTACGGAGGAATTTCATCATTTCAACTTTAAGGGCAAGGTTTGAATTTGTGGAGTTAATAATATATCAGCTATAGTTTAGGAATTAGGATTTTGATGTGAGATTATAAATAGGAAGGCATTTGCATGTTTCTAGGCATCAAGAAATAAGATTGAGTGAAGTGTGTGGGGAGAGCAGGTGGTCTCTCGAATACCACCTAAATATTGTGCTTTTAGTGTGCGTGTGTTTATCAAAAAAATGTTTATTTCAATTATATTAGAGCAGATCAGACCTGGTCTTAACAGCTAATAAGTTTGATAAAATGCGCTTAAAAGTTACAAGTCATTGCTCTCAGTAAAAATCCTCATTTACTACCATAGAGTTTTAAAGTTCACTAATATAGGGGGTGTTTGGGGAAACTTATTTTTCAGAATAAGTCAACTTATTTTAAGTTGAAAGTTAAGATTCCTAACTTTCCAACTTATTTTTCAACTTATTTTTGCAACTTATTGAATCTCAAACATACATTAAATACTTGTATAAAAAAATTATCAAAATATAAAAATTTTACCCGAAAATAAGTCGATAAGTCCTTTATTAAGTTTAGCCAAACATGCCAATAATAAGTGCTACATATATTCTTACAAGTTGTCACAGAAAGTTTCAATTTTATTACAGATTCCTTAACAATTTTTTTTGCACGGTCACACTACGACTTGAATGCCATACTGAGTATGTATGTATTTATCTTACAAGGTAACTTAAAAATCGAAAATTGTACGTATTTTCCAACTTGAAAGGAACCCGAAACAGTTAGTAGCATGTTTAAAGTAGATGTTTCATATCTCGAGGGCTTTCTCTTTTGCAAGTTTACATGTTTGGCCTCGGTTTCCACTACATACAACAACCATTTTGGAGCACAAATGTGATCTGTCTCCCAAACACTCAATGTTGATGCTTAGATAAAGTTTTCTAGCCTCATACTGAGTATATTCTATCTACATGTTTAAAGCAAATGTTCCATTTCTCTAGTGTTTTCTCTTTTGCAATTTCTTCTCTGGCCTAAGTTTCTACTGCATAAGGTCATTTAGGATTGATAGATTTCTGTAGTATATATGAAATATAGGATTTTCTGGATCTAAATTAGGTAGATAGACAACGACATGTTCCACGGCCCTCTCATGAGTTATAATCACACTTTATGGTTTCAATTTGACAATTGTTACAACTGGAGCATCAGAATTATAGACCAACTGTGGTTTGTATTCAGTTTCTTCATTTCTACAGTGATCTCGCTTTAGTAGTACCTCCATCACAGATGAGACTGTCGCTGTGAATTAACTATTCATTCGCCTGCCAGGTACCAGTGTTTTTTAGCAAGTGTTCAAAAGTTAAATTTGGTACAATACTAGTCCGAGTTTTTAAGTTTTTACAGTTCAATAATTTTTCTTGAAACTCTTACTTTGAAGTTTGAATCCTTTCAAAAATAAGCGAAGGAAATGGCTGACGAACCAGCTGTTTAGTATTTCGTTCTCTCCGTCGCCAAATCTGAATTCCGCTTGCCTTCACTGATTACTACGTTTCACTAATTACTACGTGTAGAAATATAGAATTGATCCACCAAATGCTGTTGTATCATTCATTTTTTCCATCAATTTGCAAATTTTTTACGACAGCCCTGCATCAGCTATAGGATTATACATACATCGTACTGCAGCCGATCAGTCTCGGGCTCTCAGCAGTTTCACCTAGGGGTGTTCACGGTTTGGTTTGGTCCGGATTCTTGTTTTTTGGAACCAAACCAATATAAACGGTTTTTCAAAAATCAAAATCAAACCAGACCAGTTAGATGCCAAGACCAAACCAAACCAGACCATAGAAGAACGGATTGGTGCGATTTCAAACCACAGTTTGAACTTTATAGCATATTATTTTTTTAATTTTTGTTAAACTTAAATGAAATTCTAATTTAAATAAAGGGAAAAATATCAAAGTCCTCATTTTCTACTTAACAATGTATCAATGTCATCATCAAAGAAATTCTTGACTCACTTAAGTCACTAACTATCTAAAAAAGTACACGCCGTCAGAGTCAAAGCCATTTGTAGTCAAACTAAACGTTTTCTGTCAAGAAGTCCGTTAATTGCTGACTAGAATCCACGTTGGTTGTTGACAGGGCATGCCAATTAGGATGACCTAACATATTACATATTACATACAATAACATAACATAATCAGACACAAATAACCCCATGTTAGGTGACTACATAACCACCTTAAAATTTTCATGATCCAGTCTCTTGTACTATGTCAGCCACCTTCGACAAGATCTTCCGAAGCCGGGAGACCTCATTCTCAGTCATCTCAAGTTTGTTTTTAAGTGAACGGATCTCTTCATCACGCTTGTGAACATCCTTTCTCAGTATGCTAACCATCGAGTCTTGAGACTCCAGACGCCTCCCTACAGCTGCCACATACTGCAAAATGAAGACAAACAATAACTTTATGGTATCGAGCAAGAGAAAAAAAGAAATTGTCTTGAAATTTGAGGATAAAAATGTACTTCGCTCAGTTGTGACTTCATCAGTTCAGTAGATATGTTGGCAGTTTCCTCTTGATCAAGTGAATTCTGCCTATTGAGTGAAGGCTTTTGACTCCTGCCAGGTTTGTGAAGCAAAGTATCGGAGGAACAGAGCCCCTGCTTGGGAACAAATGTATTATCAACTCTCCTCTTCTTGGGCGCTGAATGTGTTGGGCTTGCAGGCATACCAGTCCCATGATCACTAGATCGTCCCCCCACATTAATAGGCAGATCATCCTTTTGGCGTTCAATCTCCTTAGCTAAAAAGGATAGTGACTCTAAGAAAAATAAGTCTATATATTTATTTTATTCAGAAAGAGCATTTTCTGCATATAGCAGCCTTTGGCAGTACGGTATCAAGCCTTCTTTGTACTTGATCATTGCTTTTACATTACCAATTGTGTCCCAGTCATTCACAGTCAAAGTGATAGTCTTTCCTATCAAGGTTTGAACATATATAGTCACTGAAGCTCCCCTTAGCCCCGGGTACAAATGAAGAGTGGACTCTTTCTGAATATTGTAAAACTCTAAAGTTCTTTCCCCCTCCAAGTTCTTACCAGCGAATATGAACCTCAAACTTTCAGGACAAATACCCACCTTGTCCTGAAATTTTTCCTTCACATTGTCTACGGTATGGAAACTCTCAACTTCCAGTGTAAGGCCTGACAAAGATTTGCATGCCACCACGTAGGCGGAGCACCAAGTGAAGGGTTGATTCCTTCTGGATGTTATAGTCTGCAAGCTTACGACCATCCTCAAGTTTCTTGCCAGCGAAAATGAGTCTCTGCTGGTCTGGACGAATACCTTCCCTGTCCATAATGTTAGCTTTGACATTATCAATGGTGTCGGAGCTTTTTACTTCGAGGGTGATGGTCTTGCCAGTAAGGGTCTTTACAAAGATTTGCATGCCACCACGTGGAATACGAACCAAATGATGGGTGGACTCCTTCTGGATGCTGGATGATCGCTTTGACATCATCAACGGTGTCCAAGCTTTCAACTTTAAGAGTGATGGTCTTTTCCACAAGAGTTAAACTCTGCATCTTTTATTTAAACAGCATTCAATATAAAACTATAATATTACACGGAATATTAAAGTTTAATTAATGTGGTGCTGAAAGTTTAATTAATCTTTCAGCAACAAACGGGATCAACGATTAAGAGGATGTAAACATACATACACACGAGAATCAAGAAATAAACATCGATTCTGTACTATCTTTAAAAAAAAAAAAAAAGAACTACTGTATACCTTGACAATTAAAAGGAGATAGCCTTTTAAATGGAAGATAGCCATGTCACAGTCCAGGTGTGCAAGCTAGCCGTTGACTGTTAAATGGATTATTGACTCTGACGGCGTGTACTTTTTTAAGTAGTTAGTGACTTAAGTGAGTCAAGAATTTCTTTGATGATGACATTGATACATTGTTAAGTAGAAAATGAGGACTTTGATATTTTTCCCTTTAAATAAATATAAAGTAAAATTTAATACTCCCTTCATCCAGTGGAATTGTTATCATTTGCTTTTTGCACGGAGACCAAGATAATGAGTGTAATATTATTAAAATAAATGAAGTAATGGGTGTAATAGTGATTTTATTTTTAAAATAAGTGAAGTAGTGGGTGTAATAGTGTAAAGGGTTGAAAAAGTGGAGTGAAGTAGTAGATGTAATAATGTATTTTATTGTTAAAAGTTACTATTTTTAATGTTGTAAAGAAATGGAAGGGACGGTCCAAAATAGAAAGTGTAAAGAAATGAAAATGACGGAGGGAGTACACATTAATATTATACACTACATATATGTATTACAATATTTGTTTGTCAATGTTTAGTCTACAATTTACGTATTATGTTTATATAATTCAATTGAATTTATATAAATAGTAAACAAATTAATTTAGTGTAGAACTACAACATATTGACAAACTCAATATTATATTTATTAAGTAATTCCTTTTATTATATATACGTATAGACATTACACACTAGAAATTATAATCTTAACTTATAACTATCTACTAGAATTTTTAGCATATTATTATATAACGGTCCGGTTTGGTTTAATCGGTTTTAAAATATTGAAAAGCATAACCAAACCATTTATGTATAAACGGTCCGGTTAACCGAACCAATAATAACGGTTTTTACGGTTTCGGTTTTTGTTGGTTCGGATTGTTGTGGTCCGATCCGAATTCACGATTTAACGGATTGTTTGAATACCCTAATTTCACCTACTCTCTTGCTTTTGTGAGAAACTTACTCAGTTGACTTGGCTTTGAAATGTTACAAATGTACAGAACTGTTATTAAGCAATGCCTTTAACAGAGTATGTGTCCAAACAGAAAGGACTGAGTTTCCTTTGCAGATTTCCTCTAACCATTTATGATTTAATTTGACTGAAGACATGCTGTGAATATCTTTAAACTGCAGCTGGTGCCTGATGCGAATTTTAAGGATATCGACATGAAAAGATGCCCAAATGGAATACACACGAATGGATGTTGACAAGTTCTATTGTAAGTGTTATTTACAAAAAATGATAATAATATTGCCCAATGGTAGCTCTAACAATACAAGTAGTGTACACCATATATTCTAACTCTAGATTACAAAGTGCAAATTTTGATGATCATTCTCATTGCACATGTTCCTCTCATGTAATCAAAATTTGTCTGAGTTATAAGGCTCCCAATAAAACACCCTTGAGGCTGCTTGCTACTGCTGGTTCAGGCCCCAATTGTCCGAACACGAATTGTGAACTTTGGCACTCTAGCACAAAAAGCTTTGCATTTTACAAATTATACAAAGTTGCTCCCTTACTTTTACAACGGTGTATGTGGAGATCTTCCAGAACTTTCCAAGACGATTTCGAACAAATCACCTTCAGATACCTCATCAAATTCAGTGCCTCTGTGAGTACTATTGCCATATATGTATTGACCTCTTGTTGCTGATCGGTTAAGCCACTGGGAATCTATTCTCCCCATTGAGAAAAGCTCCTTGCTGTCTTCATAGCCCAGTGCAGGGGAGTTTGTAATAGGGCCAATGAAGCAAGGATTTGGAGTTCTTTGCTGATTTGCTGGTGCATATTTGAACACACTTTGTCCAAGATTAACTAGAACTGTCATGTCAACATTAGCTGCCATTGTAGGGTACAATGGAGTTCCAAATTCTTCTGTCTTGCAATGAATTTCATGTACAAGTTCAGAATCTACAGTCAAGAACACCTTTTTCTGGCTCGGATTGTATCCGCAGCCAATCACTCTATCAACTCTTCCCCATTCTTCCTTTTTTGATTCAGAAACAAGTTTAGTTCCTGAAACCACAAACACAAGACACAAATTTATATCATAAACATTTTAACAAAATTGAAGTTCTAGTAAAAGTAAAAGGCATAGTAGTACTACCAAGTAATTCTAATATTTCCTCAAACCTAAATTTTTTCGAAATGAGGCCCTTACATTCATAAAAATAACAAACTAAGATGTTTCCACAAGTAAATGTTGCAAAATTAATAAACGAACAAAAGTTGCACAATTAAGGATTCGTTGATAGCATAGTGACAAGTGTCATTCCCCTTTCCGTGTGATCAAAAGTAAGGGGTTCGAATACTTTAAAATCTACCGTAAATATATGTGTAACATATGAGAAAAGCAAAAGGAGCAGAAATTACCATCAAGGTAAACGGAGCCGTTAGAATTGAAACCAATGGATCCTGCATAGCTTCCAGGAAGCTTTAATGGAAGAGCGCCTCCTCCACTTAGCCCCAATGACAATGCAACCACTCCATTCTTTTCGTCTTCCTTAAAACCAACTTTCACTTCATCCAGTTTACTGTTCCCATAGCTATTGTCAATCCTTGTCACATGAACAATAGATTCCAATTCATCTTGAATCAGTTTAGTCTTCTCCCCTTCAGATTTCGTGCCATCTGTAGTGCCAACTACCCCGTGATCATCATTTTCACCGCAAGCCAAGATTGTGATTTCAAAATAAGCTTCTCTTGGAAAAGCTGAATTCCCTAAAGAAGGCCCTGGAAAAGGCAGAGCTGTTTTGATCACAGAATTAGCAGGAACACTCCAATTCGACTTTTTCAAATCAGAATTAAGTCTAATTTTCTGCATAAAATCAGCTGATCCTTGACAAACTTCCCAACTGATCTCCACTCCCATCTCATTAACCTGATCACCAGCTGCACACACACCTAACAAAGTCCGAGCTGATCGTACCGAAGGAGAAGCTGTATAACAAGCATAGTTAGTAAAAGCAAATCTTGACCATCCATTCTCAACTGCATCAGTAACAAGTGCAGGATTATCAGCCCAACTAAACAAAGGTTTCGACGAAACCCCACGTCGAAAAACATAATAATTAGTCCTTTTAGTACAACTTTCTTGATGAAGTCTAACAATCCCATTCTCAATAGTTGTTGCTCTGCCTCCTTCTCCATTTGTTACAACAATATTTGTAAGTTGTTGTTTCTTGACATGACAACATTTTTGTATCAACATGATCAGCAGAAGAATTAAAATTGTGACAGCAGCCACCATTAAAACTACATGTATCCACCTGATCATCCCTTATCAATATCTATGTCACAAAACTCAATTTCTTTTGATTTTCAAGAAGTAAGAAGAAGAGAAAGGAATAGAATATAAACACGATATTATATTTCGGTACAATTTATTTACGAAAAAGAGAAGAGAGGGTGGCTATTAATGAAGAGAAGAAGGCAGATGAGCGTGGACTATGACAAGTTCAAGATAGGCTGGACAATCAAGGTGGATGTGAAGAAATAATTTATGAAATAATAATGTGTAAAAAAAAAAAGATGGGTGAGTTGTGTTATGTAGGAGTATTAATTTAGTTTAAAGAAACGCGGTGTGGGGATTTATAAATGAGATTCAAAGGTGAGAGAAAGAGAGGGGAGTTAATGTTGTTGTCGGTTCTTCCACATAAGCCAAATATTTGGAGGTGTATATGAGGGTGTTTCGGGAAAATTTTTTTCGAATAAGTCAACTTATTTTAAGATAAAGTTAGAGATTTATAACTTTCCAAACTTATTTTCCAACTTATTTTTGCAACTTATTGAATCTCAAACATACATTAAATACTTGTATAAAAAAATTATCAAAATATTAAATTTTTATCCGAAAATAAGTCCATAAGTTAATAAGAAAAGTTGTGCCAAACAGGCACCATATGACTTTGGTATTGAAAATTATTTTATTTATATTATAGGCACTGGACACTGGTTTATATGATTTTCCTAAAAAGAAAGACTTGATATTGTTGTAGATATTATTTTTATATAAATTATTGATATTCATTATTTTTCGAATCTTATTCCAAAAACATGGGATAAAGTTGACTGACTTAAATTTTTAGTTAGTTGCTTCATGATGCACGAGAACTAAAAGAATAAAGGGAAAAGAATATCGAAATCTATCTTTTTTAAATAATTTTTCAAATAATAAGTATTTCCTCCGTTTCATTTTACATGTTTCTTTTATAAAAAAATTACACATTTTAAAAAAAAAGTTAGTTGGATAAAGTTTTTTAACAAATACACTTAAATTAATGCATTGGAAAATGAAAATAGAATTAAGTTTTAAAGAAGTCAAATATTAGAAACAATAAATGTGGGAATATTTTTTGAAAATTATCCTTAAATTTATATGAAAAGAAAAGAAGAAGATAGTTTTTTTTTTTTTTGCCAAAAGAGACATGTATTATGGATCTTCTCTTCTAAAATGTGGCAACAAATCTTTGCAAATAATAAGTACTCAAATTTTTGTACAATATTTATTTTTGAAGTAAATCGTATTTGCATTAATTCAAATCCAAATCCAATAGATGAGTAAGAAAACTAGGTTGAGTTACCACTCTCCTGATAGTTCGTACAATAAGTTTAATCATACAGCAATAGATAGATATTTATTTACAAAAGAAAAATAGATAATTGGGGGATTTAAGTGAGAAGAAACCAAAAGGAGGAACAGTAGTAAAAGATCAAGACAAAAGTGAAAGATCAAGACAAGAAATAAGAACAAAAAGTGAAATAGAGTAAGAGATATGATTGTTGGTTTGTAGGATGCCTATGTTTGTCTGCTACTTTTATATGTATGGTCCAGGGCTTTTATTTTAGCTTTTCAGGAATTTCAAAAATAATTGTTGTTGAAGTTAAAATTGCTAAAATGGTGTGGAAATTCCAACTATATTAGAGTCAATTAACATGAACATGAACAGCATAAGCTCAATTAATTAAGCATTAACAAAGATTAGGTCATCAGCTAATCAAACATGGTTTCATCACCATTAAATATTAGAAAATGAGCCATTATTTTTAGCTACAATAGTTGTTGGAGGCCATTACCTCATAGCCGATACAACAGTTTATTTTCTCAAACGGATATGATACGATTTGGATGTAGTTTTAAGGATGGCTATTGGCTCATGTCTTACTAAATAGTAGTATTTCCGTCACTTTTTAGTTGTTCCTTCTAAAAAAAAATAGTCCCTAAATAATTGTCCATTTCTTCATCCAAGATAATTTTTGATAGGTTTTTCCAAAATATACCCCTACACTCCTATTTCAAATGTTTGACTAATGTCCACATACAAAAAAACTCAATTTAATTTGATTCATTTATTAAGGGTAGATGTAACATCCCGGATTTTCGGGATATTACTTCTAAATACAAAACTTAAATAAAATGGATTCTTTATTCAAATAATTCAAAATCCCACGAAAATCAACGCAGCGGTCAAACTTAATAATTCAAAATCATAAAAACGGAGACGCAGCTCCATAAATCCAATATTCAATAACAATCTTTATTCTAATAGTTCAAAGAGTCTAATCCAATAAAGGCATCTAACAGCTAGCACGAAAGTCCACAAAATTCACATCCTTATTCTTATTAAGCTTCCAAGATTGAAACCTGAAATATTAGAAACGGATGAGCTACACAGCTCAGCAAGTAACAATTGACTAACAGATACTTTCAAAAATCAATGGGCGTTTTAATAAAACAATTTTCAAAATCAAATATAAGTTTGCAAAACCTTTGCGAAAATAAATTTAACCCAAAGTTTATATTTTCAAAAATCCAGAATTTAAAATAGAACAGAAGCAGAATCAGAAACAAAACGAAAATCAAAAATACCACAGTCTTACTCTACGGCCACACTTTGCCAGTGACCGGCATCTTATTCTTATTCTTTTTCTTTCGCCACACTTTGCCAATGACCGGCATCTAAAGTTCAATAATTACGCGCCCTTAATAGGTATCTAAAGTTGCACACTTGTGCGCCTACTAAGGGTATCTAAGGCTAGTTCCGGAACTATAGCGTAAATTACGAACGGGTTCGAAACGTAGAGACTGGGATTCTAAAATCAAATATTTATATCTTATAAAGTTCGAAACAGAATTCTTATATCTTATACGAAAATCGAAAATCACAATATCAAAATATCTTTTGCAAAATTAAAAGTAAGCCAAAAAGTACTTACCTCGAAGTCGATACTAAAACCGAAAATAATTGCACGAACACTCCTATAAGTTTAATAAACCAACCACAATTAATTATTTATTATTTTAATCATATTCTGTACATGCATTACGAATAAATGATACTTAAATCAAGTACATATTGGACAGTTAAGAGATACACTGGCTGGATAGAGAAAAAAACCAAACCAAACCAAACATACCCAGTATATCCCGCTCAGAGCGGGGTCTGGGGAGGGTAGATTGTACGCAGACCATACCCCCACTTTTAGAGCGGGGAGGCTGTTTCCGTGAAGACCCTCGGCTGAGTGCACAACATATATAGAGTGTGGAAAATACAACGGAAATGATGTGGAAATGGTCAAAGATATACCTGAGGCCCATGGCGTTCTCCACATGGGGCACACCTACCTGCGGGGATTGATGAGACTCCTAGCGTGAAGCGCTCCAACTACGCGGCAAGTCCCGCACAGAGATAACACGCGCCAAGCTCCCTGCAACTGCAAAACCAGAAAACAGAAGACACTAAAAAACTAGTAGTGAGAACGCTAAAGCCGAACTACTACAATATCGCTAACCGAGACAATGCAACTCTGAGACTCTCGACAATAGAGCCACAACCTAAAAGGGAATCCACCACTCTGATACGCCGCCTCCAAGAACACCTAACCGCAAGCATGGTCTCATTTAAGTCTAAGGCCTTCAAATCCATCCTGAGTTGCTCTTCCCACGACCTCCTCGGCCTGCCTCTCCTCCTCGCCCCAACAACCGCCAGACTCTCGACCCTCCTAACTGGGGCTTCGGGCAGCCTCCTACGAACGTGGCCGAACCATCTTAATCTTCCTTCCCTAACTTTCGCAGACAAAGGCGCCACTTCAAGCTCACTCCTAAACACCGAGTTCGGGATTCTGTCCAACATCGTGCGCCCACAAGACCACCGCAACATCCTCATTTCTGCCCCTTCCAACTTGCTTACGAGAGCCTTCTTCTCCGCCCAACACTCAGAACCATATAACAACGCAGGACGGATAGCCGCTCTATAGAATTTCCCTTTCAACCTTAAAGGGACTTTCTTATCGCACATTACCCCTGACGCTGCCCTCCACCTTAGCCACCCAGCCTTAATACGATGCGTTACATCGGCTTCAATGTCACCTTCCTTCTGGATGATAGAACCCAAATACTTGAATTTATCCGTCTGCGGGACGCTCTGATCTTCAAGCCTAACCTTCACCCCTTCTTCGTTGGCCTCACCACTGAAATTACACCAGAGATACTCGGTTTTCGAACGGCTCAAACGTAACCCTTGGGCCTCCAAAGTAGATCTCCAAAGCTCCAATTTGACGTTCACCTCCCTCCGCGATTCCGCCACTAGCACGATATCATCCGCGAAGAGCATGCACCAAGGGACAGCATCTTGAATCCCCCTCGACATGACATCAAGGATAAGTGCGAAAAGAAACGGACTCAGGGCCGATCCCTGATGCAGTCCCATCTCAACAGGGAAGAAACGGGAATCCCCCACTAGGGTCCGAACGCAAGAAGTAGCTTGGGAGTACATGTCTTGAATCACCCTAACGAACGCCGACGACACTCCCCTCTCCTCGAGGCTCTTCCAAATAGCTTCACGGGGGATGCTATCATAAGCCTTCTCCAGATCAATGAACACCATATGGAGGTCTTTGCGACGTTCCCTGCACTTCTCCATAAGGCGTCTAACGAGATGAATGGCCTCGATCGTTGATCTCCCAGGCATAAATCCAAATTGATTCTCTGAGATTTCAACTTCTCTTCTAATCCGACTATCAACCACCCTCTCCCAAAGTTTCATAGTGTGACTGAGTAGTTTAATACCCCGGTAGTTACTACAACTTTGAGCATCGCCCTTATTCTTGAAAAAAGGGACCACGACACTACGCCTCCATTCAGCTGGCATCTTATCACCCAAGAGCAGAGCATTGAACAGGTCTGCTAGCCATTGGACGCCAACCTCACCAAGACAAAGCCATACCTCGATAGGGATAAGATCCGGACCAACCGCCTTCCCTCTAGCCATCTTTTGCAAAGCACCCTTGACTTCCTCCTTGCTGATGCGCTCACAGGGATCGGGGGAAATCACATGCGAAAGGGGGGCCTCTTGTTCCACACCGGCACCACTCCTCCTAGCCTCGTTGAAAAGATTATGGAAATACGAACTCCACCTGTCCTTAATAGCATCTTCGTTCAATAACACTTGGCCTGAATCGTCTTTAACAAACTTAACAGAACCTAGGTCGCGCCTCCCTCTCTCCCTAGCTTTAGCTAGCTTAAAGATGGCATTCGCTCCTTCCTTGGTATCTAGGCGCTTGTACAGCCTTTCATACGCCTCCTCTTTAGCTTTCGCCACTGCCTTTTTTGCCTCTCGTCTCGCTACCTTGTATGCTTCCATCTTCCGAGATCTCTCCGGCCCTGCGCAGATCGATAGAAGCTCTTTAAAGAGCGCAAGTTTAGCCTTAACGTTCTTTTGAACCTCCTCGTTCCACCACCACGACTCCTTATGGCCACTGAACCTACCTGAGGAAACCCCCACCACCTTCTCGCCCACACTCCGAATGGCCTTTGCCAAGTTGGACCACCTGACGTTAGCATCTCCACCACTCGCAAAACGACCTTCGTTGAGCAAAGCCTCCTTGAATTCCGCCGCCTTCTCGCCCTTCAAGTCTTTCCAGAGGATTCTAGGTCTAAACTCTCTCTTCCTGCGAACAACACGACCCCCCAAGGAAAGATCCATGACCAATAGTCGGTGCTGGGATGCGCACGCCTCACTCCTGAACACCTTGCAGTCCACGCATGCTCTAACGTCCCGGCTGCGCACAAGTAAATAATCGATTTGAGTGCTGCGTCCCCCACTACTAAAGGTGATGAGGTGCTCAGTTCTCTTCTGAAAAACAGAATTCACAATTACCAACTCCTAGGTCGTAGCAAACTCCAACAGTGCGGACCCACCGCCATTCCTGGACCCGAAGCCAAAACCCCCATGCGCCAAGGGAAAACCATCTGACCTCTCGCCAATGTGACCGTTGAAATCGCCACCCAACACTAAAAATTGGTCTGCAGGGAAACTACCTACCAGCCCGTCTAAACAAACCCAAAACGCCTCCTTCTCAGAGTCACCCAAACCGCCTTGCGGGGCGTACGCACACACCACATTCACCACCACCTCCCCCACCACCACCTTGATGGCCATGATCCTGTCATTGCGTCTAATCACTTCCACGACGTTGCCTTTAAGGTCTTCCGCCACAAGAATACCCACTCCGTTCCTCGAGCTGGCAAGACCTGAGTACCACAATTTATACCCATTCGCTTCTCTTGACCGCGCCCCCTTCCACCTCGTCTCTTGGATACACGCCACATCCACTCTACGCTTCTTCAACACGTCAACTAGCTCCAGAAATTTGCCCGTTAAGGTACCTAAATTCAAACTCCCAAAACGAAAATTACGCACCAACGACATACCAAAATAACCAGCGCGAAGAAATACAAAGCATAAAAACAATCGAATTACATTAAAATCAAAACGAATAAATAAAAAAAGAACAGAACCTACACCAAAACAAAGAGGAAAAAAGTAAAAACAAACGAGTAGAACCAAAAAGACAGAACAGAGTACTAATGGACAAAAGGACTACAACTAAAAAGGCCTACGCAAAACCAGAAGACAGGGAGATGAAAGTGAGGCGAGAAAGGCGGGGGGGATGTGGGTCTGGACGCCGCGGGAAAAGGGTGGGGAGCGAGGGACGAGTGGAAGAGGAGCACAGAGAGGAGGGAGATTGGGGGAGGTAGAGAAAAGTGACTGTGATTAACAATTGGAAAAACAAATGGGTGTAAATCAAGAAAACTGTATACGATTAGTAAAGAGATATGTGGTGAGTTGTTGCGAGCTAGGAGAGGAGAAGGAAGAGGAACAAAGAAGACGACGACGATACAATGGGACTTCTGAGGCACACGAACCTGTCGCAAAGGAAAGCGAAGGGACGGGGACGGGGGAGATAGAACGGGGAGAGCAGGTGGAGGCTGCTGTGCGACGCCGAGCGACCAACCAACGACAGAGATGACGAAGACCGAAAGAAGAGAAGGCAACAAAAGAATAGAAACCAAACCAATGTAAGATAGTAATAGAAAGGAAATAAAAAAAGTTGAATGCTAAAATATTCCGAAGTTTCCGGCGGTACGCCGGTCAGAGAACACCAGGGCCGGTAACGGCTAGTTAAAATTTTGCGAGAGAGAGAGAGAGAGAGAGAGTTTAGAGAGCAGTAGTGAGACTTAAAAATCATATACCAAGATTGTTTAATGAATAGATATACAAAGAGATACAAATGGGGCTTGTGGCCCAACAACAATACCTACGGCCTAATCCAGGATCAAGTACAAATTGCAAAAAGACCACCAATGTTTCTAGCTTTAACATGTGAGTTTTATATTAATTAAACAACTATTTGCACGTAGAAAGCATGCATGGCTACAACTACTGAACCAACTAATCTAGGGTGTACCACAAATAATTCGGATGTCTGATCATTATAAAATAAAGCTAGAAAAATGTAATAAATTAAATCACAAAAATACAATCACACTTCCCATAAAATCTATTTGCATATCAAAATTATAAAACATTTTCCAGTTAACAATTAAACAAAACAAGATTTAGATTTTATAGAAAAACATATTTCTTTTATACATAATTTATCAAGTAGTATTTAAATTAAAGTAATGAAATTCAATAGGAAATCCAAATAATTAAAATTAAATTAACAAAACATGAGTACTTGCGCATGCTTGGTAAAAAGACAGACCAATCTAACATATAAGAGAACCTCTGGCCATTAATCTATTTTAAAAGCATATGTATCCATTAATCCAGTGACCATATTTTATGAGTAAAATAATATATTAAAGTCAGAAAGGGATCACATGAATTTAATCATAAAACCTTAATCGGACTTCACGTCAAAATATTAAACTATATCCATGTAGTCTCCAGTTAAGTATTAAAAAAAAATTAAATACTATTAACAATTCATTATGTACGCAATTCATATAAGTTATAGTTTTTAAAGAATTTAATGAAACAAAGCATAATTGATCATTTTAAAACTAAATATCAGCATGCCAATTTAACTATAACAAAACTATGAACATGTTACTGATGGCTAAAAATCAAGAAACAAGTACAACAATTATACAAACAGGAGGCTAACATCAAACATAATAATTATATAAGAGTACTTGTTACTGCATATATATTGTACACATACTGTAGCCGATGACACAAAAAAAATGAAAACATACCTGCTATTGCTAAGCCGCTAAGGTGAGATCTGTACGAGTCCCAAAGTATTCTAAGGGGTTTCTTATATAGGCATAAAAACCCTAAATTAATTAAGGTAATCCTAAAACTTTCGTACAATCTTTCCAAGTAATACGTAAATTAAAATATTCTAATTCACATAAATATCTTAAATTAAATGATACTGATTCTCCAAAATCTTTTCACACTTCTTTCCACTAATAAAAATATCATCCTTATTCAAAATATCTTGCACAAAAAGAATTCTAAAAATTATTAATTAAACATAATTATCTAAATAAAAATGACTTAAAAAAACTAATATCTAATAATAAAATAAAATTAAAATTAACGGGGTTTTACAGTAGACAAGAAAATTAATTACCCAACTAATATTTTCTTAAGATGTATGATTTTTTCAAAAGAGACAACGGAGGGAATATTATAGAGTAATATTATCATTATGTATTCAAAATTGTTCCAAATAAAGTTTTTGAATGATGTGATATGGTTGATGTGACATTTAAAATATTTTAATTACTGAAATTTATGTGAATGTAAGGATTTCATCATAATTAATTGAATTAGTACCAATAAAATTCTGACACTTAGTATTTGGAAACGAATTTAATGACTTTAGCATTTTCCAATGTTATATGTGCAAAAATAATGAAAATAGAATAATGTAAAGATTGAAAAAAAAGAGTAAAAGATTGTGTGTAACTACAGAATCTTTTAGGACTGCAGCTCCATCTTCTCTTGGACGTGACTAAATACTTGGAGTATTTAGTAAGGCAAAATATTATGATCTCTTTTATATTTGTTCAATTCAATTACTTTTATAAATATTGTATAATTTTTCATTATTTAATTAATTTTTCCTGAAAAATAATTGTGACACAATTATCTTGTTGAGGGGGGCATATAATTACACTACACTTAAGTAGACAAAAACTATATAACAAAGAATTTGGTCCCTCAAATGTGTCTCCTTTCAAACCAACATTTCTCGAATGGAATGATGTTTGGTTTTACAAACTGCTAATAAAGTTACATTAATTGATCATGAAATCCACAAAGTACGTCATTGTTGTTGTCAGCATTATCTAGGAAAACCACTAATTTTATTTAAAAAATTTAAGTGTGGCCTAATAATTGTACTACAATTTACTAATCTTTTTTAATTTAGAGACAAAAACACACATCAAAACTTTGTGCTTTGTATAGTCACAAATGTTAAAACTAATTACTTTGACCAAGGCAGACCAGTGACACAAAAGCAATGATGTTTTGGTGGAAACAATGGGTTATCAGACTTCAGAGCTCCAAGTATTTGGATCGTTGTATCTTGAGTCCGTTAACAAATTAGAAATAGAATGTATTCGAAAATGAAAGTGGCCCGGATCGATGCTCTAGACATATGTTTAAGATTGGTCCTTTTTATGATTTGGGCTTTTTCTGTTGAGAATTTAATATAGGCCCAGTAGAGTATAAAAAACTTCTTACATGCTAGATCAACTTTTACTATTAAGTTTGGTTGTAAAAATCGATAATTGGAATAAATCGGTCGAAGTATTGATTTAAGATTAATCGGGTAATCGGAAATTAATCGGAAGGATTAATCGGAGTATTAATCGGATATTATAATAATATTCAATATATTAATCTAATTTACAATTAAACATATCATTTTAAATAAATTCACAGGATTAATCGGATTTCAAAAATCGAATCGGTTAATTACCTTATAGAGGATTAATCAGGAATTAATCGGTTAAATCGGGATTTTTAGAACTATGCTATTAACTAAAAAGAAAGTGACAATGGATTTATAATAAACAAATGAAAAATTAAAATTCTAGAGAGAATTTTACCAACGAGCACATTATCATTACTGTAATAAATATGAACCAATTAAAATTTAACAACTCATTTTTCATTATATTTTGTTTTAAAATACAACAAGTCACCAAAATTTCATCCGCTTGAAAGGTAAGTGAGACACCCATGAAATTATATTTTGTCCATCGCATGCACGCATCAACCATGAAATTTACGATTCAAAGATAAAATGATTTTCACATGAAAATATAATTCTAATTCCATTATTTTCTTGATCATTCCTCATTACATTTTCATTATTTTTCAATATATAATTAAATATTTTAATGAGTAAAAGAGATTTAAAGACAAAAATGAATTGGATGAAATTTCTCCATCTTAAGAGTTTGGAGAAAACTAATTTTCACTTGTCGAACCCGAAAAAAAAAAGACTAAAACTCAAGAAAGGATTCGTGATTGTGGGGTAATTAATTTGATTCATTGATTATTTTAACACTGTAACTATTTATTTTGCATAAGTTAAATTCGGAATAACATTTTTAATCTGTTAAGATGTTATGATTAAGTTAAATTTGTTTTTCGAAAGTGTTATGAGAACAATATAATTGTATTCATTTAGTTAAATTTAATTATATATGTCCTCTATATTTGGCTGACACATAATTATTTAATTATTTAATAGAATATTATGATATTTTAACATAGTAAATAAAATCAAAATTAATCAATAACAAAATTAGCTAAAGTACTTTATTGATTTAATAATCATATTTATTTTTAATATTATAAAACCATTATTTTTATAATAAAATACAATATTTAAAATTGATTCAAACCAATTGATCAAATACTTAAAATAAAATTTATAAAATCCCTTATTATAATACCTGAGTCTACCACACCATACGGTTAATCAATCAAAAATGAGGAATTATTTTAGGACCAATCAGATTACATTCCTAAATTTTAGACCAATCATATCATATAAAAAAATTTCTTTCTTTTTTTTTATACCCACTTATTAACTGTGGTTAGTTAACAATTCTAATTAAAATATAATAACTATTTAATTTAACATGCTTATATCACGGGAGGTTCTATTTAATAAACTAAAATTATAATACTAATAATTAACCGATTACCCATTTGAATTAAAACATATCATCTTTTCTATATTTTCTAACTAAATTTTTTTTTTCTAGAAATATCACGGACAACATTAATTTCTCTTTTTTCTAAAAACACTACGAATAATTTTATTTAGTAAAATAACATAATGAAATTATAATTAATATAAACTAATCAATTACATTTTTCACCTAAAGCATGTTGCCTTTTCAATTTTCACGTTACCTTTTCTACCTTTTCTAATTAAAATCTCTTTTTTCCAATTATATAATGGATCGTTCTATTTAATAAAATAAAATAATAATATTATAAAACTAATAATTAACCGATTATCTTTTTCAGTTAAAACATTTCATTTTTTCTATATATTCTAACTAAAATATCTCTTTTATAGAAATATCACGGGCAACATTAATTTCTCATTTTGTAAAAAACACTATAAGCAATTTTATTTAGTTAAATAACATAATTAAATAACATAATTACTATAAATTAATCAACTACCATTCTCACCTAAAACATTTACCTTTTTAATTTTCTCCAACTAAGATCTCTCTTTTTCCAATTATATCACGGGTGGTTATATTTAATAAAATAATATAATAATTTTATAATTAATAATAATTAACTGATTACTTTTTTCAACTAAAACTTATCATTTTTTTTTATATTTTCTAACTAAAATCCCACTTTTTCTAGAAACATCACGGACAACATTTATATAATTATTATCAAATTATCTCATTTAAAAATGTAAGCATCCGAAATTCATGTCTTAAAAAAAATAATTCAAATGAATGAAAAAAAATTTATTCAAAATTAAAAAAATTTATGCAATGCACGGGTTTTAAGCTAGTAATAGTATAATTGTGCTTGACTTTAAATTAAAACATTGATAAGTTAGTAAATATTTTATCACTTTAAAAAAATGTAATTTATGCATGTACTAAATAAAATAAATTTCGTATTTCAAAAAAATTGTTAAGTAACCACGATAAGTAAATTAGGATGAGTATGATATATTTAATTTAATTTTATTTGTAAATTTAATTCGTTCTTATATATTTCTTCAAAAAAAATAAAAAATCGCTTTTATATATATTTATGAAAATTAATCCGTAATTTATAATAAAGTAATTATGATTAATTGTAAATCAAAAGAGTGGAAAATTCATATTGCGAAAATCGTTTAATATTATTTATTTGTATAATCCTGATTGATTTTAATTTAAAACATTAATTTATTATAAATTTTTGTTGACATTAAAAAAATATGTAATATATGGATATGTTAAATCAAGTCATTATTATATTTAAATTAGAATTGTTAACAAACCATGGTTAGTATAATAGGATAAGAATGGTAAATAAGGAAAACTTTTAATATAATCTAAAACTTAGGAATGACTTCTGATTAATCATAAAATAATTCATAATTTTCTAATCGGTTAATTGCATCTAACTATATACCTGGTAGACTCATGCATTATAATAAAGGATATTGGTACCTTGTTACTTTCTATGTTAATGGTTACATGTTGGTTGAGTTATAACCATAGTTAGCGTAATTTCGTAAATATATAGTTATTATTTAATAAAAATGAAAATAAATTATATGAGAAATTTATTATCGAAATATTATATGAGAAATTAACTATTTAATTTAATATAATATTTCAAACAACAAAACTTAAAATATGGGTAAAAAACTTATGAATTGGTTGAAAAATTCTCAAAAAGAGAGAAATCATATGAAAAATAAAATTAAGAAAAAAATAATAAAGAGGGGCTTAGTATGTTTGAGCGAGAATGTGAATGTTATGATAATTATTTGATAATATTGATATTAATGCAAATGGTATAAATTGAAGATTTTTTTATACTTCAATTTTAATGATTTTTTTTTCTATATTACGATTTAAATAATATGTTTGTATTAATTAATTAATTAATTTTATCATTCGGTACGTAACATGGGTAGAACGCTAGTATATTATAATTATTCAAAAAATTTCTATAAATTCAGAAATTCAAATATTAGAACTTATTTTTTGTCATCTAAATTCGTGTTATTTATTGAGAATAGATACTTTTAAAACATTTTAAGACATTTATTCAAAAAAAAGTTTACTTATTAAAAAAAAAAAACAAAACCATCATTTTAAGATTACAGCACTCTTCTTTGATCACAAATCTTGTACAGTCCAGTAAAGTACATTTGTTCATAACAACACAGAACCATCATCTTCTTATCCTGTATCTATCCATGTAAGTATAATTTATAAATGCTCTCCCTCTGCACTTCCCACACTTTTTTCCTCTTCAAACCCCAATTCAGACCCATCTTTCACATCCCAAACCTCAATTTCAAGCCCCCCTTTTCATACAAATGTCTCTCAATCTCCTCAAACCTCTCCGCCGCCACTACTCAAATCGACATGGTCCGTACAAAAGACGGCGTTTACACAGCAAAACCTCAAAAAGTTGTCATCTTGTGGGACCTAGACAATAAACCCCCACGTGGGCCCCCTTATAATGCTGCAATTAGTCTAAAAAACCTTGCTTTAAGGTTTGGTGAGGTGGTTGATTTTTCAGCTTATGCTAATAGACATGCTTTTATTCATTTGCCTAAGTGGGTTGTTAATGAGAGGAGAGAGCGAAAAAATCGGGATATTTTGGAGAAGAGGGGTGTGATTAGGCCTAGTGAAATGTATGTTTGTGGGGTGTGTGGAAGGAAATGTAGGACTAATTTGGATTTAAAGAAGCATTTTAGGAATTTACACGAGCGAGAACGAGAGAAGAAGTTGAATAGAATGAAGGGTTTGAAGGGGAAGAAGAGGCAGAAGTTTAAGGAGAGGTATATAAGTGGGAATGTTAAGTATAATGAGGCTGCAAAAAGGTTGATTACTCCGAAAAGTGGGTATGGATTGGCGGGTGAGTTGAGGAGAGCTGGAGTTTATGTTAAGACTGTGGAGGATAAGCCACAAGCGGCGGATTGGGCTGTTAAGAGACAAATGATGCATTCGATGAGTAGAGGGGTGGATTGGATTGTGTTGGTATCGGATGATTCGGATTTTAGGGAAATGTTGAGGAAGGCGAGGGAGGGGAATTTAGGGACGGTTGTTGTTGGGGATGTGGATAGGGCGTTGGGGAGTGTTACGGATTTGTGGGTTCCGTGGATTGGTGTGCAGAATGGGGAGGTGAGTGATGATGATTTGGTACCGCGGAGGAAGAGCGAGGATGAGTTTGTGAGTGAGGGGAGTGGTGGGGAGCGGGATTTGGATAGTGTGTTGGATGAGCTTGTTGGAGTGAGGAGTAAGTTTAATGAGTTGAGTGTCGAAGAGGAAGAGTTGGGAAGTTTTGATTATGATGATGATAGTGAAGAAGAGGATGATGATTATTTATCGGATAGTGAGGATGAAGAAACGGAACGAGATTATAGATACTTTTGATATGAGTGTTTTTGAGATGATTGTGGACTAGCAGAGGTTGGATGATGAAATCATCTCGAGGCCATGCTGGTTATTGCACACTGATGAGAAAGCAAAAGGGACTACATAGTCCAGCGAATAGGAATCTCAGTAGGAAGTTGATGCAGGTCGCAAGACCCTTTTGTGCTGACGGAAACCATATATGTTTGCTGATTGCATCTCAAGGGGTAATTATTCCGTCTCCTCAACTAGAATTGAAAATAAATTCCATGTAATTCATTTGTATGTTGGCATACCTGTTATTCCTAATAATCATTTAGTTCATTTGGTCACTATTACTTTGATCTTATCTCATTTTAATTGTTATCAGAAAACTTATGCTTCTTTATTTGAGCATTATAATTATTATTCAAATTTAAAATATTAATTATATGTATAAAACTCAGTGTTGCAGATTTCGGAAATCGGAACTATTCGGTTGAGGTACCGATTTACGATTTATCGGGTGATTCGGTTGAAAAATCGGCGATTTTTGCAAAATCGACCAAATCGGTTCTAAAATTTTGACCAATTTTTGGCCGATTTATCTACGATTTTTTAGAAATCGACCGATTTCTATAACAATTATAAAACTAAATTATTTTCATGTAAATTAACGACTTAAAATTGTTCACATTGCGTCATAGTTTATTACATGTTGAAGATTTTTGCAAACTTTTTTTGGACGATTGTAGGATAAACGATCTTAAATTCTCTAACAAATTTTTATCAATAATTGTGGAATTCGTTATAAGTTATGGAAGTATAATCTTTTTGTTAAAATCTAGAATTTGTATAAAATAATATTTACATAATAAACTCAATCATTTTATTGACCGATTAAGTCGATAAAAATATTATACAAATGTTGATTCTCCATTAGCTTAGCTATTTCGAGTTGCTTCAGAGATTCGATATGTCTATGTACTCTATTCGAGAACTCAGGAAGTCAACAAGTCAAAGTAGTATTCGAGTTCTCAAAAAGTCAACAAGTCAAAGTTCCATTCGATATCTCAAGGACTCAGAAAGCTATTCGATATCTCAAGGATTCAACAAGTCAAGTGTTCTATTCGACAACTCAAGGAATCTTGAAGAAATGAGCTATTCGAGAAGTGATTCGATATGTCAATATAACAGTGTTCGAGAACTCAGAGTTATCGATCAAGTCAATTCTAGTTCTCGAATCACCTACTTAGTCACTTCTTGAATACATTCTTGGAGACAAAATACTGAAGAAATTGTACAAGTCAGAAACCTGCAACAAGCCAATGCACTTTATGGATCACAATCTGTAACGTGCTCTGGAAAGCCTACAAGGAAGCTTGGAGAGATATAGAAGAGACAAGGAGCTAAAGAAGTGGATCTAAACAGGCTTTGCAAAGTCAAATTTGTAACCGTTTGGACACTTACTCAAAAAGGATAGACAGACTAGAAAGTAATTTGTTTAGCTACCTTATTTGCAGTAAGTAGGTTGTATCCATGCTCTATAAGGATACAGTCTCACTTCCTTAGTAATTAACTTTGCGAGTCAAGTTTTTCATACATTGTAAGCTATATCTCTCTGAGAAAAACGAAGCTGAGAATACTATCATTTGTATTCACAGATTGTAGCAACCTTTATCTAATAATACATTAGATTAAAGTGATATTGTGTCTTGTGTTGTTCTTTATCCGCATCCTCACTCTTGCACACACGGACACTTATTTGCTACATAGACTCGATCGAGAAAAGTTCAAGAATCCATTCACCCCCCTTTGTATTCTTTTACTGTATTCAATACTCAACACTAATGATGAAGAAAAAAACAAATCGATAAAGAAAGGGTATTATAGTAAATTAATAAAGTGAAAATTATAAATAAATATATAAGGATATAATTTATAATCCAACGGATGATTTTTAATCCAACGGATCATATGTTTTTGGTAGTACAAGACGACCAAAAATTTGGATAAGATCTCCCTTATGCTTATTATATATAAGGTATTAATATAGTATATTTATTTATAATTTTTATTTAATTTAATAATTAAATTGGAAGGTTGTACATTTTTTCGGAAGGTGTTAACCAAAACAAACTATCCAATTATACCATATTTCGCTTATAATAGTATTGTATAGATAGGCTGTTAACAACTATAATGACTTTGTATATTATATAGTATATTTATTTATATTTTTTATTTAATTTAATAATTAAATTGGAAAGTTGTACATTTTTTTGGAAGGTGTTAACCAAAACTAACCAGCCAATTATACTCTATTTCGCTTATAATAATATAATATATATAGATATATATTAGCTTATAATAGTATATAGTATAGATATATATTCAAGAAATCTATACTGTTATATAAAAGCCGAAACAATAAAAGGTTGGTTGGTTGTCGGTCGGTACGGTACCTGTTGATTTTACTTATTTACCCTTACTCAATTACAGATGTACTAACTAATCAATTTCCTTTTTCAGGTTACACATATTATCTTTTTCTATTTTTCAAGAACTAAATAATTTCATTTTTCAGGTAAAATACAATATCTTTTATATTTTATCTAACTAAAATTTCTCCTTTATTAATCAACTAGTTGATAAAGCCGCGCTTCGCGGCGGCGTTATAATATTTTTAAAAAAATTAAATACATTTATGTAATATTATAATATTAATATTAAATTTTTATAATTAAATAATCTTCTCTAATGAATCAATTTCTTGTTAAATACGATTCTTTCGATTGAGCCGCTCTCTCGTTAAAACGGAAATCCCAACTTTTTAACATATATTATAAAGACTTATATAATATTTTTTATCTATAAAATCAAACCGTAAAAATAAAAAAAAATATGACTTCAGTATCAAATTCTTAAAGCTAATACAATCTTTTCTAGCGAGCCGTCTTCCCGTTAAATACGTTTCGAGCCGCTCTTATTTGAAACCGAAATTCTAACTTCATTATATAAAGAGAGTAAATTCCAATTTTTATATTCTTTAAACTTTCTAATATTTATGGAGTTTTAAAAGATGAAAATACATCTTATATTTTCTGTATATTATAGATATTTTTGTATTTATTTACAGTTTTCGCATGGGAATGTCTTTCTGTTATGTTAACATATCAAAAAAAAGTTAAAATACTCAAACTTTTCGTTATGGGAATAATATTACATTTATGGATATATTTTTGTAATGCAAGTATAATTAAATTGTATAAAAAAGTTAAAATAAAGGATTTCTAGGAAAAAAGATGTATAGTTTTAAAAAATCGTATAAGACGTCTCCACCGTCCTCGTATTCTACTTCCAATAAAACATTTTATTTTTTGTATTAATTATATATTTAAACATATTTTATACGGTCTTATCTAATGAACCGTTTTCTTGTTAAACACAGTTATTACTATTGATTCGCTCTCTCGTTAAGACCAAAAACCTAACTTTTATACATATTACTTGTATGATAATGTTTATCCATAAAAATAAAATCCTAAAAATAAAATATAATTTATAACATCATAAGAAATTTTAATAGCTAGTACAATTTTTTATAGTGAGCCGTCTTCCCGTTAAACACGTTTCGAGCCGCTCTCGTTTGGGATCTAAATTCTAACTTCATTACATATTATTGATGATACTTATTTTACACAACAATTTTTTTCCTTGAAATCAAAACCTAAAAAATATAGTGAATTCCAATTTATACTTTCTCTAGATTTTCTAAAATTTTTGGAGTTTTAGAAAATGAAAACAAATTTTATTTTCTCTTTATTTTATAGATACTCCTGTATTTATTTAGGATTGCTGCATGAGATTGTTCTTTTACTCGTTGTTCTTTTATTATGTTAACACATCAATTATTTTCTTTTTAAATACCGTGACTTTTTTCATGACAATAGTATTGGATTTATGAATAAATTTTCCTAATATAAATATAATTAACTTATATAAAAAATATATTTTAAGAAGATCGTACTTTCTATAAAATATTTAATTATATGTCTGCTCTATATATTCAAACACCTATTCTAGTTCTAGTAGAACTTTTATTTATATATTTTTTCTATAAATTCGAACTCTTATTCTCTCTAAATTCGAACTCCTATTCTACTTCCAATAGAATTTTTAATCGTATGCCTTATAAATACTTATTATACTTCCAATAGAACTTCTAATCATATGTCTTTCCTATAAATTCGAAATCTTCTCCTTTATAAATTAGAACACCTATTAGTTCTAGTAGAACTTTTATTTATATATTTTTTTTATAAATTTGAACTCTTATTCTCTATAAATTCTATAAATTCGAACTCCTATTCTACTTCCAATAGAATTTTTAATCGTATGTCTTATAAATACTTGTTATACTTCTAATCATATGTCTTCCCTATAAATTCGACCTCTTCTCCTTTATAAATTCGAACACCTATTCTACTTCTAATATGCTAATTGATATTTTTATATTTATTAGTGTTTAAAATTCTAGAAAATTAAAAAAATCGATTGAGACGATATTAGAGCGCCACCTAAACTCCCGCTATCCTCCTTTATATATATATATATATATATATATATATATATATATATATATATATATATATATATATATATATATATATATTGATTTCCTTTTTTTGGTTAAACATATTATCTTTTCTATTTTCCAATAACTAAATAATTTCCTTTTTCAGGTAAAATAGAATATGTTTTACATTTTATCTAACTAAAATTTCTCATTTTTAAAAACACTACGAGCAATTTTATTTAATAAAATAACATAATTATATTATTATTACTATTAACTAATCAATTACCCTTTTCAGTCAAAACATGTTACCTTTTCTCTAACTAAAATCTCTCTTTTTCCAGTAATATCATGGACAGTTATCTTTTTCAGCCAAAACACGTTACCTTTTTTATTTTCACTTACTAAAACCTCCGCTTTTCCAATTGTGTTTCTATTTAATAAAATAAAATAACAATATCATAATACTAATAATTACTTTTTCAGCTAAAATATATCATCTTTTCTATTTTTTCTAATTAAATCCCCTTTTTCTAGAAATATAACGGGCAACATTAATTTCTCATTTTCTAAAAGCTATGAACAATTTTATTTAGTAAAAATAACATAATTAAAATATAATCACTATAAATTAATCAGTTACCTTTTTCACATATATCATGTCATCTTCACGTTATCTTTCTATTTTCTCTAACTAAAATCTCTCTTTTTTCAATTATATCACGAGCGGTTCTATTTAATAAAATAAACTAATAATATTATAATATTATTAATTAATCAATTACCCTTTTAAGCTAAAATGTAGCATCTTTTCTATATTTTCTAACTAAAATCCCTCTTTTAATAGAAATATTAGAAATATAACAGACAATATTAATTTCACCTTTTCTAAAAACATTACGAGCAATTGTATTTAGTAAAATAACGTAATTAAATTATAATTACTATAAACTAATCAATTACCTTTTTCACGTAGAACATATTACCTTTTTAATTTTCTCTAACCAAATTATTTATTTTTCTAATCATATATATCACGGGCATTATATTTAAAAAAATGAAGTAATAATTTTATAATTACTAATAATTAATGGATTACTCTTTTTAACTAAAACCTATCATCTTTTCTATATTTTCTAACTAAAATCCCTCATTTTCTAGAAACGTCACGGATAACATTTATATAATTATTATCAAATCATCTCATATAAAAATGTAAGCCTCCAAAATTTATGTTTTAAAAAAATTAATTGAGATTAATGAATATTTTTTATATAATATTAAAAAATCCGTGCATCGCACGGGTTTTATGCTAGTTATATTAAATGTTCTTCTGTATTTCAACAGTATATAACATTGAGAGAAAATAATGAATAACTACAGGTCTCTGATAAAAATTGAAGATGATAATGAATAACTCGGTTGCTCTGCAGATGTAGGTAGATGACAATTGTCGTGTGGTGGTCTGGTGAATCAAAAGCCCAAACACCATTATTATATAAATTTTTTGGTGTCATGAGCATAATATTTTTTATTGTTTCGTAAAAATATACTTCTATTATTATTGTAATTATCATTATTATTATTATTATTATTATTATTATTATTATTATTATTGTTCTATTTGATTTTTAATATTTTAATTCAGTATTATTAATTTTTTGAAAATGAATATTTTAATATTAATGTTAAATGGTTTAAAACACTTGGAAATCATATTTTTACCATTAAAGTTAAATATTTTATAGTCCAAATTCAAACTATAAATTTCCATGTGTGTGTAAAAGACCTTGTCATGTACTTAGTGCTCGTGAACCTGGTTTCATTATTTAGAAGTCCAGATTCAAACTCTAAAGGGGTGGTATTGTATTAAGATTTTTAATGATTTTAAAAGTCATGGGTTATTTAATTTTAACTTTTAAAGAGTCTTTAAAAGTGTGGTGTCATTCAATTAAGACTTTTAAGAAGTAATTAAAAGTAGGGCGGTATTGAATTTAGACATTTATATATTTTTTATAAGTATCGTGTTATTCAAAAAGTCAATGATTTTTAATGAGAATGACTTTTAACAAAAATTATAACTACATCCCTTGAAAAAAAAGTCATGAGCTTTTTTGATAAGATTTGACATGTCTTCTAATAATTTTATTAAATCATCTTGAATAAAATTGTTTCATTTACTGTCAATAATTTTTTTAAAATTTCATATCGCTTTTCTTTCTCTTCTTGATTTTCAATTACCATATTTATATTCATTTTAGTAAACAATATTATTGAGGATGTGATCTTTTGCAATTTGTAAAACTAGATCATCTTTTGCAATTTTGTAACGCACAAAAAAAACTAAGAATCCATCAAACATTATAGTAATTCATGGGTTTCTAAAAATATTGTGCTTGAAAAAATTCACATAAAACACCAATAAAATAGCTTTGCATCATAAAAATATTGCTTGCTAATGACATAGCTCTGCATCATCATTAGCTATGAATAGTGACAAATATATAATTTTCAGATAAAAATATGCAATGATTATTAAGTTATCAACTTAACAAGAAATATACCTTGTACTCAATTTTTTGGTGGCCTGATTAATTAAAGAACACATGATCGAAATTGGATTGCAGTGAAAAAGGTTAAAAGGATTTCAATAGGCTAATATATGATCTTTGTAGTTAGTCTGTTAAACCACAAAATTTATCAAAAAGTCTATGAAAGTTTTTAAAAGTCATTTCATTATGAGTCATTAAAAATATTTCGAAATTTTGGTGACTCAACAAGAATCATTAAGAGGCATTAAAAGTCGATAAAATCCATAAAAATCATTACCCCAAGAATTATCATTAAAAGTCATAATATAATACCATCCCTAAATTTCCGTATCCATGTAAAAGATTGATCGCTAGTGCTCGTGATTTAAAGGTCCAGATTTCAAATTATAAATTATAAATTTCAAATTATAAATTTCTGCATCCGTAATAAAACTGCTTGCTAGGTCTCTCTTTTATATCGAGTTCAAATATGTTTGCAGGGTCTACTTACAGATTGGAAGTGAGAAATTCATTCCTACAGATACTCGAGTTCAAATCAGCTCTAACAATTGGTATACTAATAATTGGGTATAGTAACAGTCAGTATCAGTGAATAAGAATCAATCTCTCTTCAAAGCTCTTTAGTATCAAAATCTTTAGAAGAGTCTCGATTCTTGTTGTATTAGATCCAAGTAATTGCCAAACATGAGCGAACGACTCCAGGTAAAAGCAGGTTAATATAGTTTAATTTCTTTAGAAATAATTTTCTCAAATTTTTAAATGTCTTATTTTGAGAGGAAATTATTTTTATTGAAAATGCTATAAATTTGGTATCATGATTTGTTGTCCTAATGATATTTCAATGTTCTAACATGAGCCCCCCGTGGCTATAGAACAAGATCAAGGGATCATAAACCCAGGATCTCTATCACAGATCATAGAGCCAAATACATAAATTTAACAAGACAATAATATAATTTTAACATAACTGAAACACAAAAATGTAATATTAATTAAAAATAAATAAATTTTATCAAGGCAATGAACATAAACATTAACATTATAAAATTAAATTTATAACATAAATTAAAATTAAATCATAATTTTTTGTAAGAATGGCAACTTAGATTCTTCTTTGCTAACAAAAGGAAAAACTAGGATCGATTTGAATTCATTGTTAATTCCAAACAATTTTAAGAAGAGAAAAAGTATCCTAGATTGATCTCAGGGAACTTTTGTTGAGATACTTAAAAAAATATATTTAGAGGTCGTTTGTATGATAGGTAAATATATAGGAACTTGATCTTCCTAGGAAGTAGAAATTATAAACTTGTTTGGTTAACATTCATATAGGAAGTAGAAGTTACTGGGTAATTGTAATTCCCATAAAATATAGGAAGTTACTTACCCACCCTCTCCTTGGTAACTTACACTTCCCATGATTTATAAATTCCTACATATAACCAAACATAATTTTCAACTTCCCAGGAACATGATACAAGGAAATAATTGCCAAGATATTAAAACTTCCACAGGAAGTGAATACCCATGAGCAATCAAAGGAGCTCTTATATTTTGACTGAATCCACAAGATTAATTAAAAAATATCGATTTCTCAACCTACCCAATCAATATATATTCTTAATGATGGCTAGTGAATGACTTAATCAAATTACACCAATTACCCTTTGAAATCAATATTACGCAATTTATTTTAGATATTTTAGATAGGTTTTTTAGTTTTTTACTTTTTTATCGGGTTAATGAATATCCATGTTTAACCCATATTCATTCATCAATCATCAATTAGTAAAGATATTCAAACCATAGAGTAAAGTACATTTTGTGTACTTGCAGTTTGCCTGTCAGATCACTTGGGATATTGGACTTCAGAAAGTACCACGTGCTATACTGCACTTCACTTTTCGTTACGCATTGCCCATTTCCGTTAAATCACCCTAACACCGTCTATCAGCCTGGGGATTAAAAAGTCTTTTTCATGTAAAATAAGGAACTAACTCCACAACAGCCCCTTTCAACTCATCCCAACAGCACATACATATATCACCACCATTGTTATACACAATCTATACATACATATCACCACCACCACTCCTCACTCTCAATCTTACCACACTCACAAATCTTCAAGACCCTCACCCAAGCATTCTCAATCTCATAAGCCCATACCTTTTCTCACGAACATCAGACAAATCAAAGACCCAAATGAAGCTTTATCACTCTTTCATCACTATCATCAGTTGGGCTTCAAACATGATTACCCTTCTTACTCTTCTCTCATTTACAAGTTTTCGAAAGCTCGAAATTTCGATACAGTTGAAATGCTTCATGGGTATGTTAAATCTTGTAATATTCGATGCGGAGAAGCTCTATTCATTGGGGTTATTAGGAATTTGGGAAAAGCTGGATTGATTGATAAGGCGATTGAGGTGTTTGTGGATATGAAAGGGTTTAATTGTGTTCGTATTGTGCAGTCGTTTAATACGATTTTGAATGTGCTTGTTGAGAATGAGAGGATTGATGGCAGCAGGAAATCCACTAATTATTGTTCCTCCATTACTTTTGTCAATCTATGGTCCCTGTTAAAGATGTGGTTGACACCTTCCACAAGACTGAGAGTGATTTGCTATACCCAGCTTCGTGGAAATCAAGATGTCGTTTATATTTGGAATCCTAGCATCAGGAAACTAAAAGTTCTTCCAAAATTTCAAAAGCCTGGTCATGATGTAAATAATGCTATTGGATTTTGGTTTAATGCTGAGAAAAACGACTACGAGGTTGTGAAAATTGCTTATACGAGGGAGACGTCTTTTGTGGAAGTCTATAGTCTGAGAAGTAATTCATAGGAGTTGATCATAATCTAGTGTATGTTAAAGGAACATTGCACTGGTTGGCAGAACAAGAGCAACGGTGGATAATTGTTTCACTAGATATGAATGATGCAAAGTTCCGAGAGAAATTAATAAGTGGCCCGTGTCTAGGAGCAACTAAATTTTTTCTCACACGAGCACATGCCAACTTCTTTGTATATTGAGATTTGGAGGAAGATGGAATTCTTCGGGCTGCCAGCAGGATGGTTGTACAGTAGAAGTATATGACGAGAATCTCACGATGGTTTCGGTAGATTTGGATGATGACAGAGGCGAAAATCTGCTTCCTCTAGGTTTTAGAAACAATGGCGAAGTTGTAATGATTAAGACATCAAAAACAGAGCAGATGTTTTCATATGATTTTGCTACCAAACAATTAAAGGATTTCGGTTTCATCGGCCAATGCTCATCCTTAACAATGGCACATCCTTATGTCAAGAGTCTTGTTTTGCTAAATGATGGTGATGTGCAGACAACTGCTGCTTCAGTTTCAGGGAAGAAATTCATATAGATAATCAAGACACATAAAGTTGTTGCTGAGACTAATGAGAGGAATGACGATGAAACAAGCAGTGAGACTAATGCAAACAATGACAACCAGGCCAAGCAGTTTGAGGACATATTACTGTTTTTTTATGATTATATTCAGTAATCATGAGACTCTGTCATGAACTGTGGATGATATAATCTCCAAGTATTGTTCTAGTTATTGAAGAAAAGGTTCAATCCTTAACGAAGAAACTTCCCCAAGATACAGACCATCCCAAAATAAGGGACTTAAATCATGAAAAATGAAGATAATGCAAAAATAATGTATAATTGCTAATATATATGAAAAAGACTTTTTTACCCCCAGGCTGATAGACGGTGTTAGGGTGAGTTAACGGAAATGGGTGAGTTAACGGAAATGGGCAACGCGTAACGAAAAGTGAAGTACAGTATAGCACGTGGTACTTTCTGAAGTCCAGTATCCCAAGTGGTCTGACAAGCACACTGCAAGTACACAAAGTGCACTTTACTCCAAACCATACAACAAATACACATAATATTCATCTTATTATTACAACCCACCCTAATTTGATGATACGGACGTATCTCTCTCGGCCTATTTGGCCCCGCAGGGGTCTTTATTATCCAACTAACTACAATTCTTGGTTAGATAGGGTTTGGAAATTGGATTTTGATCTCACTACACACCGTGGAAGAGAAATCGGAATAAAGTACATGAAGAACAAATCAAGCGGGTTAGTAGTTGAATTTCTTTTACACTTGGGAGGTTAATGGGTATCCATGGCCGATCATGTTTATTAATTACAACTACCTTCTTTGTTCCAACTTAAATATTTGTTTCTTAGTTTCTTCATCTTATTTACAATGTTTATTGTTCAAATTCTTGATTGTGATTTTTTTTACATTTTTAGTTGCTATTCCATTTGATAATGGTTTTTCATTACATTTTATAATATAGATATTTGTGTGTGTGTGTATCTTAGGTTACACAAGAAGATGGAACTTCCTGCACTTTTCTAATGAGGGAATATGTACATTTTTGTAGATTGTTCCACTACGCGCTATGAAGAGCCATGTATATTGCAAATTTTGGCATTGTTACACATAATAAAGTACCTTTTAATTGCCTTTTATTTTGCTTGCGATTCATAATTTGCTTTGTCATTATATTCCTTCTTTTTGTTTACATTTCAGCTTAGAGACACGTATTGTTTAAGTATTTAGATGTCATTCATAGACATAGACACTGACTCACTGAGTTTGAATGTATAGAAACAATGCTACTAATTATAAACATCAAGAACTAATTATCCTGAGATTGTTCTCATGGTTAAATTCCGGACGTGCTATTTACCCTATAAAATTAACAACTAATGACGCAGCCAGTAGAAAGAAATCATTAGAAAAAATGAAAGTTTCACACCCGTGCTTGACAAAATATCTTAGGCCTTTAAGAGGTAATACGAAAAATAATAGATTTTGGGGACCAAAAACTTGATAGCAATTCCATTTCTGCAATCTGGACTGCTTTGATATTATCAAGATTGTGCTGAATGTGTTGTTAGAATTGAAACACTTTGACATTTCCAATTTAGTTCAAAAGAGAAGTCTGCTTTCCAAAGCTTATTATAGAGAAAGACGACGTAAATATACATTCAGGAATTAAAGATTATTTTAGCTAATTGGATGTAATTTACACTATTTGAGAAACTTCAGGTAGATTAATTTGATTAGAAAGTGAATACTTATTGTAATCTGTTTAGTTTTATTTTTCCATTTACATTATGCATTCTCTCAAAACACAATTCTGATTTGGAAATAATTGTTATTGCTTAAATTTGTTCCGGAAGTTGAGACTTCTTTGCTCATGGCAAGAAATACGGAGCACCAAGGTAGCGTCAAGAACACGGGATCAGCTATTATAATATCTCGGAATGAGCTATTGTTGCTCAGGTATTTGTCATTACATATATTGGGAGTATGGGTTGGTGACAAAAGTTCTTTCTATTCATGTCTTTTAGCTTCTTTATTCTGGGCCAGTTTATATGATAATGCGTATATTAAATTTAACAATAGCCTTTATTCAGAATGATTCTTTAGTTAAAAGGGCTAATCCACTATTCAATATTCTTTTTTTTTTTTTTCAGTTTTTTAAAATGCCTGCTATGTTTATGATGATTGGAATGCAGCAGAATCACAGGAGCCAAGTGTTACAAAAGTGTCTAGAATCGCAATAGGAAACACGGTAGAGGCTACCCAGCTTGATGCCCTTGAAGTTGCTCTTGCCGAGTTCATAATAATGCTCATTTTTGTTTTTGATGGCCCAGGTTCTACTCTGTCAGTACTGTTCATTTCACATTAGTGTATTACAATCAAAATATAACATCTTAGGTTGCCAGCTACTCTTAACACGAAATATGTCAAATCGCATGATAATTTTATTGTGGCTTGAACCCTTAACTTTAAAAAATGACCTAAAAGTCAGTTTTTAGGTTTTTATATATTTAAAAAATAAGCTCATAATCATTCTGGTGGTGTAGGCAAGCACATGTCTTTGCAATATTTTCAGTTGTATTTGTTGATGCTAATATTTCGGGCGGTCATGTTGACCCTGCTGTTATGTTTGGTGCCTTTATTGGTGGTCATATAACATTTTTTAGGAGTATTAATTTTCTATTGGATTGTCCAATGCCTCAGCTTTGTTGTTGCTTGCTTGCTTCTTGAAATCGCAAGTGTGGGACTGGTACAATAACTCCTATATCTATAGCAACCTCATACAAAGTAATTTGAACATTTTTATGATGATCCACCAAACTAAGTGTTACAGGCGTGCTTTTGAAACTTCTGACACTTGATACTGTACAAACATAAAAAACATCAAATTTATCATTATCATCTTAACATAGTGGACTCTGATAAACCTCTTCTCTTGGTGATAAAGAGGTCTAGGGTTCGAACCTATCTATTTGTGCATTACTAATATAATTAATAATTAATTCAGTTGAATGTAATGAGGTGATGCAAGAAAAGGTAGTTTTGCTATTCATAAAAAGTGCATTTGATTGATATACACAGTGTCCTACATATTCTATTATTAAGTTTATTATTTAGTGTATTTCATAATTTGAATACTTGATATTCTACACCATTTAACTTTCTTTTGCTATATAATTTATTGATCAGTTTTTACCGTGCATGTTATTTTGGTGCCCGTTTTAAAAGAGTGTTTTTACTTACATTTCTTCCCTGATTTTGTTTTCTTGACCATACTGATGATTTTCACAGAAAATCAGTTTTATAAAGAGTGTTATTTTTTCTTTATGAAAGTGGATTTTGATGAAGTTGACTAAGCAGCCGTTATTAGTTTAAAAATTGAAGCTATTCATAATAATGCAGGTGTGTCGCTTGAAAATTTTAATTTTGTGGTGAACGCAGGGGAGTATGGCCTTGATCCCACCAATACTCCAAAGATAAATAAAATGGTAAAATGCTTGCAAGATCTTCCATAGTCATCTATTTAGTTAGGTTTGATTACCAGTACCAGAATATGATAAACAATGGAGGCTTAGTTGAGTAAGGTTCTTAACACCTAATTTGATTAATTGTACAAAACAGTGTAATTTGCCAGCATTGAACATCATGTCTACTGTTTATGCGTGAAGCTACATGCCCTACATAATGTCCACTTCATAATTTTCCATCTAATTTAGATCATATCTCCTTAATAGTCGCAACCATGTTTTTTAAAGTCGTAGACTATAAAATGCGATAGAAAAACTTTCACCTACATGGTAATTGGAGATATCTGCAGTCTTATATCAACATTAGTTTTTTTTAATTAGGATTTTAACACCAGTTGATAGTTTGATACATATAGATACAAAACCTAGAAGAAAAGATGGTATGCGTAGGCGTAGAGATGAAAGTATGATGTAGTACGACATGTTGAAACTTGAAAGATGATAACCGATGACATGAAATTGTAAGATTCACACAATTTTTTTCGTGTTGTATACTTCATAGGTCAAAGAAGACGCCCTACACCAACATCCTTTAATGGCACACATGGAGATGTTTATCCTAATAATGAAAATAAGGATCCCAATACTCAAAATTCTTATACCAGACATATTAGTACGTGTATTTGTTAGTTGAAATCATGTGCTTATAATCCGACTCTGAAGTTTTTTACCGCGATATCCAATTTTAATCCCTTGAATATAATGTAGGTCAGTCAATGTTAGCATAGCGCAGAGAATCAAGACCATTTGCTCAGCATCAAACCGTTACTGACAACACTACTACGTCTCAAAGGATGCCAGCATCTATCAATATGTCTGGTAAAATCTAAACTGCATTTGATCTACGGGAATAATTACTAACGTTTCATATATTCCTTTTAAATATCACTCTCTCTGCAGAGATTGAGTGATCCAATGATCAAGCAATGTTATGCCGTTGCAAAGGATGTCTTCAGATATTGCAGAGGATGACGGACAGTAAGCTCTAGCAGAACAGCACATAAGTACCAACTGCCTTACTCTTTCTTTTCATACTTCGATAAGTACCAACCATATCCAGATTGCAGCATAATTGAATTAGGAGAAGATTTTATAGATTTTTCTTTTCTTCGGTAATGGACATTTAGTTTTAGCCGAACAAGATATGAACAACATAATCACCTTACTATTTTTTTTCATTTTCCTAAAATATTCTATAAACTTTATATGTAAGTTTGAAAATAGAGTGTAATTTTTTATTTAGAAGAAAATGAACCAGACTGCAGAATGCTCAAATTAGGGGAACAAGACATGAACGTAATCACTTTACAACGTTGTTTCAATTTTTTAGAACATTTTAAAAATTTATAACTTTTTTAGATGCCCTTATTGTTTATGAAACATCAAGGCTATCTCTAAAAAATATAGCCTGCAATGAATAACTGTCTGGATAAATTTTGGAACACCAAGGTAATACTGGCTTATCTATTTTCCTACTTTATTATAGTCTTCACCACTTCTGCATTTATTATTTTAACCTCTATGTTCTCTTTATTTGTTATTAAATTCATTCTTTCAAATGTACTTTATTTTCAACTTACTTTCACTAATATATATATATATATCTTGCAAATCTCTTCAAAGCTGTACTCAAATGTCGCTACCATATAGGTGATCTACTGCTTCTACCACCTCAGTTTCTATGCTTCTGAATTATATTATTGTTTATGAATTTACAGGCTATGTTCCGTGTTAAACTTTTACATGTTGAAATTGAAATCCCTTTGGTCCTGTTTCACTGTCTTCTTGAAATAAGGTAACTTTTCTTTTGCCTTTTCAACTACGAATTTCTATCTCTTACTTAACCTCATTAATGTTTAGTTTTTTGCGTTTTTTATTTGTTTCCATTTACAAGTATATCACTTTATAGTTTATATTTTGTTCAATTCCAAATTATTTAGCTATCATGTCTTTGAGTTTATTTTACACATAATATAATGATCTACAAGGATCCTGATGTATACATATTGAGGCTTGAACTAATTTTCATTCGTAATTAACCATTACTGGAAATTACTCTCCCACAAATTATGGGATCTTGGAAGTTAATATGAATTTGGACATGCGTTTTGGCCTAATAGACTGTTCATTGAAATTAAGATTCAAGAAGTTTTAGTGGATAGAGATCTTGAGGACATGTCCTGGGAGATTTGTAGAATAGGCTCTCTAAAAGGCAGTGCAAGTGCAAGTTTTGGAAGAATTCCACAGGCAGCTGTGCGGGTGTGTCTTCCAGGTGTTGATCCCCAGGTGGTACAGGTTTTGTAGAAGAGATGTACGGCTATTAAGGTACGTGCTGAGATGGAAATATCCATATCCAAGATGCAAGTGCACCTAAAGTATAATCTTTTTCTTTAATTTTGACTGAGATTTGACGACCAAATTATTTTATACATATATTAACTTATAAACTTTGATGCTTGCAGATGATATTTGACCTGTCTGCAAAGAAACTAATTAGTTATATTCAGAGTGTATTACCCATAAAGAAGGTTTAACAACAAAGAGGATATGCAGAAAGAAAGAACAGAGACATGTAAGAAGGTTTAACAGTAAAGACATGCCAAAAGTACAAGTTCTTTTGTTGTCAACTCCCATTACAACTCAATTTGTAATTTTCCTATTTACTTATAAAAATAAATTCTTGATATTGGAAGTAGTGTACTGCTTAATGCACCATGTTTGCGTATGTGATTTTTTGTTTTCCAACTTACTAACCGGGAGTATTTAGACTTTAGCGGAGAGATGGGTTTAGCAAAAACTTTCTAATATCACAAGCTGTACATAAATAAACTTTTTTCTTTTGTAGGATTGTGTATCACCGTTGGAGTGTCGGTAAAGATAAGTTTATCATGGCCATATTCATGTGATAAAAAGGAATGCAGGTGTGTTCTCCCCACAGTTATGATAGGAGTCGGGATAATTGGTTTTTGTAGCTCTTGGGATGCTAAAAGCAAAAAGGTTGGTAGCTGGCTGTGGGCACATGTACGGGATAAAGACATGATAGATCACTACTGGAAATAATATGGATGTTTGGACTATTTGTAGGAGCTTTATTATGTGGAAATGGAATTAGAACATCATTTACATGCTTTAGAATTGTGTCCTAATTTAAGCATGGAGATTTCATGCCAGTGTATTTTCCTCAGCTCTTTGATGAAAAAAGAGCCATTTACAGGGTGGGTTTAAAAATGGTCAGGGTTATATATATAAGAACCCTCTTCTCCTAATCCACCTTTTAATCAGTATATTCATGTTTTCAATTCTAACTCATTTATTTTGATGACAAAAATCATATTATTCTCACGTTAATATGAGCTAAAACATTAATTTAAATTTTGATGTCATGCATTGGCCAAGTCCGACCATTTGCAAGGGTATAAGTAAAATATTGAGAAGGTTATTTTGCAAGGGTGTTTTGGTGCCAATGTCAATTTTTTTTCTTGGCAAAGTGAGTTTGGTTTCAATATAATAAGGTCAGGTTACTTGCTGGAGATCTTCTTGATGCTGTCAAAGGTACAATAGCCAAGTTTTTTAAAGATTTTTTTTCTTTTGTAATGCTTCTACAAAACAATTTTCCAAAAGTTGGAATCCATTGACATGGGGGAAAGTGTTGTCTGTTGCTGCTTACAAGGAAGCTCGAGTATTCTTTAGTGTGATTAATAGTTTTGGATGTATGCTTCACAAATAATAAGTTAGTTCTAAAATATCATTAGATAAAAGATAAATAAGTATAACAATTAAATAAAATATTTTTTAAAATTATAAAGAATGACGATTTAAATATTTTGTAATTGTATTAATTCCATATAATCTTAATCTGATTTTTGATTTAAATTTAAACCATTCCACGCATTAAGTGACACCTACTTTTAAATAATTTTCATTTATTAATGATATGATACAATAAAAGTTTGCACTTTTCTTTATTTGACATATTACTATGAGATGACGTCCCAACATTCTTGAATTATATATTTCCATTATTAATCAATATAAATTGAAAATAATAAAATTATTTTAAAACACTTGAACTTTTTTTAGTGAATTAATTTTAAAATTTAAGAAAAGTTAGATCAATTTACACAATGACACAAAAATTAATTATATTTTTAGATATTAAATGTAGGCAAATAATTAAGGTAATGTATGTTGCAAAATAATGTATATAAATTTCATGATATTAATTACAAAAATAAAAATTTTATCATTTTCATTAATATAAACGAGTCGAGGCATCGTCGCGAGACGATGCCGAGTAATATCAACGATGTATTTTGTATTATAATCGTTTATATATTTATTATTTAAACATTAATCTTTACAATTCATTTTTAATTGCTTTACTTTTACCTTAATGAATAATAAACATGATTAACATATTTTATATAATTTATTAATTACCAAATAACTATATATAATAAATATGTAATAGTATTAATATAGGGACACAAATTATTTTGGGTTGATGACCAGAATACCCACATTTTATTTCCATCTGCCCAAAATACCTATATTGAGAACAGGCCGCCCTTTTTACCCACGATCTACGCACTTGGACAATGCGTACAGGCTATACGCATTTTTAATTTGCGTGGCCGACCTATACGCATCATAATATTGCGTAAACTTTGTTTTTTGTTCTTCTGAAATACATAAATAGTACATCGACTACGCATTTCACAAATGCGTTTAGGGGAATACGCATCTCTATGATGCGTACTTGAACAGTGTCGTCATCGTCTTCCAGCCATGGCGGAGAGCAGTTTCCGATCAAAATTTTGACCACTTTTTTCAGTCCTTTACAATCATAGTTCACAACCATACCAAACACAAAAATGATCGCCATTCTCCCCTCTACAATCCTATAATTTTCATTTTCCATTTTGTTTTCCGGATTTAAAATCCCCAAAACCGAACTTAATTTCCGATCATCTTCCCGATCTGCTCATAGAGGCACATACGGGGCCGGACATTAACAAATAAAGGGGGGAAGGGGAGATGGAGGTCTGGACACCATTTGTATGTCATCAGATTTTGTGGAGGCAACCGGAGGAAGGAGATCGAAGCTCGACGAAAAAAGAGGCGATTTTTCGCCTCAGAGAACGCCGGCGACGCAATTGAAGAAATGACGAATGCTGATGTCATTGCGCATCTGGGGAATGCGTAACCCCAGATGCGCATTCAAGGAATGCGTATCTTGTTGTACGCATGCTGGGCATGCGTACACAGTGGGCAAAAAGGGCAGACCTCAACGCATAACGGTATTTTGGGCAAGTGGATCACAAAAGTGGTGTAATTTTGGCATTATCTCAATTATTTTCCAAAGAATTTTCATTATGAATAACTAATTGCTATTATATAAAAAAGAATAATTTCTCCAGCAAAAGGCATTTAATTGATGATAATTATCTTATATGTATTCTTAAATTCAAGTTCTTTTAATGTATTAAAATGCGAAAAATACCTTTTATATAATGTATGAAATAGTCAAAAAAAATTATTATGTTCACCTGTTCCCCTGATCTATTTTGTAGGAAAAAACTCCAAAGAAGGATGTTTGGTTATTTTACTATTTTACTATTTTTTTTAAAACCTAAGCTTTAAAAACTCCAAACAAGGATGTTTGGTTATTTTTAAATCAAATACGTGCTCAAAGTTAATTTAGATGGTATGGAAGTATTAGCTCAACATTACTATCGCAAGTAAATGTGATATTGTTGGTTAAAATAGTAAAAAGAACAATAACATGATCGTAATATGATTAAAAAAAAAATTATTTTGAGATGAATAACGTCATAAATGTACGACATTAAAAAATTACAAATAAATTATAAAATCAACAAAACAAATATCATTCTGTGTGCAAAGCACGGGTTAAATTTCAAATTTAAGCTGCTAATGTTGGTAGAGGATGAATCTGCAACATCGAACATGATACTTCTTTATCTACCTCCAAAGAAATTTTTTAATACCACTGCAAAGAATTGAAGCCGAGAATTAAAAAAGGTATAATTTATAAATGAAATATTTAGCTGTAATACATGATCTATTTATTTTGTCAAGTAACTCTTTAAACCCTAACAATGTTTTTCTTCATATTTTGTAGAAAAAAGCTGTCATACATTTCCAGGAGACCTCAAAGGTATTGTTGGGAAAAAATTTACCTTCACCATACTTATGAATGAAGAAAACATTTTAAATAATTCTGACACTTTTTATGTATCTGATCTTCGTCAACAAGTATCTAACCTTGATTCAGAATATGAACTCATGGCACAATCAATTAGATGATGTAAGCTACTCATATATAAACATTCATCAGTAGGCAACCAAAGCAAAAAACAAAAACAGGTTTAGTTTTAAATTCTTGATAATTTCAATAGACTATTATTATTTTTTTCTTCTCCTCAATTTTTTTTAAAAAATTATGTTTCAGGTTTAATGATTCGGAGCCATTTCGGGTGAAGGGATTATCATTTAATCATTTGAATAATGAAGACAATATATTATTGTTTTCAATCGGAGAACAATATTTTTAAAAATATTTATTACTTTTATTGCAGATTTTGTTGGATTAAATAAATTTACAACATTGTCAAAATAGATTTGTATGCTACTCTTTTATATAAATTTTAGCATATCACTATTTTATTAAATACTTATTTAACTTTATAGAATATTTTTTTAAGAATTCATTATTTATATAAATGCATAGAATATCTTTCTAAGCAAACAATCAAATTTGTAAAATTTCTGCTATTGTCGTTTTAAATTAAAATTAAATAAGATGCCGTGTACGAAGTACGGGTAAAATGCTAGTCTCTTTTAAGAATTCACTAGGGAATATGCCCGTGCTATGCACACGGGAAATAAGAAAAAAAACAAATTTTATTTAATTTTATTTGATATTATTTTTTATAATTTTAGTGTAAAAAATCAATGTTCTTAGTATCAATATTTTAACAATAATAAAATCTTTATTTATTTTTAAAGAATAATATGTTTCATATAATTTCAAAAAATAGTAATCAAATGTTCTTCAATAAAATAGTACAATTAAATGTTTTGTAAATTTTTTTTTTGGAGATTTTAAATCAAATTACTAGAATTTTCATAATACTGATTAAAGGGTAAGATTATTATTAAAAGCAAACACATGAAATAATGGTTAAATAATTCATCATTTAATATAAGTCAATGTAGTTATATAGTATCACGTTACTCGACGTCGCCTCGCGGCGCCGTCTCGCATTTTGTAATATGAAAATTAACATTATAATCGAAGAATTTTAATTATTGAGCAATAAATATATGAGGCTTAAAAATTACTCGATAATATTTTTTTATCATCATTAAACTCCAAACAATGAATTTTCGACATCTATCTTCAATCACTTTCAATAAATTTATTAAGTATTATAATTTGTGTATGTTTGATTTTATTAATTAGGTTTTAAATGAAATGTGATCCAGGAATGTTTAGTAAAATGAAATTCTTACAATTTGGTTATTCCTCACTCAATATAAGTCAATGTAGTTATATAGCTGCTCGACGTCGCCTCACGGCGCCGTCTCGCATTTTGAAATATGAAATTTAAAGTTATAGTCTGACTAAAAATGAATTATATATAATTAATTTCAATTATTGAGCTATAATTTTTTTTAAAAAAAATGAAATATTCCGATCATTTCGTTTATCGATATAAAACTTTAAACGATGAGTATTCAATATCTATATTCAATCATCTTCATTAATTTTATTAAATATAAAATTTTTATTTGTTTTATTTAATTCATTAAGTTTTAATTGAAATGTCATCCAATAAGGTGTAGTAAAAATACAATTCTTACATTTTTGATAATTATTCACTCAATATAAGTTAATATTATTATGTACTATAACGTTATTCGACGTCGCCATGAAAATAGTTATTATCTTAAAGGAAAATTATATCATGAATAAATTAAATTATTGAAAAATAAATTTTTAAAAAATAAATTGAGTACTTCTCCCAAGTATCTATATATTAAACGGTGCAACAATTATACATTCTTTATTTAATGATCTTCATATAATTTATTATATAAGGATTATTATAATTTGATTGTTCTAAAATGGTATGAGTACTGATTAGTTCTTAGATTATTCATGATTTTTTGTTAGGTTAACTGCATGTTAACTTTGGTGTTATTATTAGTATTATTATTATTGTTATTATTATTATTGTTATTATTATTGTTATTATTATTATTGTTATTATTATTATTATTATTATTATTATTATTATTATTATTATTATTGTTGTTGTTGTTATTATTATTATTATTATTATTATTATTATTATTATTATTATTATTACTACTACTACTACTACTACTACTACTACTATTACTACTACTACTACTACTACTACTACTACTACTACTACTACTACTACTACTACTAGTACTACTACTACTACTACTACTACTACTACTACTACTACTACTTTATCTTATAGCATGGTTAGTTTAAATATCTTTGATTAGTTTACATGTCCTTTTTTTTAAACATGTTAGTTTAAATATCCTTGGTTAAAAAATTTAAATGAGAAGAGTTTTAAAGTATTATGATTGGTATAAATTTAATTAGTTTAAATATCTTTGGTCTAAATTCATAGGTCACTAATAATATAGAATTATCCAAACATATATTGACTTAAAATTTTTACTTTTCACTTTAAATAACTTTAAGTCATAAATAATAATTTAAGTTTATCCAAACAGGCTCTAAATTCCTTTCAATTTAAGATTTCGAACCCGTCAAAAAAGAAATTTTGAAAAAAAATGGATATATAAATAATTAATGCTAATTGATACTATATGAATGAGTTATAGTTTCCATAAATGAGAAAATCAAGCGAGATTTAGAATTAATTGGGAAGATTGTGTATTAAATAAGTAATTTGAATTTCAAATTTTTATTACGTATTAAATGAAAAGAATTTGTAGACTTGATTATAGATAATTGAAAATGGATCATAATATGATAAGAGAAAATCAAGCAAGATTTTTAATTAATTGGGAAGATTGTGTATTAAATAAGTAATTTGAATTTCAAATTCTTTAATTGATCCAAAAAATATGTTTAAATTTAAAATTTTGAACCCGTCAAAAAGGAAATTTCTGGGGAAAAAGAAAAAGAAAAATGGATATATGAATAATATGAATAATTAATGCTAATTGATACTATATGAATGAGTTATAGTTTCCTTAAATAAGAAAATCAAGCAAGATTTTGAATTAATTGGGAAGATCCTGTATTAAATAAATAATTTGAATTTCAAATTCTTATTACGTATTAAATGAAAAGATTTTGTAGACTTGATTATAGATAATTGAAAATGGATCATAATATGATAAGAGAAAATCAAGCAAGATTTTGAATTAATTGGGAAGATTGTGTATTAAATAAGTAATTTGAATTTGAATTTTATATTCTTATTATGTATTAAATGAAAAGATTGTGTTGACTTGATTATAGATAATTGAAATTGGATCATAATATGATAAGAGAAAATCAAGCAAGATTTTGAATTAATTGGGAAGATTGTGTATTAAATAAGTACTTGAATTTCAAATTCCTATCTTGTATTAAATGAAAATATCAAGTTGACTTGATTTTAGATGATTGGAACTGGATCATAATATGAATATTCCGGAATATTGTGAATTACAATGGAATACATTACATATAGAATATTGAGAAAAATTTTGAATGAGTCGTAATTTCCATAAATGAGTAATTATGAATTCAAAAATATTTAAAAAATATATGAGAGGAAACTTATAAGAGAAAATCAAGAAAGATTGTGAATTAAATGAAAAGATTGTGTATTAAATAAGTAATTTGAATTTCAAAATTTATTATGAAATAAATAGAAAGTTTGTGTTGACATAATCACAGATTATTGAAAAAGGATCATAATATGGATAATCCATGGAAAATCAAAAGAATCCAAGTACAAATGTTTCGCTTACAGTTTCATTCTGAAGTAGGAGAAATAGGACCAAGCAGAATCCTCTAATGACATGTTTCACAATTTAGCAAATGTCTAGATTCAAAATATAACGTAATGAACATATAAACTTTGTGAAACTTAACACAAAAATAGATTTGATTATCATGTCTTAGGAAACATATTACAATAAGTTAACATCTCAATCTTGAAGATAACAATGGCTTGATGCCAAGAAGCAAGTTCAAGAAAAAACAAAAGAGAAAATTAGTCAATGTTTCAAATCCTTAATTTCTGTAATGCAGTTCCGGAGATGACCAAAAAATGACCAAAAGATTCAAATTTGTAAAAGGAGCATACAGTATATGGATTGGAGATGTATAGCAATTAATAAGATGTCCCAGAAAAAAGGTATCAGGAAAAGCAAGTAGCTAAACCTAGGCAACAGAAACATAAAAAACAAAAGAATCCAAGTACAAATGCTTCGCTTATAGTTTCATTTTGAAGTAGGAGAAAAAGAATCAAGCGGAATCCTCTTATGACCTGTTTCACAATTAAGCAAATGTCTAGATTTAAAATATAACGGAACCAACATATAAACAAAAAATTTGCGTACCTGTTTTATCCATTACAATGCAGACTTTGAGGTGTAGAATATTGTAGATGGAAAAAAGATCATCTACAAATGGTATATTGGAAGAAAAATCTGATGGAGGAAAATTATGTAAGTTATTGCTTTCCATAACATAATAAATTACATATATTTTTCAGTTACAATACTAACTCAATCCGTCCATTCGTAGGAAAAAGTGGATAAATTTAAAGCCTGCAACAAACATTTTAAAGATAAATAAACGTATATCATACACAAAAATTGGACATTTGACGAAATAAAGATAAGCACAACGAATTATATACACACTGAAATTGACTCTAGATTAAAGACCTTTTGCAGCTCTCGATGAATTCAGAATCCTAAACAAAATACACAAAACAGAATGAAGACATTTTTTTGATTTCTCTTGTCATGGCTGCAAAAAAGCAAAACAAAGCATGTCAAAGAACATAAAAAATAACAAACAAAATACACTTTAAATCATACAGAACTTTAATCAAACACCTTTTATGCAGACCTGTTAGAACTGTTTGCCATTGACACTCAAAGAGAAAATAATCAAAGAAGACGATATTGATTAAAACATTAATAAAATGCATGGAAAAAGAGAAAAAATGAAAAAGAAAACCTTGCTAACAATCAGAGAAGACGATATTGAATCGAGTTATAGGTTTTTAGAATCAAGATACATACCCAATTAATCATATTCACCGTTAAATTTGTATCTTGTAAATTGTCTCAATCACAAATTCATTGTAAAATCATTCTCGTTTCATATTCTGTAAATTCAAACAAACAAATATTAGTAAACAACAAATATAGTATACACATACACACATATATGAATACATTAAAAAAATACCATGAAGACCGAAAGAAAGAAAAATGACTAAGAAGGAGAAAAAAGATGAGAGAGATTAATGATATTTTATGTTTACCGCCATTCTTGAGAGAGAGGATGAGAGAGATTAAAGATATTTTATGTGTACCGCCATTCTTGAGAGAGAGGTAAGAGAAGTTGTTTATATAATATTCATCAAATTAATCCGAGCTCTAATATGGATATTGTTTCTTGATTTATATAATACTCAATATATTGAATGCAGAGTTTGAGGTGTAAAAGAAGGAAGATGGACCAAAAAAACATCTACGGATGGTATATTGGAAAAAGTTCTGATGGATGAAAATTGTGTCAGTTATTGCTTTCCATGGATGAATATGGTTGAAAGTTTGCTAAAATCATAGAGGAAAATTGTGTCAGTGATTTATATTGGATGATGACTTATATTGAAGAAGGAAGATGGAAAAAAAACATCTACAGATGGTATATTGGAAGAAGATCTGATGGATGAAAATTGTTTCAGTGATTGCTTTCCATGGTTAAATATGATTGTGTACGTAATTGCTTTCCATGGTTGAATATGATTGAATAAATTACATATATTCTTACCATAATTTTGAAAGTTTGCTAAAATCATGGAGGTAAATTGTCTCATTTATTGCTTTCCATAATTGTATATTTGCATATAATTATTTTAGATCCAATGGGTCATATCCATTTTAAAACGGGTCATGACTAACTAAGTATATTTTGTATTGGAAGATTGTTAATGGGTTAACGGGTTTAATCCATTGGATCAGAAAATAAGTCAATTGTCTAAAATAACCTTGCAAATAATTAGGAAGCTAAATGATACTTAAAAGATAAGGGGTAAATTATGTAATTTTTGGAATGCTTCATGTTCATGCTTTAAAAATATATAGATTGGGAAACCAATATCAAAACCGAGTGTTACAAAAATTGGATATGGACAAGATTAATAAAAGTATTTTATAAAAATTAATCATTTAATTGAGAATTAATTGAAATGATTAATCGAAGTAAAAGTCGAATATATTTTTATATTACTCTGATTCTATTAATTATTTATTAAATAATATGTATTTATCATATCAAAAAGTATATAATAATTTATATTTGATTAATATATTATTTTAATTTTAACAGCGATATACTTAAGCGTTTAGTCAGTTTCGATTTTATTTGAAGATGCCATATGCCTTTTGATTAATGAATTGATTCCTCTTTTTTAAAAGAATTTTTTTTTTTATAAATATTCCGATCAAGAAGTACTCGTAAAGATTAATCAGAATTTTAAAAACTGAATTAATTAAATATCTTATAAAGAATTAATCGAAAATTAATTAATTGAATCGAGAATTTTTAAAACAACGACAAAACTAGTTAATTCTAATTTCCAGACGTAACGTGTTGCTTTCTTTTGTTTATTTATTTGGGAAAACTGCAAGTGCAAGCTACGCGTTGCGTTACCGTTTAAGATAATACATGTGCCAAATTGGTAATTACCTAAATGAGACAATTCCAAAATAAAACTAATTGAAAGTTATAAAAAAAACAGAATTATATGAGAATCAAGTCAGACTTGAGCATGATGGAATATTGTAATGGTTAAGAACATATTTTATGTGGGCTCTATATTTTCTACCATCTCTCTAGTTATCCCGAAATTTATCCAAGAACAGAGATAATTCATTAAAGGGGTCTGGTTTTTGGCAAATGGTAGTTGTTACAGCATATTGTATCGCAGAAACTTTTTATGGTACGTATACATTAGGGACAACAAACGTTTACCAAAAACCGCTAGCCTTCATTAAATTATAAGCTATGTTTCAAAATATCAAAAATAAGTCTGGTCACTTGAGTTTGACATTACATTTGAATAGATTACGGGAACCAAGTAGCACAATGCTAGGGTCAACCCAGAGCACAGATGAGAAGTATACAAAAATTATTTGATTTATTTAAATTTTATAATTTGGACATGAATTTGTATACAAAAAAGGCACATAATCAAATAAGGGAAAACTACAAAAAATTTCTATACAATACAGTAAGGGCACAATAATATTCATAAACCATCTTTTGCATTTCTGTTTAAACACTAGACAAAGACGAAAGGCACTTATCCAAAACTGATAATAAAACAAAAAGGAATTATGGGAAGCCAGCAACATCAAATATCAAGCATTTTTCATTTACAGGGACCTTGTTATTAATCCATAGAAAGTACAAATACCATTAGAGTTAGGCCTCTCTACCTCTCTTTCTCCCTCTCTCCCTCTCTCCCTCACACTATTTCTTACAACTTCTACATTATCTCACAATTTTTCCTTAACAAGCTGTTTCGAAAATTAACATATAGAGAGAACACTTTTGTGTCGTTTTAAAGGCAGTCAGAAGGAAGCAAAGCTCGACAAAGAGAGTAGTTATAAGCTAATAATATACAATCCTCTCATTACTGAGGCCATGTCAACTCTCCAAAGAACACAAAAACAAGACATGCCGATAATGATTTAACCAAGCCAACATTTTTTACGTGGGGTTTGGTTTTCGAGTGAGTTCCAGGAGTGTGAAGTTGACATTAGCCACGCCGAATCCACCTCATGAAGTGGTTAAAGTCATTGTGCTGGACCCTCAATTGCTTGAGCCAAGAATCAGCAACACTTAACAGCGCGTTTAGCCTCTCACGGTCCCCTCCATTCTTGTTGGAGACCCACACATCACCTTGCATCTTGTAGGTGGCCAATCCAAATGGAGGAAGAGCTATGCCTTCGGATTTCTTCCACTTGCTATTTGTGTTTACCATTTCATCAACATCCAAATCTGTCCATCAACAGATATATCAGCTGCATGTCACTATTAACCAACCATTGATTTACGGTGAAATTCAGTAAAGAAAAACGTTAAATGTTTGGGCAAATGGCGTAATATAGTACCTTGAAAAGAAGACGAGAGAGTGTGGTATGTGAGGAAGCCTGTAGACAAATCCTTTATTGTTCTCCCCATGGGAATATGGTAGATTGGGTACCTGAGATATTATTCTCATCAATGATTTACTATAGTGGATTCCCCTTTCCAGTTTTTTGATTATTGAAGGAATATACTAATCGGGTTTACATCGCCTAAATGCATGAATGGTGATAAGAATCCTAATGTCAGGTATCAATCATTTTGTTCAGACAGATTGCAGCAGTTGTAAGAAATTGTTTCAGAGATATTACACCAAAACTACGATTAAATTTTAGAGAAACAGCAAGTTCAAAACATAAACAAGGAGCTTCAAGCCAAAATAAGAGAGATTAGATTACCAAGCAACTGCCATCCAACAAGCTGGCGAGAGATCTACACTTCTTAATGACATTAATCCCGGATAGTTTTGTGATAATGCACTAATCTGAAACCAAATAAAACGTGTGAGCAATAAGAAATTAGTATCAATAATATATATAAGGATATTAAGTCTCTGTCATTTTAAAGTTAACTCATCTTTGACATGGAATCTGTTTTTAGGCAGTGTAGAAAACAACAAAGGCGAGAACATATGCTCCGGGGAAAATAAATTATTTGATAAGCATAAAAAAGCAAAGAGGAGGTCCTTAATTTTTTATTTTTTATTTTGACTCAACACTCAAACATGAAGAATAGAATAAAGTTGATATTATTGACAGCATGATAAATTAGAAAGGTAGGGGTAGAAAGGATGTTGGAGCTGATATTTTATACCCACGGTCAAAAATATAATGGATGATTATTAGACTCCCATGTTGATTAGAATATATAAGATTCTAACATATCCAGAGCTTCTCAAAGCTTCAAACAATATAAAATGTCATATGTACTGATGAATGAAAGGGTAAAAGATTAAGGGAACGAATATAAATTACCATAAAGTATGTACAGAGAAGCTCATAAAACTGTACAAGAGACTCCAATGCAATGATACTAATAACTTTATAGTATATATGGACTTTTTGAAACAATGGCAGTACAGAGAGGATCCTATATTATAGCTGCATGATTCTTCCTTCAGTATACCTCTTACTGTATTTGAGATATCATAGTGCCTTGACAGACAAAATTACAGACCTTTACCTGCTACTATAATACATCTTCATTATGGAACCCAAATAACCGTTCGAATTTGAAGCTCAAGAAGACTCAATTCCTGTTATAACCCTGTTCCTTGCCATTCCCATTTAATTCATCTTTGTGTTGTACTTCAATTTACTTATTTCGAAGTCACAAGGATCAAATCAAACTCACCATGTTTATCCCCCAGCTTAAGACATGAACATGATTACAAAGTAAACCGTGAAATACATAGGGAAAAGCAAGGCAATTTAAAAGACAAACATTTAATTGTAAAGCATAACAAACATTACACTGAGATGTGCCAAAAAAAATCCAGGGCACTGAAATCATACACCGACGATTTGGAAATGTGCCAAATCCAAGTCCAAATTATATTATTATCCATAGATGATTTTTAGACGAATTCCTCATTTGAAACAAAATCCTCATATCCAAACAGGCCATTATATAATTATAAACTAAAAATCTAGGCTTCCATATTCAATGTCAGTTGGCACCAAAGAAATCAAAGAAATCGACTGTGTACATTGAAACCAAAGAATAAAAGAAAACGATCAATAAAATTGTTAACATAATTGTAAGAAATAATTGATCAAATAAGATTTAACCCAAAGTTATAGAAGTATGTAAGCAAATTATCATATTCCATATCACCAGTAACATGAAAGGGTTTCTAAAGGCTCGCCTATAATATTTTTCACAAGCCGCATGACCTCATCTTCCATAACGTCACATTCATAAAAAGGAAATACCATCTTTCCAATTGTAGGGCATGGTGTCATTCTGACAACTGTTCCGTCACGATCAAATGCAACAAGTCCAAAACCAAACCAAATACTACCAAAAAAACGAGCTGCAACCTGTTCTGCGTCTGAGCCCATATCAAAAGGAGGATGCGTCAACCAAGGAACACCTGGTGCAACACACTCAAACCCCCCCCCCACCCTTTATGGATGTGAATCACTTCAAACTCATCATCTGTACCTTTCATCTGGATATACAATGCTTTTAGCTTATTCAATGTATGTTCTGATGTACTGGCGTTGTAACCCTCAACCTCAAATAAGACTATGATTCTCTTGCCAACAATTTGGGAGAATCGAACCTGGCACCCATTTTGTTGTCTGAAGACAGATTCTAGATTCCATAGCATCTCTGGCTTCACATTCTCGGCTCTTTTAATCTCCAAATTGACAGCACTGGAGCGAGTGAACGGGTATGCTGGAATACCATAACGCATCATGATGTGAGCGCCAAACGGTTCGATGAATTTTCCATGAGGTCCAATAATCACCAGCTTTGAAACAAGATCTAGCCCATGATCACATATGGTATTTCGAAGATCCTCAGCAACTTCTTACTACAGTCTGTGTCCTTAAATGGGATCGCCAACCAAGGCATTGCCTTGAATGTTTTCCACAATGCATCTTCACACTTATCGGACGAGATAGGAAGTAGGTTAATTAGCACAACCTCAAAGTTTTTCACATATTTAGACAACTCTTCATAAGCCATCTTCAGTTTCTCTGTGATACATTTGCTCAAGATATTTGTAAAAAAAAATAATCCTACCACCTTATCTTTAAGCTTGTGAAGAGGTACCTGCTTTCCTTTGTTGGTGATGACATAGTCACGTTCTGGAGAGGCCAAAAGTGTTTTAATGGAAAGCTGCATCCCGGCAACATTGTCTTGATAATCAAGCCATTCTATCCTTTCGTTGGTAAAAGGAAAACCCGCAACACCATACCTTGAAAACAAAGTTATGGCATCATATTGCACAACCAAGCCTCTAGGGTCAACGACAAATGAGACCGGATAGAAATCCACCTGGCAATCTTTAAAGGCACCAAATTTTCTTTCGAGCCGTTTCCTGGATTTTGAATCTGAGAATGGGATGGCAGTCCATGGCATTGTAGAAAAGCATTCTTTAAAACGACCACAAAGAGTAGAATATGTTGATGTTGACTCTCCAGCTGTGTCATAATAGCAAGGTCTAGCATCCGTAACTGCAACAAATATGACCTCAAAACCACCTTTTGGCTCTAACTTATTGTATATGTCCAAAAAGTCTGCCAAATATGATTTCCAATATTTGTATCCATTTACAAGTGACACAAAAAGTAACACAACCACCTTGCCAGCCAGTTGCTTGTCCTTGACCCGTTGATTATCCTTGTATTTGATTAGATAGTCTCTTGTATCGGTAAAGAGAAGATCCGATAAATTAACTACATGACCGATGTCAATGGTGGTAGTTTGCTCATCCTCCTCCTCCTGTTTCCTCTTCTTTCCTTTGGGTTTCTCAACATCATGTTTTCTGATATAATAGTAATTAGTTTGCTCCTCCTCCTCCTCTTGTTGTTTCCTCTTCTTCCCTTCCCCTTGGGCTTTTCAATATAATAATTAGTAGTAGTTTGCTCCTCCTCCTTATCTGTTTCCTCTTCTTATTACCCTTTGGCGGCTTCCAATTTTTGCTGGTAAAACTTCTGGTTATCATCACACCCTATTCTTTTGTTGAGGGGGCGAATGTGAACCTTTAAATAAATCCCTAAACATGAAAACTAGATGAAAGTTGTATAAATTTATACTACTCCAATACACAATGAAATATAGTCAGTCAGTCAGTCTATATTGATAGATAGATAGAGAGCTGTCTGTCGATCCCCTTTTTATATAGCTTGTTTCTGCGTATGCAGATTCAATTAGAATAAGGATTCATTCTTTTACGGTTTCTTCGTCTCAAATCAGACTTTCCATTGACTTTCTGCACAAAAACATTAAAGGAAAAATAAAATTATATATTCTTTTGACTTTTTGTACAAAAATAAATCAAAGGAAAATATAATTTAGAGTAGTATCCAATTATGTTTCAGTTTTGTAAATTTTGAGCGCAAATAGGAAAATTACCTTTTTTTATTACAAAAATCGAGAAAGTGAGTAAAACACCCTGTTTATCATATCTCAGCTTTTATAAATTACTAGCTTATATAATCCGTACAAAGCACGAGTTGCTTTTAATTTTTTGTAATTTGTTTATAAAGTAATAGAATATTATAAATATTAATTTTAATATTATAAATTTTAATTTTAATTTGTTATAGTGTAATTTGTTTAATATGTTTTTTAATATTAAAAAATAGGGTTGAACCAAACTACCAATTATTCCCTAGTTTAATACTATTATAAGCGAAATATGATATATTTGGTTGTCGATTTGGTACTATTTTGTTGGTCACTCATTTTGGTCACTCTTTCATTTGCTTAAATCTCTATTATTAATAATAATAAAATGTAAAAAAACACTCTCCTGTTAATAAAATTAAAAAAAACACACACACGCCACTCCTCTCGATCAAAACTCTCGGCTAAATCTTTGCTTACCCGGAATGTTTTTAGGTAGATAAAATATTAACTAAATTTATTTTTAATTGAACTAAAATTATGGCTAAAAAATAGGGTTGAACCAAACTACCAATTATCCCATAGTTTACTTATTATAGTATAGTATATTAACTAAATTTATTTTTAATTGAACTAAAATTATGGCTAAAAAATAGGATTGAACCAAACTACTAAACTACCAATTATCCCATATTTTACTTATTATAGTATAGATAGATAAGAGCATTGTATATCAATTATTAAATATATTTATATTTATCAAAATATAAAAGAGTACATTTATAATTTTTATATCTTAAAAGTTATTGATAAATGATACATATTTACATCCTATTCAATTTTTACTTTTAAAATATATAAATATTTCTCACCTACTGTAGTAATATTTTTTTATATAAAAATATATACAGTTTAAATGTAATTTTTTTAATATATATTACTATACGATCTTATTTTTAGAAAAATCATCGTATTTATGTCAATTAGAATTTTATCTTAATATACTATTTGTAAATTCTATATATATATATATATATATATATATATATATATATATATATATATATATATATATATATATATATATATATATATGCTTTGTGTAAGAGCCCGACTTTTTCGGACTATTAAACCTATAAGTAAATCTTGGACTACACCCTTATGCACTTGAAAGGCATATGACACCACCTAGTTGTAGTACGAGGACTCAACTCAACTTAAGTTAGTTCGTAATAAGTAAATAATTTACACTGTCACAGTAACCTCAGAAAATACTATTTGTCAGAAGAAAAACCTACAAGTCAATTTATAGTTTTGATATTTACACTGGAAGAAGATCAGCCAGCTGATCAAGCCTCAGTATAGCATCAAAGAAGTGGATTTATTTCTAAGTGACATAGATTTCTAGAGTGACAGATTCAGACAAAGTACAGAGGAGTAGAAGAAAGAGAAAGAGTTGAAAGAGAAAAAGAACCACATTATAAAGTCAAAGATGAAGAAGTATCGTTGAAGTTAGTCTTTCATGAACGAGACAGTACATCGGACGTCAACAAAAAAATCAGTGGTATTTCCTTGTTAATTTTAGTGGTTCAATAATATATTAAAACAGTTAAAGGATTTATAATTATTCTCTTTTAATTGATTAAGTCAATTAATTGATTTAATTATAAATTAATTCATCAAGTATTAATTAAATTAATAGGTTAATTAAATCAGAATAATTATATAATTATAAATAATTCAATGAAGTTAAATGATTTTACTTAAATCATTTATCCTGAAAATTGAATTATTAAGACAATCAAAGATTGTCTTAACGACTGTCTTAATAGTGTTAAAGCTGTTGGTCTTTGTTGATGAGTGGATTTCGTAACAACTTTTGTGAGGTTCTCGATGAGTTGTAAGGCTAACGATCAACTGTTCAATGGATGGTTTGGGTTGTGTTTGTGGGGTTGAGCCGAGCTTGAGGGTATCTCCAATAATCTCAGATGCCTTTAGAGAAAATCAGAGAGCTGTTATCCGTCCCCCCTCAAGGTGCCTACGTATCCTTATATAGGAATCAAGCTCACGTAGTTCTAATGCGACTCTGTCTCTGCTGGAACAGCTGTGTTCGATTACCTAGTTCATATAGGACTCAGGTTCCTTTAGAGCCTTTTACGAACTAGTTGTGGGAATAGAGTAGAACTCGAGTTCGTACCCCATTCTAATTCTCTCGATTATTGGAGATATTCTAGGATCATCTGCGCCCTAGAATTATACTCCAATAATAATACGTTTATCTGTTCTAGATAGCTTCTAGAACGTTCTGTCGGTCATACTTAGGAGCCTGTTTCTCAGGAACCTCCTTATTTCGGGACATATTGCTTAGGGACCTCTTTATAGGTACCTGTACCTGCACAAATAGCAAACATGTTAGGCTGGATAACTCATTCAATATCACTGTATGTTCTTACCTCATTTTGTGGCTGTAACTGTATTAATTGGACTCTTCTTCTTAGGGGAACCTGGTCTTCGGATGATTTACTCAGCTTCCAGACCTTTAGGAACCTCCTGGTATTTATAGTTTCTTGATCATTTCTCTGTCTGATGCTCATTTCTTCATATTTAATTCCTCATATCGTGTACTAGATCTATCTTCTTGATCCCATGGGTTAAATCCTCAAGCCTAATGGGCCTAAATCTAGCCCATGGTGATTTTGGGCACAACAAGTACCCCCCGGTTCCTTGAAGTCATGCAATACGAAAGGAACCTATCTTGCTTTCTGATCATGAATTCAATGATGAAACCTTCTTTTCATACTTACTCGCTCCAATATTGTACATCCAAGCCTACATGAGCTAACTCAGTGTAGGAAACAGGACATAAAATATTCTAGGCGAATATAATCTTTAATACGCTTCCTTCTTTTCAAGGAATCTATTCTAGCATTACAGCTTCTCGAAATCAACTCAGTATTTGGGTTTAGCTTCCTAGGGAAGCTAAATTGACTCTTGTTATCTCATCTCTTCGAATTTCTTTTTTAAAAAATTCACATGTGATAATCTTTAACCGAAAATATCTGGAAGGGATAATTCAAAATTTGAAAGAAACCTTATCACTTACCTCTCCAGTAGTTAATGTAATCTCTTCCCAAGGTTTACACGCCTCTTATGCGTGTATCTCTTTAATTACCGTTTCAATAGATTGCTGCCACGTGTATAGAACTGTCTTCTATTTACCTCGATTATATAAACATCTGAACAGCTTCAACTCCATTTTTACCTTTACCAAATTATTTTTTAAAAACCCTTGGAGAGAAAAAGAGAAGGAGTCCGACGGTCATCTGCTTAATCCAAACCCTCTATCGCCGTTTTCTTTAATCCAAGGTATGATTCTGAATCCTTTCTTTTGGTCTTTTCATAATCTTGATTGGATTTTTAACTATCTGCTTACTTCGATCTTGCATGCTGTCTTTTATCTGATAGTATAGGTATATGTCTGCATCTGTTCTTCACACTCCATATTTCACACACACGAGCGTTCACGATCTCTGGTTTATCATTACTTTAATTGTCGATTCATGGTTGTATCATTGTGATTTTATCATAATCTTTGATTGTCTGTTCATCTTCTAATTCATGTCGTGGTTTGTGTATGCCTTTATTGGGATGTATCCTCCGTTGTGACTTCTGGCACAACCCACACTGCATAATGATGATAGTCTAAATGCCATAGTACTACAATCTTTCCCTGAACAGTTCTTAAACCTGACCCTTTTTCTTTCTTTTCGTCTGTCTCTTGTAGATGTCTTCTGATTCAGCCAGAGGACTAGGTCTAGAGTTCTGATTCCTGACACCAGTGAACCTCAAGACATCCTCATGAAACCCTTAAGCATCAGTGGTCCAAAAGAACCTTTTAGTCTAATCAACTTAGGAGATGACTGGTCTGACAACGAGGAAGTGTCTAAGCCTGATCAGAAAATGTTTCCTGAACCTAATTTTGACACTGAGATAACTGTTGAGAAAGAGTTGTACAAACAAGAAATTGTCCCTTTCTGTGAAAAAATGGATTCTATTATGACTTCAGCAAGGCTAGAAAAGCTTTATGAAGAATGCCCCCGTCCAACCTGTTCCATTGTGATCCCAGAATCTGGTGAAAAAGCTCACAGATATGATATCAGAACTCCTAATCGTGGGATTCCTAATGCTGTGACCTCAGCCGCCTTTTTTAAGGTTGGTGTGTACTTTCCCCATCATCCTTTCTTGCAAGAAGTCCTTGATTTCTATGATTTGGCCCCTCTTCAACTGACCCCTAATTCATATGGGCTAGCTAAATTCTGTACACCAGCCTGTTCACCACTCCTTTATCTGCACCCGAGCTAGGTTACTTCTTTAGATTAAAAGATACTGGAAAGGGCTCTGGTTGTTTTTATTTGATTGCGTGGCCTGGTCACCAAGGCCAGTGTGTAAAAGGTATTAAGCAAAACTTTGACCAATGGCAAGAGCAGTTCCTGTATTGTTTCGATTGTCCATCCGTCCGATTTGAGTTCCATCGCCGCCCGTTGATCCCTAAACAAACTATTCTTTCTAGGGTTTGTTTACAAAGAGCTGAAGAGGCCTTAAAACATTCTTCCTCTATGAGAGATTGCATGATTCTGTTGACATCTGAAAACCTCATTACCTTAGGTTTTATTCCTGCTTCCCCTGGTAACGCTTTATTTTATTTGTCTTTATTGCATTTCTGTAACTGTGTCCGTTTATCTCATGCTCTTTATCTATCCTGATTTATTTTCTGGCTTTGTATCTACAGGTATGGCTCCCAAGGTTCCCTCTTTCGTAAAAAGATCCAAGAACGTGGAAGAAGTTTTCAAGATTGAGAATAAGGAGGTTCCGCTTGTTGCAACTCCTATAAGTCAAGTTCCTACCCCAACATCTACTCAGAACCAGCCATCAAACTCCTCCAAACGCAAGCTTGCTCAGACTACTCTTGATCTTTCTGGGAGTTCTCAGACTCGATCCATGAAGAAAGGCAAAGCTGTTAAGGTTGAATCAGCCGTAGCACAGAATCAATTTAAAGAGTTGATTGATACACATGTGCTTCCAGAAGCGGTTGCCAGCTGGGCTAAGATGGATTCTACTGAAGCTATGCATGCCATGAGGTTCTCTACTGCACAAAATGCATTCTTTGTTATCAGGTATTGCGACGATTTTGCTGAGAAAACACAATATGACCTCCGATTGCAAGGAGAAGTTTCAAAGTTAAAGGAGGAGCTGGCTGCTAAGGAAGAGAGGGTGAACCTAGCTACTGCTGCTGTGAGGAGGGCCGAAGCTGTTGAGACCTCTCTAAAGAATGATAAGGAGAAGCTTCAGGCTCAAGTCAAGAATCTGGGTGATGAGAAACTATCAACACTAGAGAAGATTAACGAGTTGGAGACTCACGTGGATGCCTTGAATGTTGCTGCTGATGTTGTCAAATCCTCTATGCTCATACAGGAGAAAACCAGATATGATGAAGGTTACAATGAGGGTATTCGAGACTACATGAGGTCCATGTGGGAGAAGATGCCTGAGTTAAACTGGTCTCTCCTTGGTGAAGATGTGGTAGGAATGATCCGTGAATTTGAAGATGAAGCTGTGTTTCCACAGGACCCTGTACCTCCCGTGGCTACGGTTGAGAGGTCTCCAGGTACCATCCCTGAGACTGAAGAGGTCCCTGCTCCTGAGGTTACTCCACCCACTCTTCCACCTTCTCCAGCTATTGAAGAATCTGACAAAGTACCCACTGCTTGAAGTTTTATGAATTTTCTGAACTTTTATAACTTTTCTTGAGGTTGCGGGCCCCTCGTAGTGCCTCGCGGGATGTAATCGTTAACTTGGTTTCTATGGCCTTCGTGCCTATAACTTTTGGTTTGCCTAGGGTCACAGTACCTTATAACTCTTTATGTTTCCAATGATAACTGTCTACTTTTGCTATATCTCTTTGTTTACTTATACAATCATGCCTGCTGAACTCCCTATTTGGCGTCTAAAATTACTACTGCACAATTTTTTCTCCAAAACCTCATAGAACACTCTATCATCATGCATCTTAAAAATTAATTAGTGTCCATACTTATACACCCAAGCTTACGTGGGCTAACCCGTTGTAAGAAACAGAATGTATTCATACTTTCACTTATAATTTTCTCAAAATAAATGTAACTAAATATGCCTTACTTGTAGATTTGGGACCTCTTTTATTTATACCTCGAGACATGTTTTCACCACTAAAACCTGTAATACAGCTTCCCTTACTAGTCTCTCCTATATCGAAACCAGGTTCCCTACAAATAGTTAATTTACCCTGCAAATGAAAACATAAAACATAAAACAGAAAATAGTTAATGTTAGTAAAAAATTTCTTTTGCTTAAGTCGGGTCATCTCTTGGAAAGGTTGCCTGCTTGGCTCCCAATCCTATTCTCTAGGTCCCAACATGCCTCGAGACATGTTGGTTCCTTTTTGTGCCTCGAGGCAATTCTAGGAACCTGTGCGCCGTTCTGGGAGTCCACACAGATTCCTCTTCTTCATGTGTCAGGCTAGACATCTTATGAAGGTAAATGCTAATGAACTTATTCCTTCTTCCCATGTGCCAGAGGCGGTTCCACATGAGGGAGAGCTTATTAGGCTTCTCTTTAAGAACAAGTGTGCCGGTCTAGGCTCCACACAAGTTCCCACTTCCTCTCGTGCCAGTGGCGGCTCCACGGAGGGGTGAAACGTATAGTTTCAGGTTCCTGTATGCCAGTCTCGGCTCCATACAGGTTCCTTAAGGTGCCTTTTGTCAGGACTTTAATTCTCGTGCTCAAGGAACTTGAAGCTTTTGGCAACAATGTCGTGCTCAGTCAGCTGAGGCTTTTTCTCGATGCCGAGGAAGCTACCCGGGACTTTTTCTCGATGCCCAGGAAGCTACCCGAGACTTTTTATCGATGCCCAGGAAGCTACCTGGGACTTTGCTCAATGCCCAGGAAGCGACTTGGGACTTTGCTCGATGCCCAGGAAGCTACCTGGGACGTTTCATATCAATCATTCGTAGTCCATGTTTTCTGTCAAATCGTATTCATACTTCGCACATACTGTCAATGCTACAGGAACCTGTCAGCTCAGGTAACCTGCAAATACTGTTAATACTACAGGAACCTGTTAGTCAAGGTAACCTATTTTACAAGTACTAAAACAAGCACTTAAAAATTTCAAATTGGCATATGAAATGGCTAATCATATCATGCACAATATTGTCTAAGTAGGAATACTACCCCCAGTTCTTTTGGGTAATTATTGTTACGTAAAAGAACTATTAGGAAGCTATAATCATCAATACGGCAATCAACAAATTCAACGCAGAGCTATCAATGCTCAATAAATAAAACTTTCTTGCATAGGAAGGTTCACATCAAGTACCCCCGATTATATGCAAAATTAAATACTAAAATCAACAATTCTGGGCAGCTATAACTAATAAGCTACCTTTATTCTTGGGCTGAAAGAGCCTTACTTTTCCTAAGAAAGCACAATAAAAGAGAATTACTGATAATACTTCTTGAGATGCTCCGCATTCCAAGCTCTCGGAATGAGGTTCCCATCCATATCCATCAAGTGGTAGGTTCCTTCCCAAATGGCTGACTTTATCTGGTAAGGTCCTTCCCAATTTGCTCCAAAAGCTCCATGCGCCAGAACTTTGGTGTTTGGCATAACTTTCCTCAAAACTAGGTCTCCAACTTTAAAAGGTCTGGCTCTCACCTTTTTGTTGTAATACCTTCGAACTCTTTGTTGATATGCTGCTAACTTCACCTACGAATCTGTCCTCAACTCTTCGATCATGTCTAAGTAAAGCCTATGGTTTACCTCATTGTTCTCGGGGTCATAATGCTTTCTTCTCAAGGAACCTGTTCCAACTTCCACAGGTACCATAGCTTCACAACCATAAGTGAGAGTAAAAGGGGACTCACCAGTTGTAGTTCTCGGAGTGGTATTATACGACCACAAAACTCCAGGAAGCTCCTCAGGCCAGCTTCCTTTCTTATCTTCCAGCCTTGTCTTCAAAGTATGCTTGATAATCTTGTTCACAGCTTCAGTTTGTCCATTAATCTGTGGATAATACACTGCTGAAAATGTTTTCTGAATTCCAAACTGCTCACACAATCCTCTAAGCTCTTTGCTGTCAAACTGCTTCCCATTGTCAGATATCAGCTTCTGGGGAAGACCAAACCTGCAAATTATTGCTCGAAAAACAAATTCAGTTAGTTTCAATTGTAAGAACCCAAAATTTCGGCAGAATTGAAACTTTTCCTATTATGATGAAGTGCATCAATGAATAGTGATTTTGAGGATTAAGAAAATTTTTCATGCCACCTATGTACGAGACGTAGTGTGGATATTCCGAAGTTATACTAGTAATCTACGGAGTAAATAAGTGTATGTAAATGCGATCGGAATTCAGAAATTCCAAATTCTATTTTCGTGTAATATTTGACCGAGCAGTGGATTATATATTAGTAATATCAAGAAATGAGATATTTAATTTGAGGAATTGAGGAGTTAATATTTTGGAATTTTATTATAAGTGATTTGAGAATTTGGAACGAAAACCACTGAGGAAGTGAAACAAACGTTCTAGAAACCGCTGAAACTTTACAACGAGATTAAGCGATCAAGCGAGCGAATCATGAATTGAGAATAGTAAATATTAGAAGTCCAAGGAAGGATATATTATAAGAGGAAAATGGAATTGAGAATAAAATCCTAGAGTTAAAGGAAATGAGAACAATTGAGAAACCGCGAGAATTTTTTTTCTGAGATAAAAAGAAAATACAAAGAAAATTGGACACAACGATTGTTTGAGGTATTGGGCCACACTATTACAATGAAGTGCAACATATAAGTTGTAACATATTGATTTAGTAAATATACAAGAAGGGAAGCCCCTTGGTGCAAATAAGAAAAGGAAGGAAGGACTTGGAAACAATATGTATAAAGCAAGGGACTTGCTTGCAATTATGGATGGATAAAGGTAATCCAAATGAACCAATGAGGAGATGACACCACATGGCAAGAAGATAAGATGCATCCAAGTGAAAATATCAAGCATTATTGATCACTTTATCACTTTAATCAAACAAAACAAACACCAAATACTCCATTCTGCCCAGCAGGAAAGGAGCTCACTAAAACGGGCCTAGAGACTTCATTACTCAATGAAATTTTTTGTTCTTTATATGGTTAGAAATCTGTGAAGACGCTCTACAACTTTCATTCAGGAGCCTCGACCAGGAAACGAGTGCAAGGGCTTCGTTTTGGCTTATCTTTGGGGCGTGTTTTTCCAGTCAGGAAACTCACTTCCATGTTCTTGATTTCTTTGGTGAGCATAGAGTAAGGCTTCCCTAAGGTTAACCAAGCTTGTTTGAGATTGTAATAACATCAAGAAGGTATAAAAACCCTAACCCCTCTTGGCCATGTAGTATTTGTGATGTTTAATGTTAGATCCATGGTTATTAGTGTGAATCTTGGACATATAAGTTATGGATGATGTTGACCTTGAGTTTAAGTGTTGTGGTTGTGATTTTTAAGCTTGTGGTTAGTGTATGTATCTCCATGTATGTTATAAAGTATGATCTTGGTGATTTAGATGTTGGTTGTGATGTGGATGTAAGATTCTTGGTTGGTTTAGTGATATAAGCATGCTGAGTTTTTCCTAGGAACTTGTACTGTCTTGTAGGAGGGTTTTGAACCCCCAAATCTTGTCCCCTGAAGTCCTAATATATATTGTTGGAAAGGTATTTGAATGTAGTTTCCAGAAATATAAGGTTCATGACTAGTTGATGTATAGATTTTGAGTTATGGCCTGAGAAGTGAAATGTGTTTCTGGATTCCGGACTGCACTAAGTGGTCACCTTGTGAACCTTTTTTGAACCCCTAAAAATTTATGTAGGATCATGGAAAAATTAGAGAAGCTAGTAAATGCAGTGGGGAATGCTACCCAAAAAGAATTGGATTAATATATATATTTTTCGATTTTATAAAAATGTTGAAGTAAAATCCGCGCAAGTGAAAAACTACTTAGAAGATTAGTTTAAAGTAGTTTTAAGAGTATTCACTTGAGTTTCGAGTTTGAGGAATAGATTTGAGTCGAATGGGTAAATAATGTGATAATGTGATGACATGGTCATATAGGAGGGTTAGTGGGTCAAATGGTGGAGTCGCTAAGATGGCCTTGTATTCTTTAAAACATTATGATTAAGTGGTGTTGTTAAGATACTAACGAGCGAATATTGGATATTTATAGATTGTCGCTCCACTCCACGAGCCCAACCACACCAACCTTCCCAAGGCAAGTTTTCCAACCCTAAGCATTTATTTTCAAGATATTATGTTCCTGATTCTACCTATGCAAGTTTACTTTTCAAAACTTACATATATAAGGACTTTCACTGTTGTGTTTGTAGTCTTCAATCGTATTATATGTTTATGCTTATTGAGGTCATGATGAAATTTGAGATATATGCACATATATGTTCGTACCCCCTTGAACTTAGAATGAAATGTTTTCTTCGGACAACGACTTTAGCAATAGAGGTCGTAGCGGTCCAAATATACCATTGACCGGGGAGCGGCATATTATTATATCGTGATTAAATTGCGAAAACCCGAAAGGTCATTCGGGAAGTATCGTATACTTAAGTATTTATTTTTATATCATCATAAATACTCAAAAATACCTATCTTGGATTAAAATCTTATTTAATTAAATAATTATTTTATTAATTATTAATATCAAAACTTAAAATATCATTTATTAATTATTGTTCATTATTTTAAAGGCAAAGCTAATCCAAGATACCTTTAGCACTTTCAAACTCGAACTCTTTCGAACTCAAAACATTTTCGAAAACCCCCGGTCAGGTTTTGCTTCTTGTACGATTTCAAGAATTATCGGTCGACTGATGTCGGACCTCAACTACTCAGTTTCCATTCAAAAATCAAGTTTTAAAAGAAAAAGAAAAAGGGGACTCTGGCAGGTGTGGGAATCGTTGACGAACGATTCCCGGGATGTGTAAGCGGCCGTGAGCCAGGCGGTCCATCAATTATTATTCCGGCCCAGGTGTTGCCGAAGGATGATTACGGATGTAGTTTTCATCGAGGGTGATTACGGATGTAGTTTTCACCCGAGGATAGTTACGGATGTAGTTTCTTTCCTTCTACCGATAGAGAAGACCCGCGGATTATTGGACTTGGATGTGGCGACTGATCATCGTCAATCCTTGTCAGGTTTTTATGTTTTCTTCCAGTCCCATCCTCCACTTTGGAAAAATACTCAAACACTACTTCTTGGGCCTAAGTGCCAAGTTGCCAATAGTGTGGCTTTTGATAAGAAAAATATTGACATCGTGCAGTATCTAGAACTGCAAGATTTTCTATAAAGATTGGCACGTGTTAGTGCACTCTTGCAATTATTTCAAGGAATGAAATGTTTTTGAATGAGAAACCTTCCAAGCTAATGGAAGGAAAGAGGTTTGCAAAGATGTATTCCCGGTACAGTATGTTAACCGTAGAGTGTTTTGTCGAAAATGATATACTCATATGTATATATTTTCAAACTTGTGATATATTGAAATAGGAACCTGATAAAGGGTTCATATGTTATTCTTAAAGCTCCTTAGCGAGTATAGATGTTTTATTCAAACTCGGACATATATACTGTCCAATTATGTTTTGAAATCTGAGATATATACCCATATAGTTGGGAATGTTTTCGAAATAAACCACGTTATTATTTTTCAAAATGGTGAACTTGCTGAGCATTATGTAGCTCATTATTGCTTTATAAAAACTTTTCAGAAAGAGAAGAATTTGATCGGTTAACTCCGCAACAGCAGAAGAGGAGTAGAAGATTTACCCCGGAGATGATTTAGTTCCTGATAAATACTACAGAGTAAGTCTGATAGGTTTTCAACTGTAATAGTAAGACTTGTCTTCAAGTGTAGTTGTATAAGTGGAATTGCGTAAGACTCTGATTTGTACGAATGAATTGTAATATTTAGTGGCACTTTTGATTATCGTTTCTGAGGCTCTAACTTGTTTGTGTGTAAGATTGAGGTATGGATGGATGTATTGTTGAGTTGTAAAGTTAATACAGGTATGATATGGTTGGATGGTGGCGTGACGACCTAAATCTCTGACCTTAGATTTGGGGGCGTCACAGAAATGCTATAATCTTAGCAAGTTGTTCTGCTTCTGCCCACTTTGTGAAGTAATCAACTGCTACCACTACATATTTTACTCCACCCTTTCCTGTTGGAAGCTCCCCAATGAGATCTATCCCCCAAACTGCAAATGGCCATGGGCTGACAATCTATTTAATAGGGACTACAAGTCGACTCATTAAGTTTGCAAATTTCTGACATTTGTCGCATGCTTGTACAAATTTGTATGCATCTGTTTTAATGGTTGGCCAGAAGTATCCTTGTTGAAGAACATTCAAAGCTAGAGAACCACCCCCCGAGTGATTCCCACACATGCCTTCATGAATTTCTTCGAGAATATATCTGCACTGCTCTCCTGCTACACATTTAAGCAGAGGCTGATTGAAACCTCGTTTGTATAGAACCCCATCATAAAGGACATACTTGGCAACATGATACTTCAACCTTCTGGCCTCATCCTGATTGGAAGGTATCTCCCCTTTTGCCAGGTAATTATAAATGGGAGTCATCCATGAATCTTCCACTGGAAATTCTATATCCATTAATTCTTCTTTAAAGACACTAGGTTGCTCTTGAATTTGAAGGGGAATCACACCAAGCAATATGGATTCTCTCTGCGAACCTAACTTAGCCAATGCATCTGCATTTGTGTTTTGCCCTCGAGGTATCTGATCTAGTTTCACTTCCCTGAACCTTGCAAGTAACTCCTGGGAGTATCTCAAATACAAGTCTGTTCGTGGACCTCTCGCTTGGAATCCACCTCGAATTTGCCACACCACTAGCATTGAGTCACTGAACACTCTGATATTCTCGATTTTCATCTCTAGTGCTAGCTTGAGCCCTGCAATTAGTGCCTCATACTCTGCATCATTATTAGTGGCTTTAAAAGCGAAATGAATCGAACTATGCAATCTATGTCCTTCCGGACTGACCAGCTCTATGCCTGCACCTGATCCATTACTATTAGCAGCTCCATCTACATACAATGTCCACCAGGGTGCACAATTATCATCTTCTATCTGTTCTTTTTCAAACTCTTTCGGTACCTCCTGGCCAGTAACCTCCACATGAGGTGGAAACTCAATCAAAAAATCTGCCAGAGCTTGAGCTTTAATTGCTGTCTTGGGCCTATACTCTATGTCGAATTGCCCTAATTCCACAGCCCACTTTAACATTCTTCCTGAAGTTTCTGGCCCGTGCATCACCTGTCTAAGTGGATACGAGGTTCGTACTTCAATCTTGTGTGCCTGAAAATAAGGTCGCAGCTTCCTGGAAGCTAGAATTAGAGCATACACCAACTTCTCCATTCATGTATACCTCGTTTCTGCATCAAGCAACCTCTTACTGACATAATAAACTGGGCTCTGCTGTCCATCTTCTTCTCAAACTACGACTGCGCTGATAGAATATTCTGACACAACTAAGTAGAGCACCAATGTCTCTCCATCAACAGGTTTAGCTAACAAAGGAGGACTTCCCAAATGCTCTTTCAGTTTTCCAAAAGCTATCTCACATTCCTCGGTCCACTCGAACTTACTTCCCTTCTTTATTGCTTTAAAGAATTCTTGGCATTTGTCTGTAGACCTCGAGATGAATCTGTTCAATGCTGCAACTCTTCCTGTAAGAGACTGAACCTCCCTCACAGTTCTTGGTGACTTCATATCAATTAATGCTTTGATTTTAGCTGGATTTACTTCTATACCTCTGTGATTCACCATGAACCCTAGGAATTTTCCAGCTTCAACACCAAATACACACTTCAAAGGGTTTAACTTCATTCTATATTTTCGCAAAATTCCAAACATCTCTTCTAAATGCTTCACATGATCAACAGCTTCCTTGGATTTAACTAACATATGATCCACGTATACTTCCATGGTCTTGCCAATTTGCTCTTTAAACATCATGTTTACCAATCGTTGATACGTAGATCCAGCATTAATCAATCCAAATGGCATGCAAACATAACAGTAAAGGCCTCTATCCATAATAAAAGAAGTATGCTCCTGATCAGGTTCATACATAGGGATTTGGTTATAACCTGAATATGCATCCATGAAGCTAAGTAAGGCATGTCCAGCTGTTGCATCCACTAACTGATCAATTCGTGGCAATGGGAAGCTATCCTTTGGGCATTCTTTGTTGAGATCTGTAAAGTCCACGCATCTCCTCCATTTTCCATTAGGCTTCTTTACCAACACAGGATTTGCCAACCATATAGGATAGAAAGATTCCCTGACCAATCCTGCATCCAGTAACCTATCAACCTCTTCTTTCAATGCCTGAGCTCTCTCTCCACTAACTGGTCTTCGCTTTTGTCTCACACCTTTTTTCTCTGGATCAACATTCAACTTATGGCACATAACCTTTGGATCTATTCCCTCCATGTCTGCATGACACCAAGCAAAAACATCCAAATTCTCACTCAAGAAGGAAATAAGGGATTCCTTCAAAGTAGGTTCCAAACGAGCTTCAATCTTCAAAACCTTCGTACCATCTTTATCATTTATCTTTACATCTTGTGTTTCACCAGCTGGTCTAGCCTTTACCACCGTTTCTGGCATTCGAGGATCCAAATCTATATCCATCTCTGCAATTGAATCTCCTTGAAATTCTTCCACAACAGGTGATACAGGTGCTTCCTTCATGACATTCCTCCTCTTAGCAACTGGTTGACTATCCTCACTATTTCCACTGTGTTTGAATTTTCGAGAATTTTTTGAATCCAATTCTTCTGTCATACACACATCACCATCATCGTCCTCAGGGGGTGCACTTTTCAAGAGCAAACATGGGGTATCCAGCCCCAGAAAAACTGGAATCTCGACATGAGGTTCCTCTTCTGTGACTTCTTCAATTCTCACCATACTACATGACGCTGGTACGAAGCCCTCTAATAGCTGGTTACGCGAATCAACCGTTATATCATCCGGATTCTTTCCTGGAAAATCATCAGGAACCTCATTCATTGGCTCTGGTAGTTTGGCAGCCTTAGCAGCATGTTGTAAAGCCTTTGTGTAGCATTCTCTTGACTCATATTGACAACCTCGAACTATACCAATGCCACATGGTGTTGGAAACTTCATAGTTAGGTGATAAATTGAGGTTACCACCCTCATATCTTTCAGAATTGGTCTCCCAAGGATAGCATTATAATTCATGTTGTCCTCTATAACAATAAACTCTGACAACTGTGTAATGCAACAAGGCTTATCCCCTAGAGTCACTGGTAAACGAATCTTACCTTTGATTGGGACTTGATTATTGGTAAAACCATACAGAGTATCCTTTGTTGGGGTTAAATCTCTATCCAGAAAATGCATCTTCTTGAAAGCCGAATACGATAATAGATTCACAGAGCTTCCATTATCCACTAGCACTCGATGAACCTCATAAGACCCGATTCCTGCTTCAATTACCAAAGCATCTGTATGAGGATGATGCACCCAAGAAGCATCCCCTTCAGTAAAAGTAATATTTGCATCCTCCCCTTCAAACAGTTTGGGCGACCTCTGTGACAGATTACAAACGTTGGTTAATGGACGCTCCCTAACCTCTCTGGTATATCTTTCCATGGCATTTCTACCACTTCCTCCCACATGAGGACCTCCGATGATAGTTCGTATGCATCCAATTTTAGGTGGCCCTTCTATCAGCACAGGTTCTGGCACATTTTGCGTCTTCTCCTCTCTATACTTCTTTCCTTCTTGAGCTACCCATTCAGTCAACTGTCCTTGTCTGATCAAAGTTTCAATTAGATCCCTCAAATGGTGACAGTCTGCAGTATTATGCTCATTGTTGTCATGAAAATCGCAATAGGGACGCTCATTCTTATTCCCGGGAGGTCCCGTTCTGAGAGGCTTCCTAAACCAGGCCGACTTCTCATTCACATCATAAATATGATCAATCGGAGCTACCAGAGGGGTAAAAGTCTCATAAACAGGTCTTTCCTTCTTAAAATTATTATAGGAAGCTGGTGGTGGCACCTGGTTCATAGCAGACCTGGTGGGATTCACAGCTTCCACCTCAGGCTTGACTTGAGATGTTCGACTAACCACCTTCTTATTGTCACGGTTGTTAGGACTTCTTGGCCTTGACCTCTTGTTTCCTGACCATCCACCTTGATTCTCATAATCTAGATCCTTCTTTAAATCAGCTAAAGACTCTTCAACCAAGCGAAAAGACTCTACTTGAGAATAGAAATCCGCTAGGGTTTCAGGTTCCTTCCCTTGCAAATCTTTCCAGAAATCAGAACCCCTTTTGACTCCAGCTATCAAGAAATTCTTTATAGTCTCCTCAGATGCTTTCCTAACCTTTGGAACCTATGCATTAAACCTCTTAAAATATTCTGTCAACGTCTCGCCAGGTCTCTGCTTGATGTTGGCTAAGGTATTAGTAGGCGGTGCAAACGCTACTAATGCCCTAAATTGAGTTACAAAGAGCCTTCCCATACTTTCCCAGGAACCAATAGAATCAGCAGGTAATCTCTTGAACCACTGATGAGCTCCACCTTGTAGGGTCGCAGCAAGTAACCTACACCTAGTATCCTCCTTCACCTGGTAAACATCCATCTCTGTGTCGAAACGACTTAGGTATTCAATAGGGTCTGTGGTTCCATCAAACTTCAATTCATTCGAAGGTCTATAAAGCTGACTTTCGAACCTTCTTGGTAAAAGGAGAAGCATTTATGGGTCTAGCAGCAAGATTCTTCTCATCCTTGAGTTGGGTAAGTATCTTCTTTATATCTTCAGCAGTTACCTCTCCAACAACATCTGTCTTGGTTTGCTTACTTACTCCTTCATCCTCCTGTGATTCTGCAGTACTAGACTCCTCACTTGTCTCCTCTGAATCTGTTTCCTCATCCTCGATTATCTCAACAGACGGCTCCTTGTCTTTCTTCTTTGTGCGTGAGGAATTGCCTTTTTTAACCTTCTTTTTAGACTCAGTATGAACCTGGGATTGCACCTTCTTAGCAGGAGTCTTATTCTTCTCAGGATTATCTTGTTCTTCTTTATCACCATCCTGTTCTGGTTCTTCCCCTTCTTCTAGAACCTCTTCCTCTTCTCCCAGTTCTTTGTCCTCAAAATTTAGCTGTTTAGGAGTAACCTTCGATTTCTTTCCCTTTTTTGTCTTCTTTTTCTTTTTTCCTGAAGCTTGTTCCAACGTTGACAATCGTTCTCCAAAAGTCTTCAGAACCTCCAATACATCTACCGAGGTAACCTTCTTTACTTGGTGAACACGTTCATCCCCGTCATGAGTTTTCTCCACAGAACGGGTTGTTTCGCTATCTGAGTCGCCTGCCATCTTTCCACTCTTAAGATGTTAACTACCCCTCCTTCTAGCGCCAATGTTGATGAGTGGATTTCGTAACAACTTTTGTGAGGTTCTCGATGAGTTGTAAGGCTAACGATCAACTGTTCAATGGATGGTTTGGGTTGTGTTTGTGGGGTTGAGCCGAGCTTGAGGGTATCTCCAATAATCTCAGGTGCCTTTAGAGAAAATCAGAGAGCTGTTATCCGTCCCCCCTCAAGGTGCCTACGTATCCTTATATAGGAATCAAGCTCACGTAGTTCTAATGCGACTCTGTCTCCGCTGGAATAGCTGTGTTCGATTACCTAGTTCATATAGGACTCAGGTTCCTTTAGAGCCTTTTACGAACTAGTTGTGGGAATAGAGTAGAACTCGAGTTCGTACCCCATTCTAATTCTCTCGATTATTGGAGATATTCTAGGATCATCTGCGCCCTAGAATTATACTCCAATAATAATACGTTTATCTGTTCTAGATAGCTTCTAGAACGTTCTGTCGGTCATACTTAGGAGCCTGTTTCTCAGGAACCTCCTTATTTCGGGACATATTGCTTAGGGACCTCTTTATAGGTACCTATACCTGCAGAAATAGCAAACATGTTAGGCTGGATAACTCATTCAATATCACTGTATGTTCTTACCTCATTTTGTGGCTGTAACTCTATTAATTGAACTCTTGTTCTTAGGGGAACCTGGTCTTCGGATGACTTACTCAGCTTCCAGACCTTTAGGAACCTCCTGGTATTTATAGTTTCTTGATCATTTCTCTATCTGATGCTCATTTCTTCATATCTAATTCCTCATATCGTGTACTAGATCTATCTTCTTGATCTCATGGGTTAAATCCTCAGGCCTAATGGGCCTAAATCTAGCCCATGGTGATTTTGGGCACAACAGTCTTAATGAAAAGAAGAGCTGATAAGACAATCCTGAGAAGGTATTAACGATTGTCTTAACCATCCTGAGAAGGTCTTAACGACAGTCTTAATGACACCAGGTTGGTCTTAACGATTGTCTTAATAGCACAAAGATGATGTTGCTGATTGTCTTAACAGTTATATTCTGATTGTCTTAACTGAGTTAAATGAAAAGCATCAGAAGGTTATAAAGATCAAGACACGCGGCTCATTAAAAAACATAGAAATATCAGATCAAAATATACAAGAACACAGCAGACTTTTCTCTCAAGAACATCAAGAACAAAAATTCACAGAAAATTCAGTTCAACACCTTTGTAATATTTAATCCGGTGGAACTTGTTTACTTGATACTCTTGTACTACTAGCGAGTTTTTACTCCTAGCACTTATCTTGATTTTTATTAACAAATCTAGAAAAGTTCATGTCGAATTTTCTAATTTGTTTTTATCAACTTGATAATTAATCTGTAGTGAAATTGTAACACCCATCAAGTTAATATATTGTTATATTCAACTTGAAATTTGTTTCAATTTATTCCGCACAAATTTGTCTAACTCAAAATTTATTCAAAGGACAAATTTCGATAAAATGGTATAGATTGTATTCAACCCCCCCTTCTACAATCTTATCAGGCCTAACAATTGGTATCAGAGCCTATTGATTGATACACAACTACAAGAAATATGGCTTTTACCTACCAATTGTAAATGTAGGTAAAAGTATGATATTGGTAAGTAAAGAGAATTACCTACCAATACAGTATTGGTCGAGATTGGTAGGTAAACGTTGGTGGAGAAAGGCTCATTACCTACACATTTAAATATTGGTAGCTATAAATTTGTGGACCCCACAATAATAAGTCAGCTGATAACATGTCACTAGCTTATGTGGCCATCATTGTACATGTGTTGCTTACGTGGCATACCGACGTGTCATCTAATGGAATGCATATGTGGCACCTTATGGGCATGCCACGTGGAGTCTCGTTAATGCGTCATGTGGTACCACTTCAACATGCCACGTGGTGACTCATTGTCGTGCCATGTGGCGCATCTCATATCATGACGACATGTGGTGCTTCAAGAATGTGACACATGGCACCTCGAAAACATTCTCACTTTGACTATCTAAAGTCAACACTCTTTCTACCTCTCCTTTTGCCTGGTCAGGAGCCAGCCTCTCTGTGTGTGGATCTAAGTCCATCTTTTCAAGTGTATCACTCAAATTTGGATAAGTGCTCTCATGACCTACAGAAAAATAGGGGTTAGAAGAAGTTTTTATACCTGAACTCACATGGAGAGAGGGTTCCTCATATGGCATGGGGCTTGAGGTTTTCTCCAAGGAGTGAGCTGCTATAGTCTGTGAACCCTTACAAACATCTACTTTTTTTTCAGAAACTACAGGCTCCAGTATACCACTTTCAGGTTTTACACTAGACTCTGATGTCTTCAGTAATACTTCATTAGACACCATAGCTAATATGTCACCGTCTTTAAGTGTTGGTTGCTGAGACACACCCTCAAGGTGGATAGACTTTGAAAGAACAATATTGGTTTGATCTTCAGAAAAATCAATCAAAGTCATTCCTCCCATATCATAGGGTTTCTCACTTGCAATTTCAGTCATCACAGAAGACATTCCAGCATCATCAATCACAGTTCCTGAGTCATCCAATCTCTGACTAGATGGTTCTTGTGTTGCAGTGGCTGTGATATGATCTATTCTACTATTCACCACTGGTGCAATAGTATCTTCTGTTGACTGCTTCTCTCTATCAACTACCTTGTCTTGTTCACCTTGAGCTGAAGCATCTTCAACAATGACATCCTTGTCAAATAAATATGCATGAAGTGATTGAAGTGCAACATGCTTAGGAAGTCCAAATTTCTTGTGTAACTCCTTTCTGACTGATACATAGAAGTATGTCTTCATTAAGTCAAGCCTTTGATGTAACAGTCCATATTCTTCAGGAAATTGAAGTTTGGGAACTCTTTCAATCAGAAAATCTAAAACAGGCCTGGAAAGCTTCACTTTCAGAGAAATAAGTTCCATAACCAGTCTGTATGTCAATATAGTTTCCAATGAAGAATCAAGATCCAGATCTCTCTTGCCAGATACTGACTTGGATATAGCATTATTTGTAGAGACCTGCATAATGTTAGTTGGACTTGACACTGTGTGTGTAGGTGACAAATGAATCTTTCTCCTTGTTCTCCTAGTATAGTGAGCAACAGATTTGTCTTGAGAAGACTCAAGAGGTGTAGACACAGAAGTGATCTTGGAATGAGATCCTTTTTCAATAGACACAGTCTTTTGAGAGACAGTATCCAGTATATGTTTTCCCTTTTTAAGAACTACAGCCTTTTGAGAGACTGCAGCCTGGCTGTGACTAGGTGTTCCATCTCTTTGTCCTAGCTTAGAAAGTTGAATTGCAGCCTTCAATTCTGCTCTCTCAGCAAGAGATATATTATCATCATCTTCACTAGAACTACTACTTGAAATGACAAATCTTCTCTTCCTTACAACTGATGTCTTTTGAGAAACACCAGAGGTTGGCTTCTTTGAAACAATAGGCTGTGGATCAAAATTTGGTTTTAGAATTGTTTCAGAGACTGTAATGTTTTTGGCTACTTGGGTGGACACAGGGGGGTTCTCCTCCAATTGAGATTCCTGAGTCATTTCACCACCAAAGAAAGAAGAATTTTAGATAGTAGGAAGATGAGTTCTTAGAATTACCTGAACATGATTTGGATAGTGTAACGCAGGTATTTCATCTAGATTCTTTTCACTGTCCTTCTTTGTAATGTCAAAGAAAATTCTCTTTTGCTGTACATAAGAAGATACACAATACTCTCTACCAAATCTAGCTTCAACATCAGGAATAAAATGGTTAATAAACAGTTGCATGAATCTGTGATAATAAACCATATTCCTGTCATGATCTCTTGACCCAAGTTTAATACACATCTGATTTAAGAAAATGTGACCAAAATTAATTACTCTGTTATACAGCAAAGCATATGCAATATGTGATGTAACAGCTGTAATTTGTTGAAAAGAACTACATTTACCAGTCAAACATTTAGCAATTTGATCAAAGAAGAAAGACCATTCTTTCCTAAGAAAAGATCTATTTAACTGGCTCATGTTATCTAGAGGTCCATCATAACCTAATTTAGATAACATAGTTCTCTCATCATCATCAGATGGTACATTCTCAAAATTTGTACTAACAGGTAAGCGAAGTACTGAATTAATAACAGATTCAGTATGATCAAATGAGTCTTGTCCTAAGTATAGAACAATCTTACCTGATTGACTCTGAGTAGAATCAATTACCTCAGCATTCTCCCAAGCTTGTGAAACAGCTACTTGATTAATTTGTGGAGATGCTGTCAAAGCATAGCTTAATGGTCCTTTCGCCATAAAGTCCATTATCGGGTGAAAATCAGTTGACACCCCTTCCTTGTTGGTGATAGCTGCAACATGATTGTTCATCATAAAATCAAAGTCACCAAACTTGAAAGCTACTGATTTGGGTAGTCTTCTTTGAGTTGCCATTTTGATCTGAAAAGAACTTAAGAAATCTTTGAAATTGATTAGTGATTTTGAGAACTCGAGAGTGTTTTTGCTTTAGAGAATGAAATTAGAGAAAGCAATTACACGATTAGAGTGTCAAAATAATTATATTTCAAAAATCCTTCAGACCCATTATCCCACGTTGACACGTAGGTTGACAGGTGTCAGTCCCTGAAAAATGCAGTTACCCATGATTTTTGGAAAATAAAATCCAAAAAAAATTTCAAGTAAATAAGTCAAGGTAAAATCAAGATAAAAATCAATACTGATCAGCTTCATTTTCCTGATGTGATCTTCTCATCAGGATAATCACACAATTCAATGTGATTTCTGAATAAAAAGAATTACTAATCCTGATGTGAACACACTCGTATTCCTGATCAATATCATCCTGATTCCAGAGACTAAATGAAGTTTCCACATGGAATTTTCTTTTACCTGAAAAAGAAATAACAAAATCAATTGGTTAAATTCATTCAATATTTCTTAAAAATACAAGAAATACAGTCACACATAATTATGACTGAATGCATTGATATCTCCCAAATGATTGTTCAGCTTCCCACGTCTTTCTATAAAAGAAACCGATGTCTTATGACATTCTCCAAAACCTTTTTATTCTTTTCTCTTTCCATCATGGCTTTCAACCCAAATCTTCATATGAACCCTAGCTTTTGGTTCATTACCACTGAGAAGTTCTTTACTCTTGATGATCAGGAGCAAGTGAACTATCTCTTAGAAGAGATAACTTTTCTCATCAAGTCAAAAATGGTTAATCTTAACCCGGATGATTTCCACAAATCTCCTCTAAAACATCTACCAGTTGGATACAATCCTCCTCTAATTTCTTCACTCCTTGAAGATGAAGAATTTGGTGAAGAGTCTGAGATTGATCTTGATGGAGATGCTATTCATCTTCTTCAATAAGCATGAAGATGAGTCAGCTGCTCTCATTCAAGTCACCCAGACAAGGAATTCATTCTTGAGATGCTCCTTGTCCTGAAGTCGATCATTGAAGATTGAAGCAGCAACAACTTTAGACAAGAATAGAATTATCAGTAGTAGTTAGACAAAAAGAAGAATTGTATTTCATTTTCATGTATGTAATGCTTTTAATTAATGAAAATACAAGTTTTCTTAATATCTACTTGTCTATCGTTGTTTATTGATTGTCACGAATAATGATATAAATTATCAGTATGTATGTAATAAAACTTGCTAACATAGACTTAACAAAACTCAGAATTGAACCACCAAATAACATGAACTTCAGAATTTGAAACAGTAAGACACATAAATTTCACAATCCTGATACTGGCGATACAATCCTGATGTCAATACTGATGACGTCAGCATACTGATAGCAATCCTGATGTTTGTTAACATGTCTATCATACTGTAATTTATCAAAGTAAAGTGTTACAGCTTAAGCATTTATCAATCAAGTATAGATCCTGTCAAAAATATCAAGTTCTATAAGCTGAAACAACATACCTTGCTACTTGTGCAGATGTTAAAGATCTAAAAATTTAACATTCCTAACTCACTAACCAATCTAATGAATGTAGCCTCATCAAGTGGTTTAGTTAGAATATCTGCAAGCTGTTTGTCAGTAGAAACAAAAATAAAGTTCCACAGTACCATTTTTAATATGTTCTCTAATAAAATGATACCTGACATCAATGTGCTTAGTCCTTGAGTGTTGAACTGGATTTTCTACAATTTTGATAGCACTAGTATTATCACAAAACATAGGAATATTACTAAGTGTCATACCATAATCCATCAACTGATTTCTTATCCAAAGGAGTTGAGCACAACAACTGCCTGCTGCAATGTATTCAGCTTCTGCAGTTGAGGTTGAAACTGATTGCTGCTTCTTGCTTGCCCAAGAAATCAATCTGTTTACCAAGAATTGACATGTACCTGTAGTGCTTTTCTTGTCCATTTTACACCCTGCATAATCAGAGTCTAAATAGCCAATTAGGGAGAAATCAGATTCTCTTGGATACCACAAACCAAGATTTGGAGTTCCCTTGAGATATCTAAAAATTCTCTTCACAGCAATTAAATGAGATTCCTTAGGATCACTTTGGAATCTAGCACATAAACGGGTAGAGAACATTATATCTGGTCTACTTGCAGTTAAATATGACAGTGAACCTATCATGCCTCTATAGCTAGTGTTATCAACACTCTTTCCCTTAGGATCAGAGTCTAGCTTAGTGGCTGTTGCCATGGGTGTCTTTGCAATTGCACAATTTTGAAAGTCAAACCTTTTTAAAAGATCTTTGATATACTTTGACTGATTAATGAAAATACCAGTCTCAGTTTGTTTGACTTGCAAGCCTAAAAAGTAATTTAGTTCACCCGTCATGCTCATCTGATATTTAGACTGCATAAGCTTGCTAAACTTAGCACATAACTTTTCATTAGTAGAACCAAATATAATATCATCAACATAAACTTGAACTAAAAGTAAATCACTTTTTATCTTTCTAAAGAATAGAGTTTTGTCAATTGTACCTCTTGTGAAGCCATTTTCAAGAAGAAATTTAGACCAAGTCTCATACCATGCTCTTGGTGCCTGCTTCAGTCCATAGAGTGCCTTGTCAAGTTTGTAGACATGATTTGGAAATTTTGGATCAACAAAACTAGGTGGTTGTTCCACATACACTTCCTCATCAAGCTTGCCATTTAGAAAAGCACTCTTTACATCCATCTGGTATACCTTGAATTTTAAATGAGCTGCAAATTCAAGAAACATTCTGATTGCTTCCAATCTTGCTACAGGTGCAAAGGTTTCATCATAGTCAATTCCTTCTTCCTGAGAATAACCCTTGGCTACCAGTCTTGCTTTGTTTCTTACAATCATACCAGATTCATCTAGCTTGTTTCTGAAAACCCATTTAGCACCAACAATAGATCTATCTTTAGGTCTTGGTACCAGTTTCCAAACTTTGTTCCTCTCAAACTCATTCAATTCTTCCTGCATTGCTATTACCCAATCAGGATCCTGTAAGGCTTCTTCAACCTTCTTAGGTTCATTCTTTGAGAGAAAACAACTGTACAAGCATTCATTTTGAATTGATCTTCTAGTTCGAACACCACTATTTGGATCACCAATTATCAAATCCTCAATATGATCCCTTGTCCATTTTCTAACAGGTGGTAGATTACTCCTGCTAGACTCTCCCCCTAAGGTAGTGGTATTTCTTGTAGAAGAACTTTCTCTGCCTTCAAAAGCTCCCCCTTGATCAGTAGAATCAGTGGATTCAGTACTGCTGCTAGTTCCTTATTTTCCTTCATTAGACTCTGAAGGATCAGTTCCTGATGAAGTAGACTCTGAATGACCAATTTGATCCTGATTAGTCCTATGTTCTCCTTGATTGAATTGCTCCCCCTCAGCAGTAGCATTCCTTTGAGAAGCAATAGAGATTTCCTCTGGAGAACCTTCATCATCGCTGGAGGGAATCTCAGAATACTTAAGATTTTCAAATTCCAGATTGTCATGACTTTCATCAGTTTGCAAAATTCCAAACTTCTTATCATCAAATGCAACGTGAATTGATTCCATAACAATGTGAGTTCTGAGATTGTATACTTTGAAGGCTTTTGATGCTGAATACCCTAGAAAGATTGCTTCATCCGATTTGGCTTCAAATTTCCCAAGTTGTTCTGGATGAACTTTCAGGACATAGCATTTGCATCCAAAGATGTGAAAGTATTTCACACTTGGTTTCTTTCCTTTGATCATCTCATAGGGAGTCTTACCATGACCATTTACCAAGGTACAGTTTTGAGTGAAACATGCAGTGTTGATAGCTTCTGCCCAGAAATAGGTTGGAAGCTTTGCATCTGCAAGCATGGTTCTTGCTGCCTCTATGAGAGTTCTGTTCTTTCTTTCTACCACACCATTTTGCTGAGGTGTTCCAGGTGCAGAGAACTGTTGAGTAATTCCACTGTCTGTACAATACTCCTCCATTATAGAATTCTTGAATTCTGTACCATTGTCACTTCTGAGCACTTTGACCTTGTACTCAGAGCTATTTTGAATATTCTTGACAAGTTCAATGATTTGCTGAGGAGCTTCATCCTTGTTGTGTAGAAAGAATACCCATGTGAACCTTGTGTAGTCATCCAATATAACTAGAGCATATCTTTTCTTATTGATAGACATAATGTTTACTGGACCAAATAAATCAAGATGCAGCATGTGAAATGGTTCAGTAATTGAATTTTCTGTCTTGCTCTTGAAAGTGGTTCTTCTTTGTTTTCCAAGCTGACAAGCATCACAAAGTCCATCTTGCACATAGTTTGCCTGAGGTAGGCCTCTCACCAGATGATGCTTAACAAGTTGATTAAGCTTCTTGAAGTTGAGATGTGAGAGCTTCTTGTGCCAGTTCCAGCTTTCATTATTTGATGCCTTGCTGTAAAGACATCTGACAGTTCCTTTAGATGTGTCACTCAAGCTAGCTTCATATATGTTACCATGTCTCTGACTAGTCAGAACAATGTCTCCATTCTTCATATTCAAGATTTTGCATCCCTTACTGTCAAATATTGATTGGTAACCCTTATCACCCAGTTGACTTATGCTTAAAAGTGTGTGTTTCAAGCCTTCAACCAGTGCTACATTTTCTATGATGACATTTCCCAAAATAATTGAGCCATATCCCTGAGTTTCTCCTTTGTTGCCATCTCCAAAGGATATTACTGGGTCAGCTTTCCTCTCAAACTTTGTAAGCGGGGACTTCTTTCCAGTCATATGTCCAGAGCATCCACTGTCCAAGATAATTGAATGCTTCTTTCCAATGCCCTACAAACAAAAGGTAGCTAGTTAGAATTTTTTAGGACCCAACTTTGATTGGATCCTTTCTTACTAACTTTTGAACCAACAGGCTTTGAAGATTTTGCTTTTGATTTACCTGTTGCAGAGTCAACCTTAGACTTAGATTTCACAAACTGTTTGTGACTAGGAGTTTCAGATTTCAGAGAATAATAGTCATAATACAGTTCATGATATTCCTTACACATATAAATGGAATGAAGTAAACTACCACAATGATAACAAGGTTCCTGTGGTTGGTATTGAATTCTTTGAGTCTTGGGAAATCTGGACTCAGTTTTCCAAGAAGGTTTTTGATTGCAGTCTAGGGCTAAATGATTATGATTTCCACATTTATAGCATTCTTCCTAGGTGCATCAGGTACATTCTTGTAATTATTTTCTTTGTTAATACCTTCTTTTCCATTCCTATTTCTTCTAATCCTGCTAGACTCTGAAATACTTTCTAGTCTCTGTTTCAACTGAGACTTAGACAGAAAACCTATGTTGACATTCTTAGGTTTTTCTAACACTCTTTTATCTGAATTGCTATTGTTAATTCTTTTGTGCAAAACTAGGGTACCTTTAGAATCAACAAATTTAACATGTTTAGGTTCAGAAACTATCTTCTTACCTTCAGACTTAGATGTGCTAGCTTCAGTTTTACTATCATCATTGACAATAGCTACATTATTTTCTTGCCTAGCCTTATCAAAACCTAAACCATTAACTTTACCTAAAATTTGATTTTCAATGATTTCTTGAGTCTTTTTACCAGAATTGTTAATGGTTTTAATCACATCTCTCTCTTCCTCTAGTTCTTTTCTGACATAGTCATAAGCCTCAAGAATAACACCATAATCATGCTTAGCTTTATCAGAACTTAACTTATATTCTTCCATTTGAATTAACTCAGATTCAAGAAAATTATTTCTACTAACTAATTCATCATTCTTAGCCTTGAGTTCTTCTTTTTCACTAGCAAGAATTTTGAAATTAGTCATAAGATTCTTAAACTCAACATGAATAGATCTAATATCATCAGAATCTAAGCTATCAAACGAATCAAGAGAGTGAAGTGATACCTTAACAGAAGATGAAGAAGTTTTCTTTGGAGATCCAGGCTTGTCTGAAGCACTTGCCATCAATGCAATGTTGTCATAATCCAATTCATCTTCAGAATCACTGGAGTCTGCCCAATCCTTCTGTGTGACCATGAGTGCATTACCCTTTCCTACCATGAGTGCATTACCCTTTCCTGAATTCCTAGGCTTCTTGAACTCACGAGCAAAGTGTCCAAGCTCACTGCAGTTAAAGCACTTGATCTTGGCTTTATCAAGCTTGATAATTGTACTCTTGCCTTTGTCATTCTTCTTCTCCTCTTTCTTCTGAAAAGTGCCTTTGCTAAATCTTCTCCTATTGAATCTTCCTTTCTTGAAAGCTTTAGCAAACATAGCAAAGAGTTCTTGCATCTCTGATTCAGAATCATTATCTTCAGAGTCTATATCTATAGTCTCTGATTTAGAACTTTCTTTGCTCTTCTTTTTCCTCAAGTCTCTTTCAGTAGATTCAGACTTTTCTTCTGGAAGCTTCTTTGATTCAGATTGAGCAGTGAGTGCAACAGTTTTCATCTTTCCTTCACTCCTGCTCTTTTTCTGCTGCATGTCAAGTTCATAAGCTCTCAATTTTCCATAAACTGCTTCTAATGATATCTCACCAAGATCATTAGCTTCCTCAATTGCAGATATCTTCTCATTATAGAAATCAGGAAGAGCTTTCATGAACTTCGTATTCATATCCTCCAAGTCATAATATTTACCATGCATGGCCATCTCATTGATGAGTTTAGTAAACCTATCAAAGGTGTCAGTAAGTGACTCACCAAACTTGGATGCAAAGTACTCATACTGTTGTATGAGAAGTGTCCTCTATTCTTCCTGACAGGTTTCGTTCCTTCACAGTGAACCTTTAGATTGTCCCATATCTCCTTAATAGTTTTACACGAGAGAACATAGTTAGTGAGAACAAAATCAAGACTGTTGAATAGTATGTTTCTCACTTTAGCATCTTTAAGAACGTTCTCCTTTTCCTTATCTGTCCATTCAGATTTAGGTTTCTCTGCTGTATGTTCTGGAACAACTTTTACTTCGACAGTTGCTTGAGGAACAAGCCTTGTTGGAACAAAAGGCCCATCTCTGATTCTGTCATGATAATCAAGATCTGTTGCTTCCAAGTGATGCAACATCTTCACTTCCCATAGAGTATATTCGTTTCTCTTGAGCATAGGGATCTTAGTATTACCATCCTTGTAACCAGACATGATTGCAGATCTTTATGATTATTCGAAATCAACCTGCTCTGATACCAATTGTTAACTCGAATAACTTGTGGAAGGGGGCGTTGAATACAAGTTATATAATCGTGTCTAATTTTTGCTTGATTATATGAACAAGAATAAACGAATAAATCAAACTTTGTTTGTATTAAAATAACAAATACAAACTCTACCAAAGGTGTACAATACCTTTAGCAGCTGCTGACAATACAAATCTCTCTCTCTGTTTGGTTCGAACTCTCGAATACAAATCTTACGAACTTACTTGCTCACCCTCTCTTTACAATGATATTGAGAGAGTATTTATATTGCTACCTATCAACTAATAACAGAATTATAATCTATCTATGACAATGTTCTGCCGTCCAGTTGATAGTTTCCATCAATAGAGAATTCGTTTCCTTCACGATATCTTCTTGCTTGTTTTTCAAAACAAAGATCCTGTTTTATAGCAGTTGCCAATTTCTGTAGCATCCATAATGACATCATCAGTAACACGACTGACATCATCAGTAACACGACTGATATCAGGATTTCCCATTGCATCAGGATCTGATTATCCCATCAGTATTTGATTAGGATCTGACTTAATGTATCAGGATCTGCTCCTCTATTCCTGACATGCAGTCCCCGATACACTGTTCCTGACATGTAGTCTCTGACGCACTGTTCCTGACTAAATTCTACAGATTACTGTTTAACACATATATCCTATAAAAAGTGCTAAATCCTTTATAAGATCAGGATATACAAGAAGTATTAGCAAAATTCTATTCTTAACATCACAACTTATGAATTATTTCTAACAAAATCTATAAAGGACATGTTAAAATCAAGGTTTGACATGAAAGACATGGGTCTGGCAAATGTAATTCTAGGAATTCAGATTTCTAGAACTTCAGAGGGTCTTGCCTTAAGTCAACCACATTATGTTGACAAGATTCTTGAGAAATTTCTCAAGGATGATGTTGAGACAGCGAGAACACCTGTGGATTTGACTTTGCATCTATCCAAAAATAAAGGTGTAGGAGTCTTGCAGTTGGAATACTCACGGATAATTGTAAGTCTGATGTACCTTATGAGTTGTACAAGACCAGACATTGCATACTCAATTAGCAAGTGGAGTAGATTTACGAGTAATCCGAGAGCTGATCACTGGAAAGCGATCATACGAGTACTAAAGTACTTGAGGGGAACTCGAGACTATTGTTTGCATTATGGCAGTTATCCAGCAGTACTAGAAGGCTATACTGACACAAACTGGATATCTAGCAAGAAGGCATTAAAGTCTACGAGTGGTTATATGTTTACACTACCTGGAGCAGCAGTGTCATGGAAATCCTCCAAACAAATGGTGATAACTTATTCCACGATGGAAGCTGAGTTTGGAGGATATTCCGAGATGGCCAAAGCCTGTGACTGCAATAGGATTGCATTGTGATAGTCAGTCTGCTATTGGTAGAGCACAGAGCACAATGTATAATGGAAAGTCCCGTCACATACGACGACGACATAGTTCCATTAGATAGTTAATGTCAACTGGAATTATCACTATTGACTTTATACCGTCAAAGGATAATATTGCGGATCCGTTAACCAAAGGGTTATCAAGAGAACTGGTTGACAAATCATCGAGAGGGATGGGCCTTAAGCCTATTGCTTAACGGCGTCATGGTGGACACCCACCCATTGCTGACTGGAAATCCCAAGAACTTGGTTCAATGTGCCAACTAAATCATGATGACCAAATCACTGTGGGGGTAACCCCTGGCCTGTTCCTATGACGAGGAAACAGTGAGACCCGTAAGGTACGAGGGTAAGCTATTAAGCTTTTAATGATCTTTCGGTGAATACATGGAGTTCAAGATTTGAACGCATGGAATTCAGTTGAGTAAACGCGGGTTACTCTATAAGATAAAGATCACCTATGTGGGAGAGAAGTGGGGCCGCTTCAAAGGAGAATTGCGAGGCACAATTCTTTAGAAACTTCTACAGAACTAGGACGATGTTCCATGGCCAAAATGGACATAATCATGAGAGCTGAACGAGTCAAAAAGGATATAGTAATAAGTATATCATCGTTTACACAAACGGTCGAACAGTGCAAAGACAAGCACGTCTACTGTCTACCAGTAAAGTCGGTATGCTTACTCAAGCGAAGGTTCAATGAGCATTCTCTACCTATCGTATGCTATATCTGATCGAAGAATTATCACCAAATTAAATTCAGTGTCTATTTGTCTGGTGTGTGCTACTGTGATATCAATCTCATCCATGTGGAGGATTGTTAGAAAATGTGGGTTTTAGACCCACATTGTCGAGTCATTTTGAGCTCCGATTTGAGTGTGCCGTGTGTGCGTCTTTGCAACAAGTGTGCTTGGAGAATGTTCTCCTCCGTGAGAGCTTTCCAATGCATGTTTAAATACGCAAAACGACTAAGGGATGGATGAGTTATGATTACTCAAAGTTGGTCCCTTAAGTGTGGAAATTTTGTTATAGAACTTGAAGTCCCACATTGATAAGGAAAAGAAGTTTCCTTTGCTTTAAATAGTACAACACATGAGTAGTGTTCACTTGTGTTGGCTAAGTGTTGCTCCATCTCCTACATGCGCGCAGGGGGGTGCAAATCATGGGATTTCGAGAGAAAATTCGTGCCTTCGCAAGCCTTCGGGTTTTCCGCGTATGCGACCTGCGGACACGAATGCAGCAGAAAATTGGGCCGAATAAAACCGGACCAGTTTTGCTGATTAATTATTTCCACTGGGCTTGGGCTTAAAATCTGACTAAATTAATTCGAATTTGGAATTAATTGCGGTAAAATCAATTCCGTTTTTATAACGAATTTTTTGCCACCGACTTAACATAATTAATTAACGCGGTTAATTAATTAGGGAAATTGCCACCGACTTCTTGATTAGCACAGCTAATTAATTAGGGCAATTGTGTAGCGCACAAGTTTTCCTATCCTATAAATACTCATCTAGAGCTCTAGGATTATTCATTCTCAAACACATCCTCTTCTCTTCCTTCGGTGATATTCTTGCTCGGTTTCAAGCTCGCTGAGAGTGATGCTTTTATAGCTTCACTGTAATCCGTTTTATCCTGGGAGGCATTTCACTCGCACATACGGTGAGGGCAAATACGCTTTAAGGAGACAGTCACGCACTAGACTCGGGTTTTTCGTTCTTGTCTCCTTTTTCCATTTATTTTTATTATACACGTTACTGTTACTCACACGCGCACGATTATATATTGTTTGTATTTATCTCAGATTGTCTAACACAAAGCACTACGAAATATGTACACTAAGTAAAAGCATCTTAAATTTTGAAAACAGAGGAGTAAATTTTTATTAAAAGAAATTCATATCTTTTTCGGAGTATATTGAAAGATAAAATTTTAATTTCGTTGACTTAAAATAATTAGTAATATCTAAATTAGTTTGAGATAATAAATTTAAATAGTAAATGTATATAATAATATATACAGTGGTATAATAAAAGTATGGAGTAAATTAATGAAATATCATTTAATCTAAAATTAATAAATTTTATCATTCAAAAAAATATAATATTATTTTAACAAACAACATCACTGGTTCAACGTTCAGATTAATCATTCGTTCAGAATTTTAACAATTCAGATATTATTGTTCAGATTTAACATATGATCCCTAACAGTCATATCTTACTCAAAGCATGAGATATATTGGATTTGTTTGGTTAACTGATAATGTTTATTTTTCTATAGTAAATCACTTCACTAATAAAAGAACATAAAATTTGTAAAAATGATATTGAACAAACACATAGGAAACTTGATTATATGAAAGTTTTTTTTATCATAACTACATTCGTTTAATGAATTTGCACAGTATTGATCGTTTCTCATATCGCTGAGAGACAACCTAATAATTTATAACAGTCGTTAGAAATAAGTGTTTATGAATTTTTAAAATATATTCGAAAAATTGATCGGGATCCAAAGAAATATTTGAATGTATTAATAAAATAAAAATTCTAAAACCCATTGTACTACACATTTAAATATACCAAATTTTTCAAACAACAGAACTTAAAATATGGGTAAAAAACTTATGAACTTGGTTGAAAAATTCTCAAAAAGAGAGAAATCAAATGAAAAATAAAATTAAGAAAAAATAATAAAGAGGGGCTTAGTATGTTAGAGTGGGGATGTGAATGTTATGATAATTGTTTGATAATATTGATATTAATGCAAATGGTATAAATTGAAGATTATTTTATACTTCAATTTTAATGATTTTTTTTTTTCTATATTATGATTTTAATAACATGTTTGTATTAATTAATTAATTAATTTTATCATTCGGTGCGTAACACGGATAGAACACTAGTATATTATAATTATCCAAAAAATTTCTATAAATTCAGAAATTCAAATATTAGAACTTATTTTTTGTCATCTAGATTCGTGTTATTTATTGAGAATAGATACTTTTAAAATTTTACATGTCCCTTTTCTGAAAAACACACATATTAAGGTAAAGGTTAGTTGCTCTAAAAGTCTTCATCTAAGATTAAAATAAATTAAACTAAAGTACTCCTCAATCTTGTGCGTCTTGTCATCTGACATGGTCTGTTAAGTTTTGTTAATTCTTCGTTGGAAAGTATGTTTGTTCCAATCATTATGGCGAATAGTAGTAATCTAGTACATGCTATGAACAGTATTTCGTTAGAAGATGAAGAAGAAGGAGGCTTTGAGTTAGAGGCGGAAGTTCTAGGTGAAAACACGTCCCATGTACAAGGATTCAATGCCAAGCTATGTGTAGTCGGTCGATTTATATCAGAGGGACGAGTCGAGTTCAATACAATGCAACACACACTGGCCGCTTTATGGAAACCAGGCAAGGGTGTTTATATGAAGGAACTGGATACAAATCTCTATCTTTTTCAATTTTATCATGAGGTTGATGTGAAACGTGTTATGGAAGGGTGTCCTTGGCCATTTAATATAAGAGCTTTGCTTATGTCACGTATGAAGGAGGGGGAAAACCCGCGCTACGTAGATCTTTCTTCTATCGATCTTTGGGTACAAGTTCATGATTTGAGGGTTGGCTTCATGTCAGATAAAATACTGAAAGGTATAGGAAATTATGTAGGCTGTTTCGTTGAAAGTTGTCCAAGTAATTTCCATGGTGTATGGAGAGATTATATGAGGATCCGTGTTACAATCAATTTATCCAAACCATTGAAGAGATGCATGAAGATGAAAATGGTGGGGAATGAATGGTTCTGGGTTAAATTTAAATATGAAAATGTCCCCAGTTTTTGTTTCATTTGTGGCATTGTTGGTCATTCGGAGAGATTCTGCAGTCAGCTATTCGAAAAGCCAGAACACGAAATTGTAAAGCCATACGGTCCTTGGATGAGAGCACCTCTAAAAAGATAAGTTAAACCAATAGGGGCAAAATGGTTGCGTAATGGAGGTGATGATAGCAGTTCAAGCTCGATGCCAGGTGATCAAAGTAATCAGTTCGGGGAAGATGATGTCAATCAAGATCCTAATTCCATTCCTAAAAATCAGGTTTCTGTTGGACAAGGAGGGAATCAAAGTGTTTTTAAATTTAAAAATTCGGATAAAGGAGCGGGCTCAGAAATGAATAATTTCCAAACAATATCAGCTACATCTACAGAGGGAAAAGATACGGAAGATACTGTGCTGATTGAGGTAAAGAAACGTAGAACAACTGATGGGCTTAGTGCAGAAAATATAATAGGCCAAAATACAGATGTCATAATGGGCTTAGAAGATGAATTTAATACCGATATGGGCTTTGTAGGACTAAAAGATATGAGGGATCCAAAAAACGTGTATGGGGCGGGTACTCAAGGTGGTACTCGCCTAGCATTATGAGTATTATAAGCTGGAATTGCCACGGGCTTGGGACCGCATGGGCTTTTCAATTCCTAAAGGAGATCACTCTCCAAAAGAGACCCGATTATATCTTTTTATGTGAGACCATTTGTAAGCGAATGACAGTAGAAAGGTTTCAGCAAGCTATTGGTTTTGAAGGGATGGTATCTATTGACTCTCAGGGACGTAGTGGAGGAATTGCCTTATTGTGGAGATATTAGAAAGAACTTTCACTGAATACTTATAGGAAGAACCACATTAACGTCACAGTAAAGCAAAAGATGGAAGCAATTTTAGATTAACTAGTATATATGGAGAACCAGACAGAAGCAAAAGAAAAGAAACGTGGCATCTTATTCGCAATCTAGCTTCGGTTAATTCTTTACCTTGGTGCTTAATCGGAGACATGAATAATGTGTGTTCTCAGGAAGATAAAAAAGGAGGGCATCCGTATCCTCAGAGTTTAATCCAAGGTTTTCAGGAAGTGTTGGTAGACTGTAATTTGCTAGACATGAACTTAGTGGGTCATCAATATACTTGGGAAAGAGGAGTAGGTACTGATGAGTGGATAGAAGTTCGTCTAGATAGAGCGCTTGTTAAAATCGAATTCATGAACATGTTCAAAGATGCTACTCTCACAAATCTTGAGGTGTCAACCTCTGATCATAGTCCTTTGTTTTTGAAGCGTTTCAAATCCAAACCTATGGTTCAAGTAAGAAGCTTTCGTTTTGAGAATGCCTGGCTCCGTGAGCCCATGTGTCAGCAATTAGTCGAAGATGTTTGGAACAAATGCTCGGAGGTTTTATCTGAATGGGGGCAAGAAGTAACAGGTAGCTTCAAAAAATGAATCCATCAATGCAAGAAAATGATTAAATTTCTCAAAGGGAGAAGAGATGAAGCATCAGTTAGCATCATAAAAGAAAGTCAGAAAAAGCTTGCAGAGGTATACGCACAACAAGAGATCTTCTGGAAGCAACGTTCAAAAACTTTATGGCTGAGGGAAGGTGATCAAAACACTAAGTTTTTCCATGCTGCAGCAAAGAACAGACGTGCCATAAATCAAATCAGAAGTCTCAGGAATAAAGATGGGAATACATTAGAGTGGGGATCAGGTTTAGAAGACATAATGACAGAGTATTTTGCAGAGTTATTCAAAGCTTCGAGTACTGAATGGGATACCGTTATTGATTGTGTTCAACAAAAGGTTTCGAGCGAGCAAAACACTTTGTTATTAGCTGATGTTGAGGAGGCAGAAGTGAAGAACGCATTGTTTCATATGCATCCTGATAAATCTCCAGGCCCCGATGTAATGAGCCCGGGGTTCTATCAAAATTTTGGCATATTGTTGGTAAAGATATTGTGCAAATTGTCAAGCAAGTTTTCGTTACTGGTCATATAGACTATCAGCTTCAAGGTACTAACATAGTACTTATTCCTAAGAAGAAAAATCTGATGGTTATGACTAATCTAAGGCCTATTTCATTATGTAACGTGGTGTATCGGATTATTTCAAAGGTACTTACCAACAGGTTGAAGATAATTGTAGATTCAATCATCTCAGACACTCAAAGCGCTTTCATTCCGGGAAGGCTTATCACATGATAACATCATGGTGGCGTACGAGTTAATGCACTTTATGAAGCGATAAACAAAAGGAAAATATAGGTGGACGAATTTAAAACTTGACATGAGTAAGGCTTACGACAGGGTCGAGTGGGGATTCTTAAAAGCAGTCTTGAAGAATATAGGATTTAGTAATCAACTAATCCATCTATTCATGATATGCATATCATCTGTGAACTATCAAATTATTCATGCAGGTAGAAAGTTTCGGTCTATTACTCCTACCCGTGGTCTTCGATAGGGGGATCCCTTGTCTTCCTATCTATTTCTAATCTGTATTGAAGGTTTCACTGCTCTTATTCATGACTACGAACGAAGAGGTTTAATAAAAGGTATCAAGGTAGCTCGTAATGCCCCTTCTATAACCCATATGTTTTTTGCAGATGATTGTTATATTTTCTGTAAAGTTAACATGGACAGTGCTAATCAAGTTTTGAATTTATTGAGGGTGTTCGAAAAAACTTCTAGCCAGCAAATTAACGTGGATAAGTCCTCTGTGTTTTTTAGTCGAAACACCAGTTCTCATTTAAAGCAAGAGTTGTGTCATCATCTGAGATTCAAAGAGGCTGATAATAATAGTTTTTATTTGGGACTTCCTAGCATGATTAATAGGAAGAAATCAGTTGTCTTCGGTTTTATTAAAGAAAAGTTGTAGGAGCGCCTTCAAGGGTGGGACAAGAAGAAGCTCTCAAAGGGAGGTAAAGAAATCCTTATCAAAACAGTTGCTCAGACACTTCAAAATTATGCTATGAGCGTCTTTTTACTCCCAGTCGAGGTCTGTAAAGATTTGAAGATGGTAATGTGTAAATTCTGGCGGCGAACTAATGCTTCGAAAGAAAAATCTATACACTGGATGTGTTGGAATAGATTTTCTCGTTAAAATCTAATGGTGGAATGAGCTTTCGTTGTATTCGTGATTTCAACGTAGCTCTTTTGGGTAAGCAAGCTTGGCATTTAAGTACGTACCCTGACAAACTAATCAGTCGTATTTTCAAGGCAAGATATTACCCTTCTGGTCCGTTCTTGAATGCCACAGTGGGAAGTAGTCCAAGTTACATATGGCGCAGTGTTTTAGAAGCCCAGAGTTTGATAAAAATAGGTATCTCTTGTCGTGTTGGAAGTGGGAAGGAAGTGGGTATCCTTAATACGCCATGGCTACCTTCAATATCTGATCCTTACATCCATTCATCAAGTGAAGCTCTGATCAATCAAAAAGTTACCTCATTAATGGTAACAGGCGAGAAAATATGGGATATGGATTTGATTAAAGATTTGTTTGATGAAAGGGATGTAGATATCATTTTGTCCATTCCATTAGGGGCAGAAGATAAAGATACTTGGTATTGGCATCGAGAAAAGATGGGCCACTATTCTGTTAAAAGTGCTTATTTTGCTATTCAGGAAGCTAAAACATCTAATCAAACGGATGATAATTCTGGCTTCTGGCGAAAGCTATAGAATTTGAAGATACCTTCTAAAGTAAAGAATTTCCTTTGGCGTGCTGCTTCTAACTATTTACCAACAAAGGATCTACTTTGAGTTAAGCACATTGATGTTAACTGGATGTGCCCTGTATGTAATGCAGAACCAGAATCCATACTTCACTCATTAGTAACCTGTCCATTTGTAGAGGTCTGTCACATGTCAACCAATCTCCACAACATTTCAGGTGAATTTAGTACGTTTACAGAGTGGTTACTGTTAGTGTTTACTCAAAGGAAACAATCAGATATTCAGATTCAAGTGATGGTTTGTTGGATGCTCTGGAAGAACCGAAATGATTTGGTGTGGAATCAACACGGTATTGAAGCCTTAGAGATAGTAAACTCGGCCTTATCTGTCCTTAACCAATGGCGATCTGTTCAAGATAAATCCTTTAACAGTTTTCTGGGGTATATGATGCCAGAAGACGGTCTAGAACAGTGGCACCACCAATGACAAATAGAGTTAAGGTTAATACCGACGCGGCTTTTTTTGAGGAACCCAACCGTTATAGCCATGCCTTGATTGTTAGAGATCACACAGGCAGTCTCATTGAAGCAAGATCAAGATGCTCCCCTGGGAAAATTTCTCCTGAACTCGCAGAATCTATATGAATTCAAGAAGCACTCAGCTGGGTGAAAAATGGCAATCATGTGGATGTAGTTATAGGAACAGATTGTTTGCAGGTGGTGCAACTCATCCGTAGCTCTTATTCCAGTCTCTCATATTTGGGGAGAGTAATCGATGAATGCAAAGAGCTCTTGTCAGGTTTAAAGAATCAAAACATTATGTTAAGGTTTGTCAAACAGTCTGCGAACATAGTAGCTCACTACTTAGCGAGATATAGCTATTCAGTAGCTGATCGTAGTTGGAGGGTGGGAGATGTCCACTCCGATTTTAATCCTGTTCTATGTAAAGATTTGATTCAGTAATAAAATATTTCTTTCGTGACAAAAAAAATACTTTTAAAACATTTAAGACATTTATTCAAGAAAAAGTTTACTTATTAAAAAAAAAACAAAACCATCATTTTAAGATTACAATACAACACTCTTCTTTGATCACAAATCTTGTACAGTCCAGTAAAGTACATTTGTTCATAACAACACAAAAGGGTTAAATATCAAATTGGTCACTGAAGTGGAGGCCATATATCACTTTTGTAAGATCCCAGATTATTTTAGGATTTATTATTATTATTTTTTTTTTATTATTATTTAATTATGTTAATTAGTATTTAAAGTATGGAATTGGATTTGAGAATATCGTTGTGGAATTCAACGATATTTAGTATTGAGTTTATATAAGTACATATTGAGTTATGTGTGCCCCAGTATTTTTATTGGTATTTTTTTTTTAGTGATTTAGAAATGTTTAAATCAAGTATTATTGATCTTTAAAAATCTGTATTTAATTATCAGAGTTATTAAAAATCCCAAAATCTTTTGTAATATTATCTTTATAATATTAATTAGTTTTTAAAATTTTCGGGAGATTTAATTTTGGAGTTTTTGTATTTTAAAATGATTTTAAGAGTTTTATGGTATTTAAAGGATCAAAACTTTGAAAATTCATATTTAATTCATTATTGATCCGAAAAATATTTTAAAAATATGTGTGTGCTCGTAATTTAATATTCTTTATTTTAAAAATGAAAAGAGTAATTTTCCGGAAGTTTTATATAATTATGATTTTTATAAGTTGCTTATTAGTATGTATTTGGGCCGAACAGAAGTTGAGTGGTAATAAGAGTATTGGGCCAAGCCCATTAAAATGAACAACGCAGACAGAAGCTTCGGGAGAGAACTGGAGAGAAAGGAAGGAATTAGTCGGGGAAGAGAAATGAATTGGGGAAGAAGTGAATCAATATATATATACGTATCGTGTGTGTGTATACATATCAGCGTGGTGTGTGTATCTGTGGAATCGAAGCAAGGCTACGGGAGAGGTCATCGGGCGGCGCGCGGTCGTGGCTTGGCCGGCGATGGTCGCGACGGTGGCTGGTGGCCGGAGTAGTGGCGAAGCAGCAGTGGTGCGGCCGTTCGTGGGGTTGCTAGCAGGACAGAGAGAGAGAGAGAGAGAGAGAGAGAGAGAGAGAGAGAGAGAGAGAGAGAGAGAGAGAGAGAGAGAATTGGTTCTCGAAATTTGGGGAAAATTGGAAATTCGGAGAGGTATAATTTCGTATCTTAATTATTTAATTTTCGTATTTAATTAGTTTCAAATAATGGTAATTAATTGTGATTTAATTATGAAGATTATTGTGATTAGTAGTTTAAATTACGATAGTATTGTATTAATTTTCGTAGTAATTTCGGGAATTGATAATTAATATGGTTATAATTTTGGAATTTAAATTCGGAAAGTTCATTGTATATATAGTTGTTAATTATGATTTTGGGGATTTTAGTGATGAAATTGAAAATGAGTTAAATGGTTACGTGTACATGGTTGTTTTAAGAATGGTAATTTAGTAATGTGTAATTCGAATTACTTGTATTATTTGTAGAGAATATGATTTAAATGAATTACTATGTATTTAATTTTTCGTAATTAATTCGAGGAGCTCGTAATTGTGAACTATAGTTGTTAGTTGTTAGGTTATGGATACGTGGTTAATGATTTTGTGTTTATAAATTGAATTTGCTTTATTAAATGGAATTTCAGAGTTTATTGAGATTTATTTGGTAAGTTAAGTGGATATTAACTTTAGGTATGTATATGGCTTTAAATCTCTATTGTAAAGTGATTTTCGAATGACTATAGTAATTGAAGTTATATGTTGGTTTATATGTGGCTAATTGAGGGTCGGTTATCAGTCAATAGTATTTGGGATTAAAATGACTTTGATTAAGTGATTATAGTTGTTAGAGTTATATGAGTTTGCTAATTGTAAATGTTTTCGATTAAGTAATTGTATAACTGCGTTAGTAGTATATTTCGATTTAAATGTTAATTAGCAAAGATTTACTGTGAGATTTATTTTGTTTTATTATGTGTTTATCTGCGAGGAGTTGTAATGAGATCGCGAGTCTTAAATGTCAATATTTAACGACTTGTGTAATTCTCTGCAACTAGTTCCTCGGGCTTACGAATATCCATGATTTGCTATCACGGGTATAACTAATATACTTGAGTGGTGTGATCATCGATATAGCGTAAGTAATAGTTAGTGCTAGGGGTTGTTCCCTAGGGCTTACGAACATCAGTGATTGGTTGTCACGTGTATCATCAAAATGCGTGAGAAATACGATCATTGGTGTAGCGTAAGTAGTAGTGTAATATAAATTTCTTATGTGCTAGTTGCCGCATGTCTGGGCGGATACTTTTCTTACTTGTTTACTTTTATGTTGCTGCAAGTCGAGGCAGCTTTATTTCTTTACAAAAACAGGCTTGAATTGTATTTGAGGGCTGTGCCCATAGTCCGATAAACGAATACTTCATGCCGAAATTTTCTAAAAATCCCCTGCGTTTTAAAGTTATTTAATTATTTGATTTAAAAGATTTAAAGGCATGAAGGTGTATGAGTGTTTAAGTACTTATGTGATAATTATGTGGTGTGGGTATATATATTTATGTATGTATTGCTTTGTGAGTTACAAGTAATTAGTTATTGATTTGGTTGTGTATGTACTAAATAGTACCTTACTATTATTCGAGTATAATTAGGGATTCGATGTGGACCCAGCGAGCGTGTTGACGAGACGACTGAAGGAAATGAATGCATGACGAGTAAAGACTGAAGTACAGTAAGTAGCGAATCGATGCATTGGAATCGAGGCAAGTGTACTAACCCTCGCTTATCGTTCAAGCGAGATACTTATGTTTTTATTCAGTATAATTATTCCCTTCAAAATTCATATTGCTAGTATTCTTTCCTTCGAATTACTGATAAGGATGTATTTTATTCCGTATATCGAATGCTTCTATGTTTCTAAATCTTTTAGCATGGCTTCCTAAAATGGTTATTAATTAAAGATGTTTTTAAAATTTCCTTATACTGGGCTGGTCTTTTGCCAGTGAGTATAAAGGACTGAAAAGTGTAATGTTTTAAGTATTAATAAGATTGTTTATAAATTGGATAAGCGTAAGAGGCTAGGGGTGGTTCCCCTAGTCCAGCACTTTTTATTAAGCGTAAGAGGCTAGGGTGGTCCTAGTCCAGCACTTTTATTTAGCGTAAGAGGCTAGGGTGGTCCTAGTCCAGCATTAAAGGCCAATGTGTTGCCTCAATGGGAACCCAGTTTCAAATGAATGGAGACTTTACGTGGCTGATCACCCGTATTGTCCGTAATCAGAAGAATAATAAAATCAATTTAAATGTTTCAAAAAGTTTTACGGAAAGTATGTTTTATTGTGGAATGGTTTTAAAGATATGAATGTTTTTATGTTTTATTGATGGAATAACTTAAATGAGGTGAATGTTTTGATTAGATATATCTATTTTACGGTAATGATTATCATTTTAGAAATTGTGTATTTTAGAGTTAGTTGTCTATATGATTAAATTTGAAACCCCAGTAAAATATTGAGATTAAGGATAGATAGAAGTTTTCCAGTTATTCCCTTCACAAGTAACATTGTACGTGAAAGTGGAGTAAGAATGATTGGGGGATTCTTGATATTCTTTCTCTCAAAGTTTTATCTGGGGCAGAGATGGTTAGTAATAAATAGAAGAGTAGTTTTATATTTTGCTTGGTGAAAACTAATTCACGGTTATTACGGTCACTGTGGCATGTGTTGCGCAGTGATAGTGAGAACCGAGAATGATTTGAGATCTTCTTGTTTATTTCAAACTCATGATTGTCAGGCCGGTTAGGCAGCTAGGTGTGCAAACGCTTAGCGACATGAATGAAATTTGAGTAAATGAGAATTTCTTGGAGATTTTGTTAAAGCGTTAGTTAAGTATTTTGCGAGTATTAAAAGTATTGAATCTAGTATTACGACCCTTCGCAGTTATTAAATCTTGATTTTGAGTTATAAAGGTTTTAAATGATATTAACCTCTTGTTAAAGTTAAGAATCCAGATTTCAATTATAGTATTGGTTATAAATTGGTGAGTATTTCTTCGCTCATGTTTATCGTTCCTATTTCTCGAATTGCAACTATTGCATTCTTGTTTAATCCAGTTCAGTTTTATATGTATATAACTTGCTGAGCGTTCTTTGGCTCACACTTGTTGTTTTTAAAATCTAACTTTTCAGTAAACTAGTTGGCGAGACTTAGCCTGCACAGTTCAGAAAGTGGAGAGAAGAAGCAGGATGCAGTTGTGAAGCTGACGTGGATCACGGTAGTTAGATTTGTAATTGATTTGTTGTATGTAAATATGTTTTAGTAGTGATATTATGTATTTGATTAGTTGGCCTGGTATACTTCTATTCGAAGTTATATCAATGATTTAGGTCTGTATTAAGTTTTGTAATTAAAGTTGTATTTAAGTTGGTTTTGGGTTTTTCTTGTTTCTAGAACTGTAACCTAAGATCCTGAGTTAGGAGTTGGGGTCAAAGAGCTGTTGATTGAGTTTTTGTTTTTATTTCAATTTTATTTTGGATTTCAGATTTTCAGTTTAGTATTTAGCAGGTTTATGTTGTATTTACGAATACATCATGGCCAATTTTTGTTAGAATTGTTGAGTTTGTTAGCGTGACGCCCAAATCTACTGACCCCGGATTTGGGGGCGTTACAGTTTGGTATCAGAGCGTAGGTTATAGTAAACTAGAAACGAGAGTGTGTAGGAGTGTGTATAGTTAAGTAAGGAACGTCAGAGTTCATATAGGACTCGTGTTGGACTATTGGATATAGTACCAGTTAGTAAGTTAAGATGTAAGTGGTGGCAGATAGTTGAGCGGAGTTGGGTAGAAACCCTTGAGGCTGTAGGTAGTGGAACCTTCAGAGTCTAGATCGAATGGCGAGTCAGCGAAGGAGTCGACAAAGAAGATGTACGTGGAGACCCTGGCAATACCTTTCTTTCTTAATCAATATTCCCTTGATGAGTTTATTTTGACAATTTTCTTTCCCTGAAGTTGGATTTCCAGTTATGATGGAGGCTTTAATGCCTATTTCTTTTATTTCTAAACCCTGTCAAGTGATATTTGAGTTTCTAATTTTCTTCATCAGTGAATGATTCGATTATTGATAAATCATTATCTCTTAGTATTCTGCAAGTCGTTTCTTTCTTGATTATTCTTTTCTTCTGAAGTAGTACCCATGGAATTCGTTTAGTTGTAATCCAGGGGTATGTCTGAGAATTTCTCATCAATTGATTGTTAATTCGATGTTCGAATTTTTTTTATGTTTCTTTACTCCAACTGAGGTGAACAACCCTATTTATAGGGGACACAAGGACTGTTTGTCTGTGTGATAGCAGTCTGATGGGACGCCATCACTTGTGTGTTGTGAAGTACAAGAAGGTTAATTACCTTTAGTCATGTCTTGAATAAGGCACGCAACAAGGTTCATTTGATCATATTGATCACTCAGTAATCTTTCATTTCAAAGAATATTTGTTTGAAACCTCATAAATTAATTCTACAATTGTGAAACCTTTGCTACGATGTGAAATCGTTCTCTTCAAATATCATGAATCATAATGTCTCGAGTAATCTTGATCGTAAGCCAATGGAGTTTAGAATGCTAGTAACGCGTGGCATATAGTATCGATTAGAGTTGTTCTATATAGAGAGATCAGTAGAGATCCCAGTATAGTAAATAAGTATCCTGAGTATAGATTAGTAGAGTTGCAGATGCAACCCGAGTTGGCCCAGTAACCCTTCTTTACCTGATTCCGAGGACGGAATTCTTTTAAGGTGGGTAGAATGTAAGATCCCAGATTATTTTAGGATTTATTATTATTATTTTTTTTTATTATTATTTAATTATGTTAATTAGTATTTAAAGTATGGAATTGGATTTGAGAATATCGTTGTGGAATTCAACGATATTTAGTATTGAGTTTATATAAGTACATATTGAGTTATGTGTGCCCCAGTTTTTTTATTGGTATTTTTTTTTTTAGTGATTTAGAAATGTTTAAATCAAGTATTATTGATCTTTAAAAATCTGTATTTAATTATCAGAGTTATTAAAAATCCCAAAATCTTTTGTAATATTATCTTTATAATATTAATTAGTTTTTAAAATTTTCAAGAGATTTAATTTTGGAGTTTTTGTATTTTAAAATGATTTTAAGAGTTTTATGGTATTTAAAGGATCAAAACTTTGAAAATTCATATTTAATTCATTTTTGATCCGAAAAATATTTTAAAAATATGTGTGTGCTCGTAATTTAATATTCTTTATTTTAAAAATGAAAAGAGTAATTTTCCGGAAGTTTTATATAATTATGATTTTTATAAGTTGCTTATTAGTATGTATTTGGGCCGAACAGAAGTTGAGTGGTAATAAGAGTATTGGGCCAAGCCCATTAAAATGAACAACGCAGACAGAAGCTTCGGGAGAGAACTGGAGAGAAAGGAAGGAATTAGTCGGGGAAGAGAAATGAATTGGGGAAGAAGTGAATCAATATATATATACGTATCGTGTGTGTGTATACATATCAGCGTGGTGTGTGTATCTGTGGAATCGAAGCAAGGCTACGGGAGAGGTCATCGGGCGGCGCGCGGTCGTGGCTTGGCCGGCGATGGTCGCGACGGTGGCTGGTGGTCGGAGTAGTGGCGAAGCAGCAGTGGTGCGGCCGTTCGTGGGGTTGCTAGCAGGACGGGGAGAGAGAGAGAGAGAGAGAGAGAGAGAGAGAGAGAGAGAGAGAGAGAGAGAGAGATAGAGAGAGAGAGAGAGAGAGAGAGAGATAGAGAGAGAGAATTGGTTCTCGAAATTTGGGGAAAATTGGAAATTCGGAGAGGTATAATTTCGTATCTTAATTATTTAATTTTCGTATTTAATTAGTTTCAAATAATGGTAATTAATTGTGATTTAATTATGAAGATTATTGTGATTAGTAGTTTAAATTACGATAGTATTGTATTAATTTTCGTAGTAATTTCGGGAATTGATAATTAATATGGTTATAATTTTGGAATTTAAATTCGGAAAGTTCATTGTATATATAGTTGTTAATTATGATTTTGGGGATTTTAGTGATGAAATTGAAAATGAGTTAAATGGTTACGTGTACATGGTTGTTTTAAGAATGGTAATTTAGTAATGTGTAATTCGAATTACTTGTATTATTTGTAGAGAATATGATTTAAATGAATTACTATGTATTTAATTTTTCGTAATTAATTCGAGGAGCTCGTAATTGTGAACTATAGTTGTTAGTTGTTAAGTTATGGATACGTGGTTAATGATTTTGTGTTTATAAATTGAATTTGCTTTATTAAATGGAATTTCAGAGTTTATTGAGATTTATTTGGTAAGTTAAGTGGATATTAACTTTAGGTATGTATATGGCTTTAAATCTCTATTGTAAAGTGATTTTCGAATGACTATAGTAATTGAAGTTATATGTTGGTTTATATGTGGCTAATTGAGGGTCGGTTATCAGTCAATAGTATTTGGGATTAAAATGACTTTGATTAAGTGATTATAGTTGTTAGAGTTATATGAGTTTGCTAATTGTAAATGTTTTCGATTAAGTAATTGTATAACTGCGTTAGTAGTATATTTCGATTTAAATGTTAATTAGCAAAGATTTACTGTGAGATTTATTTTGTTTTATTATGTGTTTATCTGCGAGGAGTTGTAATGAGATCGCGAGTCTTAAATGTCAATATTTAACGACTTGTGTAATTCTCTGCAACTAGTTCCTCGGGCTTACGAATATCCATGATTTGCTATCACGGGTATAACTAATATACTTGAGTGGTGTGATCATCGATATAGCGTAAGTAATAGTTAGTGCTAGGGGTTGTTCCCTAGGGCTTACGAACATCAGTGATTGGTTGTCACGTGTATCATCAAAATGCGTGAGAAATACGATCATTGGTGTAGCGTAAGTAGTAGTGTAATATAAATTTCTTATGTGCTAGTTGCCGCATGTCTGGGCGGATACTTTTCTTACTTGTTTACTTTTATGTTGCTGCAAGTCGAGGCAGCTTTATTTCTTTACAAAAACAGGCTTGAATTGTATTTGAGGGCTGTGCCCATAGTCCGATAAACGAATACTTCATGCCGAAATTTTCTAAAAATCCCCTGCGTTTTAAAGTTATTTAATTATTTGATTTAAAAGATTTAAAGGCATGAAGGTGTATGAGTGTTTAAGTACTTATGTGATAATTATGTGGTGTGGGTATATATATTTATGTATGTATTGCTTTGTGAGTTACAAGTAATTAGTTATTGATTTGGTTGTGTATGTACTAAATAGTACCTTACTATTATTCGAGTATAATTAGGGATTCGATGTGGACCCAGCGAGCGTGTTGACGAGACGACTGAAGGAAATGAATGCATGACGAGTAAAGACTGAAGTACAGTAAGTAGCGAATCGATGCATTGGAATCGAGGCAAGTGTACTAACCCTCGCTTATCGTTCAAGCGAGATACTTATGTTTTTATTCAGTATAATTATTCCCTTCAAAATTCATATTGCTAGTATTCTTTCCTTCGAATTACTGATAAGGATGTATTTTATTCCGTATATCGAATGCTTCTATGTTTCTAAATCTTTTAGCATGGCTTCCTAAAATGGTTATTAATTAAAGATGTTTTTAAAATTTCCTTATACTGGGCTGGTCTTTTGCCAGTGAGTATAAAGGACTGAAAAGTGTAATGTTTTAAGTATTAATAAGATTGTTTATAAATTGGATAAGCGTAAGAGGCTAGGGGTGGTTCCCCTAGTCCAGCACTTTTTATTAAGCGTAAGAGGCTAGGGTGGTCCTAGTCCAGCACTTTTATTTAGCGTAAGAGGCTAGGGTGGTCCTAGTCCAGCATTAAAGGCCAATGTGTTGCCTCAATGGGAACCCAGTTTCAAATGAATGGAGACTTTACGTGGCTGATCACCCGTATTGTCCGTAATCAGAAGAATAATAAAATCAATTTAAATGTTTCAAAAAGTTTTACGGAAAGTATGTTTTATTGTGGAATGGTTTTAAAGATATGAATGTTTTTATGTTTTATTGATGGAATAACTTAAATGAGGTGAATGTTTTGATTAGATATATCTATTTTACGGTAATGATTATCATTTTAGAAATTGTGTATTTTAGAGTTAGTTGTCTATATGATTAAATTTGAAACCCCAGTAAAATATTGAGATTAAGGATAGATAGAAGTTTTCCAGTTATTCCCTTCACAAGTAACATTGTACGTGAAAGTGGAGTAAGAATGATTGGGGGATTCTTGATATTCTTTCTCTCAAAGTTTTATCTGGGGCAGAGATGGTTAGTAATAAATAGAAGAGTAGTTTTATATTTTGCTTGGTGAAAACTAATTCACGGTTATTACGGTCACTGTGGCATGTGTTGCGCAGTGATAGTGAGAACCGAGAATGATTTGAGATCTTCTTGTTTATTTCAAACTCATGATTGTCAGGCCGGTTAGGCAGCTAGGTGTGCAAACGCTTAGCGACATGAATGAAATTTGAGTAAATGAGAATTTCTTGGAGATTTTGTTAAAGCGTTAGTTAAGTATTTTGCGAGTATTAAAAGTATTGAATCTAGTATTACGACCCTTCGCAGTTATTAAATCTTGATTTTGAGTTATAAAGGTTTTAAATGATATTAACCTCTTGTTAAAGTTAAGAATCCAGATTTCAATTATAGTATTGGTTATAAATTGGTGAGTATTTCTTCGCTCATGTTTATCGTTCCTATTTCTCGAATTGCAACTATTGCATTCTTGTTTAATCCAGTTCAGTTTTATATGTATATAACTTGCTGAGCGTTCTTTGGCTCACACTTGTTGTTTTTAAAATCTAACTTTTCAGTAAACTAGTTGGCGAGACTTAGCCTGCACAGTTCAGAAAGTGGAGAGAAGAAGCAGGATGCAGTTGTGAAGCTGACGTGGATCACGGTAGTTAGATTTGTAATTGATTTGTTGTATGTAAATATGTTTTAGTAGTGATATTATGTATTTGATTAGTTGGCCTGGTATACTTCTATTCGAAGTTATATCAATGATTTAGGTCTGTATTAAGTTTTGTAATTAAAGTTGTATTTAAGTTGGTTTTGGGTTTTTCTTGTTTCTAGAACTGTAACCTAAGATCCTGAGTTAGGAGTTGGGGTCAAAGAGCTGTTGATTGAGTTTTTGTTTTTATTTCAATTTTATTTTGGATTTCAGATTTTCAGTTTAGTATTTAGCAGGTTTATGTTGTATTTACGAATACATCATGGCCAATTTTTGTTAGAATTGTTGAGTTTGTTAGCGTGACGCCCAAATCTACTGACCCCGGATTTGGGGGCGTTACAACTTTACTCACTGATTTCAACGGGGTCTCATTTGAATCACTTAAGTCATAATACATATCAAACAGAGACATCTAAATATGTGATCGAGAATTAAAATAATTTTTTGTTAAGTTCCATACATTTTTCTTCAATGCCACCATAACCAAATGAAAAGTCATGGGTTCTAATATTTTAGATAATATATTTAAAAATTTTAAAATTTATTTACTATTTATATTTAATTTTCTAGTTATTTTCTTTGATTTAATTAAAAATAAATAGTAAATAGTTTTTAAAAAATTTAAATATATTATCTAAAATATTAGAACCCATGACTTTTCATTTGGTTACGGTGGTATTGAAGAAAAATGTATAGAACTTAACAAAAAATTATTTTAATTTTCGATCACATATTTATTGGTATCTGTTTGATATTTATTATGACTTAAGTGATTCAAATGAGACCCCGTTGAAATCAATGAGTAAAGTGATATATGGTCACCGCTTCAGTTAGGGGTGAGCAAAAAACCGAAATGAAACCGAAACCGAACCGAAACCGACCAAAACCGAACCGAAAAAACCGAAACCGAAGCCGAACCGACGGTTGCGGTTTTTAATTTTTAAAAACCGAAATTTTCGGTTTCGGTTCCGGTTTTAGGTTAAAACCGAACCGACTAAAACCGAACCGAACCGATTATTAAAATAAATATATAATTTATATAAATTTATAAAACTTTCGACTGCTCCGGCTGGTAACTTCTCATTTTTGTAAGCTATATATATATATATAGGTTTCTACTATCATGTAAATTGTATTAAAACTAAGATTATATTGCAATCAATTTACATATTACATGAGAAAGTTCTAATTTGCTTTTGTATTAGCAACTGAGAGTACATTTTGTCATTTACTCATATACATTGCACATTATCACACATGCATGTATAAATTTTGTTAAAATATATTTTGAGCCCTGTATAACTTATTAGCTTACTAATGTCATATGATACTGTCATATAACATTACCACTAACATATACACATAGTGTATTCATTCAAAAACTCAGTTACTTTGTTTAAAAATCGAGAACGTTGTAATTTATAAATTTAAAGTCTTGTAATATATTTATGATTTTTTCGTTCGGTTTTATAACCGAAACCGAACCGTTAAAAACCGAACCGAGCTTTTCAAAACCGAAACTGAAACCGACGGTTCGGTTGCGGTTGCGGTTTTCAATTTTAAAAACCGAAGGCATGCGGTTTCGAGTTCGGTTTCGGGATAAAACCGAACCGAACCGAGCTCTCCCCTGGCTTCAGTGACCAAATATTTAACCCCAACACAAAACCATCATCTTCTTATCCTGTATCTATCCATGTAAGTATAATTTATAAATGCTCTCCCTTTGCACTTCCCACACTTTTTTCCTCTTCAAACCCCAATTCAGACCCATCTTTCACATCCCAAACCTCAATTTCAAGCCCCCCATTTCATACAAATGTCTCTCAATCACCTCAAACCACTCCGCCGCCACTACTCAAATCGACATGGTCCGTACAAAAGACGGCGTTTACACAGCAAAACCTCAAAAAGTTGTCATCTTGTGGGACCTAGACAATAAACCCCCACGTGGGCCCCCTTATAATGCTGCAATTAGTCTAAAAAACCTTGCTTTAAGGTTTGGTGAGGTGGTTGATTTTTCAGCTTATGCTAATAGACATGCTTTTATTCATTTGCCTAAGTGGGTTGTTAATGAGAGGAGAGAGCGAAAAAATCGGGATATTTTGGAGAAGAGGGGTGTGATTAGGCCTAGTGAAATGTATGTTTGTGGGGTGTGTGGAAGGAAATGTAGGACTAATTTGGATTTAAAGAAGCATTTTAGGAATTTACACGAGCGAGAACGAGAGAAGAAGTTGAATAGAATGAAGGGTTTGAAGGGGAAGAAGAGGCAGAAGTTTAAGGAGAGGTATATAAGTGGGAATGTTAAGTATAATGAGGCTGCAAAAAGGTTGATTACTCCGAAAAGTGGGTATGGATTGGCGGGTGAGTTGAGGAGAGCTGGAGTTTATGTTAAGACTGTGGAGGATAAGCCACAAGCGGCGGATTGGGCTGTTAAGAGACAAATGATGCATTCGATGAGTAGAGGGGTGGATTGGATTGTGTTGGTATCGGATGATTCGGATTTTAGGGAAATGTTGAGGAAGGCGAGGGAGGGGAATTTAGGGACGGTTGTTGTTGGGGATGTGGATAGGGCGTTGGGGAGTGTTACGGATTTGTGGGTTCCGTGGATTGGTGTGCAGAATGGGGAGGTGAGTGATGATGATTTGGTACCGCGGAGGAAGAGCGAGGATGAGTTTGTGAGTGAGGGGAGTGGTGGGGAGCGGGATTTGGATAGTGTGTTGGATGAGCTTGTTGGAGTGAGGAGTAAGTTTAATGAGTTGAGTGTCGAAGAGGAAGAGTTGGGAAGTTTTGATTATGATGATGATAGTGAAGAAGAGGATGATGATTATTTATCGGATAGTGAGGATGAAGAAACGGAACGAGATTATAGATACTTTTGATATGAGTGTTTTTGAGATGATTGTGGACTAGCAGAGGTTGGATGATGAAATCATCTCGAGGCCATGCTGGTTATTGCACACTGATGAGAAAGCAAAAGGGACTACATAGTCCAGCGAATAGGAATCTCAGTAGGAAGTTGATGCAGGTCGCAAGACCCTTTTGTGCTGACGGAAACCATATATGTTTGCTGATTGCATCTCAAGGGGTAATTATTCCGTCTCCTCAACTAGAATTGAAAATAAATTCCATGTAATTCATTTGTATGTTGGCATACCTGTTATTCCTAATAATCATTTAGTTCATTTGGTCACTATTACTTTGATCTTATCTCATTTTAATTGTTATCAGAAAACTTATTTTTCTTTTCTTATATTGGAAGTTACATATTGATATTGTTGATGTAAAAAAATTTCCTATAGTGTAATACTTCAAATTTGGATGAAGCCTTATGATATAAACTATAGTCCTATTCATGAGGCTATCGGTAACCTACTGATGTCCTGCAGTAAACTTGTCAAGTTAGAGGCTTTTGTCAGTTTGTCATGCATAGATAACCGAAAACCTAAAACCAGGATCTTTATGGTACATATTAATCGAATATAGAAGATCAGGAAAAATAAACTGAAAGGCTTTCCAATGTTCTTATTGTTTTCAGTTCTACACCTAAGGAACATGTGTGGGCGTGTTGCAAAAAAACCCTAGAGACAAATTTTCTGTATTTTTTTAACACTTAGGATTATCTATTGATTCTATGTGCTAGTATCCTACTTATTTTAACCACCTGGGAGATGGTTCAAGCTAATTACTTTAAGATAAACTAATTTAAACCATATTAATCAATGAATATTTGGCTTCTAGATTATTGCTTCACTAAATCGACATATTAGAAATACCAAGCCGCTACTTATCTGCTTTTCTTTATCCTGATCGTAATTGTTCACTTTTTTATTTTGTTTCTTTGATTTTAGTGCCGGAGATTATTGTTTATAGTTGTCGGACGAAAAGGTATCCTAAATAGTAAATACATTTCTTTTAAGGTGAGTAGAGGACTCAGGACTGTGTACCTTTAAGTTTAAGGTCATCCTAAATAGTAAATACATTTCTTATATGGTACGTAGTGTACCTTTAAGTTATTAAAATAACTACTAAAGGCATTAGGTCTTGAAGTTTGGACTGATAATGAGTGCTGATATGTTTTGTTTGGCTTGTGACTTGTGGACATCTGGTGGTTTCATTTAGACTTTAGTGTGACATAATTTTGGTTCAACAGAAAGGAGGTTTTGTTTATATATTTCTATTGCTCTGTTTTGGGACCTTACTTTTGCAAACCTGATTCACGTCCGGTGTTGCCTATGGATGTGAAATGATGCAAACTTTGGCCTATTAAACAGTGTGTGGATATAGGCATGTCAGAAGTGTTTTTACATCAGGCTTCTCTTAGAACGTATAAGACTTTAGTGTTAGATGTTAGATATATATAGACCTTACCTTACTCCTAGAAATGCTTTGGGGAGGTCCTTTCTGGCTAGAGGTGCTACTAGGCACTATATATAATTTTGTTTTACTGCATACACAAGGATACTTACTACAAATTTGTTTCTTTCTAATAGAGAAGGTATTGTGTGATACGTAAATGTAATGAAGATGGGAATGGAGTGAAATATATAAAGAAATTACAGGTGGATCGGGAAGCTTGGTATATGGAGCTCATTAGCAAGATTAGTTATCTGTGGGTAAAAATATCACAGTCGATGCAGTTAAGAAAGAGATCTCTAATCAAATGTATCATAGCTTTTCGGAAAACCATGTCTCCATTACAAGACACCGTGATTTGATGTGATCAATAGATGTTCTGAATAGAAGAGCGTTGTGTCACGTACTTAAATGGTGATGGTGACTCCACGGGCAGCAAGTGTTTCCATGTCAACCAGAGGAATAATGTGTCCTGAGGTGGAATTTTATAGGAAGAGAACTAAAAGTTTGTGATCATTAGGCGGCATGGCTGGGTGAGCTTAGGGTACCTTGGTTGATTATATTTCTGTCTAATGTTATAAGAAGGGATATAGCAGAATATGTAGTGTCTGGCCTCTTCTCCACTCCATGTTTATAATTTTTCAACATAAGGAGAGCAAAACAAACACACACTTGACTGGACTGGTTGCTTTAAGAATCTGACTGGACTGACTGCTTTAAAAATGGGTCTTGCCACTGTTTGCTCTTGTAAGAGGCGAGAGGGCAAGGTAATTTTCTTAGTTGACAAACCAATGTACCAAAGTTATCGATGCATCAATATGATTTATTGAATTAGATATCCGAAAGAGGAACATGCATCAAGTAGTTCCCTTCTTGCTTCCAGTTCAGAATTGGACCAATTTTATTCTATTTTCTCCCTTTTTTTTCCCTAACCAAATAGAGCTAAAAGAAAATCTCGGACTGAAATTTCTTACCTCTTTATAATCCTTTCAAAAGTTCTTGCTTGGGTGGGTATATGTAACAAGTGGACATTGTGAAATGTCGAATTTATTATTTAAGGAGTACAAACAAGAAGTTTTCTTTTCTGCTGAGTTGCGATTTTTTTTTGTTAAACTATCATAAAATTTGTTACAAAATCTCGCCTTAGCCAATAATACGAACGAATTAAGCGAATTTCATATGATCATGTCATTCTATTTTCGTTACTCTCTTTGTCATTCTTCATTTTATTTTCATTGTTCTCTACTATAGAATAATATCCAGTTTAGATCGTAAAAGTGGTAGCCAAAATAGGTAGATAAATGGAAAGAAAAGTTATATGCATTAAGAGTTTGGAGAAAACTAATTTTACTAATTTTGTATTTTAATTTTGATTGTTGATAGTATTATAAATTTGTAATCAAAGAAATAATGGTCCTACAAAGGCAAATTTTCAAAAGTGTTGTAATACAAAACGTAATATGATGGTATCATTTAACAATAATACAGAAATACAAATTTGTATAGAATATTAATTTCTCTTCCTCCAATATGTGGTTTATACATAATTATTTAATTTTTAATTTTAAGTTTTCGGTGGAAATATATGACCTAAGTTTTAAGTTTTAAGTTCTAATTATAGGTGAACAATGAGGTTAGGAAGTAGGAAACAAGAATGTAAGATTTCAACTGACTTAAAATAGATAAAGGGTTGGTAATTTTTCATATTTGTTTGATTTCAGGAAAAAAAATACATGGAAGGAAATCAAAACAAAATGATTATATCATTTAGTGATTTATCGATAAATCAGGAATTTATTGGAAATATAAATCAGAAAAAAAATTGAATAAATTTATATATTTTAATAATATTTAATATATTAACTTTATTTATAATATAATATACCATTAAAAAATAATTCCTAACGATAAATCGAATTTTAAAAATTAAATTAGTCAAATATTTTTTCAAAATAAATCATCGATTTATCAATGAATTTTGAAAAAGTAAACAATTTTTAAAACATTGCGTGGAACACTTATTTATAATTGTATTCTACTTATTTGAATCAATATCCTATTTTAATCATTTATGGGTTGACTCAAGATAATTGTAAGATAATTTTTGAAAGCTTTCTTATAAGATTTTAATAATTACTTTTAATAATATGGATCCTTTTCTTCTAATTCACATAGTTTATGTTTTAACAATATTTTTAATCATATATATTATAAAAAAAACCTTTATTATATTATCATGACTGAATTTAAGACTTTAGGTTATGTAATCGGATTGATAAAATGGATCAGAAACTTGTGAATCCCAAAGACAAAGTTACAAGTAAAGATGATATATATAGAAGGAGAGAGGGAGACGAGTTGAACTAGAAATGGTCATTTTAATTATAATTTAAAGTTAAATTATTTAAAATATTATTATTATTATATAAAATGATCCTTAGTTTCAAAAAAAATAAAGTGGTCTTTTCTTTTATGAACAAAAATAGGATTTAACCTTGTTTCAAAAAAAAAAAAAAGGATTTAACCTTATTATCGTAAATAAACACAAGTTTCAATCACATTTACAAAAACAATTTAAAAACAGTGGATTTTTTAGCTATTGGTCTTAAAAACAATTTAAAAACAGTGGATTTTTTAGCTATTGGGCCTGAAACGGTGCTAGATTGGGTGTTTGACAAATCTGGCGATCAACTTCTAAGTTACTTAAAAAAAAATTAGTATTTACATACTTTTTTAAGAAAAAAATGTGTATCGGAAGTTTAATATTCGTTATCTTGCAAAAATAAGTTACTTATTATTTTAGAAAAAATTACATATTTCCTAACTTTTTTCCAAAATAAGTAAATAATTTCTGAAAAATAAAATTTTCCAAACGGACCCGTGCAATTGAAACTTGCATTTTTAACTTTTTTAATTTTTTTCCTCAATAAACACACAATCTATAGTTATGTTTTCAAAATTAAAATACATAAAATTATTTAAAAATATAGAAAACGCATCATAAAATGACGTTTTTTTAAAAATGCACCTTGAAAGTACATTATTACGTGATAAAAAGGATCATTTTTCCAATTTTTGATATTCTGGATAATTTTATTTAAAATTATGATAGAAAGCACCACCACCTAGTGTAACGTGCTTTGATTAATTATATATTCTTGTCCCAGTTTATCTTGTTTGACTTTTTGAGGTAAAATTGACCCAATTTTGATTGAAATTTTTATGTAATATATATAATCCAAAATAATTATAAAAATTATTAGGTCCCGAAGTATCGTAGAAGGGGGGTTGAATACGATACTACCAAAAAAAAATAATTTCGAGAATATATCTTTATTAATAATAAACTTGAAGGGGTGTTACAACTTCTAATCCAATGGATTAGCTTCAAAACCAGAACACTCCTAAGGATAGTTTAGGAACGAGGACCTTCTACCCAACACTTCCTGAAAGCGGACTAAGCCGGTTTCCTTACTAGATGGACTGTCTAGCAGCTTACACAAAGAAGATATAAGAGAGAGAAGAGAGAGTTGTGTGTTGAGGTGTGTTTTGAAATGAAATACAACAATCCTATTTATTGGTTTTAGAAAGTCATTATGTTGTACTATTCCAACAACCCCTATGGGCCCCACCAGCCACTATTTGCACAGTAACCGCCATTTGCACAGTATCACTATTTGCATAGTACCTGCATAGTAACCAGACATAGTAATCTTGCATAGTAACCGTGCATAGTAATCTTGCATAGTAACCTTGCATAGCAATCGTGCATAGTAATTTTGCATAGTATTACTATTTTTTGCTGCTTCTTTTGGGCTTCTCTCTTCAGTTTCAAATATTCTGCTGAATTAATTCATCTCAGAAAATAGTTCAAGTACGAGATTAAATTAATTATTTATTATAATTAATTAAATAATCTGTTACTTAGTTAATTTTCAATGTAAATTAATTTTTGACAATACCTTGAGATATTATGTCTGTCCTTGATCGTCAATAGGCTTTGGCAATTCTTTCTGTAAATTAATGTGTTGATCCTTCTCGTATGTGCTGACACTTATTGCGCTGGTTTGGTTTACAAGTGGCTAGCACTTATCTTGATCTTCACACCTTCGTTACATTCCAATTGATTAGCCTGCATCAGTATCTTCAAATAGGGGTGTAAATGAGCCGAACCGAGCCTAACACTGGCAGGCTCGAGCTCGGCTCGACTGAAATATTCGAAGCTCGAGCTCGAGCTCGAGTTCGATCGAGCCGCAAATTTTAAGCTCGAAGCTCGATTCGTTAAATGCTCGATTAGCTCGAGTTCGGCTCGAAAACTCGAATCATTAAATACTACTGCTTAAAAAGAGACAAAAACAAAACTCATGCATGCACCTTTGATCGAACAAGCAACTACATATACTGGTCATATCATTTCAGTTGCAACCAAAACAAGGGAAGATAACATAATATTTAAGGAAGGCCATTGGTCATTCAACAAAATTGTTTGCTCTTGATTCTAATTTACAATCTAAAATGACTTGAAAAAACTTCATGTGTCTTGTTACGTAGCATTTTTAGCTTTCTTTTGTAACCAAGTGCTGATCAACCACCTCCTTCCCCAAATCCCCTCAACCGCATCATTTTATCCCTACTTCCTACACAAAGAAAGAAAAAAAAAAGGCAATTAAAATAAAGTTAAAAATTGACAGTTAAAAGAAAGCTCAATAGCAATTAAAATATTGTTCCAGAAGCCCAGCTAGCCAAGGAGCTGAGCGTGCATGCAGAATCAGACTAGGAGTTAAGTGTGCTAAAGTTTAAAGGTGGTAGGTAATGTGGCCTAAACTTTACTGTAGGATTATCAAGTAGCCTGCATTAGACTAGGAGTTTGTATGTAGGAGGATATTCAAATTTTCAATGGAAATGAGAGAGAAATCAGAAATCAGAGCAAAGGGTATGTGAATAAGTTACCATGATACTCGTAACTCGCTTAATATAAATGCATTACACATCCAGTATACAGGTAATATTAAGAGATAAAAACTAATAAAAGTACATCGAACAGTTCGAACAATTAACAAGAACTATGCAGTTAAAGAAATTTACACTCCTAGGTACCCAAAAAGGCAAAAACTAAAACATCCAAGATCTTAAAAAGGAAAAAAAATAAAACATAAATTCATTTGTTAGATATCACACAGTATACAATATACACACAGTAAAGTATACACACAGTCACACAGTAGAGCATTGAAAAGGAATCAAATAGATGGGTTAGAAATAATCGTTTACTTAATTAAATGAATAGCACATGGTAAAAAAAACTAAAACCATACATGTATTTGATGAATACAACTATACAAGTAATCAAAAGTTGTAGAAATTTGAATCTACAAAAACAATTGGGAGATTAGTAAAGAGTTTAGTAAGACTTAATCTCTTACCTAGTCAAATTCTCAGTGATTCGGAGTTTGGTGCGAAGTGTGAACTGCCGACGGTGCCGACTGCGATGGAAAAGGAAAACACAAAGTGAGACTGAGACACAAAGTGACGATCTAGTGATCTACTAATTTTAGGGTTTTTTAGTTTAGAAGGCCCAATACGGCTGGACTCGACATAAATCATATAATATATATTATATATTATATATATATTATATAAATATGTATATGAAATATAGAAATATATATTAAATAAAGGTAAAGCTCGATAAGGCTCGCGAGCCTGACGAATCGAACACTTTTAAGCTCGAGCTCGGCTCGATGTGCTGTTCGAACTGTTCGAGCTCGGGCTCGGCTCGATTAGTATCGAATCGAACTCGAATATTTACCGAATCGAGCTCGAATAGCTCACGAACTGTTTGACTCATTTACACCCCTATCTTCAAATAATATAAATACATGGAATCTTTTGGCCTTTCAACTGAATCATCTTTACATCTTTATTCTGTCACTGAGGCTTGATCATGTTAATAAACTTTTTTCAGCGACTTGATCCTTGTCGGTGCCTGTTCTTCAAATTTCACGATCCCTGTATAGAGTTAATATTATTTATCTTTTATCCTAGTTGAGTTATATATGTGCTCTATTACATATTACTTTACATTATACTTTACAAAAATTATATTATTAAAAAGTATATGTAATCTATTTTAATATGTATTTTTTAGTTTTTGAAACTAATGAAAGAATCATTTTTCTTCAATATAATCATTTTTAATATATAGTCAAGTTGGATCAATTTGATCATAACAAATTAAACAAGACAAATAAATTGAGACGGAAGGAATAATATATAAATATTATTAAACAATAAATGCGTTTTTCTTCTCCGCGACAAGTCATGATTTTTCTTAAACTACCATAAATATTACGGTTACATGGAAAGAGTGAATTCTTATATGAGCACTATTCATTATATTTCTGTTTTCTCTTGTATGATAACTCTTTCATTGCATTTTCATTATTCTTTAATTATATTAGTAAATACTAGCTTATAATCCGTGCAATGTACAATTTTTATAAAAAAAATAATGTTTATTTGAATTTTTCTTAATATTCGTATTATTTTTAAATTATTATTATTCTAACTATATAAATATTCATCTTTAAGATGTTGTTGATAGAATTCGATATTTAGACTTTTGAAAAAATAGTTCACTTACTAAAATATAGAATAGTCATTAAATCCAATGATTTTTATTTATTTTATTTTTAATTTTTTTAATTTAAAAGTAACTTATAAGCCATGCAATACGCTGTTCTTTTTTAACATGTATAATTATATAAATTATATTAACAAACAATTTTTTAAATTTTAAATTTATTATTATTTTTCAGTTGAATTTAATTTTTATCAGATAAATTTTAATATTTTATTAAAAAATTACGGCTCACACAAAATTTAGTGATGGTTTAAGAATTATTATCGAGCTAAAATTACCCTAAAATTGAAGAGAAAAGAAAGTTAAAAATTTTTAAATTGAGAATTCTATTTAATTTAGAAATACCACTTATACTTAATTTAGATTATTTAAATTTACTTTTTGATATTCAAATTTAATCCTATTATCAATCAAATAAACTTTGTGATATTAGATATAACGGTTTTAACTATCCATTTTAAAATCAAATGGTTCGTATTATTTTGGTTGTCCAATGATCAAATTACCATACTACCAAAAAATTGGATAACATTCCCTTATACTTATTATATATAAGGATATAAAACGGTTCTAGTAGCATATAATTATATATAAGAACAAAAATCAAGTAATTCAAAAAAAATCGTTAAATTTTACACTCTTCTTTATATAAAAACTATTATTCTTAATATCCAAACATATAATTTTTTTAATTGTTTACCTATTTTATTTGTAAGATCCAAACATTCCCATATTGATATTAATTTTTTTTTCCTATTTTATTTAAATGAAGAGTATTTCTTAAAAATATAATTTTAGAACTTCTTTTTGCAAAAAAATACGCTTTCTTTCCTTTTTTTTTTAAAAAGTTATTTTTTTTATTTTTTTTGTAAAAATACGATTTTGTGACAAAATTTAATAAAATGGAACAAAAACTATACTCTAATACAATGAAAAGCAACTACAATATTTTTGCATTGGATGAATAAGCTATTTCATCAATGTACAATACACAAACTTTCAGTTAGATTACTAATCCAAAAAAAATTCAGTCAAACACTTGAACAATAAAAATATTTCAAACAGGTCACGGTCGTTATTCCCGTTAAGTTTTTTGGGTGACCTAATTGAAATTTTTAACGTTTGTGATAAATAGTTTAACGTTTTCCATCAAAGTCAAACATGATTTAACGATCGTGAAATTTTTTAAAAGTATGGTGTTGTGATTGGCAGCAATTAATTGTACAGTTATGCGATTGAAAACTTTTTTGGGCTGGTAACCCAACTGAAAGTTTCTATATTGTACAGTAATGAAATAGCTCATTAACCCTTTTTACATTAGATACTTTAAAAATATTGTTTTATTATTTCAAATCGTATTTTCATAAATATCAAAGCAGCAATTAAATTTACAAAAATTGTATTTCTAGTAATTTATTTAAATTTATTAAGAATTTTAATCTTCAAAAATTTACATTTTCCTCGTTAAAAATAGCGGAATTCAGCTTAGCAAAAAAAATAGAGTAAAGTGCACTTTGAGTACCTGCACTTAGAACGTGACACCACTTGCAATACTATACTTTAAAATCGAGCATTTACAATTCTGAATTTTTTATTTACTTACACTTCATGTGCTACCGTCTATTTGGCCCTAACTCCGTTACTTAATCAGGAGTAAAACAGTATTTTTGCATCTCCTTCTTTGCGCGGGCTCTGTTACGCCGGAATGTCTTCTAATACCTAATGCAGGTATATATACACTATTTCTTCTCCTCAATTCACTATTTCTTCTAATACCTAGTCTCCCCAGCCAGAATCGTTCCTTCTTTCTTCGAGCCCCCAACTGGATTACAGATTGCAGCTTCGATTTTGGGGGAACTAGTTGGGAGGCACGATTGATGTGCAGTAAATATCTCAGTATTGAAATATGCATGTTTTTAGATAATATTTAAGTAAGTTTTTTTTATTAATTTAAAAATTCTCCCCTAATATTTATCAAAACAAGAAACCCGGGACGGTTCATTTCTTAAAAACACAAACACTCCTGGCAAAAGAGGCGTTTAGGGTTCATCGAAGGCGATTAGGGTTTTCAATCGGAAATTATAGTTCTTCAATCCCATCAATCACCATGGTTCGCAAGACATGAGCACGAAGAGCACCCACTCCTTCTGCTTCAATGAAGGAAGATACCGGTCTGGAATTAAAGGAAAGCGGGGATGAAGTTACACAAACCCCTGAGTCGAAGAAGCTCAAGATGACTATGTCTCCGTCACTTGTGTCTCCCGACTGTGAATCTCGTTAAAAAGAGATGGATTTAGGATCACGCGCCATCATTCCTGGTCAACCGATATCAAGTAAGCTCGTTCCTTCACTTACTCAATGTGGAGCATTTAAATTGTTTCAAGATGATGGGTTAGAATCATTCTTTATGGATATGCCTAAAGTGTACTTCCCTGATTTAGTTCAAGAATATTATGCCAACATGCAAACTGATAAATTTGGGAGTATCGTATCTATGGTTAGGGGTAAGAAAATCCAGTTGAATCCCCCTATTTTGAGTTCAATTTTAAAAATCGAAAAGAATAGTGATGTTGATGTTTATACTGCCCAAGGTTCTGTATCAATCCCTGATTTAAGTAATCTTGAGCAATTGAAATTGATAATGGGTGATGTCAAGCTTAAGGATACAAACCCCCCTCCTACAAATGTAGTCACACCCATGGCTCACCTTCTGTTCAAACTAGCTAGGTCTCACATTTGCCCAAGGATTGGTAATAAATCCAATTTTACTTGTCAAGATGTGGTAGTTGTTGCCATGTTGATGTCTGGAAAATCTTTTGATGTATCATCTCTGATACTACAAAAAATGTTAGCTACACTTGATAAAATAGTGAGTGGAATACCCTATGGGCTTTGGTTGACAAAGGTGTTTGAATGGTTTAAAATGGATTTAAAAGATGCTGTTAAGGTTGCTGTTAAGGATATTGATGTTAAGTTCCTAGCTATGAATAACTTGCAAATTGAAGATGGTGTTTTATCTAGGATCGTACTATCTCCTCCAGAAGATCCTTCATTAGCTGCTCCTACAACTTCTGCAGAGTTTGTCTCTATGGCTCATAACCTGTTCTCTCAGTCACTTCATGCAGATGTTACTATTATGTCCAGTGAGCTTATCTCTCTTCGCAGTGATACTCAATCCATCAGAAATGACATTCAATCTGTAAAGATGGACTTACAAGCTGTGAAAGTGGATCTCCAATCTGTGAAGGCTGAGTATCAGACAATTAAGAGCACAATGAAAGAATTTCTATCTGAAATTAAGTCTATCAAGGAATTGATGCTCAAAACTACTGGAATAACATCCACAACTCACTCTACCGTGGAAGAAGAAGCTGGGTTGGAAGAATTGGCAAAAGCTGCACGGAAGCAAGTTGAAGAACTTGTCACTGAAGCCACCACATCAAATGCTCCACCAGCTACTGTTCAAGATCCCAAAGCTTCTTAATTTTTGATGAATTAAAGGGGAGAAAAAATTTGGAGTACTTTAAAAAAACTATCTGTCTTGTTTTTAAAGATCTATCTGTCTTGTTTAAGTGTTTTTGTTTGAACTGATCTGGTAGTTGTTTTGGATTTATGTGGTTTATCTGGATATTTGCTGGTTTAAATGTTTAAGTTGTTTTATCTGGATATTTGCTGGTTTAAATGTTTAAGTTGGTCTATGGATATGCCAAAAATGATTGCTTATAATATTGGTTTATATCTAATGTTGATATGCAGGGATTTAGGGGGAGTTTTTTAAATTTCTCCTAAATTAGTTGTAATCATCAAAAAGGGGGAGATTGAAACTCCTAAGTTTTGATGATCACAAACGGTAAGCCATTTGGCTTAGTAACAGATATTAACAGCATGCCATTTGTAGGCACACTAACTTGGTTTTGCAGGGCAATACAGCTTACTGATTATGCAATCAGTATGACACAAACAACAAGCTAACTTTGTAGTACAGTGACAATTGGTAAGCCAAGTGTAGACTTAGTCAGTTTGCATCAGTCTCAAACAGCAAGCCAAATACATGGTCAATCAGCGTACCAGTTGTACAAACAACATGCCATTTGTACAAACAGCACGCTGACTGCGTCTGTCAGAAAATCAGAAGGCTTCGGTTATTCAAGGAGCATCAAGCATAGATGTTGATAGAATATTGTAAGGACCCCTCTGAATATATCTGAAGTTGCATATACTCATATCTAATAGATATTGGGAGACAAACTTATTCCTTGTCATAAAATAAGAAAAGTAAGATCTACTTTTCATTATTTTAATACCTCACAATACCTCCACTCAAAAACAAACACATGGGGATGTCTTCCTAATCATATCTAATATTCCTCACCATGTCAAACACGCTCCATATCTGTATTATTATCTGACAAACTTATTCTTCATTTTCTTCATCTTGATTATTCTCAAAAATTATAACTAACGGTTATAATTCATACCGTTGGTGTCTGATATCAAATGCATTCTTGTTCATCTATTTAAGGACGTGAAATGCTCAGTTCTTATTGATATATGATCTTTATGATCATATTTTCTTTATATTTTAAGTTTATTTTGCACGAATTTGGATTTTTATTTAATTAATTTTTATGTTTTATTGTACGAAAAAAAGGATTCCTTATAATAGAGGGATTGTGGCTTAAATTGCAAATTTTGAAGTGAATTCTAGCAAAATTCGGATTTCGGATCAGCTTGCGCAGTGTTCACTGTTTTGGCTATAACGGGAGCTCCGGATGTCAGAATGAGGCCCGTAAACAGTCTTTGGAAAGCTTGCGAGAAGACCTTTAATTCAAGCATGGTCTCAGATTTTTGTGATGTACCAAACTGCCCAGAATATTGCCAGAAGCAGACAGTTGGAATTTTCTATGATGGAATCCTACTCTATTAAGGAAACTATTTTGTTTTATTATTAAATAAGTAAATTATATTATTATTAGATATAGGTCAGTTGTATATCTTATATAAGGAGTAGATAAAAAAAAGAAAAAAAAAACACACGTACGTGGAGACAGAAGGGAGGGGCGGTTAACACAAAACAGAGAGAGAACGTGAGGAAGAGGAAGAAGGAAGCATTCAAGAGGAGAAGCCTTGGAGAAGAAGAAGTTCTAGAGTTTTATCTCTTCCTCCTTACTTTCTTTATTGTAACCTTTATATCATGTCTTCATCTTTGTGCATAGTACTCTTGGTTGTGATGTTGAACTAATTCTCTTTCCAGGCCTATAATGGATTCTTGTGATTTTATATAGATTATTCTTCAATTCTTTATTATGGTGTTCATTACAGTTGTTTATAGTGATTTGTTTGTAATGCTTTCCAAGGAATGATCAATCTTGGAATTGAATTGGTAATTTAGGATGACTTGGAAAAGAAAATCTAGATTAAGACCTAATCACTATAACTTGGGATTAGTAGTATACTAATTTGTGATTTGGATAGGAATATACCCAATCACCCTAGGTAGTCATATTAAGGCGGTAGGTAATGCTGTTCTAAGACTTAAATTCTTCATAGGAATATGGGAATTAGTTGATGAATTAGAATCACTTGAGATTCGGAAGGTCCTTGTGATTAGTTAAAAGCCTTAGACTAACAATTGGAGCACCAAAATAGAGATATTCGAGTAATTTATTGAAGAACACGAGATGAAATTGTTGGCCTGGTCTTGTTATTCTTGGGATATTATTTGTATTAGTTTAATATTTAGTGATATAGTTGATGTTTTAAACCTCTTGTTATTTTGACCGGAATTAAAAGAAAAGTAGTGTATGGTACTTGACAGCTTAGAATTAGTCCTTGTGGGAACGAAATTATATACTATTTGTTACGATATGTGCACTTGCATTTAAGGTTGTAAAATCGCTAACAAGTTTTTGGCGCCGCTGCCGGGGACTACTTTTAAGTATTTCTTTGTTAATATCATTACATTGTTTAGTATTTTAAGATCAAGTCTTTTATTGTTCTTTTGTTCTATTTTGTAGGAGTTTATCGTTGTATGCGTAGACTTGGCTCATCTTCACTTCTTCCACTTGATTTGGAGATTGAGAAAACTGCAAGAAGGAATAAAAAGAAAGCTAAAGAATCTAGGAATCAATAATCCACGATGGGTGATAACAATAATCCTCCGGATCCTAATGCTCAAAGGCGTTTGCGGGTGAAGGAGTATATCATGCCTTCTTTCGATGGCATTCATTCTAGCATTGCAAGGCCAGCTATTGCAGCAAATAACTTTCATGTTGATTCAGCAACAATGCAGGCTATTAGGGATAACAGATTCAATGGTCTCTCAGCGGAAGATCCTAATGCCCACTTGAGGAATTTTCTAGAGATTGTTGACAACTTCAAGGTGAATGGTGTTTCTGAAGAAGCAATCAGATTGAGGCTATTTAGTCGTTCTTTGGATGGAAGAGCAAGGGAGTGGCTAGATTCTTTGCCAAATAATTCCATCACAACATGGAATCAGCTTGTTGAGAAATTTCTTAACAAGTACTTTTCACCGGCAAAGACTGAAAGGTTGATAAAGGAAATTCAGAACTTTCAACAGTCTGACATGGAGTCTCTTTATGATGCTTATGAGAGATTCAAAGATCTTTTGCGTAAGTGTCCACATCATGGACTTTCTGATCAACAAAAGATTCGAACATTCTATAATGGTTTGACAATTCAGTGTGCCACTCAAGTTGATGGAGCAGCTAGGGGTTCTTTGATCAATCAATATCCTGAGGATGCTTTCGAGATTCTAGAGGATATTACTTCAAACAATTGTAGGGCTTATGATCGGACAAGTTCAAGGAAAGTTGCTGGTGTGCATGAAGTAGATCCTTTAACATCTTTCTCGGCTCAAATGGTTTCTCAGTTTGAAGCTTTGAACAAAAAGCTTGAATCTTTGTCAGTGGATAGGCATCAACCTGTTCATCCGGCTCATCAAGTTCAAAATGCTCCTATCTTTTGTGATATGTGTGGGGAAGGACATCCAACCCAACATTGTCCGTTGATTTATCATGATGCATCACAATCTAGTACAGTGAATTATGTGGGGAATTCTAGCAATCAGCAAAACAATCCTTATTCCAACACTTACAATCCTGGTTGGAGGAATCATCCCAATTTTTCATGGAACAATAACAATGTTAGACCAAATATGCCATACAAGCCTAATGCACCACCTGGTTTTCAACAGAATCAAAGATCACATGAGATGGAGAAGAAGTCCACAACTGAAGATCTTTTGCTTCAATACATGCAGAAAACTGATGCTTTGATTCAAAGTCAAAGTGCTTCTATGAGAGCTTTGGAGATGCAAGTGGGACAATTGGCTAGTGCTATCAATAACCGTCCTCAAGGTTCATTGCCTAGTGATACAGAGCCAAATCCTAAAAATGATAAAAGGGAGCATTGTAAGGCAATCACTTTGAGAAGTGGAAAGGAAGTTGAAGGTCATACAAAGAAAGTTGATGATGAGGTAGCTATAAAAAGTCATTCTAATGAAGATTCTGAAAAAGAGGTGAATGAAGAACCTATTGTGCTCTCAAATCCTCAAGTTGTTGCATCAACACCAAAGAAGACGTTATATCCTCCACCTCCATTCCCTCAACGATTACAAAAGCAAAAGCAAGACAAGCAATTTCAAAAGTTTATGGATGTTTTTAAGAAATTGTCCATTAATATTCCATTTGCTGAAGCACTAGAACAAATGCCAAGTTATGTCAAATTTATGAAGGATATTTTGTCAAGGAAGAGATGATTGGAAGAATTTGAGACCGTGGCTTTAACTGAGGAGTGTAGTGCTATTCTACAGAAAAAGCTTCCACCAAAACTCAAAGATCCGGGAAGTTTTACCATTCCTTGCACTATTGGAACACAATACTTTGGCAAAGCTTTATGTGATTTGGGGGCAAGTGTGAATTTGATGCCACTATCAATTTTCATGAAGCTAGGAGTTGGAGAAGTGAAGCCTACATCAGTGAGGTTACAATTGGCAGATCGATCTTTGGCATATCCAAGAGGTATTGTTGAAGATGTTCTTGTGAAGGTGGACAAATTTATCTTTCCTGCTGACTTTATTGTGCTTGATATGGAGGAAGATGCAGACATTCCTTTACTTCTTGGTAGACCATTCTTAGCTACGGGAAGAACTCTCATTGATGTTCAAAAAGGAGAGTTAACCATGCGAGTGCAAGATGAACAGGAGACATTTAATGTTTTTTCGGCCATGAAGTTTTCTAATGATGAGGAGAGTTGTTTCTCTTTGAGTGCTATTACAGGTGATGATGATGTGCACATGATGACACATCACACTAGGGATGCTTTAGAATTGTCTTTGCAAGAAGCAGGTGATGAAAGTTGTGAAGAAATTTTTGAATGTATCAAGGAACTCAATGCATTGCCTACTTATAGAAGACCATTTCAAAAATTTGAATCTTTTGAGATGCCCGAGAAATCTAAGGCATCTAAGCCTTCCATTGAAGAACCTCCTGAATTAGAGTTTAAACAACTACCATCACATCTCAAGTATGCATTCCTTGGAAAAAATTCCACTTTACCTGTAATTATATCTTCCACTCTTTCAACTGATCAAGAAGAGAAATTGCTGCGAGTCTTGAAGGAATACAAAAAAGCTATTGGGTGGAAAATTGCTGACATTCGAGGTATAAGTCCTTCATTCTGTATGCATAAAATCTCAATAGAGGAGGGTCATCAGCCTACTATTGAACATCAAAGGAGGCTTAATCCTATCATGAAGGAAGTGGTGAAGAAGGAGATCATCAAATGGTTAGATGCAGGAATCATATACCCCATTTCAGACAGCTCTTGGGTTAGTCCTGTTCAATGTGTGCCGAAAAAGGGTGGAATCACAGTTGTGGCTAATGATAAGAACGAGCTCATTCCTACAAGAACAGTCACGGGATGGAGGGTATGCATGGACTACAGATTGTTGAACAAAGCCACAAGGAAAGATCACTTCCCATTACCTTTCATTGATCAGATGCTTGACAGACTAGCAGGCAAAGAATTCTATTGTTTCTTGGATGGGTATTCTGGCTATCATCAAATTGCTATAGCACCGGAAGATCAGGAGAAGACTACTTTTACATGCCCCTTTGGTACTTTTGCTTTCAGAAGGGTTTCATTTGGGTTGTGTAATGCACCATCTACGTTTCAAAGGTGTATGATGGCTATATTTTCAGACATGGTGGAGCAAGGGATAGAGGTTTTCATGGATGATTTCTCTGTACTTGGTGACTCTTTTGATGCATGTTTGATGAATTTGACAAGGGTGTTGCAAAGGTGTGAGGAAACTAATTTGGTTCTCAATTGGGAGAAATGTCATTTTATGGTTCAAGAAGGAATTGTGCTTGGGCATAAAGTGTCGAGCAAAGGTTTAGAGGTTGATAGAGCTAAGTTGGAAACTATTGAGAAGCTTCCTCCACCAAGTTCTGTAAAAGGAGTTAGAAGTTTTCTTGGCCATGCTGGGTTCTATAGGCGTTTCATCAAGGACTTCTCAAAAATTTCAAAGCCTTTGTGTAACTTGCTTGAAAAAGACACAAAGTTTGTATTTAATGATTCTTGCCTTGCAGCATATGAGGAGTTAAAGAAGAAATTGGTTTCCGCACCAATTATCATTGCCCCTGATTGGAGTCTTCCTTTTGAGTTAATGTGTGATGCTAGTGATTTTGCTGTTGGAGCAGTTTTGGGACAACGATGCAACAAGATTTTTCATTCTATATACTATGAAAGTAAGACTCTTTCTGGCGCTCAACTTAATTACACTACTACTGAGAAAGAATTACTTGCTGTGGTGTATGCTTTCGAGAAATTTCGGTCTTATCTTGTGGGTACCAAGGTGATTATGTACACTGATCATTCTGCTATCAAATATTTGATTGAGAAGAAGGATGCAAAGCCTCGTTTGATTCGGTGGGTTCTACTTTTGCAAGAATTTGACTTGGAGATCAAAGATAGGAAGGGCTCTGAAAATCAAGTTGCCGATCATCTATCTAGGTTGGAGAACAATGAGAATTCTGATAATTCTCAAATCATTGATGATTCTTTCCCTGATGAAAAACTTATGGCTATCAACAGCAAGGGTCTTCCTTGGTTTGCTGATTTTGTTAACTATTTGGTAAGCAATATCATTCCTAATGAATTTAACTATCAGCAAAAGAAAAAGTTTTTGCATCAGGTTAAATTTTTTTTATGGGATGAGCCTTTTCTTTTCAAGCTTGGGCCGGACAATGTTCTAAGAAGGTGTGTGTCTGATGATGAGATAGAAAGCATATTAAGTCATTGTCACAACTCTCCTTATGGTGGTCATTTTCAAGGTGATAGAACAGCTGCAAAGGTCTTACAATCAGGTTTTTACTGGCCTTCTCTCTTTAAAGATGCTCATGAATTTGTTTAAAGATGTGATCGTTGCCAACGTACGGGTAATATTTCTAGAAGGAATGAAATGCCGTTGAATTATATTTTGGAGATTGAATTATTTGATGTGTGGGGGATTGACTTTATTGGACCCTTTGTGATGTCATTCCGGAATCAATATATTTTGTTGGCTGTTGACTATGTTTCCAAGTGGGTTGAGGCTATAGCTACCCCAACCAATGATGCATCTGTGGTGCTTGAATTTCTGAAGAAGAATATTTTTACTCGGTTTGGGACTCCAAGAGCTATTATTAGTGATGAGGGGACACATTTTTGTAACAAGCAATTTTCAGCATTATTGTTGAAATATGGTGTCCGTCACAAGGTAGCGTGTGCGTATCATCCTCAAACCAATAGGCAAGCTGAAGTGTCTAACAGGGAAATCAAGCAAATATTAGAGAAGACGGTGAATTCTACAAGAAAGGATTGGTCTAAGAAGCTAGATGATAGTCTTTGGGCTTACAGAACCGCTTACAAAACACCTTTGGGGTTATCACCTTATCAATTGGTGTATGGAAAAGCTTGTCATCTTCCGGTGGAATTAGAGCACAAAGCTTTTTGGGCAATCAAGAAGCTTAACTTTGATTTTGCTGCAGCTGGAGAAAGGCGACTTCTTCAACTAAATGAGCTTGAGGAATTTCGATTAAAATCATATGAGAGCTCTAGAATTTACAAGGAAAAGATGAAGAAGTGGCATGACCAGAAAATTCTACCAAAGGAGCTTGAGTCGGGACAATTGGTTTTACTATTTAACTCACGGTTAAAGTTGTTTCCGGGAAAGCTCAAATCCCGTTGGTCAGGGCCTTTTAGAGTTGTTCAAGTCTATCCATATGGTGCTGTTGAAGTTGAAGATATGCATACGGGAAGGATGTTCAAGGTAAATGGGCAAAGACTTAAGCTATATTTGGGTGGTGACATTGATCGTAATGTCTTATCCATCACTCTTTCTCAACTATAAAAGGACATGAATAGTCAAGCCATGACTATAAATAAGGCGCTGCATGGGAGGCAACCCATGGGTATTGTACAATATAAGGTGCGTGGTTTGTTATTTTTATTATAGTAGTGAATTTTTTTTAATTTGTTTTAGGTTTTCTCCCACTAGGTGCAGTAACGTGTTTGTTGAGTGTTTCAGGACTGGTGAAAAAGTTTTTGTGCCTGTCGATTAATTTGTGAAGATTTTATCTCATTCATTGTTGGTACGTTGGTGACGACGAATGCATGGTAATGTGCAGCGAAATAATATAGTGTCGCTGAAGAGCATGTTCATGCTCGGAAGAAGGGAATAGCTCCTGGTGCAATTTGGTGAAATGGCACTCGGGTGCCAATCTTGCATGATCATGCAGCTAGATATTTCATAGGTCCCTGGTGGTTTTTGGCCAAGCAGCATGCTCGTGCCACTCGCAGCATGTTCATGCAGCTGCTGATCTTGATCCCTGGTAGATTTTTGCCAAATAGCACGCTCATGCCTGAACCAGCACGATCATGCCTCTAGTCTTTCTTATCCCTGCAAGTTTTTGGAGAAATGGCATGCTCATGCCAAAACTTGCATGATCCTGCAGCTACGTCATTGCTCCATCCTGGAGAGTTTTTACAAGTTAGCAGGCTCGTGCTAAACACTGCATGCTCATGCAACCAGCACATACTTCCCTGGACAGTTTAAGTATTATGGCATGATCATGCCAAGACTTGCATGATCGTGCAGTTCACCTCAAACATTGGAGACGTTCCTGTATCCTTATTTAGTGCTGCTACTGTATCATTATCTGTTAACAACTCACATAATTTGTAACTTATAGCCTTGTTGTATAAATTAGTTACATCTATGTAATTTTTATTTGTTTATTTATATTTAGATATTTGAATGGGTTATATATTTTGTATAGTATACTGTAAAGTTTGTTTTTTTTTTTTGTTTTTTTTATTTATTTATTTGTTTATTTATTTTTTCTTATAATTTTTAAGTGGTAGATTATATATGTATATTGTTCTTAATGTATATAATATTTTATATATGTTATACTATATGTGTATTTTGTTTATTTATGTATTTTTATTTTATTTTATTTTATTTTTATTCTTATTTTTATTTTTTTTATTTTTTTTCAATTCCTTAGAATTGTAATTATATGTGTATAATATTTATAATAGTGTATAAAAAAAAGGGAAAAATGTGTTTTAAAATATTTGGATATGGTGTTTAGTAATAAAATTTTGTACATATTTTAATTGTTTTATTCGTGTATATCTGTTGTATGTGTGTGTACAGATTGAGTCCTAAAAACCCTAGCAGCACATAAACAAAAAAGAACGGATTGTGGGAAGCATTACAGAGTCGTGGGAAAACAGAAGCGACACCTTCTCTGCACGTCGTGGGTTCGTGCAACGATTGCTGGTGGCCTGGGCGAGTTTTCTATTGCCAGCCGAAGCAACGTCATGCGGACAAACAGATGTGGAACGAAACGCAACACAGAGGATGTAGGGAACAGAGAGACGACCCCAATCACGAGTTCTAAGACAAAAGCAGGGCAAACTCCAGGCACCAATTCGATGGGCAAGAGGCCACTTGTATCAACAGCTAAAGCAAAGCCCATCACTTCGAGTAGGGAAAAGCTCCTCCATCTCAAGAATTTAACAGACGAACAAAGAGCAAAGTATGAGGAATTTGCTGACCGAGGTATACTTCCAAACCGTTACGCAGACAAACAAGCACTCGCTAGTATTGGTCTCTTAGAAGATGTTACAAGATTGTTGGAGGGGATAGGCTGGGAGCAGCTGCTCAATTTTAATGCTCCGTCGTATGCAGAGTTGGTTTATGAATTCTTGAGCACCTTTGAATTTAAAGAGTTTGATCCGAAAGGGCTTTCAAGGGTATCTACGTTTCACTTTCAGTTGCTGGGCAAACCATATATGCTAACTGATTCAGCCATGCGAAAAATCTTTGGTTGGTACAGTGGTTTTCAAGGAAAACTGCCTGAGTTTGATGAGAAAGAATTTTGGCAAACATTAACGACCAAGAAATCTGAAGCATATTCAGGGCGGCGTTCTAAGGCTTCCACAATGGTAAATCCTTCCTACAGATACATTTATAAATTGTTAGCGTATACGCTATTTGGGCGTGGAAGTATTGGTCCAGTATCGAAACTTGAGTTGGCTGTCTTGTATTGTGTTAACGATGAAAGGAAAGTGGATTTTGCGCTTCTGTTTGGTAGACGCATGAACGAGGTGATAGCTCAAAAAGAGGGTCCAATAGTGGTTGGTGGTTTTGTAACCATGATTGCCTCACATTTTAAAATACCTGACCAGGCTTTTGCTTCTCTCACTATGCATCCAGCCAAGATACTTGATTTATCAACTTTGGTTGCAATGCGCTTTATACGACTAACAGGGAGCCAGTATGAGATTATACCTCCTGAAAGTGGAAATACTTCTTCAGTGCCGATAGTGGAGTCAGATACAAGACAAGGCAGTGGTCAATTAGTAGAGACTAACTTTGTTGCATATGTGGATAGTCGAATAACTCTGTTAGAAGGTAGTGTTCAAAGCTTGACGGCAGACCTTGGAGCTGTTCGCACCGATATTTCAAAGCTAGACGAGAGTTGTCCAGGCAATTGACGGAGATCTTGCACCACATCAAGCGTCATGATCCGCAGCATATGCCTTGACACCTAGGGGAGTTTCTTTTCTTTTCTTTGTAGTTAAACATTTTTTTTTATTTTATTTTAGGAATTGTAGTTATTAATTTTGTTACTTAAGTCATTGAGGACAATGCCTCACTTAAGTGTGGGGGGTGTTCTTGAAAAAGATTTTAAAAAAAAATTTTGAAAAATTTCAAAAACCAAAATATAATTCTAGCCTTATAAAATATTAGAGATGATATGGTGAAACGTTGTTAGTTGTCTAGCAAGTAGTTGATGCATTACTTGTTTCAAGTTGAGCTAAATGTAGCCATGCATGCTGAGTGATCTTGTGTTGTTAAAACTTTTGTTGACAGGTGTAATGCTATGCTCTTGTGCACACACTTTCACTAACGAGTTGAAACTAGTAGACTCATTGAATGGCTTAAGTAAGTAAAATGATATGTTTATGTGTAAGATGATTTGGTTTTCATGCTTGGAGTACAAGTAGGTGCATTAGAAAGAATTCTTTTGGTGACTTGGGATGTATTATCTTTTGACACCAAGTGAGCTGTTGAGCCTATATGCATGTCTTTTGCATCTTATTTTTGTTGCTTCAGTGTCCACATTGCATTTGCATCGCTAGCACTTGTCTTAGACCTTTCTTGAGATACATGGCATTGAATATATGATAACATGATGAAGGCACCTAGGATTAACCTTGCATTTTCCCATTTTGACATACCTTGCATTTATGTGATCTATTAGTAGCCCTTTGAGCTTAACCATTTCATTCGGTGACGCACCACATTACGTACCTAGACCTATTCCTTCTATTGGCCTTACATAATCTTGATCCCTATTTGTCAAACGCTAGTGAGGTTATGAGGGAGTAATAAGGTGTGATAAATGAGTTACTTGTGATCATAGTTTCATGTTGGGAAATGTGGAGGTTATTTTGTAAATGCTAAGTTTGTGTTTTGGGATTTTTAGAGGATCATTGTGATTGTATATAGGTGTTTGTTTCACTTTGCTTGTAGCTCTCGAAAAAAAAAAAAAGAAATGAAAAAAAAAACACAAGGCCATAAAATAAATAAATGCCTTGAAAAAAAAAGAGAAATAAAAAAAAGAGAGCATTTTCATTTGTTGTTTATACTTCTTGTGGTTTATGATCCTTCGTCTTGGGGTAGATAAATTAATTGTGCTTAATGGTTTAATGTGGGGAGGGCAGTTAGGATGATTGTGTGCAATTAAATAGAAAGAATCACTAGCTTTTGACACTTCACCCTATTTAACTTTTCTTGACATACCTTGACCCTAGTCCCATTACAACCCGAATAAAAGTCCTTTTGATTATCATGTTTCATGCATGTTGTGTTTTTAGTTGGATCGATGCCAAGTGTCAAGCGTGTTTATGTATATGATGGAATTGAGTGATACACTTAACCTATTCTTGAGCGTGATTCTTTTGTGAGTGAAAGGTGAGGTAGTACTTGACATGAATATGAAAATCCCAAGTCTTCTTGATAGTGTACTCTAGTATACTTAGCATGATTACCAAATTTGTTTTGCACTTGACATTATCTTTTGAGTACTTTTGCACATTCTATGAGTAGATTATGTGGATACTTGCACCTTAGACACCAAGACTTAGCATTTGCATCTTGATTCTTGAGTTGAGATAATATGAGTGATCTTGTTGTGTGGAGTTGCAATGGCGTGCATCGAATACTTGGTAGATAGACTTACTTATTTCCATTATCATCTCTATTAGTTTACATGTGCTAGATGGATTTTGTGGGTACATTCGCTATAGGCCCTCACGAGACAAAACTCGTCCTACTAGGGCTGCCTAGGGGTTTAAAGGCTTGTTGTATACGCTCAATGCAATCGTGTCACCTACGAAAGTGGTTTTAATAATAAGCTAGCGTGTAGTTTTTGCTTTTATTCTATTTGCCCGAGGACGTGCAAGAACTTAAGTGTGGGGATATTTGATATATGATCTTTATGATCATATTTTCTTTATATAGACTTACTTATTTCCATTATCATCTCTATTAGTTTACATGTGCTAGATGGATTTTGTGGGTACATTCGCTATAGGCCCTCACGAGACAAAACTCGTCCTACTAGGGCTGCCTAGGGGTTTAAAGGCTTGTTGTATACGCTCAATGCAATCGTGTCACCTACGAAAGTGGTTTTAATAATAAGCTAGCGTGTAGTTTTTGCTTTTATTCTATTTGCCCGAGGACGTGCAAGAACTTAAGTGTGGGGATATTTGATATATGATCTTTATGATCATATTTTCTTTATATTTTAAGTTTATTTTGCACGAATTTGGATTTTTATTTAATTAATTTTTATGTTTTATTGTAGGAAAAAAAGGATTCCTTATAATAGAGGGATTGTGGCTTAAATTGCAAATTTTGAAGTGAATTCTAGCAAAATTCGGATTTCGGATCAGCTTGCGCATTGTTCACTGTTTTGGCTATAACGGGAGCTCCGGATGTCAGAATGAGGCCCGTAAACAGTCGTTGGAAAGCTTGCGAGAAGACCTTTAATTCAAGCATGGTCTCAGATTTTTGTGATGTACCAAACTGCCCAGAATATTGCCAGAAGCAGACAGTTGGAATTTTCTATGATGGAATCCTACTCTATTAAGGAAACTCTTTTGTTTTATTATTAAATAAGTAAATTATATTATTATTAGATATAGGTCAGTTGTATATCTTATATAAGGAGTAGATAAAAAAAAGAAAAAAAACACACGTACGTGGAGACAGAAGGGAGGGGCGGTTAACACAAAACAGAGAGAGAACGTGAGGAAGAGGAAGAAGGAAGCATTCAAGAGGAGAAGCCTTGGAGAAGAAGAAGTTCTAGAGTTTTATCTCTTCCTCCTTACTTTCTTTATTGTAACCTTGATATCATGTCTTCATCTTTGTGCATAGTACTCTTGGTTGTGATGTTGAACTAATTCTCTTTCCAGGCCTATAATGGATTCTTGTGATTTTATATAGATTATTCTTCAATTCTTTATTATGGTGTTCATTACAGTTGTTTATAGTGATTTGTTTGTAATGCTTTCCAAGGAATGATCAATCTTGGAATTGAATTGGTAATTTAGGATGACTTGGAAAAGAAAATCTAGATTAAGACCTAATCACTATAACTTGGGATTAGTAGTATACTAATTTGTGATTTGGATAGGAATATACCCAATCACCCTAGGTAGTCATATTAAGGCGGTAGGTAATGCTGTTCTAAGACTTAAATTCTTCATAGGAATATGGGAATTAGTTGATGAATTAGAATCACTTGAGATTCGGAAGGTCCTTGTAATTAGTTAAAAGCCTTAGACTAACAATTGGAGCACCAAAATAGAGATATTCGAGTAATTTATTGAAGAACACGAGATGAAATTGTTGGCCTGGTCTTGTTATTCTTGGGATATTATTTGTGTTAGTTTAATATTTAGTGATATAGTTGATGTTTTAAACCTCTTGTTATTTAGACCGGAATTGAAAGAAAAGTAGTGTATGGTACTTGACAGCTTAGAATTAGTCCTTGTGGGAACGAAATTATATACTATTTGTTACGATATGTGCACTTGCATTTAAGGTTGTAAAATCGCTAACACTTATCCATCCCTCACGAGTACAGAAACAAGATATACATATACAACCACAAGCTTACTTTGCTAAATTCTTTCAAACCTTCAAAACCCAATATACACGCACATATATACATATTCAGAGGGGTTCATAGGTTGAGTTGTAATTGTTTAAAACATTGTATTGTTCAAGTTGTATTGATTTGTTGTTGTACAAGGTTGGCTTAAGTTTATGGGTGGGTTGAACTAGACTAGAGAAGGATACTTGGGAAGTATTGCTTAGAGGGTTACTCAGCACAACAAATAGCAAGCCATTTGTAAACAGCAAGGGATAAGGGAGATATATTGTTGGATCTTGTAATCGGTTTTATAGTTGATCAATAATATATTCTCTTACCAAGTTTGGTAAGGGACCAGGACGTAGACCATAGGGGATTAGGGGTCGAACCTGGCTAAAAGACTTTGTGTCACATTTAATTTTCTGCATATTAATTACTGCATTGCATTTTAGGTACAAACAGCTTGCCATTTGTAAACTGCACTGTCGCAAACAACGCGCTGTTTCTTACAAATAGCACGCTGTTTCTGGTAAAATTTCAAACAGGTCATAAATAACCATTGTTAGCCTAAACACCTATTCACCCCCCTCTAGGTGTTGTTTTTCATTCACTAATCTCAGCATACGTTGCCCCAAACTGAGGGAGATGCCTCGAGGCTCTTTGAAGGGCCAGGCCATGACTGATTTCATCTTAGAATTCCCTCCTCAATCTGAGCGAGATGCATGGGCTCTCATTGTGACAGTGAAACCCCTCTAGAAGAAGGCATGATGTAACCCCATGATGTGATCTTTTATCAATGGAGCTGTAAGCAATGCAGGAGCCGGGGCCGGGATCGACCCAGTTACACCAGAGGGTCATAGGTTGAGGAGTGCAGTCCACTTCACATTTGAGGCCTCTAATAATGCAGCCGAGTACGAGGCTCTCATCATTGGCCTCAAGCTCACACTAGAGATGAAAGGAGAGAAGCCAAAGTGTTTGAAAATCAAAATGAGCTAAATATCTCAATATCTACATTCTTGTTGTGCGACATAGGAAGCATGTTATGACATTGAAGAAGCTAAGTGCTCCCGCTTAGCGTTGGAGAGTCCAAATGCCTTGGTACAACAGTGAAGTGGTCGAGTGCCTCGGGATAGCGTTGAAGAGGTCAAGTTTGCTTATAGCGGGATCACATCAAATTCTCTTCATTACAAATGGTGTCAACTCCAAATAATACAAGAAGGCTGCTGAAACATGTTGATTCCTCATCACATCTACAATGATAATGAGGACTCGGGGGGTAGTGGCATTATATAAACACCACTTTACATGAAGAAAGAAAAGAAAGAAAAGTTAGCGAGGTGAAAGTACAAATACGAGGACCACGACTCCACAAGGCTGTAAAGAAAAGTAAGGCGAGAATAGACGCAAGAATGTTACGTACATGAAGAAAATAAAATGTATAAAGGTGGCCACTACGAGGAGAAATGGGCTCGCATTAAAATAAAAAAAATCCAAAGTTGTCAAGTAAAGAGGCTCTCCAAAAAATCAAATACTTATTTGATTTTTGGAGGAGTTTAGAATAATTTTGAAGAAATTTTGAAGACCAGAAAAAAATAGTTCTCCGCTACAGTTTCCTGCACCGAAGAACTGGGGGGTAGTTGTCATGCTCAAAAATTGATACAAACTCTAAGCGGACTCATTATAAGAATTGAGGAACATATGAGGCTGCAAAGAGTCCTCGCAATATATGAGGCTGCAAGGAGGCCTCGCAACATATGAGGCTGCAAGGAGGCCTCGCAACATATGAGGCTGCAAGGAGGCCTCGCAACATATGACGCTGTAAGGAGTCCTCTCAACTTATGAGGAGACCTCTCATTATAATAATAAGGAACAGAGGAAAACCATCTCATCATACTTTAAGAAGACCTGGAGATATAGGTGAGAGCTCGAGCTCACATATCAACTGGATAGAAGATATAATTATAACTATTTATGACTGCAAGACCCTATGGGGTCGCCTCTCAAGGTCCCTGCAGGACCACATTATGCTTGGAAGAATCCTTTGATGTCACCATTACTTACATATACTTGGCTTTGCATTAATTGAAAGGCACACAACACGTGTCATCATCTTAAAGGTTGGGAGCAGATCTTGAGACACGACAGTTGTCTGAAACCATTCAAATTCATAGAGATCGCGATGCAATCCAAGGCACTTGAGATAGTTATGCTTTCATCTACAGTAATCTATAGCGGCACAGGCCCCGCATCAAAGTTTTGACAAAGCAGTTTTTGTATCCACATCGCATCTTCAATGACAATATGGACTCGGGGGTAGTTGTTATGCCAAAATCTTGGCATAAGCCCTAAGCATGCCTAATGGGCTAGAATAGCGGTCCACAACTCATAATGGGCCTAGAGATGAAGATTGGATTACTAAAGCCCACCACCATGAGCCAGTCCAATATACTATCAAGCACAATATGGAAGTTTGCGACCCCAAGTTGTGGGTCGAGTTCGCTAGCAATCCCTAGTATGGGATAGAATCTATCACATCTTTTTTCGAGGTCCTGCATGGTCTAGAATACTCTTATGAAGGCTAGAGGTCTAGCATGACCTAGTGTTCAAAAAATCTAGATAAATCAGAAGTGATTATATATGTACATCTTTTGTATGCATACTCTAGAGGATTTTTTTTGTCTGTCTTTTTTCATTCCACTCGTTTCTCTTAAGTTGACAGAGAAAATAAGGCTGAGGATGATTAACTGAAGGACCACCGAAAAGCACAGAGAAATTAAACCTTAATTATTAAAGCAATGAATATAATCTAGGCTAGTACTAAGGAAAACCAACGTGATTGATTAGACTACCCAACCACACATGCACATCACCACATATTCATTCACCCACACGCTCTCGATCTGTATCTTTCCGTTTTTTCCTTTTACTCCTAATATAATTTCAAAATGAACTAAAATTGAATTCAAAATTTAAAATAACAGAAAATAAGTTCTAAACACATGAATTAATGCTTTTAAATGTTACAATAACTGAAATACTATATGTTTTGTAATATTTTATAAGCACAACATAGAGTAGTTCAATTAGGAATTCAGTATTTTCCTTAAATAAAACTTGTGCTGAATTTTCGGCTTCTTTCGGTTTGGAATCATATATATATCACGAACCTGACTGTAGAGCGTAGACATCATGCTTAGCTAATTAGGAAAAAGATTGTAGACAGAATGATTTACCATGTAAAATCAATGGCTTGTCATATCTACCTAGCTAGCATGTGGAACTTTTCTAATTCCCACTTTAAATCAAACTTCTTTGGGAGCATTTTCTCTATAAGAATTTGGAATTTAATGTTCAAGTCAACCTCACCTCACCTCATCACACGGTCTTTTGTTGTTCAAGCCTTCTTCAAGGCATCATATATCTCATCCCCACTTAAAAATTTTATGTCTTTTAATCTCATGTTATAAGTACCATTACATTAGTTCTCTTGTGGTCAATATATATTATCAATATCAATATCAATATATTCTTAATGTCTGTTAGTATTGCATTTTGAAAATTATTGCTTTTATCCTTCATTTTTTTAATATTCTTTATTTCTTTGATGTCCTTTTTTGTCATTACACAAGAAAATTACTGCTTTAATCCTTCATTTTTTTAATCTTCTTTATTTCTTTGATGTCCCTTTTTGTCATTACACAGCATTTGGAGCGACCCAATTTAGATTGGATCGACCCAAATCTAAATCTATACTATTTTTTATCATTACACAGCATTTGGAGCGATCCAATTGGATCGACCCAAATCTAAAGCTCTACTATTATCCTTCATTTTTTTTTATTAATGATATAATTAATGATAATCAGCCGAGTGCCTTTTTCAATTAAAAGATGTTTACTTATAAATGATATGATATTACCTATTATAAATAATTAAAATATCATATCTTCCAATCAATATTTTTTTTCTCTCTAATCAGCATTTGGAGCGACCCAAATCTAAACCTCTACTATTATCCTTCATTTTCCAATTAATAATATAATTATTGATAATTAGTCGATTGCCATTTTCAATTAAAAGATGTTTAGTTATAATTGATGATATTACCTTTTATAAATACATAAAATATCATATCTTTCAATCAATAATTGTTTTTTTCTCTAATTAAAACACGTTGACTTTTAATTTAAACCATAATATTGCAATAATTAATACATAGCCAAAAATATGACATCATATCTTCTAACCACTAACAAAATATAATAAAAATTCGTATACAACGAATAATATCCGTTAGATTTTTAGTTAAAAATTAGAACTGTTAGATCTAATGAGTAAATATATTACATGATTAAATTTATTTACTAAATACATACCCAAAAATATGACTTCATATCTTCTAATCACTAACAAAATATAATAAAAATTCGTATACAACGAATAATATCCGTTAGATTTTTAGTTAAAAATTAGAACCGTTAGATCTAATGATTAAATATATTACATGATTAAATTTATTTACTAAAATTTCAAGGTTCGAATTTTTATAAATACCTAAAATATCATATCTACCAATCAATAATTTTTTTTCTCTCTAATTAAAACAAGTTGACTTTTAATTTAAAACATAATATTGCAATAATTAATACATACACAAAAATATGACATCATATCTTCTAACCACTAACAAAATATAATAAAAATTCGTATACAACGAATAATATCCGTTAGATTTTTAGTTAAAAATTAGAACTGATATATCTAATGATTAAATATATTACATGATTAACTTTATTTACAAAATACATACCCAAAAAATATGACATCATATATTCTAACCACTAACAAAATATAATAAAAATTTGTATACAACGAATAATATCCGTTAGATTTTTAGTTAAAAATTAGAACTGTTAGATCTAATGATTAATATATTACATGATTAAATTTATTTACTAAAATTTCAAGGTTCGAATTTTTATAAATACCTAAAATATCATATATTTCAATCAGTAATTTTTTTCTCTCTAATTAAAACACTTTGACTTTTAATTTAAAACATAATATTGCAATAATTAATACATACCCAAAAATATGACATCATATCTTCTAACAAAATATAATAAATATTTGTATACAACGAATAATATCCGTTAAATTTTTAGTTAAAAATTAGAACCGTTAGATCTAATGATTAAATATATTACATGATTAAATTTATTTACTAAATACATACCCAAAAATATGACATCATATCTTCTAACCACTAACAAAATATAATAAAATTCATACACAACGAATAATATCCGTTAGATTTTTAGTTAAAAATTAGAACTGTTAGATATAATGATTAAATATATTACATGATTAAATTTATTTTCTAAAATTTCAAGGTTCGAATTCCGTCAGCGATACTATTATCCTTCATTTTCTTAATCTTCTTTATTTCTTTGATGCCCCTTTTTACCTTTACACAGCATTTGGAGCGACCCAATTTAGATTGGATCGACCCAAATCTAAACATATTATATTTTTTGTCATTACACAACATTTGGAGTAACCCAATTGGATCGACCCAAATCTAAATCTCTACTATTATCCTTTATTTTTTTATCTTTCTTTATTTCTTTGATGCTCCTTTTTGTCATTACCCAAATCTATCTCTGTCATTTTTCACCTTCAAGTCCAAGCCGCTCAAATCTTCACACTGCTGGATTTTGGCGCATGTTTGCACTTTTCATATTTGAAAGCTGGGTTTTTCACCAAATTAACATCTCAACCCCCTGAAGTAGGGACGGGTCATATATGTTTGGTTTCGGTTTTTAATTTGGCCTTAAAAGTTAAGTTTTTATTGATTTCACAATATTAAAAATTAGAAAGGATAATATTTGTTTGGTTTTGATTTTGATTTGGCATTTAAGAATTAAAGTTTTAATGAATTACCCGATGTTATAATAATATACAGGACACCAGAAAGGTACCTTTAAAATATTTGCTTGGCCTTTCAATTTTCGAATTTACATGTCATAATAACAAAGGTAGTTAGAAAGATTACCAGTTAATAACATTGGCACAGTACCGATACAAGAGGTAGCAAGGATGAAGGGCATACTAGAAATCGATCAAATAATTTATTTAAATTGCGGAATCCCACATGTCATGTGACATTTTAATTGGTTATGTATTTTAATTAAATGTAATGAACCACTTTATATTTAAATTTAAATAAAAATATGTAGACAATCAGTTACAACCAATCATGATGTCACGTTACTTGCATCATGCTATTTGTAAATAATCTTGGGACTCAATTTGATACATCTAGGATTATAGACATTATTTTGTTTTCAAGCAAGTTTATGTTCTTTATGGATTTGTTCAACTTAAGGTTCATGGGGTAGACATGCTACGTACCAGAAGGTCTTATGGAATAGCATACTTTTTATCGAATGTCTCCAAAGGTACTATGGAATAACATACTTAAAAGCTCAGACCCACGGCACAAGCCTCGCCCTCTGGGTCAGGCAACATTGCTCTTATTTATGCTCTAAATATCTTCTTTACTCGCGTTCAATTTCACTTCATATATGATCTCATATTTAGCACTTTCACTTGAGCTCCACATTAAAATATAAAAGCACTAACTTTTCTCTTTTTCAGTTTAGTTGGCTTTTTGAGAGAGAATAGGTAGTGGAAAATGTGATTGTTATAATTTGTAATCATACATTATTTGAAGATAAAAGTGAATAAGTGAGCTTCTTGCGGAGACCTGTGTTTTTGGTAAACATTATTATCCTTCATTTTTTTAATCTTCTTTATTTCTTTAATGCCCCTTTTTGTCATTACACAACATTTGGAGCGACCCAATTTAGATTGAAACAAAAAATTCTATTATGATATTGTACTTATTTCCAGTAATGCTATAGTATTACGATTGCACCTCCAGCCTTTCTCTTCTCCTCCATCTACATAATTTTAAATATTGAAAACAAAATACAATACAAGAAGAAGAAGTTTGCATTTATAACTATAGATTACAAGCAGAGAGAGATGTTTAGTTACAGATAGACTACATAGTCACAACATAAATGATAAAAAGAAAGATGTTAGTTACAGATAGACTACATAGCAGCAACATAAGTGATAAAAAGAAAGATGGTCTACATGATGATCAAGCTAATAAAGTATTGAAGTAATTAACAAGCCTGAACCACAGAAGCAACTTCCATTTTATAGGTACTGTTTATCATAACGTGGGTAATGGGTTTATGTATTCCTATTAATTTTATTTTTGGTCACCCCTCTAAGTTGATCACAAAAAAATTAACAACCCATCAAAATAAGTAGTTTAAAAATATATTCAAATTCAAATTATTATATTCGTTTCAATAAGAACATACTTTTAATATAATAAAGTCAATAAAATAAAAATTCAACAATTTCAGAAAGCGAGAGCCATGGTGAAAGACCTTAATTTGAATATAAACTATAAATCTACTAGAATATTTATCTGATATTTTGACTTGCTTATTTAATTGTATAATTTACTTATTTTTAATAAAAGAATCTATATTAATAATATATATACACTGTATTTTCATACATGAATTTACTAATACAGTTTAATGGTCACGCTCTGGTGAGAATGAGAATAGTGAGAACGCACACATTCACTACATTTCAAGCTATTTTAAAGGGTCCCGCTAGGGGTATCTTCACAAAAAAGGTCTTATAATTCTACCCTCTACTCATTCATAAAAAAATTAACAAAAAAAATTAAAATGAGAACAGTGAGAACAGACATATTCACTACATTTCAAGCTATTTTAAAGGGCCCCGCTAGGGGCATCTTCACAAAAAAGTCTTAAGGGTCATTTGTTAACTCATGAATGAGACTAAAAGAACTGGACGAGAAAGAATTTGTTGTTCAAATTGTTTGATATGGTGAAAGATGAACTGGACGACTCGGAAAATTAACTAAATAGTTCCCTGTGAAAAATCAAACTGGATGATTCATAAAAACTAAACATACAAGTGAATGACACAATAATACTCATTATACTTTCTTTTTTTTACAAGTTTTGTTTTTCCTTTACATGAGACAAACTTTATATCATGATATAAAAATTATTATATTTGTTTATATGCTAATTTTATGTTGACCTGGTTCATAAATTAATTTTAACATTTCATTATATATATATATATATATATATATATATATTCAATATATTTATGTATAAATAATTATGTGTGTTTAAGTTAAATATATTTGTATGAATATACTTCTAAAGTAATTAGACTCATTTAAATAAAATTTTATAATAGTATATCTTGAATTCAAATTTAAAAAATTACGTGTACTTGAATTTAAATATGTGTTTAATATAATTAGATCTATTATAGTAATTTTTATTAATTGAATATGCTAAACTAGGATTATAGATAAAATATAATCTTTGGATTAATTTTGGAATTGTCTATTTTTAATATATAAAGGGTATAATCAATAATATAATCATCCAGAAATTTTAGAATTTTATTTATCAAACAATGTTATTCATTCAGTATTCAGATTATCATTCGTTCAGATATTTATTTAATTGTTCAGAAATAATGATCCAGATTTAACAAATGACCCCTTATAATTCTACCCTCTATTCATTCATAAAAAAAATTAACAAAAAAAATTAAAAAATTGCTTGAAATGTGGTCTCATTGTTCTCCAACATTTACATATTATATTAACTATGAGGTCTCATAGTTAATATAATATGTTCTTGATATTATATGAGGTTTAATGTTTTGGAGTCATTGGAGGTGAAGGGATTATTATTTCCGCATTTGTATAATGAAGACAATTTATTATTGTTTTCCATTAGAGAGCAATATTTGTAAAAATATTTATTACTTTTATTGCAGATTTTGATGGATTAAATAAATTTTCAACATTGTTAAAATAAAATTGTATGATACTTTTTTATATAAATTTTAGCATATCATTATTTTATTAAATACTTATATAACTATATAGAATATCTTTCTAAGAATTGATTATTTATATAATTGCATACAATATCTTTTTAAGAAATCAATCAAATTTGTTAAATTTTTGGTATTATCATTTTAAATTAAATAAGATACCGTGTATGAAGTACGGGCAAAATGTCTATATATATTATTGTCATTAATTTCCATATCAGTTAATTTAATTATCAAATCTTGTATCAATTTGGGAGGAAGCATGAAGGTTCATAATCAATTTGCACGAGGCCTAGCCACCAGTTGGGATCATCACCAGCCGCATGAATCCTCCTCTTCCCTCCTGCTTGGTTTCTATGAGCGTTTAAACCCTCTTATGCCGAAACACCACCGTGCCACCAGCAGCTGCGACCAGGGTGATTTTCCTTTCGATCTCAAGAGCTTTATTAAGCCTGACTGTGGCACTACAAAACCTAATGTTTCCTCCTCTGGTGAGAGGAAAGAAACATTGAATCAAGTATTCATCCATCTCCTCACTTTCCAACTCCATAGTACTGCATGCATGAGAAGTATAAATAAAATATCCAGGGGTGCACATTGACCGATTTCCAAATATACTCCCAAGTACTCAAGTTAGGAGAAATTGACTCGAACCTTCAGCCCTAACTAGCTAGAGATGCACAAAAAACCTGAGCCCGAAAATCTGGCTGGGATAAACATTTATGTGGATTTTGGGTGTGTCTGTTAAGTTTATAGTGGTGGCCGGTAACATTGTTATGTGTTTGCAGGTAGAGACACATCAAGGAGGGACAAGGTGGAACTGTCATACACTATACCGATCAGCCCAAATCATATGTGAGGCGCGGGAAAAAGGGCAAAACAGTCAAGGACAGAATGGTCATTGCAGAAGGAAAATAAATAAGAATTAATTAAAATAAGAAATACAAGGGAGGCAGAAATATTTAAGGGAAGAGGGATCCAATTAGGGTTTTTATCGAAAAAGTGAGAAATAGATAAGCGGCTTGGGAGAGAAGCTGGGCCTCTCGAATTGCCTAGCGAGCTTGTAACCTATTATCGTATTTCTGCTTTTCCGAGTTGTAATCAGACTATTTTAGCTAATTTATTGCATCGATTCTGTGTTTTCCATTGCGTGTTCGAGTCTGTATTAATTAGTGCTGTTAGTAGTGAAGTGAATTCATCACAAGTGGTATCAGAGCATCTTACGATCGATGGCGCCACCAACAAATCCAACACCGTCGGTAAATCAAAGGGTGGAGGAGTTAGAAGAGGTAGTTGGGAATTTGGAGTCGAGGGTTTCAGATCTGATCTCGAAAACGGTGGCAAAGGAGGTTGGGGCAATGAAGAATTCGTTGGCTGAGTTGATGCTTCAAGGTCAAAAGGATAACGCAAAGAAAAACAGCGCCGATATAGAGTTGTTGGCCAATCGTATCTTTGTAATGAAGAATGATCAGGAGCAGTTTCAATCGGAGATCCGTTCCACACTCACGGGTGTTCCGACTGGGTTGCATCAAACATTGGAGAAAGGAGAGGGGAGTATAAGTCAGGGTGAGTCGTCGGTGAGGGGTTTTGGACGTACGGCCACGATTGGGTTACCAGTTAATGGTTTGTTTGGAAGTCCAGGTGGGGAGAGGAGTTATCACGGTGGAAGTGGTTTTGGAGGGGGAAATGGAGGTGGAAATTGGAGGTATATGCCGTTGTTCGATGGCTATGATCCAGATGGTTGGGTGCTACGGGTAGAAAGATATTTTGACTTTTATAAGCTAACAGAGCAGGAGAGATTGGATGCAGTGGTGGTGGCCCTTGAAGGAGATGCACTGAAATGGTTTCAATGGGAAAATCACAGGCGACCCATTCGGAGATGGGATGAATTAAAAGGGTTTTTGTTGCGACAGTTCCGTTCAGCAAGTGGGGGATCATTATACGAGCAGTGGTTGTCGATGAATCAAACCCACACCGTGGCGGAGTATCAACGGAAGTTTATCGAAACTGCTGCTCCATTGAAGGGGTTGACTGAAGAGATTCTACTGGGTCAATTTCTGACGGGTCTGAAAGAGGAGATTAGAATGGAGGTGCGAGTTTTAAATCCCATCAATTTAGAGCAAGCCATGGAATTTGCAGTGTGGATAGAAGAAAAAAATCGGGCAATGGGATTGAAGAAAAATGGGTGGAGTATGGTTCGAACGGGCACTTACAGTTACTCAGCCAAGGGGCCAGCCCAGTCCACAGTGTCGTCTTACAACTCACAGTCTAGCCCTACATCTGTACGTAGTTGGGCATCAGGAGGAAATGAATCACAGTTGTCGGGAACAGGGTCTAAACAATCTAGTGTGGCACCGAGTAAGAATACCGGGGAAATGCGTCGATTGTCTGAGAAAGAATTACAGGAAAAACGGGCCAAAGGGTTATGTTTTCAGTGTGATGAAAAGTGGAATATAGGGCACCGGTGCAAACGAAGGGAGCTTAGTGTGTTGTTGATCGATGATGAGGAAGAGGATGGCTCGGAAGGGACAGGAAGCGAACCACCTCCTTCACCTACAGAAGAGCTTACGAATGAGGTAACTATACAGCCTGAGGTCTCTTTGAATTCGGTAGTAGGATTGTCTAACCCACGAACAATGAAGTTGAGAGGCAAGGTGGGAGAGAGTGAAGTCGTGGTGTTAATCGACCCAGGTGCCACCCATAACTTCGTGTCATTGGACAAAGTGGCTGCACTAAAATTACCAGTCACAGACTCTGGAGGGTTTGGGGTCTCATTGGGAAATGGTGAAGCAGTTAGGGGAAAAGGAGTATGTGAAAATGTGGTTTTGCAATTGGATGGTGGGGTGGTGATACAGGAGGATTTTTTGCCTCTCAAATTGGGGACGACGGACATCATTCTGGGAATACAATGGCTGGAAAAACTAGGAGCAGTGGTAACAAACTGGAAATCACAAATTATGCAATTCAATGTTGGGGAGAACACTGTCACATTGGTTGGAGATCCTTCGTTAGTCCATTCTCAGATTTCTCTCAAGGCAATGCTTCGTACTATGCGAAAGGAAAGACAGGGGTGCTTGGTCGAAGTGAACTAGATAGAGGACACCCCTCTCGAGTTAAACCAACAGGTAACGTCTGAAATTCCCAAGTTTATATCCCCTGTGGTGCAGCAACATAGAACAATGTTTAATGAACCAAAAGGGTTACCCCCAAGCCGTGGGCATGAGCACGCTATTTGTTTGAAGGAAGGGAGCAACCCTGTTAGTGTCCGGCCATATAAATACCCTCAATTCCAAAAAGATGAGATAGAGCGTCTGATAAAAGAAATGTTAGAAGCAAAAATCATCAAACCATCCTCAAGCTCTTTCTCCAGCCCCGTGTTACTGGTCCGCAAGAAAGACGGGTCGTGGCGTTTCTGTGTAGACTACCGGGCCTTAAATAAGGAAACTGTTCCCAATAAGTATCCGATACCGATCATAGACGAATTGTTAGACGAGTTGCACGGCTCGAAATTCTTTTCAAAGCTCGACTTAAAAGCCGGTTACCACCAAATATTGGTTCGAACAGAAGACACCCACAAGACAGCCTTCCGGACCCACGATGGGCATTACGAATTTCTCGTAATGCCATTCGGGCTCATGAATGCTCCTGCGACATTCCAATCATTAATGAATGATATTTTCAGGCCGTATTTGCGTCGATTTGTTCTTGTATTCTTCGACGACATTTTGATATATAGTAAGACTGAAGCAGAGCATCAAGAACACTTACACCAGGCTTTGAGCATTCTGGAGCAGAATCATCTAGTAGCCAATTTGAAGAAATGTGTGTTCGGGCAGCGTCAAGTTGCCTATCTAGGCCATGTCATATCTGACCAAGGGGTAGCTGTAGATGGCGATAAAATCAGGGTGATTCTGGACTGGCCAGTGCCAAAGAATTTGAGAGAGCTACGGGGGTTTCTTGGCTTGACAGGGTACTATCGGAAGTATGTCTTGGGGTATGCACGGATTGCACGGCCTTTGACAGATCAACTACGCAAAGATAGATTTGGTTGGAATGATGAGGCAACTGTGGCGTTCAATCAATTGAAACAGGCCATGGCACCTCCTCCCGTCTTGGCGATGCCAGACTTTACCCAACGGTTTATAGTTGAAACTGATGCCTCCGGTTTCGGGTTGGGCGCGGTCTTGATGCAGCACGACCGACCCATCGCTTTTTATAGCAAATTGTTAGGTCCCAAGGCACAGCAAAAATCTATTTATGAGAAAGAACTCATGGCCATCTGTTTTGCCGTACAGAAATGGAGATGTTACTTACTAGGCAGGCCTTTTGTGGTACGTACGGATCAGCAGTCCTTGCGTTATATATTGCAGCAGCGAGAAATAGGGAATGAGTACCAGCGATGGCTGAGTAAATTGATGAGTTACTCTTTCGAAGTACACTATAAACCCGGGAAAGCAAATTTAGTGGCTGACGCCTTATCAAGAAAAGCTGTTCAAAATGTTGAGTTGGGTTCTCTGTTGTCATTCCCTGTTGTTGACTGGATGGAGCTAAGCAACGAGGTAAAGCAGGATAAGATGCTACGCCAGATTGTGCAAGATTTGGAGGCAAAAAGTAAGGAGCATGTGGGTTTTCAGCTGGAGAATGGTAGATTAATGTACAAGGGAAGGTGGGTTATCTCTAGTAACTCGAAGTTTAAATCCCAATTATTGCAAGCTTATCATAGTTCTCCTGTCGGGGGACATGGGGGGGATGTGAAAACCTACATTCGAATAGCTACTGAATGGCATTGGCTGGGAATACGGAAGGATATGTCGTCCTTCGTGAGGAAGTGTGAAGTGTGCCAGCAACAGAAATTATCTCAACAAGTTCCTGCGGGGCTGTTGCAACCCCTGCCTCTGCCGACTAGAATTTGGGAGGATATATCGATGGATTTCATCGAGGGACTTCCGAGCTCCAAAGGGTTTGATACGGTATTCGTGGTGGTTGACAGATTATCAAAGTACGCGCACTTCATCGCGCTTAGGCATCCCTTTACAGCTGTGAAAGTGGCAGAAGTGTTCATTAATGAAGTGGTAAGACTACATGGGTACCCAATCTCAATCGTGTCAGATCGTGACAAATTATTTTTAAGTCAGTTTTGGCGTGAATTGTTTAGATTGCAAGGAACAACACTGAAATTTAGCACCGCGTATCACCCACAGACCGATGGGCAAACGGAAATTGTCAACAAGACTTTGGAGACCTATCTACGCTGTTTTGTGGGAGGGCATCCCCGGTCATGGATGAAATGGTTACCATGGGCGGAATACTCGTATAATACATCTCCACACCTGTCTATTAAGTACACTCCCTTCAAAATAGTGTATGGGAGGGACCTCCCTCTCTTGTGCGCCCAGACCGCAGCCAGACTGCTGTGAACAGCCTCGAGGAGCTCCTCTTAGAGCGTGATGCTATCCTCGATGATCTGCATTTTTATCTGTTAAGAGCTCAACAGAAAATGAAGTCTGCAGCTGACAGAAAAAGAAGGGATGAACACTTCGAGGTAGGGGAGAAAGTGTTTCTCCGTTTACAGCCTTACAGACAAAGCTCCTTGGCTCGGCGACCGTATGAAAAATTAGCTACCAAGTTTTATGGCCCATTTGAAATTATAGCCAAGGTGGGACAGGTAGCTTATAAACTGCAATTGCCACAGGGCTGTAGACTGCACCCTGTAATTCATGTCTCCCAGCTTAAAAGAGCAGTAGGCAACTTGCCAACAAGCCCAGAAATACCATCTCAGTTAAGTCCTGATCTGGAATTAGTGGTGCAACCAGAAACACTGCTAGCAGTTCGGAAGAAAGGTAATGAACAGTCACCTGCAACGGAAGTATTGTTGAAATGGAAAGATTTACCGGAGTATGAAGCTACATGGGAAGACCTGGACAACATCAAGTGTCATTTTCCAGAGTTTCACCTTGAGGACAAGGTGATTGCTTGGGGGCGAGGTAATGTCATACACTATACCGATCAGCCCAAGTCATATGTGAGGCGCGGGAAAAAGGGCAAAACAGTCAAGGACAGAATGGTCATTGTAGAAGGAAAATAAATAAGAATTAATTAAAATAAGAAATACAAGGGAGGCAGAAATATTTAAGGGAAGAGGGATCCAATTAGGGTTTTTATCGAAAAAGTGAGAAATAGATAAGCGGCTTGGGAGAGAAGCTGGGCCTCTCGAATTGCCTAGCGAGCTTGTAACCTATTATCGTATTTCTGCTTTTCCGAGTTGTAATCAGACTATTTCAGCTAATTTATTGCATCGATTCTGTGTTTTCCATTGCGTGTTCGAGTCTGTATTAATTAGTGCTGTTAGTAGTGAAGTGAATTCATCACAGGAACCCAACGCAAGAACAAATAGGTATACTGGAGTTGTTGTATAGAGGAGGAATGCGCACCCCTACCGCACCCCTAACGCACAACAAATAGATTGAGCAAATCACAACAAAACCAGTACCAAAGAGATATTGTAGGGCCGGGTCTCAGTTAAAAATTTTGAACAAGAGAAGATTTTGAGAAACTGGAGTACAGAAGATATCGAGGAAGGTGCTAAAACTTATAAAACGCTTGAGCTGTTCCCATTACATCCAGAAGGCAGAGGAAAATATTAGGCCTCAGGGAAAAAACAACATATATATTCATTTTCTCTGTTGCGACTTTGATGCGATTAATTAATTAATTTCCTTTTTTTCAAAAAAAAATAATTAATTTTCTAATAAATCAATAAACTGTGGACGTGGACCGCTAGAAGTGGCCTAAACTTCGTATTTCAAGGTTATGAGCCCCCTACTAGTTGTAGTGGATTAGTAGATCCAACTATTTGAAATTTCAATTTGGGCCAAGCCCCGGTACATTTTCTCCTTCTCTGATCCGATCTGTAGTCATATTTTTGTACACAATAGACATGTCTTTTTCCCTTGGAATTAGCATCCTATAAAAAAAGGTTTAAAAATAGCATAGTCACAAGAGAGAATTACCAAAATGCCTATTTTTCACAAGTTTTTGCCCAAAATACTGATTTTGAAAAAAATGGCCCGAAATACCAACGGGATACGGAGAATCGTCATCCGTGTTAGCATAATACGGAACACCGTGTTCCGTATCCGTGCATGATACGGAACATGGTGTTCCGCAACACCCCATGATACGGAACACGGTGTTCCGCAACACCCCTTATATCACGGTAGACGGTGTAGCGTTTTCAGTCAGTAAAAAGGGCCAGCATGGCTCCCATATGAATATTTTGGGCCATCACCCTAGTCACAAACCGTAGAACTTTTATACAATTTTACTTTCAAGCTTTCCCCTTTTCTAAACAATATTTATACTCAATTATTTATAGATATTTACAATATATTTTGAATTTTTTATAACAAAATCTAACTATAAGTGTTTGATTTGAAAAATAATTTATAATAAACAATATAACCTATAACATAAATCAATTTATTTTAATTTAAAATTTTATAATACATATTCTCTTTCAAAAAAAAAATTAATGATCATATTATAAAATTTTAAATTAAGATCACTTTTAATGACACGATAATTGCCTATTAAATCATTTAAACATTAAACTTGACCAATAAAATAATGTATAAAATAATGTAGTAGCAGTTGTTTTAAGTTTGTTTAACATCTACTCCAATCATGTATATTTTTAATTAATATATGTCATACTAGAAATAAATTATTACTTTATTTTCAAACATTTGTCAATTTCATTTTTACATAAATTAATATATTAAAGTATTGTTTTTACATTTTTTTTTGAATAAAACTTTAAATATTATGTATTGATTAGAAGTACAAAAAGAGTATAAAAGCTTGCAAATTATATTTAAATTTGATTATTTAAACAATGTATCTTATAAAATATTTAAATTTATTATAAAACAATATTAAAAAATTATTAAAATTTATAAACATTAATTTCTCAATTTTATGAATGAGTACCATCAAATATGTATACCCTCAATCCTCATTCATACATAACTAAGATGAATTGTACTTTATGGAGAACCATCTTACATGATGAACAATTTTATTTATTTTTGATTATATAGCAGAAACAAAATTTTCCCAAAAAAAAATTAAAAAGCTAACGCCACTATGTCATCTGCCAGTCCATCGTGGCACCTGCCATGTCATCACTGATGATGTGGCAGTGCCACATCACCAATGTTGACGTGGTACTGTCACGACATCAATGGTGATGTCATCAATGCTGTGACACTACCATGTCAGCATTGATGACGTGGCAGATAACATGGCACTGTCACATTAGCATTTGGAGCATAAATTTTTTTTTTTATAGAACCAAAAAAATTTGGTTTTTTATAAAACCAAAAATATAGAACTTTAATTCTACCATACAATCAGAAATGAGTGGTTTCCCCGAGTTTCTCTACAGAATATATTATCATGATTATCTCACAATTATTATAAAATATCTCAATGTGTAATATCCAACAAAATCTTTTGAGATATTGAAATAACATTACACCTAATAAATTAAATTAGCTAAAACCAAAAAGTAGATAACATTATGTCAATACCGTTATAACTAAAATTGAAAAAAAGAAGATATTATATGATTTATTATACATTTATGGTAACTTTTAATATTATCCAGATTCAGATATAATCACAGCCATTGGATGAACCAAAAAGAAAACAAATCCAACGGTCCCAATTTTACGATACAAGCCAGGCCGATTCATCAGTATATATTGCTGGACAGCTTCTCTAAGGAACGTCGCGGTGCAGTTTCATCTCTGCTCTTCCACCCAAAAAAATCAAAAAAACAATAATAATCATCACCCTATCTCTATATCTATACATATATCTCTACCTTGATCTTTATATAAAAATATCATTCACCTTAATTTTCCGATCACCAACGATTTATCTCGATTATATCGAAACAAAAATCGTAAAAAACTCGAAAAAATGGCACAGATGCAGGTTGAGCAACCACAGATTCCGGTGACGGGAGGGAACGGTGTGGCACAAGCGAGTGCGGGTGGATCACATCAGGCGACGACGTCGTTGTATGTGGCGGATTTGGACAAGAGTGTGACGGATTCACAGCTGTATGATCTGTTTAATCAAGTTGGTCAAGTGATGTCGGTTAAGGTTGTTAAGGACAGTGCTAATGAGTCTCTTGGTCACGGATATGTTAATTACAGCAACCCCGATGATGGTCAGTCTCGTACTTTTTTATATGTTTGGACATAAACACACGTGTGTTTAAGTGTTTTGTGGGGTCTGATATGTGTTATGTTTGGTCTTTTTTATGTGTGTCCCCATTTTGTTTTGTATTTTTTGATTATTATGATCTAATGTTTAGTTTTTTCTTTTTTAATTTTTCGTTTACTAGTGTTAGTTAGATTTGTAATTTTGGTTCTTTGATTTATTATTGTAAATTAGTTGATAAATTGTTTTGTTGATTGGTTGGTTAGTTGTGAATTTGTGATGTGTTAATATCTATGTTATCCCTACTTTTCATTTTGTGTCAAATAACTGTGTCGGACTCGATACTCGGACATGGTATGAACACCCGGACATGAATTTTAAGCTAAAAACAAGTATTTTTTTTTAATATATTGCCAAGTCCGACACTTGGATACGTATCCATGTTGGACACTTCCAATCGAGTCCGGGTAACATAGGTTAATATAAGAATTATAAATTTAGAAGCTTGTTGAATGTGGCGAATGTAATATTATTTTTTACAAATTTATGTAATTGGGATCTGTATTAAACTTCTGTTTTTAAAACTATGTTATCAGCGAGTTTAAAGCCACAAGTTGTTACAAGGCAAACATCGAGTTGATTTTGATTTATATGTGAAAAAGGCAAGCATGCTCTTCATTTGTTTAATCTAGCTCAATTAATAAAGTGGAATTCTCTATATTTTTTAAGACAGTTATGATCGGTTTACGTTTACTATGCATGTAGATATTTGTGAATTTTGATTATCAGGGTCTGGATTTATGCAATCCTATGATTTGTAATGCACTAGACCTTGTGTGTTACATTTTTGTTAGTGATACAATGACATCTAATACTCATATCTCAATCGTGTACAGCTGCAAGGGCTCTGGATGTTTTGAACTTCACTCCAGTGAATAGCAAAACAATTCGTGTTATGTACTCTGACCGTGACCCCAGTAGCCGTAAGAATGTTGCTGCAAATGTATTTATCAAGGTACTGATTGACCAGAAGAGTCATACCATAATTACACGATTGGTTACTTGCCTTTGCTATGTTTGGGATGGCTGCATTTGAATTCCTTGTTAGTTTAGGGGTTCAGATATTTACAGTAGCAGACTAGTGGTCTGAGAAATATACACTCATCTGCATAATTAGGCATCCAATCTGTTTTATCCGGTCTTTATTGTATATTCTTTTGGGTTGAGAATGAGTTTTTACTTTAAACATCTGGTGGCTAATATATGAACAAAATCACATTACTGTTAAAAGATAAAGGCTATTATTGAATATCGTGGTATGTGCTAGACTGCTAGCTATGATTGTGCTCTAAAAATTCAACTTAGTTGAACGAGACTGTAAATCAAAATAGAATAGTATTGTTATATGTGGCGTTGCTTAATGGTATGGTTCTCATCATGTTCCTTTTCCTATCTGTTCATTTAAATATAATCAAATAAACTCTCATGGGTGTATTAAATATATGTGCATCCATGTAAATGCATTTAATGTTTGGTTCCTTGTTAAGCACTGTGTTTAGAAGTTTTATACTTGCATTACATTTGTGCAGAACTTGGACAAGTCTATTGATGGCAGAGCTTTACATGAAATATTTTCAAGATTTGGCACCATAAAATCTTGCAAGATAGAGACTGACGATTCTGGCGAGTCTAAAGGCTTTGGTTTTGTTCAGTTTGATAGTGAAGAAGCTGCGCAAAAAGCTATAGATAAGTTAGATGGTATGTTGATGAATGACAAGCAAGTGTACGTTGGACGTTTCCTCTCAAAAGAGGAAAGAGATGCTGCTTTGAGTAGGACAAAATTCAACAATATATATGTGAAAAATCTTTCTGCAGTTACAAGTGAAGAAGATCTTAGCAAAATATTTGGTGAATATGGTAGAATTACTAGTGTGGTTGTGATGAGGGATGTAAATGGAAAATCTAAATGCTTTGGGTTTGTAAACTTTGAAAATGCTGATGATGCTGCAAGGGCTGTTGAGGCCCTAAATGGAAAGAAGTTTGATGATAAGGAGTGGTATGTTGGCAAAGCCCAGAAAAAATCTGAGAGAATGATGGAATTGAAAACTCAGTTTGAGCACACTGCAAAGGAGCAGGTGGACAAGTCTAAAGGATTGAATTTGTATGTTAAAAACTTGGATGACACAATTGATGATGATAAACTGAAAGATCTATTTTCTGATTTCGGAACTATCACTTCGTGCAAGGTTTGTAAATGTGTGGAGATATTGAGGAATTGTATATTGTCCTTATTTTACTGTGTTTGTGCAAGTTGCATTGAATCCTTTTGATCTTCAATATAGCAGGCGTCTTAATGCTATGTAATTGATGCTTCTTTACTTTATAGGTTATGCGTGATCCTAGCGGAATCAGCCGAGGCTCTGGATTTGTTGCATTTTCAACTCCTGAAGAAGCTGCACGAGCTGTGAGTTAATATTTTTTCTAATATAATTTATTTTTAATTTTGGAATTAACAGTTTCTTAATCTACCAACAGCTTGCTGAGATGAACGGAAAAATGACTGTGAGCAAGCCATTATATGTCGCAGTTGCTGAGCGGAAAGAGGAGAGAAGAGCACGGCTGCAGGTAAATGTGACTTTAAACAGTTGGAACTTGGAACCCCAATGAGAACATGTTCTCGTTCATTATATTGTAACTTGTGAATTTTGTGCATTGGAATCAACTGTCCTATGAATTTGCTTGTTTCTTTCTTACTAAACAATGCATCTAAAAACCTAGTGGTGCTTGCGTGTGTTGTGTCTGAAATGATAATGGAATGTTGTGGACAATGCTCCCTGTAGTAGTTACCTGCTTTAGTTGTCAGTGTCAACTGTTTGTTAGTTTTAGCAAGGGCACTTCGAGGTATTAAATTACCAAAGAGAGTATAACGCGCATGATGAGTCTCTAATAAATGAGCCAAACCAGACAAACCTAGTATATTCAAGTCAAGTAGAGGTTGTTTCTGTAAAGACCCAGGCTTAGAAAAATTGACACCTTAAATTAGTTAAATCCAAAATCTCCCTGTATAGTATCTTTCTCCCATTTATACTCCTTCATTAGACTCAATCTCTTAGTGGACCTTGATAATTGGTGCCATTGCTCCTGTCAAGTTTCATGTTGAAGTCCAACATGCATTGCTAATCTATAGATTAAAAGAATTACCACACCTTTTCGTTCCTGTCTCCATTGTCCACAGCATCGTGTTTCAGTCGATCCTGTTGCATTTCACGTTTTCTCAAATCAGTTTAGTACCCAATATAGCTGAAACACGATATTCTGCTTGATTCGATTAATTTATAACTGGTGGAAAGTCCATTGTGAGGTAGTGGAATTAAGTTTTCTAAGCTTTACTATATAGATGTGAAACTCATCTAGGCTACTCTAGGACAGCAGGTTATCTGAGAGCCAAATTGTGTTAAGAATGTATTTCCTGATGATTGTCTTGTTACAGTGTACATCTAGTTCTGCTTTCATAATGGTTAGTACATATAAGATTTTGCAGATAGTAATAGTACTGCGTACATAATATGCAGGCCCAGTTCTCTCAAGTGAGGCCAGTTGCCGTGCCACCTTCTGTGGCTCCTCAGATGCCAATATACCCACCTGGTGCAGCTAATTTTGGACAACAAATCTTTTATGGACAAGGCCCTGTTGCAATTAATCCTTCTCAGGTACCAATTCCTTGACCTTCAGGTTCCACCATATAAACTTTGTGAAGATGAAAATGTCTCTGTGATTTCTTGTTCACTTTGCTCCAATTCTTGTTGATATACTAAGGCATTCAGAAATTTAAGTAGGTTTCTGGAAAGTATATATCTTTCTCTTGATTTGTGAAATACAAACAGCCACTTATACTTGAACTATTATTAATTGCAGAAATACACCTGACGTTTAGGAATATGTGATTTTTGACCTGATGTTTCATCTTTGAACCATCTTGATTTTTTTTCAAATGTTTAAATATTACTTCTAAACTTTCACGAAACTTTGCAAGAATAAGTTTCATTGAGACCTACATGCAGCATCTTTTTAAAAAAAAAAAAAAAAAACTTTCACTTGAAAAGAATAAACAAAAAATACTTAGGGGTATAGGTAAATAATCTTTCAACCTTCGAGGGATAAGTACCTGGTAGAAACATGTCAAATGTCTACTTATAAATATATTATTTTTTCAACCATAAAATTTAAAACCTGTAGAACCGATGATTTAAATCGTATATGTCTCAGACTATTACTTAATGATTATTACCCAGTAATGAAACACTTGTTCTTAACTCTTTAGTCTTTCCAAATATAATTGGTCATTCCTTTAGAAGCAAAGTCTAGTCAATGCTATGTATATTTGAACGATAGATAGAAGTCTTCCAATTTGTGCTTGGGTATGAACTTGCTGAAAGTCTAGTCAATGCTATGTATATTTGAACGATAGATAGAAGTCTTCCATTTTGTGCTTGGGTAAGAAGTTGCTGTTTTTACTGTTGATGCTATCCACAAGGGTGATGCTATGCACAATGTGCTCTGCCAGATTTACTTTACTCACTAATAAGGTCTACTGCTTCTATAGAGTTTGTTGTTCTTTCTTCTTTTGAGTAGGTGTCATGGGAGAGTTGTACAGAATGTTTATTTATACCCTTGTCTGTAGATATCCTTGTATTCTTGTTTGACATACTCGGCCTATATATATTTTTTTACAATTGGTGACTATTTGGCAAGTTCTTACTGAGTCAAATATTAAGTATGCACTAATGCAAGTCTTTAGAGCTGGGAAGAATTAAATTGCTTTTTTTTTTTTTTTCTTATTTCCTGTTTGTATGAAATTTGGATCTGATTTATCTGCATGTTCTTATGTAAGGCGATTTTTTTTTGTTCTTTGCTTGTTTAAAACTATCATATTTTTGAAGTAAAAAACCTTGAATAGATGCATTGCTCTGTATATTTTGCTTAAACAGTAGTGGTGGTAAGCATGCAGGTCTAAATCATATCTGTAGGGGCGATGCAATATTTATGATTAAAATTGATTTCCTGATTTTTCTTAAGATGTCCTTACTTACAATTCATGTTTTTGTTGCACATTTACTCCATATAACAAGTGTGATCTTCAACCTGAGTTTTTAACAAATTCTGAGCAATGATTACTTGGTACAATTGACTGGTAGTAGGAGACAGGTGAGTTTGGATGTCAGTAATAGATTATTCTAATCACAAAATTATATTTTTTAGGCCGGGTTTGGTTATCAACAACAGCTTGCTCCAGCAATGAGACCAGGTGGCGGTCCCATACCAAATTTGTATATGCCTATAGTCCCACCGGGGCAGAGGCCTGGTGGGAGGCGCGGAGCTGGTCCTGCACAACAGACCCAGCAGGCTGTTCCTTTATTACAGCATCAGGTCAACTACCTTGTACTTGATAACTAATTTGCAATTGTTTATTTTTACATCTTTTAAATTGTATGCATAAAGGTTAATAACATGCTCTGCAGATGATGCCAAGGGGACGCATGTACCGTTTCCCGCCGGGTCGTAACATGGCTGAAATGCCAGGCGGAGGAGGTGTTCTTCCTGTTCCTTATGGCATGGGTGGCATGCTTCCTCGAGATGCTGCTCCTTCACAACCTATGCCAATAACTGCATTGGCTTCTGCCCTGGCAAATGCACCAGCTGATCAGCAGAGAACTGTAAGTCCGCCACCTTCATTTAAACTGTATTGGTATGTGCTTGCTATGCAAACTAACATGGTTCTACTTTTGGTGACAGATGTTAGGTGAGAATCTTTACCCTCTAGTGGATCAGCTGGAGCACGACCATGCAGCTAAGGTCACAGGCATGCTTCTTGAGATGGACCAAACTGAAGTTTTGCATTTGCTAGAGTCACCAGATGCGCTAAAGGCCAAAGTTGCAGAGGCAATGGAGGTTCTTAAAAATGTTTCACAAGTCATCCCAGCTGATCAGCTAGCAACTCTTTCGCTCAATGACAATCTTATTTCTTAAGTTTGAAGGTGGTTATATGAAAAACCACTTGCGGTTGTAGTATGAGAAACTTAGATCTCTATAGTATGAGTTGGTTCTTTAAATTTTAAGAGTTTTGAACTATGAATTCTGTTTTGCTAGTTTGAACTATGAATCATGTTTTGTCAGTTTGAACTTTAAAATCATGTTTTGTCAGTTTGAACTATGAATCTTGTTTTGGTAGATTGAACTATGAATCTTGTTTTGCTAGTTCTTATTAAAAGTTTCTTTCACATTAAGTATTTTTGTTGAGTGTCCAGTTAAGAAATCACAAAATTGATTGTGGTTCTTGACCTTTATAGTTTTTACATAGTTCAAAAATGTCTGGAAAATTTAAAGGCTTATCAATTGTGTCGAGCACCATTATAATGCCAGGAGCCGCCAAGATGCCTAGACATGTTTGGGAGTTACCCTCAAGCTATTTGAACTTTGTTTCGAGATTAAGTTTGTGGTTTATTAGTTGCTTATTATATATAAAAATGATACAATTATATTGAAGCTTTTGAGGATTATATTTTATGATCAGTGCAATTATTTTACACTTTATTTGAATATGTAATGGGGTATTCCATTACATAATACAGATTCTAACTAAATTTGGAAGAATTAATTTGATCACGATGCAAGTTATAGTTTATTTTGAAATTTTAAAAACCGAAACCGAATGAAACCCAAATATCGCTAGTAATAAAAGGGTGAAGGTCCAAAATAATCAAAAATAAATAATGTTGGTCCAAAATATTGAAAAGCGGGAATGTGGTTTTTTTTACCGACGGGATACGGAGTTTCGTCCTTCATATTAGTGTACGCAGTTCCATATTAGCTTGATACGTTGCATGCAGTTCCGTGTTATGAAAGATACGGAATAACGTGTACTGTGATTGTACTACGCACCCAGATAACACGAAACACAATATACCATATTACACTAAACATGTTTCCTGCTCTACCGTGTCATGTAGTGCTACGGAAGACAAAATCCTATGTTGACCATATATCACGTTACTCGATTTAACGTGTATTATTGATAAATAGGACCAAACATGCTCAAATATGATTATTTTAATAATTTTCTCGTAACAAAATGACAAATAGCACGGTGTGAACTATTGTACAACCAAATCCAATGCAAAACCAAGTACAATTTGCATATTCAGTACACAAAACATTTCCTCAATTTTACAAATTAAATACAATAATATCTTTCTCTGTTTGGGATAAAAATCCAAACTTTTGTCAAAATTTTTCTATCATAAATTTAACCCAAGTTAATTGGTAAAATAAAATTATTACTGCCTTGCTCTCTTAATATCCCCAGCCCCTTTCTCACAAACCCATACATACATTTGATACCCATCATTTTTATTTTCATCAAATCCTCTCCACCCTCTCCTCTCTACACACATCTTTCGATCTGAGAGAGATTTAAGAACCATGGAGAGAGACGGGAGAGGTTTTAAAGATTGTAATTTATTATAAATTCTTTATTCAAGATTTTGTATTTTTAAGATTAATAATGTTTTCTTCAATCTCTTGTTCAGACAGTAGATCTATCATCGAATCTTGGTATGTTCCTTACTCATTTTATGTTTTGATGTATTGGGTTTTCTTGATTCTGAGTTGTTTTGATGCTTTTAGATATGAAAGTTTATGTTTTGTTTGAAATTTGCATCTTTCTTTGGTGCTCATGTGTATTTGACCTGTTTGATCTTTTATTTTCTTGTTTACAGATAGATGATTGTGTTCTTGATGCAAAGATTGAATTTTTATTAGTGTTTATAGTCTTATGATGTTTAAAGTTGTTGATTTTTTCGAGAATTTTTTTAAAGTTTGGTTTTTTATTGTCTTTTTAAGAATTTAACAATAAATGGAAGACATTTTTATGCCTAATGATTTTGATTAGCCAAATTTACATGGTGAGGATTTGAGATATTGAATTAGCTGAGTAGGTTAGAGTTGTCATACACATCTTGTGCTGTTCTTGTATCAGGTTGCTGATTTGGATTGATATTATGTTGTTCTCTATATTTTGATTCAAGGATTAGATGTAACTCAGTCTTTACCATTAATGTATTATGATATTCTTTATTAGTTAATTCAATAATGAACTTAAAATTTTTAAAACCTTTTCTGATTTATGATGATATTATTATTTGTTTCCTTTGTTATGTATCTTTTTTTAGTATTTTCGCGTATTTTCGCGCTCACACTGATGCGTATACTTGAAGACCACGTAACTTTAGTTTCCAACTTTCCATGTATGTCTAACATGAATTGCTTATCTTATTCTACACGTTTCTTTTTACATTTTGTCGGCTTGATGTAGTGACTAATTTCTCTGTCAATTTTTTTTTTCAGAACTGCCAAGCGGTTCTTACTAGTGGACCCCATCTAGATATTCTTCAAGAGCTTTCCCAAATTCTTTAGGAAGGAGCGTAGTGGGCCTAATGCAAGGGCAGAGTAGTTCTATTGGTTTTATGACGGAAATATTAAGGTTTGATCATGGGTCTACACCTAGTGAGACAGATATTGATCCAGAAAATGTGCGGAATTTTGCACCAGATCGCCTATCTGAACATGCTTCACCCAATAATACCGGCAAGACTATAATATCTGACAGGCAAGACTTAAGAACATGGAGTATGGATAATGCCGGTTCTAGTGATGTGCCAAATCAGATCTGTCATAATGAAAAGAGAGAGGAACATTCATGGTCATCTACGACAAGAGGATGTCCAGCTGGGCACAATCTAGAAAACCGATGGCATGAGTCAGGCAGTGGCCTTTCTTTAGATAATGTAAATCTAGAAAGCAGTCAGATTGCTAATGGTCCTTTGTTTATGCAGAGCTCTAGCTCTAATTCTATATCTCGAGCTCTTAACATAAATGCAGGACCTGAGGGACAGGGTGTTGATGATTGTCAAATAGTGGAGCGTCCTCTTGTATCTAGGTCTGGTTCAGGAAATACATGTCCTAATCGTAGTAGTTCCTCGATTCCGTATAACTTTCCAAGTGACGAATATGTGGAGGGCAGTGAAAGCAGGTCTAGCTCTTTATTTGAGGGCCGTTTATCCCGCAAAAGAAAAGCTACTGAAGAAAATGTCGGACAATCTTCTGGAAGTGGAAGTTCGAACTACTTTCAGCATGCAGAAAGTAGTGTATGGCGTGCTATTCCTGCGCCACGTAATACTGACAACAGCTTAAACTTATCAGCTCATTCAGAAATTTCTACTGGTGTTCATCTACCGGAGCAGGTAAACCCAAGACTTGCACTTGGTGTTGGAGATGTTACTTCTGAAAGCTCTGCTGCTTTAAGTACGGTGGAGAGTACTGAGCCTTCTCATAGGAATCTGCGATTAAGGATCAATTCTTCACCTCAACAAGATTCTTTGTTCTCCAATGTGTTTGCGGTTGGAACTGCTGTCGGGTCATCTAGTGTTTCAGCTCCCCATCAGGCATCGAGGCTTCTTCCCCATAATAATTCTTCGTCACCAGCAGTAACAGATGCAAATCCCCTAGTCCAGTCTCTTGCTCATGTTCCCGCCATGCGTCGGAATCTACAATCTTCCAGGTGGACCAGAAGTTCTAGCTCGAGAGCTGGAAGTACATCAAGTTCTGCAATTGAGGGAGATGCTGCATCCCTTGCGGAATCAAGCTCAAGAATCATGTCAAGAAGCAGAATGGAGCGTCTTATTTTTGGACCTCCTTCTGGCTTGAGAGATTTAGCACAAAGTCCCGTTGACTTGAGTTCAACCAGTGGAAATGTTAGTGTTGCTGGAAATGCAAATGTTGCATCGTCTTCTCGGGGTGGCACAGCAGAGGGTAGTCGTCAAGGTTCTGGCCTTAGCTGGTTTCCTGATCGAAGTTCTCCACAGTACTCGCAAAGGCTCTCAGATTTAGTACGTCGATCGTTGCCGTCAGCTTCTGGTCCTGAGTCTGGAGGACAGAACATCAACATTTCTTCATCCCGATCAAGCATTTCTAGCACCAACCAAGAGATGCCACTTCCATCTGAAGGCCAAGGGCGTCCTCGTTCGAGATCAGCTATGTTGTTGGATAGACATCTTGCCGGTGCTTCCAGAATATCCCATTCACTCAGAACCCTGGCTGCTGCCGGTGAAGGAAGAAGCAGGCTGGTTTCTGAGGTGTGTATTAAAGTTGTTTGATTTCTTGCCATAAACTTTTCTATTGAAATTGGAGAGCATTTAGAAAACTGTGATCTTTTTTTTTTTTTTTTTTTGGAAATGCCTAATACCATCAGAACTACAGACAAACACGAGCTAGATACATGTTAGTGTATAGATTATATGTCCCATGATTTACTCATAAATCTAATCTTGTCTGAACTCATATACATGACAAATAATAAATAATAGTATCCATTATCGGCTTATCTGGTTGATCTTTCTTAATATAATATGAGTCAGCTACATTAATTCGTCATTACTAGTTTTCATATCCAATAAGAGCAATTTTTCCCATGATATTTTGCTCTACTCTTTTTCCCACAGTTTCCTGGAAAGTCTCCTTGTGAATCCTGTTTTGTTTTTCTTTTTTGTGATTCCATATGCAGCCACACTTGGGTTCTAATTATCACATTTAGAACAAATAGGGACTTGCTATTGTTCCACTGTGTTATCTTATGTTTAATTCTAAGAAAGAAAATGCCAGTCCTCTTTTGTTTCAAGCGCAATCTCTGTTACCAGTGTCAATGCATGGTCATCTTTTCCTTGTATTCATTGTTTTCCTGCTATTTTGGGTTGCAGTATTGTCATTTGAACCTAATCCCCATCTACTAGGAGAGTGGAGCTTGATTTTGTAAAATTTAGAGTAACTAATAGGTTCTGAATTGCCATGGTGTGTCCCCTCTAATACTCATGTATCCTACATAATCATTTCATTTATTGCATGGGATACTATTGCTTCTACGTTGTGCAGTGGAGCGGGATTTAAACATATCTGAAATTGTGCTTGCATATGTTCAGTTTGAAATTGACCAAGTGTTGGTGTCATGTATTTATTGTCTTTCTCTAAGTTTGTATGGAACTGGTACAATCTCCATACCTAGGGCCAATTTTAATTATAAGAAACAAATATTGTAAATAACTGCTTGGTTTCATCTTAGGTTTGTAGACGTTTGCCTACTTTCCACCGAGGAATATTTGCCCTTTGTTTTTTGTGCAATTTTTGAAACAAGTGAATATTTGGAAACACATGTCTCTTATTAATGCATCTAACAGTTCTATTTTGTACACACGCGAACACACACACATGAGCTATATATATACACATGTTAGTGTGTAGATTGTTATGGCAGATCATTTAGTAAGTACACGCGCGGACACATGCACACATGAGCTATATATATACATGTTAGTGTGTAGATTATTATGGAAGATGTACTCATCAATTTGGTCTTGTCCGAACTCATGCATGACATGTAATAATATCCATTATCTACTTGTTAGATTTTATTTAAAAGAAGTAATTAGATTATATTGAGTCTGCTACATTAGTTTATCATTACTATTTTTCATATATCGTATATGCAATTATTACCCTAATATTTGCTCTACTCTTTTTCCGTCAGTTTTCTGGCAAGTCTTTTGTTTTGCCTTTTTCATACAACATTTGGGTTCTATTGATCACATTTTTCAACAAATAGGGACTTGATATATATTCCAATGTTTTCTCTTGTGTATAGTTCTAAGAGAGAAAATGCAAATCATCTTTTGTTATAAACACAATCTCTGTATCCAGCGTGAATACTTGGTCATCTTTTCTGTATATTCCTGCTATTTTGGTTGCAGTTTTTTCACTTGAACCTCATTCCTAATTACGATGAGAGTTAAGTCTATTTTTGGAATCAAAGTAACTATTAAATTTTTAATTCCCGTGGTGTTCCCCTCTAATACTCGTGCATCCTACAGAATTAGTTCATTTATATTGCATGTGATACCATCTCTTCCGGGGGATAAAAAATATCTCGTTTTGTGCTCGCTTAAGTTTGAATCTAGAATCAGTTAGAAATTGACCGAGTGTTGGTCTCATGTATGTATTGTCTTCTTTTAAGTTTCTATGGAACTGGCACGATCTCCCTGCGTAGGGCCAATTCTAAAAAATAAAACAACAAATATTGTAAAAAACTGTTTGGTTTTATCTTAGGTTTGTAGAGGTTTCCCTGCTTTCCACCGAGGAATATTTTCCCTTTCGTCTTTTGTGCAATTTTTGGAACTAGTGAACAATTTGGAAACGAAGATCTCTTAATAATGCATCTGAAAGTTCTATTTTTATGCCAGCAGATTCGAGATGCCTTGGATCTCATGCGCAGGGGAGAGGGATTAAGATTCGAGGTAGTCTTACGTAGTTACATATCTTATTTGTCTTTTATGTGGCATCACTTCTTTAAATAGCTTGCACTCCAAAAAATTTAAACATTAAATGTTTGTCTTCCATTTAATTGTTGTAGGATGTGATGATCCTTGATCAGTCTTTCTTCGGGATGGGTGATTTTCATGACAGGCATAGGGATATGAGGCTCGATGTCGATAACATGTCATACGAGGTTTCATTCTTAACTTCTTCATCAACATTCGATTAGTGAGCAAGCATCCCATCTCATAAGGAAAGCCTCCTATCCTAGTTGCTTAATGCATAATTTATTTGGTTATTCAGGAACTATTGGCTCTTGAAGAGCGCATTGGCAATGTGGAAACTGGAGCAAGTGAAGAAACTATTTCGAGTCGTCTGAAGCAAAGTAAGTATACAGTATCTGCAACATCTGATTTGCAGGAGCCAGAACCTTGCTGCATATGTCAGGTACAGGTTTTTCTCACCTTAAAGTTCCTCACTAAATATGTTTATCCACTTAATAATTTTCTGGGGGATGTGTGATTTATAAATCTCCATTATATCTAAATTTTCAGGATGAGTACAATAACGAAGATGATCTTGGAGAGCTAGAGTGTGGACATAGTTTTCATGTGGAGTGTATTAAAAAATGGCTAACGCGCAAGAATTTGTGCCCCATTTGCAAGACAACAGCTATGGAAGATAAAGAAAAAGCATAAATCTTATTTTCTCTTATGAACCATGTAGAAGTGAGTATGGTCGACGACTTATCTCTTTCTTGGTGTGGTTCTTTGAATCAGCTATGTGAAGACTATGTTTTACCCAAAAGGGTGCTTTCACCTTTATGAGAGATTTGCATGTACTCCTTTAATTTGTCTCAGTTTTAGTATTGTTCTCCTTTGTGGAGGGTCTATTTAACTTATGAAGATTAAAGTAGAAAATTGGATTGTTTTTCCAATATAAATTAAGAAAGTATATTTATATTGGAAATTTTTGTTTCCTCTGTTTTTTTTTTTGGTTTTTTTTTTGGGGGGGGGGGGGGGGTTTGGTACTGCCGATATTGATGTAAATGGCTGTTTTGTTTTTTTTTTTTTTTGGAGTGGGGGTGTCGGTTATGCTTATTTTCATGTAAATGGCTGTTCGGGGGGCTTATTTATTTCGAAGAAGTCCCTTCTATGACAAAGTGCCTTTTACGTTGAAAAAAAGCTAGCTGCATTGCTAGATGATGTAATTTCATCTTGCAATCAGAGTACCAGATTGCAGGACTGTTGCAATAAAGAAAACACCCCTAGACTTCAAGAAGTCATTTGGTTATTGGAGTGTTTCAAACCCTTCTCTCTGGTACCTGCCTCTCTTTTTGTATTGATCAACTTATATTTATTTAGTCGCAAAACCAAAACCATGATTTTGTCGTATCAAGTATCATTTTATTTTCAGTGATGAAACCCAGATGGTGAGAACTTTAGTATCCTTACCTCTCTGGTACCGAGATAAATATGAGAGCTCTAGGTTTGCAGCGCACCCTCACCAAATGGCCTAACTATTAAGAGATTGAGAATTCAAAGGACAAATTTTATAAATGTACTATTTAGCATGTGTAATGTACTAATCCAAATTTTAGTTGGTAGCCAAATTTGTGCTTTAGGCACAATGACACTACTAACATAGAGGAAATCTTTTGTCTGGCAACTTCTTGTAGAGCCATTGTTGCATATGTATATTATGATCATAGACTTATTTATAAAGTGCTATTGATAATGAGCACTAAAAAATTACCAAAATCTTATAAAACTAATTACACATATTCAACTTAATTATTTCTTTTATAACTTCAGAAAAGAAAGTTGTAGTAATTTTTTTTTTTTTTTATAATCCGATATCCGGACCAACTTTCCCATACCTCGATTAATCCGAAGGACTGCTAGCATACTTGTATCCACGAACCAATATAGACTTTGGGCCACTTGGCTGTAAAAAACCGAAATTCACAACAGAACTGCTGTATCTATCTATCGTTTGACTTGGCAGATTCATTCTATACCACTAAAAAAAGGCCACTAGAAACACTAAGAAAAAAGTTGAAGAGGCACTAAAATTATCATCAAGTAACTTCAAACATTTTACACAAATATCAACTTTCCTTTCCCCCATCTACCAACCACCTAATGACTAATGCATACTTACACAGTTACACGTATAGTTACACGCTCACAAACACGTATGCATAAACATTTACTTGCAGATAATAATGTGACCAATGTTTACTATCCAGTAGGGTTTATCTTGATTAAAGAAGTAGCATCACTACAGCTCTCTTCTTTTCTTCCTTCACTGTCCACAAGTCCCTACTACTCTCTTTCTCTCTCTGGCTCTCTCTCTCTCTGGCGCTCTCTCTCTCTCATTGTGTATGTGTACCTTGAGTTGATTAGCTGCAACAGCAGCAACAAAGGTTAAAAAGTGAAAAAATGTCTAGTGAAAAACATGGGTTTTTAAACAATGAGCTATCCAAGAAAACCTCAGTCTTTAACTTGCCTTTGTGGGTTGTAGTAGGAATTTGTTTTGGAGCTTCAGTTGTTCTTGTTTTCTTCTTGATTTTACTTTGGCTTACTTCAAAACGTAGCAAAAAGACTAAAACTTTACCTAAATTCAAGAACCATTCTGCTGTCAAAACCCCTGTTATAATCCCGGATGTTTCGAAAGAAATTCAAGAAATTAGAACTGATTCTTCAAGAAACTCTGACCCTTTACCAGAATCAGGTCATTTGGTTAAGGTAGAAAAGCAAGGCTTAGGTGAGAGTGAGAAAAGTAATAATGGGCCTGAGAGAATTCACATTAAAATTGGGAAGGATCATAGGATTTCGTATCCGGATTGCGGAGGAAGCTCTGGTGGAGAGGTGAAATCAGGTGATCAGGGAGGAATTGTGGTGCCTGAAGTGTCACATTTAGGGTGGGGTCATTGGTATACATTGAGGGAGCTTGAGGTTGCTACTAATTGGTTTGCTGATGAGAATGTGATTGGAGAAGGTGGGTATGGGATTGTTTATAGTGGTGTTTTAGTGGATAATACTAAAGTTGCTGTAAAGAATTTGCTCAACAACAGGTACATGCTTCAATTTTTCACTTAAATAGCTAAATTTTGCATAAAGCTGTCTACTTGAAGTACTAGTACATGCATTTGTGTGTGATTAATTTACATAGGGTTAATGTGGATGTGGAATAGTCCAACTACTTTGAATGGAATGTAGAACAATTAGGCTGGAACTTAGCATGTATATTCTAAGGTGTGGAGGTTATCATAGTTTAGTAATTAAGATTTAGTAAAAATTGATTGTTATCCATTGTTTATGTATGTTGTGTGTTTCGTTTGTAGAGGGCAAGCTGAGAAAGAGTTTAAGGTTGAAGTTGAAGCAATTGGACGTGTTCGACATAAAAATTTGGTGAGATTGCTTGGATATTGTGCGGAAGGAGCTTCAAGGTACATTTTTTTAATTACTTAGTTTCATTGTCGCTCTGCTGTTGATACGAACAACTGGGCTACTTGGCTTTCACAACTTTAATGCTGTATGGGTTTGGATCTCATACTTGCACTAAAATACTTTCGTGCTTTGTTATAGAATCCTTGTTTATGAGTATGTAGACAATGGAAACTTGGAACAATGGCTTCATGGTGATGTAGGACCTTCCAGCCCCCTGACTTGGGCTATCCGCATGAACATTGTACTGGGAACAGCAAAAGGGTACATATGAATTTATTTGTCTTCTCCTTTTGTTTCTTATCTTTGGATTGAGATTTAGTTTCTTGGGTCTTGTCTTCGCTGGTATAACTGAAACTTAATGGACCTTTCAGGTTGACTTATCTGCACGAGGGGCTTGAACCAAAAGTTGTTCACCGTGATATAAAGTCGAGCAACATTTTGCTTGATAAGCAGTGGAATCCAAAAGTATCCGACTTTGGTCTAGCTAAGCTCCTGGGGTCGGAAAGGAGTTACGTGACCACTCGTGTCATGGGAACATTTGGGTCAGATAACTTCTTGTAGCAAGTATCTTTTTAGTCTTTTCAGTCACATACTGTCCAGGAACATGATTAATTATCTCTGTTTATTCAGGTACGTTGCTCCAGAATATGCCAGTACCGGAATGTTAAATGAGAGGAGTGATGTGTATAGTTTTGGTATTCTACTTATGGAGATCATTACTGGGAGAAACCCTGTGGATTATAGCCGTCCGGAAGGGGAGGTTTGTTCTTAATTCTTCATATTAATATTCTTGGAAATGCTTTATCATCTTTTATCATTAGTTCTCTGTTTATTCAGCAACAACTCACTGTCAGGTAAACCTTGTTGATTGGCTGAAATCAATGGTTACAAACCGGAATGCAGAGGGAGTTCTAGATCCTAAATTACCTGAGAAGCCTTCTTCAAGAGCATTGAAGCGTGCCCTCTTAGTAGCTTTACGCTGTGTGGATCCAAATGCGCAGAAGAGACCGAAGATGGGAAATGTTATACATATGCTTGAAGCTGATGGTTTCACCTTCCGAGAGGTAATTTTCTTTGGTTTGTACCAAAATGTGCAGTGTATGTATTACATATATAAATATTCATATATAGATATTCAAAAGGTAAAAACCTAGCTCCCGTACTCTGATTTTGATTTCAGGACAGGAGAGCTGCACGGGAGCATGGACAATCACATCGTGATCGCATAAAGGAAAAGTTGGAGAATCGTCTTATTGAATCAGGTGACAGTAGCGGGTATGAAAGTAGTATTCAAACTAACAGGTCACTTCAAAGCAAGCAAGAATCTTACGAGCTATAGCCACACTGTAAGCTTGAAAATTTGTTCTCCTCTCACTTCTGTCATCTACTCCAAGACCTAGGTACATAGAATTCAACTGTTTTGTGTGTTTTTGTTGCAGTAGTTCCCATCACAACATTTCCTGTTGTATGCTTTGTATATTACTTGCACGATCTATTTGGGTGTTTAATCTTGATTATGAATATATGTTCTTGTAATTTTTGTGCAATGACCAGATGCTCTTACGACAAGAATATATACATTTAAATAGTTGCCCGGGGTTACATGGTATCTATTACAATTTATAATTAGAATCAGTAAAAAGTATTATGTAATGGGTGGATTGCGTAAATCTGGGGTATCGGTGAAAGTATGAGTGTAAGTATTAGAAAGAAAAAGAATAACAATGTTAAAGTATACTTAGGAAGTGATCCCTGATCACAGTTGTGGCCTCTTAAGCTATAAACCACAACCAGGGGACCCCCGTGAAATCACTATGTGACTGTGAGTGTGTTTATAAACATGAACCTGAATTCAGTAAGACACAAATAGGTTGCTCTGATTAAGACAGTTGAGCACTGGTTGAATTATTTTAGGACCCACAGTTCACATGCCAAAGATGTATGGGACTCGGATTCCTCTTCAGTGTTAATCGGGCACAAAGTTTTGGGACCTCTTCTTAACTTGTCATGTGAATGATGGGCTGGCCTGGCTTGCTTTTATTTCTCATTTGAGAAAATTAATACATTAGTATAGGAAGGATTTTTACCTCAACTGGTTGAGACTTTGGTCTTTTGGAGCTCATGTTTTTTAGTAATTTGTTTGAGGATAGTTTATTATTCTCTATAAGAGGTTATGAAAATATATGTGTAATTGTCACGCTTATGCAAATTAATCTCACCTATTAAGGCAGAGGTATCTTGCATAATATAACAAAGGTTAGCATTTAAAAATTTGTCGATAAGAGAACTTCTGACTTGCATCGTTAATGGTACTCTGGTTAGTGATGGAATAACTACTTAGCATTATAATGGTACTCTGGTTAGTGATGGAATAACTACTTAGCATTTACAAACAACCGACACTATTGTTGAAGATGTGCTGCAAAAGGCTAAATTGTCAGTGTGGAGGGGGTCAGTTGTGGCAGTTCTACTGATAAACTGGCCTTTGGAAGATGTATGAGAAAGTAAGCGGCCCAGAAAAAATCAATCCTGTGTGTATGTATATGCCCCCTCCCCCCCCCCAAATTAATGCTGCCTCCGTCACTGGTCACGCCATAACAACATGTTTTACGCATTTTGTTCACTTGGCTGAATTAAAGAGAACTCAGATCTAGTGTAAACGAGTCTAGTTTAATATCACCAATTTAGATGCAGGGTGATAAAAAAAAATGTTTACTGTTCAGCCAGTTTGAGATTACAGTCTGTCACATCTGCATTTCATCTTTAGGCTATATATATGATGTCAACTGCACCTTTCGAAAATCAAATTTCATTCGCCTAAAACTTCCATCTTTGATCCTTAAAAATTTCGGGTGCAATAGAGCTATACATTCTAAACCAGAACCATCTTTAAAAACCAGTTATTGGATAAATCAAACAAAATGCAAGGTTCAGAATTGCAATTCCTTTGCTAGATATAGTAACATCTATTAGCTCATTTTTAATCATAGGAGAAAAGCTAAGAAATAGATTTAAAATCAAGATTGTACTTTGTTTAACATGTTTCGTGTCTACTTTTAACTGCTTATTTATATAGTAAAAGATCATTTCACGAGATGGAATATAAGATAAGAAGTTAATTAGCTAATACCTTTGTGCCTAAATTTGTTGCAATAATAGGACTTCTAACTGCATGCTTACCTTTACTTTCTATCCAACAGATAGAACCATGAACAACTCTATTACTCAACCTCTTTGGACCTTCAATACTCAACTTGTAGCTTTGCTTCTCATACTTCTCCTTGAAAACCAATTTATCTGGCACAACACTAACTTTTAGTTCATCCATTTGTGTGACATTTGCCCGATACATAGTCATTTCATCTCCAATATTAGTCAGTGTCCTCTCAAACTCTTGTATGATCGTACCATTTGTAATCGTATCGTTTGTATCAAAGTATGCAATAAAAGAGGGGTAGTTGAGGTCTAGTGATGAATTGGAGCAATCTAAAGAAGCTGATCTGGTGATAGTTTGTATTTGTTTTATAGTAAAGTTCAATGCACAAAGAAGACCAATGTAATTTTCTGAACTCACGTTGTATATAAGACCGGGGTTTAAGGCCCTGTTTGGGTTTATATGACCAGCTCCTAGGGCTAAAGGTGTGGCTACTTGGTTCTTGGTTCCAATATCTTGGATGGGTTGCAATGAACTGTCCAGAATATCAGATGTTGTCATCATAGCCGATCTTATAGCTGCAGGGCTCCATTCAGGATGTGCCTGTTTAAGAAGCGCTGCGACGCCTGCTAGATGAGGGCAGGCCATTGATGTACCGGACAAGATGTTGAAATCGCTGAAGGCCTGGGCTTCCCTTAGGTGACTTGATGGAATATTAGGAGGCCAAGCAGCTAAGATGTAGTCACCAGGACCCATAACGTCAGGCTTTAATATAAACGGGCAGCTTCCGGATGGGCCTCTGGAGCTATATCTTGCCACTTTAGGTGCTGGTTTAGTACCGACTCTCGTTTTTCCAAAATCGAATCTCGCAGATTTGATCTCGTTACTAATGGTGTTGATGTAATTTAAAATGATTTCACCGCTGATCAAATTCAGGAAAAGAGCCGGAAATGAGCTCTGTAGAACGAACCCCAGGTCAGAAGTATTTGTTATAAACACACCTCCAGCAACTTCTGAATCGCGGATATTGTTATATTGTTGAGTTACTTGACCATTTTTGTCATAGCACACCACAATTTTCTGACCAATTTTCTTCAACTCATCAATATTGTCACATTCGTTCGTGAACACAACTGGTAAATCTTGGCTTCTAGTTAGATTTCCATCAGGATACAGAGACTGACCCGTGAGAACGACCCCATTCCCAAGAATTATATTTCCGAGAAACTCACGGTCCAACGTGCCAGCTGCAACTGTTAGCACCCATGGTATGCCATTGTGTAATGACTCAAGAAATGGCCCTTCATTTCCTGCTGAAGTAGACACAAAAATTCCCTTCTCCATAGCTGAAAACGCGGCAATTGCAATAGGATCTTTGTACAACGCAGCACCGTAAAACCCCATTGATAATGATAAAATGTCGACCCCATCCTCTATTGCTTGATCAATTGCAGCTAGAATATCAGAACTGACTGCACCTTCGTTAAATACAGCCTTGTAGATAGCAACACGAGCAAAAGGAGCCATGCCTCTGGCAGTTCCAGAGGCATAACCAAAATAAGAAACATTGCTTACAAAATTTCCAGCCGCTGTTGATGAAGTATGAGTGCCATGTCCATCCGTGTCTCGAGAAGAATTCATAGCAATGGTTTTGTTGGGATTAGCCGCTAGTAAACCTTTGTTGAAGTACCGCGCCCCAACAAGTTTCTTATTGCATAGTGATGAATTAAATCGTATGCCAACTTCACATTTCCCTTTCCATTTTAATGGAACTTCAGACATCCCATGGTCATTAAAGCTTTCACTCTCTGGCCAAACACCTGTGTCAACAAATCCGATGATAACATCACTCCCATATTTGGACCTAGGCCATGCACCGTTATTGATGTTTAAGCCAAGAAACTTAGAGGAATAAGTAGTGTCAAGTTTTACATCCATGTCGCTGTAGGAAGAAACATAGCCTGGAAATTTTCGAACATTTTCGAGTTCAGAATCCGAAAGAACTGCACTAAAACCATGGATGACATTAGAGTAAGTGTAGATGATTCTTGAAGATGGCAAAGAAGATAATACAGAATCCATGTACCAGCTGTGGGGGTTAATAAATGGTTTGGGCTTAGCTGATAAATCCATATGAACAATGTAAGAGTTTGAGTTGGCTAAAGTACTGTATGTGAAGTGTGAGATTGTAATGAAGAGCAGTATTAACAAATGGATAAGCTGTGTAGCCATGGTTAAGAAATGAAGTGAGATACTTGGAATTCACTCTGTGCTTCTACTATTATATTGAGAGTTGAGAGCATGACAATGATAGGTAACCGGTCCGTAACAGGCAATTTTTTGTTAATAATCTATTAGCTACAATTTTTTGCGAGATAGAAAAAAGGGTATTAAGCAGAAAGAGACGACGCGACTCTCGCATTCATAACAATTTTCATTACTAAATCTATCACGAAAAATTGTTATGGATTGATAATTGTAACAATCAATTGTTAGAGATCAGAACCTGATTATAAAGCTCAACTGGTGTATTATCCTTTTATAGTGCATTATAAAATAGTAACTTGTGTATTATGAATGGATGATTGTAACAATCGATTGTAGCTAAAAGCGTTTATAAAGTTCTAACTTTGTGTATTGTATATTTCAAAAAAAAAAACTTTGTGTATTGTCCTTTTATGGTGCATTATGCATTATAAAAAATAGTATTTGGGAGCGTCAGAGCTGCCTCAGTGGAAACGAGACCTATCGTTGATTCAAAGGGTCACGGGTTCGAACCTCACCCGCCCTCTGCGAGTAGCCGTGTTGGAGAAACAGTGAAAACTTTGACCAAGACAGGGTGTGATGTATCTTGCGTATCGCAGGGAAGCCCAGCCACTGGGTCTTACCGCACGATTAGCATGATTTACATGTCGGTGTTAACCATGAGGCTGGTTGGCCGGTCCTTAAAAAAAAAAATGACCAAAATAGTATTTGGTAGGCAAGATTGAGCAGAAAACTGAGTGACAATGCTTGCAAAGATTCTCGTGATTATATGCAGATTCGATATCAATATATATATACAAATGAGGATAGCGGGAATTTAGCTGGCGCTCTAATATCGTCTCAATCTATTTTTCTAATTTTCTAGAATAGGAGTTCGAATTTATAGAGAATAAGAGTTCGAATTTATAGAAAAAAAATATATAAATAAAAGTTCTACTAGAAGTAAAATAGGTGTTTGAATATATAGAGCAAACATATAATTAAATATTTTATAGAAAGTGCGATCTTCTTAAATTATATATTTTTATATAAGTTAATTATACTTATATTAAGAAAATTTATACATAAATCCAATACTATTGTCATATAAAAGTCACCGTATTTAAAAAGAAAAGAATTGATGTTAATAAAAGAACAATCTCACGGAGGAACCCTAAATAAATACAGGAGTATCTATAATATAAAGATAAAATAAGATGTGTTTTCATTTTCTAAAACTCCAAAAGTTTTAGAAAGTCTAGGGAAAGTATAAATTGGAATTCACTCTATTTTTTAGGTTTTGATTTTAAGGAAAAAAAATTGTTGTGTAAGATAAGTATCATCAATATTATAATGAAGTTGGAATTTCGATCCCATACGAGAGCGGCTCGAAACGTGTTTAACGGGAAGACGACTCACTATAAAAGATTGTACTAGCTATTAAAATATCATATTAATGTTATAAATTTTATTCTATTTTTAGGATTTGATTTTTATGGATAAACATTATCATACAAGTAATATATGTAAAAGTTAGGTTTTTGGTCTTAACGAGAGAGCGGATCAATAGTAATAACCGTGTTTATAACAAGAAAGCGATTCATTAGATAAGACCGTATAAAAGATGTTTAAATATATAAGTAATACATAAAATAAAATGTTTTATTGGAAGTAGAATACGAGGACGGTGGAGACGTCTTATACGATTTTTTAAAGCTATACATCTTTTTTCCTAGAAATCCTTTATTTTAACTTTTTTATACAAGTTAATTATAATTGCATTACAAAAATATATCCATAAATGTAATATTATTCCCGTAACGAAAAGTCTTCGTATTTTAATTTTTTTATATGTTAAAATAACAGAAAGACATTCCCATGCGGAAACTGTAAATAAATACAAAAATATCTATAATATACATAAAATATAAGATGTATTTTCATCTTTTAAAACTCCATAAATATTAGAAAGTTTAAACAATATAAAAATTGAAATTTACTCTCTTTATATAATGAAGTTAGAATTTTGGTTTCAAATAAGAGCGGCTTGAAACGTATTTAACAGGAAGACGGCTCGCTAGAAAAGATTGTATTAGCAATTAGAATTTGATACCGAAGTTATAATTTTTTTTATTTTTACGTTTCGATTTTATGGATAAAAAATATTATATAAATCTTTATAATATATGTTAAAGTTGGGATTTCGGTTTTAACGAGATAGCGGCTCAATCGAAAGAATCGTATTTAACAAGAAATCTATTCATTAGAGAAGATTATTTAATTATTAAAATTTAATATTAATATTATAAATAAACGTAAATGTATTAAATTTTTAAAAAATATTGTAATGCCGCCGCGAAGCGCGACTTTATCAACTAGTTATATTATTAAAAGTAGAATATAGTGCTTTTCTGGTACTGATAAAACATGCATGTGAACCATCTGATTGTATTCTGTATAAACGGCGGTCGTGTTATTCATGATTGTAAATATGTAGTGTCGCACTGTCGTTGAATTCTAACCTCTGCCTTGAATTACAGTATGTTTGATAATTTCGGATTGAGCTCAATGCATCTAAATTTAACTTTACTACGTTCTAGATTTCGTTTTAACGAAAAAAGTCGTTACAAGAATTTGAGTTACACAAATTTTACGAATTTAAATCTTTAATATCTAGCAAACTACACTAGTAATTTTTTGCAGTGGTTCTCGTTTGAATCAAATCCTATTATTCAAATTATTATTGAAATCAAATTTTCTTTTATGATGTTTCCGTTAAACTTGAAGTTGTATATTTATTTTTGGATTTAAATTTGAATAAAAACTTAGCTTACTTAGTTATAATACCACTCAAAGTGGTGTTTGAGGAGGGTAGCAGACCATGCCCCTATACAATACCGAAGGACCCCCGGCCATTACAAATACAGAAATACAAATACAGAAAGGAAACCTAATACAAACTAAGAAAACTCACGCACACGCAGGAGTCGAACCCCCGACCTCCTTCAAAGGAGGCCAGTGGCTCAACCACTGCACCAACATGTTGTTGGCTTGGATTTAAATTTGAATCTATCTTTAAAATCCAAAAATATTTAAAATTAAATTTGAATTTGAATTTAAAAAATCTGCCAACCCGATCCCTATATATGAAGACAATGGACCAAACATGCACAAAAACATTGCGGTAACTCTAGAAAAACCAAGCTCAATGTATTTAAATTTGACTTTACTACGTTCTAGATTTCGTTTTAATGAAAAAAAAATCGTTACGAGAATTTGAGTTGTGCAAATTTTATGAATTTAAACCTTTAATATCTAGCAAACTACAGTAGTAATTTGAACTTTAATTTGATAGTCTGGGTTAATCCCGTGCATGAGTTTCTTTGCGGTGGTATACTGGTACTTATGGATGGTAATGGGTCGGGTCGGGTCGGATTTTTAAGGTATTCAAGTTCAAATCTAAATCAATTAATCAAATCCAAATCCAATCCAAATTAATGGGAAGTTAAAATCCAATTCCGAACTAGGCCTGGTCGGGTTCGGATCGGATTGACCTAAATCCATATCCATTTGTTTTTATCAGATTCGGATCGGATCGGATCATACCTCGAATATTTTAGAGGTCGATCCATATCCAATCCATTTAGTTTAATGAATAAACGGATCGGATTTCGGATATCCATTACTCCATTTATTTTTTAAAATATAAAAAATAATCACATTCATTCACCATTTTAAGAAAAAATTGGTAAAATTTGAGAAGTTATAATCTAAAATTCAGTGTATAAATTTTAGTAGCAAGTAAAAATTTAAATTATTTTGATAATTTTATTGTTCAAACATAATATTTAAAAAAACATAAATCACAAGTTCAAATCGAATAAAGAAATATATGAAGTCAAGTACTTCGAAAAAAAGAAATTTACTTTTTTCTGTTCAAACATATTGGTTAAAAAAACATAAATCACAAGTACAAATCGAATAAAAGAAATATATGAAGCCAAGTACTTCAAAAAAAAATTATTTTTTTCCTAGCCTACACATCGCCACATCGCCTCTTTCTTCGCTGCAGTACAAGTAAATATATGTAACCATTCATCCATTAATAAAAATCACTCTTCGAACATATTTAAATTATAAATGCAAGTTTCTAATACAGAAAATTGACATTAAAATATAAATACAAAAAAATATAATGACGTTAAACTTTAGAGACTTGAGTGTATAAGGTTTAGGATTTTCAATAACGTAACTTATTACAATATGAAATATTTAAAAAAATAATTACTATATATATTATATAATGTATTATTATATAATTAAACGGATCGGATCGTGGATAAGCGGAGCGGATCAACATAAATCCATATCCGATCCATTTATTATTCGGGTCATTCTTATCGGATCGGATCGGATATCCACTTAAATCAGTGCGGATCGGATCGAATATCCGATCCATTGACAGGTCTAATCCGATCCAACGGAATTTGGATCGGGTTCGGATTTATCCAAATCCAAATTCAAATTGTGAAACTCCTAAAATAAAAAATTGCTTTGTACTATTTATTTAGTCTGAACCTAAAAATTCATGAAATTTTAATTTTAAATACAATATTTAGCTTACAAACCAAAAATAATACTAATCATTATAAAATCCAAATAAAAGTTCAAATTTTAGAGTTTTAGTTCACAGATTAAAACAAATTACAAGAATAACAATTAATACATGTATTAGTAAATATATGTATAGAGAAAAGTTATATGGAGTACTTATTTAATTGGAGTACTTGGAGTATATATGTTCTGCATTTCAAAATATTATAAAATTTATTATTTTGCGAATCTTATTATACGAATATCTTAACTTCACTAATAATCTCGAAAATCATGTATGTTTTGCAATATGTTCATCTTGAAAATCCTTTATATTTTGCAATCAAAACATATATGTTTTGCAATCCAAATGTGTTTCGCATAACAATTCGTTTTGCAATATTTTGTTAGCAAAACATACAAAATTTTCAAGATTTTCAATGAAATAGTGATATTCATGTAATAAACTTTGCAAAATTTTGAATGCATAATGTATATGTACTCCAAGTACTCCAATTAAATGTGTACTTCATAGAACTTTACTCTATATGTATATTACATATATTAATGTATATTACTACATCTAATATACTACATATATTAATATATATTACTATTAATGTATATTGTATATACATTAATACTGTATATTACTATTAATGTATATTCCCTCCGTCCCAATGATTTCTATTTTCTATACATTGGGGGCGTGACACGCATTTTAAAGCTCCTAACTACTATAGTTACATAACTTATTTTTACAATTTTTTTTTGTATAAAAATAGAACAATCCTACTTTTATACAAAAAAAAATTCAAAAATAAGTTGTGGAACTATACTAGTTATGCACCTTAAAATGCGTGTCAGATACTTTAAAAAAAGCGTATAGAAATGAATGGGACGGAAGGAGTATAATACATGTACTAATGTATGATACTATTAATATATATTATATATGTACATTAATAATATATATGTATTTGACTTTTTTCGGCTTTCGAATTTGGATCGGGTTATGAATTTCGGATCGAGTTCGGATCAAAATACCTAAAATCCAAATCCAAACTCTTTTGAATTTGAAAATTGAATCCAAATCCATATAAAAAAATCGGGTTCGATAAAATCCAATCAAATTGATATGGAGCGGATATCCATTAAATCGAATTTTCTACCATCCCTACTTGTACTTGCATTGTTGGGTTAACAAGTAATTAAAGATTTTTTTTATATAGTTATTTACTCTTTTCTTTAATTTTAAGAGTTTTTATATAATTTTTTAATTTATTTTATTAAAACATTCGTGGTCTTCCATTTTTTTTTATAAAAGTGGAGTAATAAAATGAATAAAGAAAGCAAATCTAAAATATATAGTTTTTTTGAGGAAAAAATCTAAAATATATAGTTAAAATTAATACATTCGTGTATGTTTTGCTTTCCAAAAAAAAATGTGGTGTTTTGTTTATTTCAATTATGTATGCGTAATCAAAAAATATGTGATTGAGATAAAAAGAAAATGTGTGCAATTTTAATTTTCATTTCGGCGGTTGGCTTTTTGTGAAATTAAACAAATGGGTTATTTACGATAAGTTGAAAATTCAATTCTCCTTTAAATTTGTAATCTATACAATATTTATCTTTATAGTAACTCTATCTCTTTTTGTTTTTATTTCTTTCATAATCCAATATTCGAACCAGATTTTACGTATCTTTCGAACCAGATTTTACGTATCTTGATAATTCGAAGAACTTATAACACATTCATATCCAATTTATAACAATATTTGGTAACTTTAGCATTTTTTTTATTGGAAACTGGTGAGGAGCCACAGTTTGATATAAATTATATCTAACCAACCCATCTTACACCATTAAAATCATAAATCGACAGTCAAATTTTAATTTTTTTATGGGCTTACGCTATATAATATAGCGGAATACACTATATTATGTTGCGTAAGTTTTTTTTTTGAATTCCTATCTTACCCTTAAAAGCTTATGCTCTATTATAGTTTGTAGTCGAGTACTAGGCTCGTTTCAGCTCAAACAACCCTTGTTGTTTTGAAATATCATTTTGTGAGATTGTAGAAGTTTATATCCGTCCATTTTGAAATCTACAATCAATTGGAGATTATACATTGATGTTTTTCTCTCTCAATTAAAATCTACCAGGAGGAGTACGCTATATTATAGAGCGGAACACGTGGCAGATTTCAGCGCAAAAAAGAAATTAAAAAATATATTAACTTACGCTTCATTATATAGCGTAATACGCTATATTATATAGCATAATCCGCTATATAACAGAGCGTAAGCTTTTTCATCACTTTTCATCCCAACCGTCCATTTGTTTGGTGGATGGTTATAGATGGGTTAGTTGGATATTAAAAAATATGCAACTGTGTGTTAGTATTGGTGCCCTAGAGTCAATACAAACAATTGTATTTGTGTTTGAGTGATTTTATATATTTGATATATATATTTATTATTGGCTTTATTTACTGCGAAATAAATAAAGTATAATAAATGTCCTTAGAATCTTGATACAAATTATATAGTTGCAAGTATGTGACTTGAACATGAGATTATATAATGATTGTATCATATTCTTAAATGTCCCTAGCCGAGTATTATTATTACTTAGGACAATAATAATACATTAAGGCTAGTATGTTTATTGACAAGATGACCACATCTCATTGGTCATAAGTATGTAGATACTAAAAGCAATGCATAGGTAAATGTACGAGTACAGGGTACTGGACAGACCCACCGTGAGATACATCATGGTAAATAATAATAATAATAATAATAATAATAATAATAATAATAATAATAATAATAATAATAATAATAATAATAATAATAATAATAATAATAAATGTGTCATATGTATTCTCACAGTGATAATGGTGTAATGATCCTTAGACCTGAAGTCGTTATAATTCTACATGAGAATTAATATATTTTGAATTCGTCAAAAGTTATCTTTAGCCGGATAATGATAAAGGTGAATATCGGATATATTATGAATCATGTGAGAAATATGAACGATCTAGATGGGATTTAATTCTCCTGATAAAGGAGTGATATTATCGGCCTCTTGTTTGAGTGAGACTATGAAATGCATGGCCATGCTCAAATGTTGATTTGATTATATAGTCTACTCATCGATCAAGAAAATGAAGATTAAATTATGAAGAGGATGACACATTACATGCCTCGAGTTTAATCTATAATATCATGATTTAAAGGGATTATATTACATGGAACATTAGTCATAAAAGGTTGATTGAATCGTTGATTTAATTATTGTTTAATTGGGTAGCAATAATGTGTTACTAGACGCCGCTTATTGTTTACAATTTTATTAAAGAATAAAATTGTTGCCAATTAAATAATAACCTACAGGGTCACACACATAGAATGTTTAAAAGGGAAATTAATTTATTTTATGAATTTAAATTAATAATAATTTAAATTATGAATTTAAATTAATAATAAATAATAATTCGAATTTTATAAAATTAATTAAGTGAGACTTGATTAGTTAAAGATAAAATTTGAAGATGTATTTTCTTGACTTATTTGATTAATTAAGTATGACTTAATTAATTTATTTAAATAAATAAGATTTGTTTAAATAAAATGGCCTAATTGTTTAAGGCTCCATTTGGCTTTGTTTTTCTATAAAAGCCAAGAGTTGGCAAGTCATATAGGGAGAGATGAACTGAAAATTCAGTTTATACAAGAGAGAAACAAAGGGGAAAAATCAAGCTAAGTCAAGAACACATCCAAGGTTATTTATTTTTGGCTAGTACCTCGTCCCGTGGCGAAGTCGTTCGACGATTCAAGCAATCATTCAAGTGTGGATACCGGTGGAGGAGTTATAATTTTAACTCTCAAGATCAACAAGCTAGGATCTCCATTTGTCATCCATTGGAAAGCTTAAACAAGGTACAATCTTGTTCTTGAGAATTTTATAACATGATCATCATTTTATACATGGATCCGGGCTTTGGAATTCGTTTTTAATTGTTATTTACGTTATTTCCGTTGCGTTATTATGCCCGAATTCCAACAATGGTATCAGAGCTACATGTATAAAAGGATGATTTGGTGTTTTGTTCTTGAAAATGGATCATACATGAATTTTATGAATTTTTGCCATGCTTCATTTTAACATACAAAAGATTTTATAAAATGTTATGATTGTTTGTATGATGTTATAAATTGTTATAACATGTTTTGGATGATGTATTATATGTTAGATATGTTAATCACATCATTGGCATAATTTTAGAATTGATTAAAACTGAAAAATAAATTTTCTGCACTGTTCTGGAGCTTTCTGCAATTTCTGGGAAAAACTGCATGTACAGGTGTTGCGCATTCTGGTAATGCGCAACAGGAATTACAGATGGGTTGCGCATGTCCGACATGCGCATCACCCGGAGAAAGCAGGTGTTGCGCATGTTCGACATGCGTATCACAGTTTTGAAAGGTGGAACGCATGTTTCACATGCGCGTCTTACCAGTGTCAGTAGTAAGAGTTGGCGTGCTGTTGGCTGTTGCTTTGATTTGTTTTATTTAATTCTAATTTTTTTATTCTAGCTTTTGCTTTTGTTTTAATAATGCAATTAGTTGCCATGTTAGACTTATTGCTATTAATCATTAGATTCCTAAATGATTAAAGTTTTAATAATTGAATATTTAAATCATGGATTTAAAAATTATTATTAATTCAAAATTTTATTAATTAATTTAATTTCGAATTTTAATAATATATTTAAATTATGAATTTGAATATTATTATTAAATTCGAATTTTGATTAATTAATTTCGATTTAATTTTTTTTTATTCGGATTAAAATTTTAATTAGTTAATTATATTAATTCGAATTTAATTAATTAAATTTGATTTATTTATTTAATTCCTTTTTAAATTGAGGAGTTAAATATTAATCGATGTGATCATGATTAATTTGATGTCTATAATTGTTATATGAGCATGGTGCATTGGTTATGGCCTAAAGACCCGTAGAATAAATGTTTTAATTTTATTTATGGTCTGTAATAATTAAATACGACTTGCATGTCGTTATTCTTGTAATTATTATTTCTCGAATGCAACTCGAGTTCTTTTGTAATGTATTTCAAAACGAGCTTGGAGGCAATCAATGGAGGCTTTGGAAGCAATGAAGAATTTTGTAATAATTAGTTATTACAACCATAGATTGACCTTGATCTTTTCATTAGCTCGAAAAGATCGCATAGGATCGGGCCATAACCATTGCACGTTTAATTTTGCGTAACTGCACTTTACATATGATGCATGGATATATTAGATATATGAATGGATGCATGGATGTATGGATATTTTAGAATGTATGTATTAGATACGACACATATGCCATGTTTAAACAAGATAAAATCTGTAACGATTTAAGATTTAAACAGACGATCAAGATCGTTAATTTTTTCTAAAAAATCCCTTAAGAAATATTAAGTTAAACAGATGCTTTCCAACAAATAACACTCATTAAATCCTAGATCATTGAGGAGTGGATTTGCCAAAGCAAGGGCTTCTCTTTTATCGTGGTGAGATGTGATTAAGTAAACAAGCTTACTTAAATTGTTATTGTTGGGTTCAACTTAAATAAGTCGTCATAATAGGATTATGAACTTATAAGCATAGAGTTTAGTGAAATCTATTAGATAGATCGGAGCAATATGTTGTTCACTAAACTATCCAAGAGTTATATACGATATAATTGACATAACGGTCTACCTAAATAATCATGTTTAAGATGAAAGCCAAAGCTGACTTAAAATATGATGAAATATGGATCTTGGCTCACTAAGAAAGGTTTTATGGGAACCATTTTCCGAATTGATAGTAAGGGCTATTAATTTGATAAAAATAGTGGGAGGTATATTACGAATATGCTATAAATCAACTTGAACATAATTGGTTTTACGAAACATGCAAACTAACTCATTTTATGCGCTTTTACAAAATTGTAGATAATAAATGGCAAACAACACAAACCACTTTTCGATACGATCAGTCCTAGAAAAGGAAAAGCTGACAGGGACAAACTTCCTAGATTGGTTTAGGAACTTGAGGATTGTCCTCAGGCAGGAGCGAAAGCTGTATGCCATTGAAGTTCCTCACCCAAATCCTCTTCCTGCTGGAGCCACACGTGCCGAGCAAAATGCTTATCAGAAGCATTTGGATGACTCAGCTGATGTGTCATGCCTTATGCTTGCATGCATGGCTCCTGAAATTCAAAAACAACATGAATTGATGAATGCTTTTGAAATAATTGAGCACCTCAAAAGCATGTTTGAGGGACAAGCTCGCCAGGAGAGATATGATACGAGCAAGGCTTTGTATGCTTGCAAACAGGGAGAGCGAGACCCGGTTGGACCACACGTTCTTAAGATGATTGGGTACATTGAACAACTAAGTACCTTGGGCTTCCCGATTGGTCCGGAGGCTCAAATAGATTTGATCTTACAATCACTTAACAAGAACTTTTCTCAATTCGTTATGAACTACAACATGAATGAGATAGATAAGACACCCACTGAATTGTTGGGCATGTTAAGAACTGCTGAAACAAACATTCAGAAGGAATCTCCTACTCCCATGCTGATGGTGAACAAAGGAGGTGCCAAGGGGAAAAGAAAGTGGAAGGGCAATAAGAAGAGGAATGTGTCCAAATCTGCTGCCAATCCTAATTCTGCTCCCAAGAAGGCTACCAAGCCTAAAGGAGGTGTTGAAAAGGGTGATTGTCACCACTGTGGTAAACCGGGACACTGGAGGAGAAACTGTCATGCATATTTTGAAGAACTTAAGAAGAAGAAGGCTGCTGGCCAGACTTCTGCTTCAGGTATTTATGTAATAGAAGTCAATTTGTCTACTTCTACATCTTGGGTATTGGATACCGGATGTGGTTCTCACATTTGTATAAATGTGCAGGAACTGCAAAGGAGTAGGACACTGGCTAAGGGAGAGGTAGACCTACGAGTTGGAAATGGAGCAAAGGTTGCTGCTTTGGCTGTAGGGACTTACCATTTATCGTTGCCCACTGGGCTTATATTAGAACTTGAAAACTGTTTGTATGTGCCTTCTATTTGTAGAAACGTTATTTCTGTTTCTTGTTTGGACAAGAAAGGTTTTTCATTTACCTTTAAAGACAATGGTTGCTCTTTTGGTTTGAATGACATTACCTATGGTGTTGCACAATTATTTAACGGTTTGTATGTTCTTAATTTAGATACTCCTATCTTGAATGTAAATAACAAACGACTTAAAACTAATGACTGAAATCAAACATACCTTTGGCACTGTCGTCTAGGCCATATAAACGAGAAACGCATTTCCAAGTTACATCAAGATGGTTTCTTGGATCAGTTTGATTTTGAATCATATGATGAATGCGAGGCTTGTTTACTAGGCAAGATGACTAAAGCTCCTTTTACCGGACAAGGTAAGAGGGCCACCGTACGACTAGAACTAATACATAGCGATGTATGTGGTCCTATGAGATCGATGGCAAGGGGTGGCTATTTCTACTTCATTACGTTTACTGATGATTTCAGTAGATACGGATATGTATATCTTTTGAAGAACAAATCCGAAGCATTTGAAAAGTTCAAAGAGTATAAGGCAGAAGCAGAAAAGCAAACTGGCGAAAGCATAAAAACTCTAAGATCTGATCGAGGAGGTGAATACTTAAGCCATGAGTTTAAGAACTATTTGAGGGAGTGTGGTATTGTATCACAACTAACTCCTCCTGGAACACCACAATGGAATGGGGTTTCTGAAAGGAGGAATCGTACCTTGTTGGACATGGTGCGATCTATGATGAGTCAAGCAGATCTTCCAATTAGTTTCTGGGCTTATGCCCTGGAAACGGCTGCATATACACTAAACCGTGTTCCTACTAAAACGGTTCAACAAACTCCATATGAGATATGGACAGAGAAACGGCAAAGCATGTCCTTTATGAAAGTATGGGGATGTGAAGCATTTGTGAAACGCCTAACATCAGACAAGCTTGGACCGAAATCTGAAAAATGTAATTTTGTGGGATACCCAAAGGAAACAAAGGGTTATTCTTTCTATAGTCCCTCGGAGAACAAAGTAATTGTTGCTCGAACTGCTGTATTCTTGGAAAGAGAGCTAGTCTCTAGAAAAGACAGTGGGAGGAAAATAGATCTCGATGAAGATCGAGAACCACTTGATAACGTTGAACCAGAGGTGGAACATGAGCAAGAAATACAAGATAACATTGCTCAAGAAACACAGGTTGTTCGTAGATCTAGTAGGATTCGCCATGAGTCAAAGAGGAATTATGGATTTCTCTTAACTCAAAATGACGAAGTGATGCTCATAGACCAAGATGAGCCTCTCACCTACCAAGATGCTATGAACTCACCAGACTCTGAGAGATGGCAAGAAGCCATGAATTCTGAGATGGATTCCATGTATGAAAACCAAGTATGGACTTTGGTTGATCCACCTGAAGGGGTAAAACCTATAGAGTGCAAATGGATTTTCAAGAAGAAAATCGACATGGAAGGTAAAGTACAGACCTATAAAGCTCGACTGGTTGCAAAAGGTTTCAAACAAATTCATGGTATTGACTATGATGAAACCTTTTCACCAGTAGCAATGATAAAATCCATCAGAATTTTGCTTGCAATAGCGGCTTACTATGATTACGAAATATGGCAGATGGATGTCAAAACAGCCTTCCTTAACGGGAGCCTTGAAGAGGATGTGTACATGACACAACCTGAAGGTTTTGGAAATCCAAAGGATGCCGGAAAGGTATGTAAGCTGCATAGATCCATTTATGGATTGAAGCAGGCCTCTCGGAGATGGAACATCCGGTTTGATGAAATAGTCAAAGGTTTTGGCTTTATTCAGAACGTGGATGAACCATGTGTTTACAAAAAGGTTAGTGGGAGCCATGTGGCATTCCTAGTATTATATGTCGATGATATATTATTAATAGGGAATGACATTCCTTCTCTACAGGCTGTAAAGACTTGGTTAGGACAAAGTTTTTCTATGAAAGACTTGGGCGAGGCTACCTATATATTAGGGATCAGGATCTATAGAGATAGATCAAGAAGATTAATCGGCTTAAGCCAGAGTACATATATTGACAAGATTTTGCATCGTTTTGGAATGCAAGATGCAAAAAGGGGAAATGTCCCCATATCTCATGGGATAACGATCTCAAAAGAGAATGGTCCTAAATCATTGGATGATAAGGACCGCATGAGTAAGATTCCATATGCTTCAGCAATTGGATCTATCATGTATGCAATGATATGTACTCGTCCGGATGTCTCGTATGCTTTGAGCATGACGAGCAGATACCAGTCTAATCCAGGTGAAGGTCACTGGACGGCGGCCAAGAATATTCTTAAGTATTTGAAAAGGACTAAAGATTCATTCTTGGTGTATGGAGGAGAGGAGAAGCTAACGGTAAAGGGTTACACGGATGCTAGTTTTCAGACTGACAGAGATGACTCTGTGTCTCAGTCTGGATTTGTGTTTTGCCTAAATGGAGGTGCTGTAAGCTGGAAAAGTTCGAAGGAAGACACAGTAGCTGATTCTACAATGGAATCCGAGTATATTGCGGCATGTGAAGCAGCCAAGGAGGCTGTATGGATACGGAAGTTCATTACAGTACTTGGTGTAGTTCCATCGATCGCAGATCCCATAGATCTTTACTGCGATAATAATGGAGCTATAGCACAAGCCAAGGAGCCGAGAGCTCACAGCAGAACAAAGCATATACTTCGGAGATATCACCTTATTCGAGAGATAAATGATAGAGGAGATATTCACATATGTAAAGTGCATACTGATGATAATATTGCAGACCCGCTGACTAAGGCTCTGTCGCAGCAGAAGCATGAATGTCACACTAGTAGCATGGGTATTCGATACATGGGTGATTGGCTCTAGTGCAAGTGGGAGATTGTTAGTATTGGTGCCCTAGAGTCAATACAAACAATTGTATTTGTGTTTGAGTGATTTTATATATTTGATATATATATTTATTATTGGCTTTATTTACTGCGAAATAAATAAAGTATAATAAATGTCCTTAGAATCTTGATACAAATTATATAGTTGCAAGTATGTGACTTGAACATGAGATTATATAATGATTGTATCATATTCTTAAATGTCCCTAGCCGAGTATTATTATTACTTAGGACAATAATAATACATTAAGGCTAGTATGTTTATTGACAAGATGACCACATCTCATTGGTCATAAGTATGTAGATACTAAAAGCAATGCATAGGTAAATGTACGAGTACAGGGTACTGGACAGACCCACCGTGAGATACATCATGGTAAATAATAATAATAATAATAATAATAATAATAATAATAAATGTGTCATATGTATTCTCACAGTGATAATGGTGTAATGATCCTTAGACCTGAAGTCGTTATAATTCTACATGAGAATTAATATATTTTGAATTCGTCAAAAGTTATCTTTAGCCGGATAATGATAAAGGTGAATATCGGATATATTATGAATCATGTGAGAAATATGAACGATCTAGATGGGATTTAAATCTCCTGATAAAGGAGTGATATTATCGGCCTCTTGTTTGAGTGAGACTATGAAATGCATGGCCATGCTCAAATGTTGATTTGATTATATAGTCTACTCATCGATCAAGAAAATGAAGATTAAATTATGAAGAGGATGACACATTACATGCCTCGAGTTTAATCTATAATATCATGATTTAAAGGGATTATATTACATGGAACATTAGTCATAAAAGGTTGATTGAATCGTTGATTTAATTATTGTTTAATTGGGTAGCAATAATGTGTTACTAGACGCCGCTTATTGTTTACAATTTTATTAAAGAATAAAATTGTTGCCAATTAAATAATAACCTACAGGGTCACACACATAGAATGTTTAAAAGGGAAATTAATTTATTTTATGAATTTAAATTAATAATAATTTAAATTATGAATTTAAATTAATAATAAATAATAATTCGAATTTTATAAAATTAATTAAGTGAGACTTGATTAGTTAAAGATAAAATTTGAAGATGTATTTTCTTGACTTATTTGATTAATTAAGTATGACTTAATTAATTTATTTAAATAAATAAGATTTGTTTAAATAAAATGGCCTAATTGTTTAAGGCTCCATTTGGCTTTGTTTTTCTATAAAAGCCAAGAGTTGGCAAGTCATATAGGGAGAGATGAACTGAAAATTCAGTTTATACAAGAGAGAAACAAAGGGGAAAAATCAAGCTAAGTCAAGAACACATCCAAGGTTATTTATTTTTGGCTAGTACCTCGTCCCGTGGCGAAATCGTTCGACGATTCAAGCAAGCATTCAAGTGTGGATACCGGTGGAGGAGTTATAATTTTAACTCTCAAGATCAACAAGCTAGGATCTCCATTTGTCATCCATTGGAAAGCTTAAACAAGGTACAATCTTGTTCTTGAGAATTTTATAACATGATCATCATTTTATACATGGATCCGGGCTTTGGAATTCGTTTTTAATTGTTATTTACGTTATTTCCGTTGCGTTATTATGCCCGAATTCCAACACTGTGACTATAGAAGGAGCCCCATTTTTTATTATATTAACTCTACCTCATTAGCATCACAAGAAAAATTCTATTGACGAAAATGAATTAAAAAAAAACGAAACTTTACTCAGTTATAATACCACTCAAAGTGGTGTCTGAGGAGGGTAGATGTACGCAGACCATGCCCCTATACAATAGGGAGGTTGTTTCCGAAGGACCCCCGGCCATTACAAATATAGAAATACAAATACAGAAAGGAAACCTAATACAAACTAAGAAACTCACACACACGTAGGAGTCGAACCCCTGACCTCCTTCAATGGAGGTCAGTGGCTCAACCACTACACCAACATGTTGTTGGCATTGACGAAAATGAATTCAACCAATCAAATAAAGAGCAATGCTAGGGATCCCAAATTTGTTTCCCAAAAATTTATTCAAATAATGTGGCATAGAATGAATTGACAATATAAATGATTTTAATTGGTGGGATTAATGTGACTCTAAGAGGTTAATTAAGGTTCTAGCCAATCAAGAAATGACACATATCATTTCGAACAATTTTTGGGAAAAAAATTTGGGGAACCTCGCATTTTCCCCAAATAAAATGGCTAAAAAATATCATCGGTAGCGTTTTTCTTTAAACAATAAGAGAGATGAATCTTTATAAAGTGTCCATATTTCCAACTGTAACATAGCTGTCCCCAGCAACCTTTTAATTGACAGTTGATACCAAACATGTCACAGCCTCACTTGCCCTTTATTTCCCCCTCTGTCGGTGCCCAATTTCCACACACACACACACCATTCCAATTCTCACTCCCTTTTATTTATCACACCCTAAACTTGACACCAAAGCAAACCATCCACCATTTCCACATAACCAAACACTCCCTAGCACAACCATGCATTCCAAAACTGATTCGGAAGTAACAACCATAAGCATTGCTCCTTCCTCACCTACACGTTCACCTAGACCTGCTGCTTACTACGTCCAAAGCCCGTCCCGTGATTCCCACGATGGCGAAAAGACAACGACATCGTTTCAATCTACACCAACAGGCTCTCCTCCACATTCCCATTCCTCTGTTGGCCGTCACTCACGTGAATCATCTTCTAGTCGCTTCTCGGGCGCTTTGAAAGATGGTTCACGTAAAGTGTATCCGAATGATGCCAATGATCGTCGTAAATATCAGAAAAAAATCGATGTTATTGAAGAAGAAGGGCTTCTTGATGATGAAGAGGATCAGAAAAGCCTGCCTCGCCGATGCTATTTGCTTATATTTGTGTTAGGTTTCTTTGTTCTGTTTACGGTTTTCTCGTTGATATTATATGGTGCTAGCAAGCCACAAAAGCCCAAGGTTACAATGAAGGTATAACAGAGTTGACTATTGAGAAACTATTAAATTATACGATTAATTTCGAGTTGATGACTGATTTGTCAATATAATTTTGCAGAGTATTAAGTTCGAGACTTTGGTGATTCAAGCTGGTTCGGATAATTCAGGAGTAGCAACGGACATGATCACGATGAATGCTACTGTCAAACTCACTTTTAGAAACACTGCTACATTCTTTGGAGTCCATGTCAAACCAACCCCTGTTTATCTTGATTACTCTCAGATAACTCTTGCTTCCGGAAATGTAAGTTCACTAAACAAACTAATTATGTGCTGGTCAATTGCATAATTTAGACACCGATAGGAATTGATTATATTTGATTTGACAGATTATATGTATTCTTTATGTACATTAGGACTTTATCGGATCTTACTACATATTCCAGAGTTTTGTGTACTGGATACGATATTTCGTAATGCGTTTATTTTGATTTTGCAGATGAAGAAGTTTTATCAATCAAGAAAGAGCCAGAGGCTATTAACCGTGTCCTTGGCAGGGAGCAGGGTTCCATTATACGGAAGTGGAGCAACTTTGGGCAGCTTAAACGGAGTTCCAAATGTTCCGGTACCATTGAAACTGAACTTTGTGGTTAAATCAAGTGGTTATGTGTTGGGAAAATTAGTTAAACCAAAATTTAACAAGAAAATCGAGTGTTCAGTTGTTTATGATCCAAAGAAACACAACAATAAGGCCATTTTATTGAAGAACTCTTGTACGTATGATTGAAATAAATGATGAAGACAGAGTTCATGTGAGTTGTTGCTTTGCAAGAAGATTACAGATCAGATGGGGTGTTCTGTAATTGAGTAGGTATGGGAACAAACGCGGTTATGTAACTTTTTCTTGTTGGAAAGAATTCGTCGGTGACATTTTCACGTGGAATTTTAGTTAGAAAAATAGGAAAAAATACTTGGTTTTTTTTATTCTTTTTAATTGTTTGATGTGTAATAATGAAAGTATACTCAATTGTGATGAAAAATATTGCAATAATAAATTGGAGGATTGAATTTTATTTTCAATTTGTTCCCGAATACCAAGTGGCATGATTTGATTTGTGCTATTGATGTGCATACATGGGGACCTTTTTATTTTTAAATTAAATATCCAATCAATGATTGCTAACTCAGTATTCGGGAATAAATTCGGGAATCGTTTCAGGATCCCTAGCATTTCTCTTTTTTTAAAAGAAATGCATCACGAGATTTCGAAGTCCAGTGGGAGATAAAGGCCCATCTGATTTGAATTTGTTTCTGATGCGTGATTTTCTGAACAGCTGTTATAACAATTGATTCGAAGTTAAGCAAGTATTCAAAGTTAACCAATGTAGAAGTTTGTGTTAACAATTGACTCATACATATATGCTTACCAGTTGACATACTCTGTAAAACTGTAGTGCAGTCACAAAAATCAGGCGGAATTTGGGGCAGGATTTATGACATTAGGATTTTAGAGGACAGGATTCATTTTTTCTAAATATTTACTGTGTGTATGTCTTTTTCAGTCTGAATAGGCTGGGTTGGATCATACTTTTTCTTTGGAATTAAAATATAATTTTTTCAAAAAAAAATATAATTTTTTCAATAATTTGACAATAATGTATTTTTGCGAATTATTTTTGGAATTTGCTGAAAAATATAGACTATTATTAATTCATTTAATTTTGTGAAAAGCTTAGATGAGGGTCATGGTGAGTTTATATCCAGGTCGGATCATGGTGAGCATTTATCCAGATCATACCGGAGATTCTGCCCGAACCATAAATTCAAGATTTTCTAACTGGATTTAAATTTACATTTTTTAAGAATTAGATTGATCGAACTTTTGTGAAATTATATGAGCTGTTTAGATCCTTGCTGCCAAGTAATTAAAGGTTAAAAGTTAAAGAGCAATATCAGGGATTCCAAAATTGTTCCCGAATGTTATGTGACATTTTTTAATTAGTGGAATTCATATAGATAAATGAAGGATTTATTTATTTTTAAAATACATATTCAATCAGAACTTGACAACTACTCCCTCTGTCTCATCCAATTGTTTACATTTTTACACTTTTTAAAAGATGGCCAATTATTTACATTTTTACGCTTTTTAAAAGGTGTTTGACACGCATTTTAAGGATAATACCATAACTTATTTTTAAAATTTTCTTTTCTTATATAAAAATATAAACATTAAATTTTTAAACAAAAAAAATTAAAAAATAAATTATGGAACCATCTTTAAAATACGACTTAAAATAGGTGACAAATAACTCTTAAAAAATATTAACAATTGGATGGAACGAAGGGAATAAAAATTTTGAAACCATTTTAAAAAAAAATTTGGAACCCTAGCCTTTTGTCAAAGTTAAAACACGTTACAACTTGCAACTCATTTTTAATTACTTTTCCACACTTGCCGCATTACTACTTGTCCACTTCCCAAATGAGAAAAGTTGAATAAGCATACTTTGTAGTTTTATATACTAGTATACTAAATAAAATATTAATACATCAAGAGAAAAAGGACCCTGTATCTCAGGGAAGTTTTCTAAGATACACACAAAATTAAATCTTAAATTTATTGGGCTCGCAGGGCTAATTAATAAAATTTTAAATGAATCATGATTTTACAAAAATGCCCTCCATATTTACATACAAAATTTGTATATCTCAGAAAACTTACCTAATTCTCAGGCTCACTGCTCTCATACATCAATCACAAATTTTGGCCATACCACAAAGTTTCAAAATTCAAAATCAAATCCTTCTTATGGAATGAAAAGTCATCAAGACAAACAGAAAAATGACATGCTAATCCATTACAATATAATCATCATTAGAAATCACTTTCACTTTATGATTCCAAATTAACAAAATAGGAGTAGTACTCAATTCTACTACTAAGCTCAATCTCAGCACACTTAAACTTAGATTCCGGATTCATAATTCATATCAACCAACAACAAGACGATACTTAATTCTCACATATAGCCACAACTAAGTAGCATATACATACACAATCATTTATAATTTTGTAAATCTGAAAAACCACAACAAGAACAAGAAAACAGCGGAATCGAAGTATAAGATATAACAATTTAGAGACGATATGTAACTTAAAATGTCTCGATTGTCACGGACCAGGACCCTATCGTCTGCAGCGAGTAATAGCAGAGCAACCTCGAGAATAAGGATGAGCAGGACCAGTAGCAGAATGACAATTATGTGTATAATAAGATCTTCCTGAACGAGCTGGACATGGTATTCTATTAGCAGACAAAGCTCCATAGGATATATAATAATGCATAGATCTTCTCCAGTACAATGATCTTCTCTCCATCATTCCACTTTCTTCTTGATCTTCATCTAGCTCTAGCTCCACTCCTGCGTATCCAGATGTTGGTGAAGGCCATTGTAGATTTGATGTTAAGGTTTCGATCTGTGATGAAACTGAGAGTGTTTTGTAAGAGATGCAAATGAGGAGAATGAGGAGGATGGATTGTGTGGACATTGTAAGGACGGGAGGAGAGTTAGTTTAAGTGTGTGTTTGTGTGTGTGTTTTGTAAGAGAATGGGAGAGTTATGGAGGATAAGGGGAGGGAGACACAAACTCACACAGCTCACATGGCGGTGGAGTAATTGTGCGGCGGTCCCCTATTATATTTGTGTGGTGGGCCAGCCTAACACGCTTTCTTGTTTATTGTCCTTCCTTGATTTATGCCTTTATATTCATATTTTTTTATATTTTTATGAATTATGATGAATAATTTAAATTTTGTTAGATAAATAATAATACCAATGCTGCTGAGATAATTGAATGATCTAGAAGGTATAAATTATGATGTTTACTCACTCCCAGCTTGCTAGTCATCATTCTTTGTGGATCATCGCTAACTTTAGACTCTGTTTAAAAAAAAAAAAAAAACATAGTCTACATAAAAGATACCATAAAACCAATTGTTGCTTCAAGGCTTCGACCAAAGCATAGTAAACAACAGTTTCTATTCATTCTTAAAATGAATGAAGTTCAGTCGTTTTCCACAAGTACCATAAACTCTAGAGGTTAATAACTGAATTTCAAGCATGAAAACAACATTGCTGGGTACAATTCGTTGATGAACTTGAAACAAGTTAAGAACATCAGAACATGGTAATCTGGATTCCACACATCTCTGAGTCTGAGGGTTAGCCGGTGCTTGATGCTAAAAATCTGATCGTTCACCATTTAGCAGACAAAATAGTACCTGCTGATAGTTGCATTGCATGACATAAGCCTTCCGCATTCCGTTATCACCTGGAAACATTAACAGACTCATGGTTAAATTCATTATAAGGTGCATCGAGTCACACACAACTTAAATTGTTTTTCATTCGAAAATAGATCACTGACATGAGGTCATAGTCATACTATCAGAAAGTTGTACATATACTCTAAGAGGAAGATGTGCCTAGAGTACTAATATAAGAACATAACCAAAAATTGTACAGTGAGTAAACGATGAGAAACCAATCATATCATATGTATGGAATATCCAATTGCATCAACAAATTATTAGATAAATTACAGGGGCAATCAATCATTAAGCAATCGCTATTAGTATCATAGTTGAATTGGCATAGAGTCATAGACAATATAATTTAGGAGAATTAACAATTCACAGGCATATCCAACCCATTACTCGCCATAAAAAAATAGTGCTTAATATCGATATTCCACAAAATTTAATGCTATGCAAAAGTAGTTTAGGCTCACTATCTAAAATAAAAATTTCATGGTGATAGAATCTTACATGAAGCACTGCAAGATGTATGAAACCCTGAAGGCTAAAACGCATGACAGGTGAAGCAGCCACTCAAGGAACTAATCTGGCGAGTCCTGCGGAAAAATAGAAGCTTATGTGAAGTTGTGGCAACTTGATGAGCTTGGTTAACTACATCAGATCTCCTCATTTCCCGGGCCTTTTTCTCTGCTGATTTGAGCTTTTTCATAATCTTGTCCATGGATGATGATCTCTTCTTTTCTAGTTTCATCTGAATAGCATAGTTTTTGTTAGAACTCTACTAATATGACTGAGCACCTCGTCTTTCAGTTTTGTTTTGTCAGAATGGTTTTCAAGCTGGCAATATTACAACATAAATTTACCTCCAAAACTGAAAGATGAGGATAATAGGAAAATAGGGAAAATGCAAAACAAAAATATGACGAGTAGTCGAGTACCTCCAATTTCCGTATTGCTGCTTCAGCTTTTGCCTTCTGCAGGTTCTCCCAAGCAGTAATTCTGGCTTCCTCTCTCTTAATACTGAAACATTTACATTTGCAATTTTAACATAGTTCAACAGACTTGGAAAAAATGCAATGTATAAATATGAGTAAAAGGTTCTTGAGGGTGACGAACGACTTCCTTGCCTGCTCCCCAATCATAGTATAAAAATTTATATAGGAGAAACTACACAAATGCAAACATTTATGCACACGTTTGACTTTATATCAATATTTAGCGATAGCATAGAGTCATAGACGATATAATTTAGGAGAAATGACATTGATTAAACTGTAACTAAAACTTAAAGAAAAAAAATCATAAATATATATAGGGAATATTCTCTCGCATGTTTAATTTTATTATTATGATCTACAACAGATCAGATCTGCTGAGAATGATTTTGCTAATGTTTTGGGGGATTCGGAAAGTCTGCATCGAAGTTGGGAAGCTGACGATTATTGCAAGAGCTCACCACTCACAACCAGAGATTGTTCATCATCTGTTTGGGGTTTCTACTTTCGGCATGTCTATAGCTGGTATCCGGCATGTAGATAGCTGGGGTATTGCTCATCCTTTGGGGGTTCCCATTTTCGGCATGTCTATAGCTGGTATCCGGCATGTAGATAGCTAGAGTGTCGTTCCTCTGACCTTAGTTTATGCAACTAAGGCTTCTGAACACTGTGGTATCAACGGATCTTATGTGATGTGGTCAATTGTAATACCGCTGCTTTCAGGGATGTTGACGCAGTTTGGATCGCTTCGCATGTCTTCGAATTCGTTTTTAGCTTCAAGAACTATTAAGTTCAGTTTGTTAAATGATCAGGAAACAAATTTATTTGTTTCTCAACCTGGTTGTATCGACAGTCGGGGGGTTTGTCCCGCTGTTTTATTTGGAATTGGTTTGATTCAGTAATATAGTCTTCTGCATTTTGTCAAAAAAAAAAATATGAGTTTCGCGTGGACTGTAAAATCATCTAAATCTGATTTCAATATCTTGAGAAAGGGTCTAAATAGTAAATATGAACTTTTTTTAATTTTAATAAATAAATTAATTAAATTCATTTCTAATATAGTCTTTTATATCCATTTCATATTATAACTTCATTTTAAAATTGAATTCTAATGCAACCTTTTTAATTATATCATTTTTAGATTATAATATTTTTTTAATATGATATAATCTTGATCGTCTATTTTTAAAAATATTATATTTAACGGTTAAGATTATTTTGGCGGTACAGTGAACAAACCAAAATTAAGGTTAAGACAAGTGACCAACGGCCACTAGTACAAAATTGATCTTTTATGTCGCCTCATATACGCCGGTTTTGGCCAAAGGCGACGTATAAAGTACTTATATACGTCGGTTCCGCCTAAAGGCGACGTATATGTACATTTTTAAACATTTTTTACGTCGGTTCCAGAAAATGCCGACGTATAAAGTTATATTATACATCGGTTGAGGAAAAGGCGACGTATATAATGCTACTATATACGTCGATTGAGGGAAAAGCGACATATATAATGATACTATATACATCGGTTAAGTAAAAGGCGATGTATATGATGACATTATACATCGGTTGAGGAATATAACCGACGTATAAAACCTTTAAAGATATAACTTCTACTCAACACCGTTACTCTAGTTTGGAGCGTCTACTGTACTCATTCTCACACTCCAATCTACCCTAATCTCTCTCGCCCCTCTCTTTCTGTGGCGCCTCCTTCTACACACTATTTTAAAGACGAGTGATTTCGGCCTCTCTTCTAAGATTCACATACACTTAAATATGTTTTATTCATCGTTCAAGGATCATACTGATGTATATTGTGCTGGGTTGGTAAAATCGAAAGATTTTTGGGGATCGATTCTCTTAATCGATCAAATGATTAAGAGATTATCTTCAAAATCGACATTTATATATGTATATATATATGTATATATATATATATAGATATATCTACACTCCTATATTATATCTTATATATAATTACCGTAAGGAGGTTTTGATGGTATGGTTTGGTCGTCATGGCTAATATAGTAAATTCAAGACAGCAAATAAAAAACATACGTGGAAAGAAAGTCTATTATAGTAAATTCAAAACACCTAAGAAAAAACATACAGGGAAAGAGAGTTGTAATACACAAACCTTACAACACTATTAACATATAACATATCATTTTCAAAAATAAACAAAGTAAACAACCAAACAAACAAAAATAATTATATACTATATATAATTTCAACCAAACTATCCTACATATAATTTTAAAACAAAATTTAATACTACAATTAAAAACAATAAACACATGGTGAGAAAGTTGTAATCTACATCACAATTAATGATGAAATACCTATCAACAAATTCAATAATAATTATTAAAAAATAACATACATCTTTTAAAAATTTAACAATATATTATAACATAATGTATTATTATTATTATTATTATTATTATTATTATTATATTTAAAAAAGAACTTTAAATAAAAATACAAAATATTTGCTATAAAATTCAAAATAAAACCTAGCAAAAAAAATGTAAGGGAGGCATAGAAAAAAATAATAGAGATAAGTAATACAAATACCATAAACTCCACAAAACAATTAAAAACTAACATATCATTTTCTCCATACATGAAATGCAAATAGAAAAAAAAATTACAATAATGTATCATTATAATTCTTTCATTAAAAAAATACAAACAAAAAAAAAGTTAAAACTATAATTAAAAATAATTCACAAATAACATTCAATAATACATATAACAAACAATTTAAACAAATATAATACAAACTTTCCAACTCCAAAATAATATTTTTACAAATAGGAATCGAAATTTAATTACAAAATAAAAAAAATAGTTTTAAAACTGTACCAAGAAATAAATTGGTAAACTAAGATTTCAAAAATATTAAAAAAATTATAATTAGAAATGACATTAAAATTCACCAAAATGTATTTTACAAAACAAATGCTAATTTTATATAAATACTAAATCAATAACTAAAATTCACATAAAAGAAATTAATGTAATACACATACAACAAATATTAATTAAGAAAAAAAATCGACACATTTAACAAGTTGTTTTTAGAAAACTTTAATTAATATAAACAACAAAAAAAATATTATCAATAGAAAATTTCAAAATAATTCAAAATATTTAGAAAAAAGCACCTCCCACACTTGAAAAAACACCATAAAAATACTTTAAACTATTTTTAGATAATATATTTAATATAAAAACAAAATAAAAAAAAAGTATGCGGATATAATACCTAACATGTTTCAAATATATCTTATATAATCTAATATTTGAAAATAAAATGCCCTAAAATAATGAATTTTAAATGTATCAAAAAAAATAATGAAATTTTAAAAATATATTAGACTAAATTTTATAATATAATTTATAAAAATAATAACTATAAATTAGCCAAAATAATAATAACTATCACATAAAGATCCTTAAAGAAAAACAGTAATTAATAAATAAATTAAAATATTTACTTATAAGTTTTACAACAAACATTTAGCAAAAAAAGTTTTACAACAAACATTTTCTTAAATTTACAGTAAAAAATAATTCAAGCTTATTGAAAAAAATATAATATCGTTTGGTCATATTATTTTTTTCGGAAATTGTAAATGTAGTACTACATGTGCAAATAAATTAAAAGCATTTTCCAAAAAAACCAAAAAATATGTATATATATATGTAGAATTAGAATATTGCACAAAAAAATATTTAAAATTTAATAAATTAAAAGTTACAAAAAATAAAGTTTCTCAACAATAAATTTTGAACTAAATTAATACAAATTCAATCTAATAAAATACAATAAACAAATTTATTAATTATTATTATAAAATTAACATATTTCTACTATTATTTTAGTATATATATATATATATATATATAATTACGAAATATGTATATGTATAATTTTTATTAAAAGTAAAAAAAAAATTAAAATAATATGAGAAATTATTGAAAAAAAAATTTATAACAAATCTTTTTACAAAATATTGATTCAAGTCGGTCGAGATTTATGTGGATCTAGTTTTTGGTACTCAACCCCTAATATGTTTTGTTTTCAGTGGTAGAGGCCATAGATATAACAATTTGAACAAGCTAAGCTTCTTGCAATTGTGTTTGTAGGTATATAAATATGCTTAATTGTGCCTCTTTATTCTTGCTTAATTGTGCTTTGATCTATAACAGTTTCATTCTCATATCCTGATTGAGTTTAAAGACTTTTAGACCTGCGTGTTCTTCACTTATAAAATCTTTAAATACGAAGATCCTAAGACGTCATTTCTTCTTGCAGGAGTATGCCTACATCAGCTGCTCTTGATGTTGTGGCCAAGCATCTAAACTTGAAGTTCTTTGAGGTATTCATTGGTCAAATGTTGAATTTTTGTTATAGTCCTGCCCCCTCCCTATTTCTCTTTTGCCTCTAAATATGCAAATATAATTATAACAATCCCTATGTAAGGTGCCCACTGGATGGAAGTTTTTTGGCAACTTGATGGATACTGGTATGTGTTCAGTGTGTGGTGAAGAAAGTTTTGGAACCAGTAAGATTTTACCTTTCGTACACTCTTGAGCATGTTACCAGAGAAAGGAACACCTTATCTACATATAACTATATAAGTAGCATACTAGCATTTGTGATATTCAAGTTTTGTGATATCTGTTCTACATATATTAGGCTCAGACCATATACGAGAGAAGGATGGAATATGGGCTGTACTAGCTTGGTTATCATCTGTGTTTTCAGGCTATGTCAAGGTGGTGAGCTTTTGGATAGAGTTCTTTCTGAGGTATTTCTGTCACTGTAAGCTATATTGATAAAATTTGTATTCCATAGAGCAAAAGGAATCATAAAAAGAATGTGAATTGCTCAGCAATTTAGGTCATATGAAAGAGTCAGCGAGCTTTATCTTTTTTATGCAGAGGCGGAAAATACACAGAAGATGATGCCAAGGCTGTAATGATACAGATATTGAATGTTGTTGCATTTTGTCATCTGCAAGGTGTGGTGCACCAAGATCTTAAGCCGGGGGTGAGATATCTTGTTTGAACCACTTCCACTTGCATTAAAAAATTACTGGTTGGGACACTGATGCAGTGATTCATCTATTGCCAAGCACATGCAGATATCCTATTTTATAATGCTCGATTGCTAAAATTGCATTGTCTTTTTCTTAAAAGTTCAGTATGTCTCTATAAAAGAACAAATGCTAGTACAACACCTTGCATCTGAAGTACCATAAGAATAATCCATGACTGTTGTATTATAAGTTCTATAGATTGGTTTAAGACCAGAAAGTTAAAGTATATATTTAAAATTAACTATGATTCAGGTATGCTATTTTTTTGTATTTGCATCCCTTGTGCATTATTAACCTTTCACTAATGAAGTCAAAATTTCAACCTTCTCTATAATGCATAAGTAGCTGACAAACATTATCTTCTAGTGAAATACTTCTCTATGTTACACATTTCCCTAAAACATATGCTAGAGGGTTTGGAGGCCATAGATAAGTACTCAAACATATGCTAGAGGGTTTAGAGGCCATTGAGCATGATGCTTAGTGGTTTGGATGGTGTAGCTGAGGGTGGAGTTATGTAGACAGTAGCTGACTTCACTCATGTTTTGTGTATGTATGTATGATGTATGGGATGTAGTTGTAATTCATCAGCAGAGCAGTGTGGGTATAGTAGGACCCAGTTTTTGGTGGTTGTATTTCTGCGCTGTTGAGTAGCGGATAGCTGTATATCTAGTTGTACCCCACTTTTGATGACCTTAAAGCGCTTAGTGCGTTGTACTGATCCAGTATATATATGATATTGTAGCTGTTCATTTCTGTTATATATATAATGTCATTTCTCTTCATGCATTGTTAATGTCAGCTATAAAACTTGGTAGTCATTTTGTTAACCAGGTTTCCCCAGTATATTCCGTTATACTTTGTGAATTATATTATTCATATTGAGATCGTTTCACTTACTGTCAGTATAACATTGATATAACTTTGAATATGACCAGGTACAGTTATTCGATGCACCTTTTATACCTTTTGAAATTGTGATATTAAATTGTAACTTTTGTGTAGGAATATGCCTCAAACTTCGGAAACTGAAGAAAACCCAAATAATCACATGGACCCAGCTGTAGCCCAGATTCTTCAAATTCTTACCCAACAGATAGCTAATCTAGCACAACAACAACAGCAGATAATACAACAGCAGCAACAGCTTCAGCAGCACATGCTACAGCAGCAGCAAAATCAGCAACAACAGCACCAGGAACAGGGCAATCCAGTGGTGACCTTTAAAACATTCCAGGCAGTTAAGCCACCTAAGTTTAAAGGGTCAGCGGATCCAGTAGAAGCCAATACATGGCTGAAGGAGATTGAGAAAGCGTTTGCATTGGTTAGAGTTGGGGAGGAACAGAAAACAGAATATGCGAGCTATCTTTTGAAGAATGAAGTCGTCATGAATTGGGAAAGACCGAGGACACCGACAGAAGTCAGAAGCTTCATGGGATTAGCAGGATATTATCGAAGGTTTGTTCCGGATTTTGCCAAGATAGCATCACCGTTGACGAAACTTACTAGGAAAAATGAGAAGTTTGTTTGGAATGACAAATGCGAAGAGAATTTCCAGGAATTGAAGCAAAGGTTAGTAACTGCTCCCGTTTTGGCACTTCCAGATGATCAAGGAAACTTTGTGATTTATAGTGATGCTTCTCATAAAGGCTTACGATGTGTTCTTATGCAACATGACAGAGTGATTGCATATGCTTCTCGACAACTGAGACCTCATGAACAGAAATACCCCACCCATGATTTAGAATTGGTAGCCATAGTATTTGCACTGAAGATATGGAGACATTATCTATATGGAGAGAAATGTGAGATTTTCACCGATCACAAGAGTTTAAAGTATATGTTTACTCAAAGGGAGCTAAATATGAAACAACGGAGATGGTTAGAGTTGATCAAGAACTATGATTGTTCTATAAATTATCATCCAGGGAAAGCGAATGTAGTGGCAGATGCGTTGAGCAGAAAAGAGAGACTGAACATGTTGACGACGACAGCAGAGCTACATAAGGAATTTGATAAATTGGAAATAGAGGTGCGTATTCCAGTTCCTACTACAGAAATAATATATGAGATGACTTTTCAGCCAGAATTATTGGAAAAGATAAAGAGGTGTCAAGAGGAAGTCATGAACCATGATATAGGAGAGTTAACAGGAGAAGAGATATGTTGTCAGAAGGATGATAAAGGAATCCTACGTGTTTCTTCGAGAATTTGGGTACCTAACGTGGCAGAGCTAAGGCAGAAGATTTTACGTGAAGCACATAATTCAAGATTGTCTATCCATCCAGGAAGCACCAAGATGTATCGGGACTTAAAACGAATTTTTTGGTGGCTAGATATGAAGCGAGAAATTGTAGAATGGGTTAGTAAGTGTTATACATGCCAGAGAGTTAAAGCCGAGCATCAGAGACCCAGTGGATTATTGCAACTGTTGGATATTCCTGAGTGGAAATGGGAACACCTAGCTATGGACTTTGTAGTCGGACTACCAAGAACAAAAGCCAATCATGATGCGATTTGGGTGATCATAGATCGTTTGACTAAATCGGCACACTTTCTGCCAATCAACGAGAGATTTTCACTTGCAAATTTGGTACAGCTGTATCTAAAGGAAGTGGTTATGCGTCACGGAGTGCTAGTAACTATCGTGTCAGATCGAGATCCACGTTTCAACTCCAGATTTTGGAAACAGTTTCAAGAATGTTTGGGCACCAAGCTTAAAATGAGTACAGCCTATCATCCGCAGACCGATGGACAGAGTGAACGCACGATCCAAACTATTGAAGACATGCTTAGGACATGCGCACTATATTTCAAGGGAAGTTGGGATGAGCATTTACCCCTAGTGGAATTCTCTTACAATAACAGCTATCATGCGAGTATTGGAATGCCGCCATGCGAAGCCTTGTATGGAAGGAAATGTAGATCTCCGATATATTGGGACGAAGTTGGAGAACGCAAAATGTTAGGACCAGAGCTACTACAGCAAACAAAGGAAAAGGTTGAAATCATTCAGAAAAGGTTGATTGCTGCCCAGAACAGAGAAAAGAAGTATGCGGATCGAGATAGAAAGGATATGAACTACGAGGAAGGAGAGCAAGTGTTACTGAAAGTCTCACCTTGGAAGGAGTTACAAGATTTGGCAAGAAGGGAAAACTCAGTCCGAGATATGTTGGGCCTTTTGAAATCCTCAGGCGAGTTGGAAAAGTAGCGTATGAGTTAGCCTTACCGCCTCACATGAACCATATTCGCAACGTTTTCCATGTGTCGATGCTCAAGAGATATCATCCGGATTTAAGTCATATAATCGAGTATGAGCCTATTGAGATTCAATCGGATCTAACTTTTATAAAACAGCCTGTAGCGATTCAGGATCGAAAGGATAGGAAGTTAAGGAATAAGACAGTTAAGTTGGTAAAAGTTTTGTGGAGGAATCCTAGAGTTGAAGAACCAACTTGGGAAGTTGAGAGCGAGATGCTCGAAAAGTATCCTCATCTATTTACTTAGGTGAGATTCTGGGGACAGAATCCTGTTAAGGGGGGAAGGATATAACGTCTCAGAAATTTTAGTATTTTTATATTATATTATTTGTTTATTTTTAAATTGTGTATTATATGACGTGAATATTTTTGAGGAGGTAAAATATGTGTGATATCATTTTGTGGGTTTGTGTGATGATTTATATGTTTCGGATAAGTCTACGTACTTTTATTTTTATTTTTGGGGGATTAAATCCTATTTAAATCATGTGTTATTTATCTTCTGAGAATTTTATATAATCATCGGAATTAGTAAAAATTACAAAATCTTTTGCATTATTAACTTTATTAGTTTATATGACTTTTAAAAATATTTGGTGAATTATTTTTGGGTTTCAAGGATTTTAAAATGATTTTATGAATTATTTTTCCATTCTGTGGATTTAATCTTGTAAAATCCATATTTAATTCGTTTTTAATCCTAAAAATATTTTAAAAATATGTGGGTGATCGTAATTTTACATTCTTCATTTTTAAATTTTAAAATTTAATATTCCATCCATTTTGTATTTAATTGTGATTTTAAGGTTTATTTTAGTAATTTTTTTAGTAAAGTATATCCTAAAGAATTCTATTTTTTTTCCTTTTTTCCCCAAATCTTGTTTGTTTAAATCCCTAATTGGGTTTCTTTTCTTAGCAGCATTTGTTGTCTCTCGATACATCTAGAGACCTCTGTATCTCTCCCTTCGATTTCTCTTATCTCTCCCTCACTCTCTCCCGGAAATCTCGGTGGTTTTGCCTCTTCCTCACGAGTTCTTGCCCTGTATGTAAGCTTGGCATTCGGTTCTTACTATCAATTCATTCCCCATTTTTTTTCCCTCTGTTTTGCTGCCTCTGATTTCTCTGTGGCTGTGTGATTGTTGCGCGCGATTCTGCGCGTGGCTGCTATGTGGAAAGTGTGACGAGTGTGTGAATAAGTCGGCTGGTGTCGATTGTCGTATGGTTCTGGTGTCCAGTTTTTGTGTCCGATTTTTCCCCTCCCCTGCTCCTGTGGGCGTGTGTTAAGTGTGTGCTGTGTGTGTATGAACCGTGCAGTGTGTGTGTGTAATCAGAGTGTGTGTGTGGCGATGTATGGGTTTTGTTTAGCCATTCAGTGCTCGTACTTGTGGTTGCCGTGGGTTGTGGTTCTGTGAATTTCGTTGGTAACAATTCGAGTTAATTGTTGAATTGTTGTGGTGGTTATACAATACAGCTGCTTGAATTGTTGTTATGATTCGATTATTACAATCGAAATTCCGTTTGATTATTTCTGTGATTACAAATTAATTGTAACTAATTTGTGTGGAATTTCGAGTCGGACATCCTATTATAGGTACCCTCGAAATTTCGCCCCCTCGACAATGATTTTATTTGAGTCGAGGGAATAAGGCGATGATGTATACCTGAGCCGAGATGAATCTTATAAATCATACTAATTGTTTCGTATTTAAATTTCCGAGAATTGTATGTCCATTTGGTATAATTAGTAATATGAGAATTATTCGCATTTGAATCAGTTATGATTTGAATTGTTGGTTGGGATTGTATTTATATTAGTAATTGATTATTTGGGTCGGTTATATTCCGACGGGTAGTTCGTTAAATAAAATGATCCCGTCAAAATTTTTCTAAAATCTTAATTATACGAATTACGAGTTAATTATATAAATGTGGTAATTGGATTGTATTTGAATCCCTAATCGACTAATTGTTAATTGTTGTTTAGTAAGGTTTAAAATGTTTATGTACCAGTGTATTGTTACTTTTACTTTGATACGTTTTTATATTATATTAAGGGATTAACGAATGGGTACAATTAGCATAGTACTACATCGAATATTAAATAGAGTACTGAAGTAGTATTTGTTTTTTTTTATGTGTAGATTCGAAGGAAGTAGGTCCCAGTGACAAGGGCAAAGGCAAAGTAGAATAATCAGTTAGTTCTTGATTAAGGCAAGTAACCTTAACTTGTTCCATCAATTATATCGAATATTGTCTCACTGGTACTTGATTATGCAACCCTACTTCTGTAGATACATCATGTTGTGTTGATTTACTTTCCCCTTTGATATCAATTCAATTCATTAATGCTGAATCATAATTACTTGATCATATTCACTTGATTCTATGTATGCTGAACCTGAAATATTACTCCTCATTGAAAATGAATAAAATGCTAGATACCTGATCTCTTGTCTGAATTATTGAATTATACCTTGACTCTAATTAAACAGGGTAGTCGATTGTCCCGACCCCTGGCCTGAGTATTAAAAATAGAATTGGAAGTTTTATTAAATAAAAATGTTTTTAGGACTGAGGACGCCAGTCCGTACATGAGTATTATGTTAGGCCAAAATGGGTCATGGATCCAATTGAGTATTTGGATATACCAAGAGAGTATATCCGGAGTTTTAGTGTGACTGATCATCCACTTTAACTCATAGCGTCGAAAAATAAGAATCCAATTCTAATCTATAAATTGATTATCCAGTTGACAACAGTTATTATCATTTGACCTTGAGTTCCGAGTACCATTATTGACTTGTGGTATCATTTTTGCAGTTGATATATCCAGTTGACAACGAATGTTATCATTTGACCCCGAGTTCTGAGTATCATTATTGATTTGTTTTATCATTGTTTTATAGTTGATATATATATACTTGCTGAGCAAACTTGTTGCTCATCCTTTTGTTATATCTAACCTTTCAGTGAAATCAGAAGATGACATCGCCTAAGACTATGATCATAGGGTTTCCAGGATTCGAGCAGACAGTCGAGATTCAGATTCCCTCCGAGGTTTTGTTATAGTTGTTGGATAGGCTTTTGAGCAGTGTAATATTGTAATGGGTTAAAATTGTATTAGATGTAATAACTTAGACATTTGGTCGTTGGTGTGGGTGCCTTATCGGGTCAACCCAAAGATATTAGTAAATTGTAATAATTTATCTTTTGGGTTAGTTTCTGTTTCATACTGTAACCTGTTGTGATCCTGGTATGTTTCGGGGTTTGTTTTCAAAACTGTATGTATATATACGCAGGTTATTTTAAATTAGTATTGTAGTGAGCCCAAATCTCACCCCGGATTTGAGGGCGCCACAGCATTGATGCATACAGATACAGATTCAGACAACAAAAAAGAGCAACGCTGTACGTAGATTAGATTCAAATTAAATTCATATAGAATTATTAATATCTTAATATTGATATTCAACTCTAACCACGTATAGCTACTACCGTGAAATATGTATAAACAACTAAAATTAATTATAAATAAACAAATAAAAAAGATCTTTACAATGAATTGGAAAAGAAATTCTAATACAATCTTAGATATAGAATTATAATTACATTATACTATCCAGCAGAAATCTATACATACAAGACCATTAGTTACAAATGAAAAAAAATTGAACGTAAAAAGAGACGTCGTGAACAATATGTAGAAGCTACAAAAGAAGAATGGAGCCAAAGGAAAAAAAAAGATGTGAAGAAAATAATGAAAAGAAAGTTTTAAAGAAAATTGATTACTTATATTGGTTTAATGTTGCAATGATTTTTACAAAATTTGAAATCCTTAACTTAACATTGATAAAAAAATATAATTATTCAAGGATTTATCTTTGTAAAATATTATTTATAAAATTTAAAATCGTATTATAAACTATTTAAAAATTTACTCTCGAATATAATGAAATAATTTCGATGACGCAATACATAAAAATAGCAATTTTCAAAATAAAACACACAAAAATTAATTTATTAAACAAAGAAAATTAAAAAAAAAACTGTGCATCGCACGGGTTATAAGCTAGTAAAGTAAAAAAAGAAAAAGTTATTTTCCCTTATGTAATTGAAAAATAGAGAGAATCAACGAAAACACTCATAAATACTTAAATGAATAGAATAGGGGTACTGTTGTAAATTTTGAAAATCGGAACAAATTGATTTAGGTGCCTAATAACGAATTATCGGAATTCATCAAAATGATAAATCGGAACAAAAATTAATTTTTTTTTAAATTTTAATAAATTAATCTAATTTATAATAAAATATATTACTTAAAAATATTTTATAAGGATAAATCGGATTTAAAATATCAATTTGATCAAATCTATAACCTTTATTAATAAGCGAAACACCCTTTTAATGGTACCACTTTTGGTTTCACCCCTATTTTGGTTTCACCCCCATAATCATATTTCTACTATAATTCTATGATGTTTTTTAATAAAAAAGAAATTCTATTATAATTATAATTCTTTTATTACAACTTTAAATAAAAAAATAGTTTCATCCCTAGAATCATATTCCCTTATAATTCTATGTTATTTTTTAAAGAAAAAAAATTGAAATCCTATTATAATTATAATACAATTTATTTTATCATAATTTAGAATCAAAAAAATAATACGATCGATTCTCCAAAAGATTTTTCAAGGAACACCCCTTTAACGGTACCACTTTTGGTTCGTACCGTATTTTTGTTTCACCCCTATAATCCTATTTTTACTATAATTCTATGTTGTTTTTTAATAAAATAAAAATCCTATTGTAATTATAATTCTTTTATTACAACTTTAAATAACAAAAATAGTTTCATCCCTAGAATCATATTCCCTTACAATTCCATGTTATTTTTTAAAGAAAATAATAAAATTAAAATCCTATTATAATTATAATACAATTTTTTTTTATCATAATTTAGAATAAAAAATAATACGATCAATTCTCCAAATGATTTTTCAAGGTGAACAACTAGAACATGTTTCTATACACTACTCTAGAACATTCTTCCTTGCGATTATATGTTATTTTTTTTAAAAAAATATAATAAAATTGAAATCTTATTATTATTATTATTATTATTATAATTCTTACATTGTATTAGCAATTTTTTTATTATAACTTATAATAAAAAAAGATTACGATAAATTATCCTAAATATTTTTCAATGAAAACAACCGAACGTGTTTCCATGTACTTCTATTAAACAATCTAAGTTTATAGTTTGTTAATCGCATAAATTTTTTATGCAAATAACATAGTTCTTTTTATAATTTTTGTATTATAATTTTATAAATATTTAATTAAATAAAAATTAATAATTATTTAACATAAATCTTCGAGCCCCATCTGCAGTAATATTTTTTAATAATTTATCGATGATTTATATGGGGGCTAAAACTAGGGCTGGGAAAAAAATTCCGAAAATCCGATATCCGTTCGAAATATCTGCATTCGTATTCGAGAAAAAGCGAATATTATCTGTATCCGTAACAAAGCGGATATTATCCGTATCTGCATCCGACAAATACGGATACGAATATGGATATAAGCATATTCGTATCCGAAAATATCCGAATCCGAAATATGTAATATTTATATATATATATATCTTAAATTTAATAATATATTAATAATATGAATTTTATAATATATTTTCACTTACTATATAAATAATTCTAGTTAAGGTTAAGAGTGAAGACTTAAGAATATAACATTAAAAAAATATTAATCTTGAACAAAAAGAAAAGATTGAAAGAATACGACATATTCTTTAGTCGAGCTAAAGTCCTAAATTAGTCGAGCTACAAAGCTTTGGCTGAGTGGACACCCCCTTTCCTTGGTTGAGCTAAGGTCAGGGATTCGAACCTACCTCGGAACGAAAGCTTCGGATTTACATGGGAGTACTGGATGGTAGGGGTAGTTCCCGGTTAAAAAAAAAAAAAGTCTGAGAGTCTCAACAGTCACCTCTCAAAACCTAATCGCCGCTCCCTCATACTTCAGTAATCAGTACCGCCTCTTGCAGTTTTTCCGCGACGCCGCCTCTCGGCTCTCAGATTCAACCTAGATATCTTATTCCCAATTTCAACTACTTCATTTAAGGTATGTTATTTAAACTTCTTCTAATTGAGTATTCAATTAGTTCTTGTAATAATTATTAGATTCTTGTATATTAATTGAAGACGACTTTAATTGGGTTTCAGATTTAACACGACCGATTGTTCAGTTGTATTGGGTGAATCACCAGTTCTTTGATTGAATAATGGAACAAGGTGTTATCCTATGTTTACTCTTTGCAATGATTCATTACAAACTTATGTTCTGGTTGTTGAGAATGTGATATCTTCTGGTTGTTTAATTCTGTATGTGTTGTTTTGTGTTCATGATGAATTGATGATTAAGTAGGATGATTAAGAAAAAGTTTAATTGTTTAGCTTGAACTGAAATACCTGCTACTGAAATACCTGCTTATGTTGGTTACGTCACAACTCGTTTTATATGTATGTTCTCACTATCCAACTCGTTCTTGTTCATGCATTCCTCCAAGAAACAAGCAATAAATAAATTGTCTGGTCAAAAGGGAGTCAATTCCAATACCATTACGAGATTGGGGTGGGTTCAAGCCAAGAAAGAAACAATTACAAAGATGCTTTAAGAGGTTCATTAGCTCTTAGCATTCTGATAGAGAAGTTAGAGAACCAGAACCCACACTGTCCCCATTATCTTCAGGGCATGCTTTGTCTTGTGAAGCTGTCTATTGTAGATACAATGCATCTGCATTCAAAAAGTTGTGCATTATCAACCTTTCACTAATGAAGTCAAAATTTCAACCTTCTCTATAATGCATAAGTAGCTGACAAACATTATCTTCTGGTGAAATACTTCTGTATGTTACACATTTCCCTAAACTTCAGTATTTGCAGTTGCTTGATTTAAGTGCCATCCTCACAGTGTTCTTTTGTGGAATTGTGATGTCTCATTATACCAGGCACAATGTCACTGAAAGTTCAAGAGTCACTACAAAGTATGTCGATGAATGTAGTATTCCATCAATTGCTGTTAACATATATCCCTATTATTCTAGTTCTGTTCTTTATAAAATGATACAATCTTTCTGTTAGTGATATGTTTTCATATATATTATCATATATATTTTCATATATATATCCCTATTACTCTGATAATTATCATGCTGTTTCATATATATTCTTAAAAGAAAAGCTACATACCCGACATAGAGAACTAATTTAGTGTCTTTCAATGTTGTAGATTGATGCTCACATTGGCGGTGTAAATGATATTGCCTTTGCTCATCCCAATAAGCAATTGTGCATCGTTACATGTGGCGATGACAAAACAATTAAGGTATTAATGCACTGGCCATAATAATATTGTTCTTTGAGCTTGATAACTGATTTTGTAAAATGCAATTACATGTAATAGGTATGGGATGCTGTATCTGGTCGAAGACAGTTTATCTTTGAGGGTCACGAGGCTCCTGTTTATTCCGTATGCCCTCACTTTAAAGAGAATATACAGGTAACACACTAAAGTTTTGCTCTTTCTTTTGCCTATAAATTCAGATAAAATCTAATCTGAATTTCCTTCCATTGTTTTGCTGGTTTGATATTTTTTTTTCTTTCCCCTTCCTCTCGCATTTTGCAGTTCATCTTCTCCACTGCAATTGATGGGAAAATTAAAGCATGGCTGTATGATTGTTTGGGGTCTAGAGTGGATTATGATGCCCCTGGGCACTGGTGCACCACAATGGCTTATAGTGCTGATGGAACGAGGTGTATCACCCCTCTCTTGCTTAGTTGCTAATATAATATAAATAGTAATACTATTATCAACATAAATTCAGTATCTTTTTAAGTTAATGAGAGTTTTTGAGACACAAAATAAAAAGAAATAAAAAGATTTAAGTATATTAGCAATGAAAAGAGAGAAATAAAAAGAAAGCAGCAGAAGCAAACTTTAGCGTATGGCTGGAGAAAGGGGTTACAAGATTTAAGTATATGACTTGTCACCAAGCAAGCCCAAATTCTCCTCGAAAAGACGTGCTTGTATTGTCTGCGTAATTGGTCCAACATCAAGAGCTGAACATAAATCCGATAAATCATCAATGATCTCTGTTGGCTCATCCTTCTCAATATCATAACACTTATATCCATATGGATAGTATCTTATCAATATTATTTTATGATTATTCCTAAAACATTCGGGAGTCCAGAACGGTCCATCTTCAATAAATTCATGATCAACTGTAAATATCTTCGTCCAAACATCCTTAATTCCAGCATCTTTTCCTAGTATCCATATGTCAAGAAAACGGGAGTAGTCATTAATGATGCGTGAACCGAAAAGAAACAGGTCACTAGAATTTTGAGTAAGGGTGACATGAAAAGGATGTCCAGAAGAACATTTTGGCGGCAACATAATGTTTCGAAGGATCTCACTCTCAATGTCAAAACAAACAATTAATAGCGTGCCTACCCAATATGCAGCACCATTCACGATAACTGGATGCTTAAAGTAATTGGATTTTGTATGTTTGCAAACGGTCTTCCAAGAATTAGTACTTAAGCTATAAACAAACACACCAGCTTTGTCTGTCTGATGTTTTCTCTCATCAAGATATTTCACAATATAGATTAATTTGTAATCATTCATCTTGGGTACATATCCAAAAACTAAACTACTGCGGTGGAAACTACGGTGTGGGTCATTAGGTATAGGACAATAAGGAATGGTTTTATATTTTCGAATAACGGGGTTCCAAAGAAATATCCGGAACGGCCACAACGGCCTCGAATAAAGTAAACATATTAGACCATTAGATATCCCAGGTAGTGTCATGTATTCATTCAGCTTAATATCTTCAGGAAGCGGCAGGGAAGAATATTGGTTACATTGTTTATCATTAACACGTAACGACATAGGTTTATCATATTTATTAGTGTAAAAAAGAATAGAAGTAGTATTTTTCTGATGATATGAATAGAGAGCCTTATTAAAGTAAGGACTTTGTATTAGACGATACCATGATTTCTGAACTAACATGAGTTTGATAAGAGACGAGACAGGTAATCTTTTGAGAATCTCTGTCAAGATAAAGAATCAGCCATGGGGAAAACTGCTTGCTTATACAAATCTCTTTGGACCAAAGACCTGCAAATGCCAAAAACTCATTACTAAATCGATAGTGTTTTTGCAATAATTAGCTCTCAAGAAGAAACAAAGCACAACAAATTTAGGGAAAGCATACCCCGTCGAAAGTAAAAACTCTATCGATTTGCTTCCCAGCCAAATTATGCGAAACCGCAACCTGGCGTTGAAAATCGTCAAAAGTAACAACCTTATTACTCGACTCATCTCCACTAAAAGGCCTGTCAACCACACATACAACAATTTCACCAAAACTCAATTAAATCAAACAATTCTGAAAATAAAATCCAAAAATATCACAAAACACAACCCTAATTTAACAAAAATACAGTTATAAGTAAAAGGGGAAATGAATACCTGCAACGGGCAACTACTTGAACATTGACGCTCTTTTCTCTGTGGCGACCAGACATTTTGCAGCGGCGAGAAGCAGGAGAGTCACTGAAGAACTAAGAACCTATGTTGTTAGCGTTTGCAGTTTGTCTTTTTAGGCATAGTTAGATTTGGGAAATGCCTAAAAAGACAAACTGCAAATGCTAACAACATAGGTTCTTAGTTCTTCAAAAAGACAAACTACTAAATATTTAGTAGTTAGGTTTGGGAAATACCTAAAAAGACAAGCTGCAAACGCTAACAACATAGGTTCTTAGTTCTTCAAAAAGACATACTAAATATTTAGTAGTTAGGTTTGGGAAATGCCGCCGCTGCAAAATGTCCGGTCGCCACAGAGAAAAGGGCGTCAATGTTCAAGTAATTGCCCGTTGCAGGTATTCATTTCCCCTTTTACTTATAACTGTATTTTTGTTAAATTAGGGTTGTGTTTTGTGATATTTTTGGATTTTATTTTCAGAATTGTTTGATTTAATTGAGTTTTGGTGAATTTGTTGTATGTGTGATTGACAGGCCTTTTAGTGGAGATGAGTCGAGTAATAAGGTTGTTACTTTTGAAGATTTTCAACGCCAGGTTGCGGTTTCGCATAATTTGGCTGGGAAGCAAATCGATAGGGTTTTTACTTTCGACGGGGTATGCTTTCCCTAAATTTGTTGTGCTTTGTTTCTTCTTGAGAGCTAATTATTGTAAAAACACTATCGATTTAATAATGAGTTTTTGGCATTTGCAGGTCTTTGGTCCAAAGAGATTTGTATAAGCAAGCTGTTTTCCCCATTGTAAATGAAGTTCTGGAGGGTTTAACTGTACCATTTGCGCTTACGGGCAAGCTGGTACTGGTAAAACTTACACCATGGAAGGTGAAAGGTAATTTATGTTCATGATTGCTTGTTGTTCATTGCAATATGGAAATTTTACCTTTTCAAGTATTTCATTTTGTAATCACTTTATTTGACAGAGTGGACCAAATGGAGAGTTGCCTCCAGAAGCTGGTGTTATTCCTAGAGCTGTACAGCAGATATTTGATGCTTTAGAGGGTCAAAATGCTGAATTCGGTGTCAAAGTCTCCTTCCTATAGCTTTATAATGAAGGAATCACTGACTTGCTAGCACCTCGAATTCCTGTGGAAGATAAACAAAAGAAGCATCTGCCACTTTTGGAAGATGGAAAGGGGGGAGTGCTTGTTAGAGGATTAGAGGAGAAAATTGTGACAAGTGCAAGTGAAATTTTTACTTTATTGGAAAGAGGATCTGCCAAAAGGCGACCTGCAGAAACACTATTAAACAAACAATCAAGGTCATAAAGCTATTCTTGTTTCAACTAGCCATTACTATAAAGTAGTACACTTGCTCCTTTTTTAAAGTGTGTTCTGTATTTCAGTCGATCACACTCTCTGTTTTCAATAACTATACACATCAAGGAAGCAACTCCAGAGGGCGAAGAGCTTATCAAATGTGGCAAGCTGGATTTATTTGATTTGGCTGGTTCCGAAAATATCTCCCGTTCTGGGGCTAGGGAGGTAATTGTTAGCTTTATCCTCCATTTTTTTTTTACTTTTGGTTAGCTTCAAGCTTTCAAAGTGATGGATTTTTATTTTTATTTTTTTAAAATTGCTAAGGAATTCTACATCAGAGTCAAAATGTGTTTTTATTAATTTATTGGTCTTAGAGCTACAAAATGTCTTCTAATCAGCAGATTTGTAACTGTTGTTTTGAACTTGGATGTGTAGGGGCGTGCTACAGAAGCTGGTGAGATAAACAAAAGCTTAGTTACTTTAGGTAGAGTAATTAATGCTCTTGTAGAGCGTCCTGGGCACATCCCTTACAGGTTTGGAAATTAGTTTGTGTGTGTATGTATGAAAATATAAATGAATAATAGTGATTATAGGCTAATAGCAACAACAAATAATGATATCATTATTTTTTGTCCAACTGTTACCTGGAGAACTTTTTACTACGTCTAAATCTGAAATTTATATGCAGGGATAGCAAACTCACTCGTCTGCTTCGTGACTCATTGGGTAGGAAAACAAAGACATGTATCATTGCTACTGTATCACCTGCTGTGCATTGTCTTGAAGAAACTTTGAGCATATTGGATTATGCCCACAGAGCAAAGAATATAAGGAATAAGCCTGAGGTTTGTTATTTGTTTGGGTGTGTTTCTAGCTATGTTATACAATATTCCATTTATATCACGGGGTTGAAGGTCATAGATTTTGTTTCAGATGACATAACTGTGCTGTTCTAGTACTCTTCCTCTTTCTGTATGTCATAGTAGGTGTTGGGATTTGCTTCTCTTTACTTTGATATTTTCCCATTTGCAGGTTAGTCAGAAGATGACAAAGTCAACCCTTATTACAGATCTATATGGTGAAATCGATAGACTAAAAGCAGGTGCGTGTTATTTTCTTAATGGTGGATATCTATGTTAGAGCTAAAACTTCTGTACATTTGTTATAGAAAAATATGTCAATGTTTTAATCAATTGCTATTCACCCAGAGGTACATGCTGCACGTGAGAAAAATGGTGTTTATGTACCTAAGGAGCGGTACTGTCAGGAGGAAAGCGAAAGAAAGGTTTTGCATCTTGCTTAGTTTATTAAATATGCAGTTTTGTAGCTCGGTTGCTCTCTCAGGGTCAATGTAATATTGCCTTTCATGTATTTTGCCAGTCTTGCGCTAATAGTTCTCTGATGTTATTATTATTATTTTTTTTATCAATTATCATACAATTTTTTAGTGTAACATGGACATATTTTGTTATATGATTAATGGTAGTGAACAAGTTGACGCTAATATGACAGTCATTCCCGAATAGAGTTATACTTAAGTTGCACATATTCTAGTGATTTATATTATATCTTTTTTGGTTCTTTGTTGCATCGCTTTTAGGCAATGGCAGATCAGATTGAACAGATGGGAGTTACAATAAAAAACCATCATAAGGTCTGATTTATTTACATGATTCTTTTAAATTATGGTGTACTATCCTGAAACTGTTTACTCATTTCTGGTTACTCATGTTCAGCAATTTGAAGAATTGCGAGCTAAGTTTGATGCTGAGGTCCTGAATTCCTCAAAGTTGAGCATCGAACTTAGTGCCACAGAGGTGCGTACTGTTTTAGTCTCATTGCAAGGTTGTGTAACATGCATATTTTCTTATTTGTGGGAGGTTTGCAGGAAAGTTTGGATCAAACCCGTAAGTTGCTGGCCAATAGCAAGGAAGAAGAAAAAAGATGTCAGCATGCTTTATGTGAACGGGATTTCATTATATCTGAACAGAAGAAAGCTGGTACATTCTATTATTATTGAATTTTTAACCATTGTTTTACGTTGTCATGTTTTTAATCTTAAAAACATTGAAACAGAAAATGTGTTGCGGGCGAACTTGGAGAAGTCCCTAAAAGATGATGCATCACTATTTTCAATAATTGGTACGTAGAACACAGTTATTCTTGTGTAGTTGTATTACTTACATATATTATCAATTTTAATAAATGTTTATTGTACATTTTGTCATTTACCTAATACACAGGTAGAGAGGATAAACTGAATGCTGATAATAGATCAGTCGTGGACAATTATCAAGCAGAATAGCCACGAGAACTCCGTACCCTCTGCAACACAGTGGCTGCATCAATATCTCAACAAAATGAACATCTGCAATGCATTGAGAAATTTTGTGATTCTTTTTCGGACGTGAATGTCAAGGTACTGACTTTTTGGTAGTTCTGGGTTATCTAATATATGCATGTAGTGATGCGAATCAGATTTTTATGTGCTACTGCTGTTTTTTGTTTTCACCAAGTATTATTTCACTGCATTGTTCAATAGCTGCAGGCATTAAAATGGTGTAATGATACTTTAGTAACATTGCTAAGCAAGTCTGTCTTTTCAATCTTTTTTCGTGCTACTGAGACATACTTGCATAGATGTATCAGTATTCTTGAAGCGAATGCCCAGCTGATTTTGTTTTCCCTCGTGACTGCTGATGTTCATCTAATGATGAACTATCTCGCTATGAATTCTTTCGTGCCACTTTTTCTTGCGGAGGCTGTCATAACTTTTTGGCATGTTCCTGTCTTAAAAAATTCTTTGAATGTGAATTATCTCAAGCGTAACATCAGTTTTCTTTGAATGAGAGTTACTAATAGTTGGTTGAATAAGCTATGTAGGAATCTGTAATGTTGCTACTATTTTTTATCTAGGATCTTTTCCTTGCCCTCTATTGAACTGGACAGGGAACATGACTTTTAGGTCTGACTTTTAGGTCTTGGTAGTCACAGTAGAAGAATGTATGATTTTCATAGCAGAAGTGTATATGCCATCAAAAGAGGAGCAGAAGTGTATATTCCTCTTATCCGTCCATACTATCTATACTATATTATAGCATCTTTTAGTTAAAGATATTACTTTTAGTTTCAAAAATAAAGATTGCTTTATCGTAAATTTGACTAATTTACGATGTGTAAACTGTAAACTGCAAAAGCAATGCATCTCCCAACTTCTCTACAAACATATTGAAAACTCCATAAGGTGATTGACAATTTTTAACTTTCAGATTCTATTTTATTCTACTGGTATCTGCAATCTGAAACAAAGTCGATGTTTAATTGTTTATACACAAATAGTAGTTAACAAAGTCGATGGTATTTACAGGATTTTTTTGTTTCCTTATTTATACATGAAGTACTGAACTAAACAATATCGACGAGATGATTAAACAGTAAATAATTGCAACATGCAACTGAAAAAAACATATATAAAGATCTCAAATCTCAAAAGAATTAAGTACTACTCCAATCAAATAGATATTCATTATCTAAAAATATAAGCACATCCGTATATGTGGATGTGCCTCAATGTACATATTAATTAAGAACAAGGAAAGAAAATCGTGGGTTGTAACAACCCTTGAGGTCATCGCTTTCAGGGCAATCTATGTAAGAATACCTATCTGTTTTATTTAAACATATATAAATTTCATACACGTACTGTGTATTCTCGTATGTACGGCAGGAGATATATATATTATTGACTTGTAGTTTTGGTCGGAGAGCTTCTATGATATCATGTTTATCATATTTGAATGCAACATCGAATTGAATATGATTTTGTTGTAATGCATCACGCAAATCAAATCGTTGACGGGCTCTTATCCCATCTAGGAAATAGGTTTCAGCATTTACCCAAACATCACTGCCGTTAAGTCCATGCTTAATCCATTCGTGCTCCCAGAAAACACGGTCAGGCTTGTAGGTGATAGATTTCCATGAAGTTTTCATATCCTTTTCCACTTTTTCGATCTGTACAAATAAGAATATGAAAAATTGAAATAAGACAAGTTAACTACCATATAGTTAATCCAAACGGGATTGCAGTAATTACTAATAACAATAGAAAAAAAAGAGAAAATAAGAGTTGAGTGCAAACCACTTCATTCGGAATAGTTGTAACTTGAGAATACATAAGTGGTGTTGTTAGTTGACCTCGAAGAGTTCTTCCTTTTAGATCAGCAGGCCGTAGGTCGTGCATTGAAAAGTTAGTATTGTAGTATTGTGGCAGCGGGGCAAGACAATGACTTTCCGTGAGCGAGCCATCTTCAATCGGCGGTTGTGTGGCACAGTAGGTAGGAGTCCAGGTTTGAACATATTGAATGTGATCAGTAAGAACATTACCACCACTAGGTCCATTATGTCGCGATCGACCAAGTATGGGTATAAGGAGAAGATTTAGGTGTACTAGAAAATATAAAACATAGACGAACTTCATCCTTTTTGATGATGAGAATACAAACACAGGATTGCGCGCCTTGTTGCAAACGAAAAGCAACCCCCTTGCCAATTATATAGATCTGTGGCCGAGCTCCTTTCCATCTATTGCCTTTCTGAATCTTACTTAAATTTGATACTCTATTACGAAAAAATAAAATCCACTTTCTATTCTATTTCTGAAGGAAAATCAACTTCCCATTTAAACTCATAAATAATTTTGGAAAATAGCTAAGATTATGTTAATATCATGGTCTTCCTTTTTGGTGTTAGAGTGACACGTTGTAATATTAAAAAATTGTATTTTGGAAAAATATTAAGGAAAATACAATTGCTTCTATCTAGAGTGATCGTACTTTATTGATTTTAGTTACACTAATATTTAAAATAAAATTTATTTATTAATAAAAGAATTCAAATTTTTAAAATTTAATTTCAAAAAGTTATATATGTTTAATATTTCGATTCTGGCTTTCCCCGAGAATTTTCTTAGAACAGATACTTAATTGTAAAGTTATAAGTCTAATTATTAAAAAAAAAATTGCTGATGACATCTTTAAAAAAAAAAGGTTTTGCTGATTATCGTAACAACATATGTGTAATTTAAATAGAAATGTGTAGGCAAGACAATAGAGTTTCATTCAATTCATCCTCCACATATTTGATTGTTTTTTTTGTGTGTGGCTAGTTTATTTAAAAATATTAACAAATAGAAATTATGAATATGATAAATTTCTCTCAAAAAAGTGTGGATAGAACATATTAAATGGAAACTCAAAAATGGGTTTAAGGGGAGACAAATTTACTTAGTACACTGGAAACCAGTTCCTAAGTAATACAGAGTAATACGAAATCGTAGATACCGGATCATAACTCCTGAACATACGTAAATCTTGCATATAGATTGCTAATTGCTAGGTTTACGTAACAATAGATTGACCAAGCACGATTTTATGGTATCTTTTAGTCTACATAAAAGATACCATAAAACCAATTGTTGCTTCAAGGCTTCGACCAAAGCTTAGTAAACAACAGTTTCTATTCATTCTTAAAATGAATGAAATTCAGTCGTTTTCCACAAGTACCATAAACTCTAGAGGTTTATAACCGATTTACAAGCATGAAAACAACATTGCTGGGTAAAATTCGTTGATGAACTTGAAACAAGTTAAGAACATGGTAATCTGGGATTCCACACATCTCTGAGTCTGAGGGTTAACCGGTGCTTGATGCTAAAAATCTGATCGTTCACCATTTAGCAGACAAAATAGTACCTGCTGATAGTTGCATGACATAAGCCTTCCGCATTCCGTTATCACCTGGAAACATTAACAGACTCATGGTTAAATTCATTATAAGGTGCATCGAGTCACACACAACTTAAATTGTTTTTCATTCGAAAATAGATCACTGACATGAGGTCATAGTCCTACTATCAGAAAGTTGTACATATACTGTAAGAGGAAGATGTGCCTAGAGTACTAATATAAGAACATAACCAAAAATTGTACAGTGAGTAAACGATGAGAAACCAATCATATCATATGTATGGAATATCCAATTGCATCAACAAATTATTAGATAAATTACAGGGGCAATCAATCATTAAGCAATCGCTATTAGTATCATAGTTGAATTGGCATAGAGTCATAGACAATATAATTTAGGAGAATTAACAATTCACAGGCATATCCAACCCATTATTCGCCATAAAAAAATAGTGCTTAATATCGATATTCCACAAAATTTAATGCTATGCAAAAGTAGTTTAGGCTCACTATCTAAAATAAAAATTTCATGGTGATAGAATCTTACATGAAGCACTGCAAGATGTATGAAACCCTGAAGGCTAAAACGCATGACAGGTGAAGCAGCCACTCAAGGAACTAATCTGGCGAGTCCTGCGGAAAAATAGAAGCTTATGTGAAGTTGTGGCAACTTGATGAGCTTGGTCAACTACGTCACATCTCCTCATTTCCCGGGCCTTTTTCTCTGCTGATTTGAGCTTTTTCATAATCTTGTCCATGGATGATGATCTCTTCTTTTCTAGTTTCATCTGAATAGCATAGTTTTTGTTAGAACTCTACTAATATGACTGAGCACCTCGTCTTTCAGTTTTGTTTTGTCAGAAAGGTTTTCAAGCGGGCAATATTACAACATAAATTTACCTCCAAAACTGAAAGATGAGGATAATAGGAAAATAGGGAAAATGCAAAACAAAAATATGACGAGTAGTCGAGTACCTCCAATTTCCGTATTGCTGCTTCAGCTTTTGCCTTCTGCAGGTTCTCCCAAGCAGTAATTCTGGCTTCCTCTCTCTTAATACTGAAACATTTACATTTGCAATTTTAACATAGTTCAACAGACTTGGAAAAAATGCAATATATAAATATGAGTAAAAGGTTCTTGAGGGTGACGAACGACTTCCTTGCCTGCTCCCCAATTATACTATAAAAATTTATATAGGAGAAACTACACAAATGCAAACATTTATGCACACGTTTGACTTTATATCAATATTGAGCGATAGCATAGAGTCATAGACGATATAATTTAGGAGAAATGACATTGATTAAACTGTAAATAAAACTTAAAGAAAAAAATCATAAATATATATAGGGAATATTTCTTGGCTTGACTTCAAGAGCATTTTTTATCTATAAATTTGTATATTCACTTTTCTTTAATGCAAAGCTTAATATTAAAAAGCTTATGCAAGCTTAATCAGATTCTTAGATTGCCATTTTGTAAACCTACAAACTTAAGATGCGTTTCTGAGATATTTTTGGTCAAAAAATAAAATATATGGAATAACAACATACTTGGAAATGCTGTTTGCAGTCTCTGAAACTTCCCAACTGGTGGATCGGATCTCCAAAGCTTTTCTTTTCCAATCATCGCAATTTCCTGAGCCTTTTTTTGTGGTTCGAGATTTATTTTTCTTGCACCACCGAGTCATGGTGACCCGTTCATCAACCTGCACGTCCCTGACTTCTTGTTTAGAGCAAAGGGAATTCTGCCACTGCACAGTGGGTAACATAGAATTAGTTGACGAATCAAAAGAGTTCCTTTCATTAGGAGATGAGTGTGGGCTTTTTTCGGGGCTCATTTGAGTTGCCATATCTCTTCTTGAAACAGCCCGGGAGATGTCCTTCCCCTCGTCTTCAACAATGTCAAGCTTCCTATCTGTGTTGGATTTATGTAACATGTCCCAATCAGAAACGGCAGTTGATTTGTTAATCACAAAGAGTACTACCAAATTAACCGAAGAATAACTTGTTCTTCATCTTACGATGATGAAAAAATTCTTATGCTTAAGTTTAGTAAATCAAATGAGATCCAAAAGGTAGACTACAATATGGATTAACCGACAGTAGATTTTAACATCATGGAATACTTGGTTTAAAAATGAATGATCTTGTATATGAAGCATTACCACTGTAAAAACTGCAAAACGTCACAAAGGGTAACATAGAAAGCATTTATAAAGTGTATAATCCAAATCATGGAAATCAAAGTCCTGCCAGGAGTCAATACGGGAAACTATTGCACATCAGAATCTATTGTTTGCTACATGTTAAGAAAAAACCCAATACATTTTGTTCATTTAACTCAATTCTGTGTGAACTGACCCCCCCCCCCCACGGGGCCAGCCGTAACAGCAAAACGTTAGACGCCTCTAGCTTAAGTCGAAGTGGGCAAACAGTCACTTGCTAAGCATATCACATTATCGTTTATAGGGTATGAGTTGTTTGCTACATAAATCTCAAGTATAGACCTATAAATGGAAGGGTATGTGTATTTTGGAATATCAATACTAAAACTAAAAAAACATATAACCAATCAAGTGAAAAAAAAAACATACACAACAATAATTTCCACTAATATCCATTTTACTGTTATAAAGTAATATAAATTGCAACCACAATCAGTGACAGTTTTCCGTTTTGTAGCAATGTTTTCTATCAAATGACATCAAGCTTATGCTTTTAGAATAACTACTAGAAAGACACGAGGCAAGTGGAAACTGATTTGTGGTAGTTCCACAATACACAACATGCCATGCGTATGACAAGGCCAATCAAGCAACTATTAAGCATCATCAATGTCAATCTAACAACAGTCATGTAAATGGATCCTTTATATCTGAACAAAAATACTCATTGTTCAAACTCTGAAACTGCTGAAATTTAATTTTCTTCCTAAACTGTTGAATTGGCATAACATTATACTATTACTGAATGCAGAAAACAACAGATTCTGTAAAACAAATCACACACATTTCAAATTCATTTTTTCTCTTTTCAAATCTTCATAAAACCTAAGAAATATATAATTATTACCGTGAGAGCTTGGAAAGGATGATTGGTATAGTGTCTCAGAGCAACCGTGAACACTGGCTGATCTTTCTATGCAGGGTTCCATATAAAAGTTTCCATTTCCTCCATACCCTGCATCACGTCGAACTGAAAAACTATTTGCAGCGATCACTCCAGCTGTGAATGGAGAAGCCGCCATAAAATTTTCAACTATCCCTCCATCAAACATGTGCACAGCTGGAGAGTACATTGAGTAGTATGCAGTTCCAGGAGGACCCAAAGGCCCACTCTTTGCTTTGGGTCGCCTCTGTGGCTGGGGAAACGAAGGCCGCGAAGAGCCATCGCCAGAAACTGGACTGAAAATCCACCTCTCCGCATCCTCCCATTTGGAAGGCAATGTCCTTCCATTATTAAAGGGTAGCAATGCATTATTAACGTTTCTCCTGCTACCACTTGTAGGCAAAGCTACACGTTCTGAACTCCATCCTTTCTGCATCCCAGAGCTTGTGTGACTATAGTTCGGTGTCCCAGGACTGAGAAATGTACTGGTTCGCCGTGTCGAAACAGAGCTTTTCTTTAAGACTCCAAAACGGGGGGAAGAGCTTGTAACATTTGTCAGAGTATTATTCAGATCTAGCGAAGCAGGTCTTCGCCTATCTGGTTTCTTTAACAAAGCCTCGGATCTGGACCTCCGTACTTGACAATCTGATAACTCAATCAAACTTGTCAACAACTTCAGACTCTAAAATCAAAACTTAAAAAACTGTAACTCATAATGCATTTCACCTTTCAGTGCTCGAGAAAAGGAGCTTCTCGCTGAATTTAGTGCTTGATTTTCATCGTCAGTTTCTACCTTGCTGTCTTCCTTTAGAACTATGCAATCAAATTCAAAATAAAAAACAACAAAGCAATCAGTAACAAGCTGAACATATATATGGTTCGTAGACACAAATTTAGATGTGACGTGCTTACCTTTAGCTTTTTCCACTTTCCTGCACACTATACTATTCTTATGTGCTGTGGACTTGTTTGGATCTAGATCTGGACCACTAGAAGAACTCTCACCACATTCATGTACAGCCAAATGCTGGTTCAAATCAAACATAAAAATGACCCTTAGTTGACAAATTTTGAATCCTAGCACTAGATATGCGCTCGAAAATAAAACTTATTAATTAAACACACAAACTTCTCCCTGTCCATAATTGAACATAAAATCGAACAAGCAAAATCTAATAAAGTAATTACTTTCTTTTTAATCCGATACAATGTCGATATAAACACACAATTAATTTATCGAACATCATACATAGACACAACAGAAAAAACATATAAATTTCAAATACATGAAACACATTTAAAATGCAAAAAAACGTGACGAGATCTAAAATCACACATAATTACTTATTCGTAGCAACTTCAAGTGAGCTACTCAGAACTTAATCTAAGCAATTTGAGCTGAAATGGAGAGAGAGAGAGAGAGAGAGAGAGAGAGAGAGAGAGAGAGAGAGAGAGAGAGAGAGAGGGAGAGAGAGAGGGAGGGAGGGGGAGAGAGAGAGAGGGGGGGGGGGGAGAGAGAGAGAGAGAGAGAGAGAGAGAGAGAGAGAGAGAGAGAGAGAGAGAGAGAGAGAGAGAGAATACCTGAGAAGTATCAGAGAGGAGAGAATCATGATCATGAACATCAGAAGCAAAAGAGCAGCGTTCAACGCTACAAGAAGCAGAAGAGAAGAGACTAAAGTTGGACTCAGCAGTGAAGATGACTGAGTCAGGACTCACATCACGAGTTCCACTGAGTCCAGAACTCGTCAACTGGTTCTGATCTTGAAACCCTAGCTCCGGCATTGTTGAAATGTGTGTGTAATTTCTCAGCAACACATTTACAGTGTGTTAAAATATATAAACAGATTAACTCACTGTTTATTCATTATCAGCTGCTTAACAAAATCTTAACACTAAATTATAGTAATGTGAAGTCATAATAGAGTTAGAGATCACGGGCAATAAGTTTGGTTGTAATGGTTTAAGATTGTTAAGCTGTCTTATCTTTCACGCCTAAATCTTTGACTGAACAGATTACTAAATCTCTACAGTTTATTTTTAGATTATGACAGCTTGCTCTTGTACCTTTAACTTTGTCTCTTTATTACCACTTCCGTAATTTCGGGAACAAATTGTTTTTGAAAAAAATTATGGAGAAAATGATCAAATTATTTTATTTTTTGTATTTATTTGTTTAAAATATTTATTTTTAAAAATACTAATTAAAATTTTCATTTCGTTCATATATTCCATTTGTTGTGGAGGGATAATGGCCTAATTGAACGTGGGGAGTGAAACTTCACTATCGGACATTCAGATACTTCACTAAAGTCCAGTATTTGATATGATACTTCTCCGATAGTGGAGTATGTCCCTAATGCTCATTTGAGAGTGGAGTCATCCTAATACCCCTCCGATAATGGAGTATGTATAATGCTCCATTGGAAGTGGTGTGTCATCCTAATATAATATTTCTTCGATATTGTAGTATGTCCCTAATGTTCCTTTGGAGTGGTGTGTCATCTTAATATTGCACTAGTGCTTGGTGGGTATTTAAGATAATATTTACTAAATATAGGTAGTATGTCCCTAATGTTCCTTTGGGAGTGGTGTGTCATCTTAATATTGCACTAGTGCTTGTTGGGTATTTAAGATCATATTTACTAAATATAGGTATTTTGGACATATTTTGTCGAAAGTTGGATATTTTGGATTTTCACCCAATTTTATATATTCCAAAAAATATCTTAAATGTGTCAATTTTATTACATCCTTCATTTATTATAATATCCGAGCTTACCATGTATAATTAAGATATAATTAGCCAATCAGAAAATAATCAATTATTTTAGAATCAATCAGATGTCACTTCTAAATCTAAGTCTAATCATATTCTTTTGAAAATTTGCTTATTTAATATTATCTTTCTACCATACTAACCAGATTAGTTAACAATTCAAATTTAAATTTAAAAATTATTTGATTTAACATATCCACATATTACATATTTTTTAATTTCAAAATAATGCATAATAAATATTGTAACTATCATAAACTAAAATTAATCCGAATTATACATATATATAATATTAACTAATTTTAAGGATGGCCTACGTTTTAGCGTGAATTTCACATTTAAACAAACTAAGTGAAAGATTTCATTATCTATGTGAAATAATCTTCTTATATGATGACATTCCAAATAATCTTCTTATATGATGACATTCCAAATACATCGTATCTCAATTATTACAATATATAAGGTGGAGGGGTAGAAACTAGAAACACCCTACAATTCGATAAGTGCCAAGAGTTACAGCTTTTGCTTCTTGTATACTTGGTATATGAAAATTGAGTTAGAAATTTTTTAATGAAATTACACACCTAGAGGGAGGGGTGAATAGGTGTTATGGCTAACAATGTAATAATTAAAAATCTGCTTGAAAAATTATTCTGGCAGCTAATTGGATGCAACAAATTAACAAACAGACAGCTAGCTAAGATATGCAGTGCAGTAAAGTAAAGTGCAGAATATAAAGAACACACAGCAATTTTAACCAAGTTCGACCCCTATAGCCTAATGGTCTACGTCCTGGTCCTCTACCAACTCGGTAAAGGAATATATTATTGATCACAAATGATTACAATTATACGATACAATAATATATCTCCCTGATTCTCCCAGTCACTGATTGCAGCTAGCTGAAACACCTTTTGTCCTGAACACAGCTCTCTAAGTACTATACTAAGCCAAGTATAAACTCCTCTAGCCTAATGTTCCTCGAACCCTTGTTCCACAAGCTCGACAATCCAGCAACTACCAACGTTACAAATTGAACAATACAAGATAAAAAGAATTACAAATCAAACTATGAACTCTAATAGAATCTAAATCGTATTAGTATATAGAGCTCAAGTGTATAAAGATATATCAAATCAGCTTGGTAAAATACTTGTGTTTTTCGAATGATGTTCAACAACTTTGAAAGGAAAAACTCACAAGTCTTTTATAGTGAACAAACGATCTGAATTAAGCATACAACAACACAACGGTCTTGACTACCAAGTCTCACGAGTTTGTTGAAAGATTAATTCAAATCTAACGTTCAAAAACTTATCGTTTGGAAAAGAAAAACAGAATCTGAAAGTGAACGTTTCTTAACAACGTTCTCAGTTTTGAAAAACTCAAATGAAGAAGAAGTTTGTTTAGATAAAGTCGTTTAGAAAAAAACTCCTATAAAATAGGGTTTTAAAAAATAAGAAGCTAAAAACGTTTAAAAGACATTTTTTAGCCCATATATATAAATATGATCTATTTTTCTAATTATAATTCTCACAGAAGTTTAATCCTAATAAAACTCTATGAGATTCGAACTTCCAGTGTTTCTGGACTCTATCTGCCAGCTTGCCGAGTTAAAGTAAATCCTGTACTGCCAGCTAGTTGATAAACCCTGTTTTGCTATAAAATAAAGTAAATGATAACCCTGCAAAACAATATTAGTCCAGTACACATATCCAGCTTGCTTACTATGTATGATCATCAAAATCATGAGAGTTTCAATCTCCCCCTTTTTGATGATTATACACCAATTTTAGGAGAAATACAAAACTCCCCCTAAATCTAGCAATCCTATTATAATGATGTACCATAAAATCAATAACATAAACATAAATGTAACACATTTAACAAATATCAAATAAGCATCACATTTCCACAGTACTAGTTCAGAAAACCACAAAATAAACCACCAAATAAACCAAGTACTGAAACATAACAACATAAACCAAACCAACATATAGTTCAAAAGCATAGCATAGTTAACCCCAAATCCTAAAAATTTTCTCCCCCTTAATCATTAAAAAGAAGAAAATTTAAGACTTATTATTATCTTCATCCTCTTTAGCATCATCAAACCGAGTAGCAACATGAAATTCTCCAGAAGCATCCACATCTGGATCAGCTACAGGGTCCTTGAGCACATCTCCAGCAGCCACTTTTGCAAGATCATGAAGTTCTTGAGCACCAGAAACAGTATCAGAATGAAGACCAGTACGAGCTGAAGCAGGGGTACGTGGACCAGCAAAAACATCACACAGAAAACCCAGTTCTTCAGACATTCCATCTAATCTAGCATTAATCTTCTTAACAGCATCCCTGATTTCCTTAATAGTCCCAGAATGATCAATCTCAGCAACCACATTAGTAAATGAAGGAGTAGGAGGTGGAGGAGGTTCCACACGAACAACTGAACCATCAGATCCTCAGAGGCGAACACAATCCCATACTTGCTTCGTTTCACAGACAAACCATCACGATTCCCTGACCTTTGAACCTCAGACATATCATCGCCACTTTCCACATGAACCGGTGAAAGATCGATATCATCATCCTCATCATGCAATCTCTTATTCTTTCCTTTCTGAGATTTTGAACCAGCAATCGGAGTCTTCTTGGATCCTTGAGTATTCCTCATGATTCGAATCAGCAAAAGAAAGAGACCGAGAGAAAATGTATATCGATTGAAGAACGACGAATAAACCATAATTGGAATATAGGTTTGAGGATAAAGAGAACTAAAGAGTCGGAGTTGAACAATCTTTATAAAACCTCTTTTAACAAATAAGGGGATAGATAAATATCTAGGAAAAAATCTAATAACCCACCCCGAATAAAACTAAACATGATAAACACAAAAAAAATAACGTACAATATCACATTTAAATATAAGAAAGCATACATTCAAAATTCAAATAAGTTGAATTAACCAACCGCCTAGAAACTATAAGCAATCAGCACAAAAAACAAGTAAATGGACTGGAGTTCCTAACCATTTATATTATATATCAAATATATATTAAAAGTAATAACACAGAAAAGTGTACCCGGCATCCAATTCAGCTAGCTGGCTAGACATTACACATGCCTAATTCTCGACGAAGAACAACAAAACGCTCCTCGGCTAGTGGTTTTGTGAAGATGTCAGCTAGCTGATACTCTGTATTGACAAAAATCAGCTCAATTTTTCCCTTTGCAACGTTGTCCCTCAAGAAATGATGTCGAACGTCGATATGTTTTGTTCTTGAATGATTCACTGGATTCTTTGATATGTTGATAGTGATTGTATTGTCACAATAAATAGGAACTTTTCCACACTTAATCCCATAATCTCGAAGTGTTTGAATCATCCAAGTATTTGAGAGCAACAGCTTCCAGCTGCTAAATACTCCCCTTCAGCTGTAGATAATGCAACAGATGTTTGCTTCTTGCTTTGCCAAGTAACCAAACTCTGTCCTAAAAATGCACAAACACCACTTGTACTCTTTCGATCAGTTTGACAACCTGCATAATCTGCATCACTATACCCAACAAGATCAAATGCATTTGTGATGGGATAAAACAAGCCAAGAGTAATAGTTCCATTTAAATATTTAAAAATCCTTTTAATTGCATTCAAGTGAGACTCCTTAGGATTAGCTTGAAATCTAGTACAAACACATACACTATACATAATATCAGGTCTACAGGCTGTAAGATATAATAAACTACCAATCATAGCTCTATACTTTCGAACATCTATATCTTTACCTTGTTCATCTGCTGTCAGCTTGTTGGCAGAACTCATAGGTGTAGATTTTGCCTTGATATTCTCGAAACCAAACTTCTTAAGCAGATTCTTTATGTACTTGGATTGATGCACAAAAATTCCATCTGGAGTTTGCTTGATTTGGAGCCCCAAGAAGTGGTTGAGCTCCCCCATCATACTCATGTCAAACTCACTATGCATACACTTAAAAAACCACTTGCACATATCATCATTAGTAGATCCAAATATAATATCATCCACATATATTTGCATAACTAAAATATTAGTACCATTAAACTTAGTAAATAATGTGGGATCGATTTTACCTCGAATGAATCCATTCTTGAGTAAAAACATACTTAGCCTTTCGTACCATGATCTAGGAGCTTATCGAAGTCCATATAATGCCTTCTTCAACTTGAAAACATGATTAGGAAATTTCTTACTCTCAAAACCAGGAGGTTGCTTGACATATACTGCTTCCTTCAAGTAGCCATTAAAAATGCACTTTTCACGTCCATTTGATGTAGTTTGATCTTCTTATATCATGCAAATGAAAGTAACATCCTTATTGACTCTAGCCTTGCAACCGGGGCATAAGTTTCATCAAAATCGATTCCTTCTTGTTGATTATATCCTTGTGCAACAAGTCTTGCTTTGTTCCTTGTAACTGTGCCAAATTCATCAAACTTGTTTCTAAACACCCATTTAGTACCAATGATTGAAGCATCCTTAGGTGGCTCTACAAGTTCCCAAACTTCACATCTTTCAAATTGATTAAGTTTTTCTTGCATTGCCATGATCCAATTCTCATCTTGTAGTGCTTCATTAACATTCTTTGGTCCCTCTTGAGCTAGAAAGGCAGCAAAAGCACAAAAATTGGCTTGACCTTTCCTTGTCTTGATTCCTTCTGATTTATCACCAATTATCAACTCTGGAGGATGGTTCTTTAATGTCCTTGTTGACTTTGGCAGAGAATGTTGAGATATAACTTCCTCATGTACTCTAATTCTCTTAGATGGTGGGGAAACTTCATCTCCATCATATAGTGGCATCTTTTCTTGTGATCTCTGACCTCTAGGACCTTCCAAGGTAAGCCTTGATAACTGATCAATTGTTGCATCTACTGGAGAAGAGGTTTCAGCTGATTTATCAGTAGCTGAAGTTAATTTAGGTTCCTTATCAGCTTGCTGAGTACTTGTCTTCAACAGCTCGCTGGCAATACCTATTTCTGCAAATTCTTCCTCATCTCTTGACAGATCAACATTAGATTCTTGAAATGAAACATCAATTGACTCTTCAACAATACGTTTAGATATATTATAAACTCTATAAGCATGACTTGTTAAAGAATAACCCAAAAATATTGCTTCATAAGATTTAGCATCAAATTTACCATATTTATCAATAGTTTTGAGTACAAAGCACCTGGATCCAAAGACCTTGAAGTAGCCTATATTTGGCTTCTTGTTCCTCAGCAGTTCATATGGAGTTTTGTTTAGAATAGGTCTGATCAGTACTCTGTTAAGAACAAAGCTAGCCGTATTGACTACTTCTACCCAGAAACTCCTTGGCAGCTTGCTTTCTTGCAACAATGTTCTAGCTGTTTCTTGTAAAGACCTGTTCTTCCTTTCCACAAATCCGTTTTTCTATGGAGTTCTAGGAGCAGAGAATTCATGAGTAATGCCTCTATCTTCACAATATGAGATAAAGTCCTTTTGGAATTCACCACCTCGATCACTTCTTATACCTACAAGTCTTGTCTTAAGCTTGTTCACAAGCAACTTAATTAGCTTCTCAAATTCACTAAAAGCACACTCTTCAGTACGAAGAAACAATACCCATGTATATCTAGAATAATCATCTACAATAACAAATGCATATTGTTTACCTCTAATGCTCTTATATGCTTCTGAACCAAATAAATCTAAATGAAGAAGCTCTAAAGGTTTAGAAGTTGATACCACAGTCTTTGACTTATGTGGAGTCCTGATTTGTTTGCCTAATTGACAAGCCGAACAGGTTTCCTTCTTGACATACTTCAATTTGGGCAATCCTCTAACTAGCTTCTTTGCAGACAGCTTGCTGAGTAAGTCCATGTGAGCATGTCCAAGCCTTCTATGCCAAATATCTGGATTTGTATCAACTGCAGCTAAACAACAAGATGATTCATGCATCTCAAAGTCCAAGATATAGATATTTCCTTCCCTTCTAGCAACTAGGGGGACTTTGTTAGTGCCAACAATAATAGTACACTTCTCTTTATCAAAATTAACAGAATGTCCATCATCATATAACTGACTAATACTAAGCAAATTATATTTAAGACCTTGAACATATTGTACTTTATCAATAGAAATGTTACTATTACCAATTGTTCCTTTGCTAAGAATTTGAAGAGTTTTACTATCACCAATTGTGACACTTCCACCCTTTTTCTTCTTGAGAGTAAGGAACTTTGATTTATCACCACACATATGTCTTATGCATCCACTATCCAAAATCCATTGATTTGATTTCACCTTGACAACAAGACACACCTACAAAATAAATGAAAAACAAATTAACGTTTTGGTACCCATATTTGTTTGGGTCCAGCATGGTTAGTTGATAGAACATATAAAACATTTAAATCAGATTTATTGATCCACATTTGGACCACTTTAGAAGCTTGATTTCTGTTTCTTGTAGTTCTGTCAGCTTGCTGCCTCTGAGTTGTCTGTCTGTTCCAGCTTGCTGGCTTAGCATTCTGTATTGAGCAGTTGTTTGCCAAATGACCTTTCTTCCACATTTATAACAAATTCTCCATGGCATGGCATATTCATAAGGAATACCATGTTTTCCATCATACTTTAAACCAGATGTTGAAGCCATTCCAACTCCTTCTCTTTCTAATGGAACCTTTGTATACTTCATCATTGATTTAAGAGTATCTTCTCCTTGAACAAACTTTCCCATTCCTTTTCGAAGATTCTTGATCTCAGCTTCCAACTATTTGATCCGTTCAGCCTGTTGAGACATTTCCAATGAACATGAATCCTTTGGATTGAAAGCCTCCAAACATGCATTTTGAGCATCAATCTCTGTCTTCAGCTCGCTGAGTTCCTTCATTAGTGCATCATTTCTCTTGAGAAGCACTTTGTTGATTCTTTCAAACTGAGATACTTTTGCCTTAAGATCAGCAAGAATTTGAGCATGATTACTAGCAGGTGTCTTCTCAACCATTAGATTAGCAATGATTTTTTTAAGTTGAGCATTCTTCTTTTCAAGTTCATTGTTCTCATTCTTTAACTTCATGAACTCCACAATAGATATATTACTATGATCCTGTATGGTTAGTTCATCTAGTATAGAAGTATGAGAAGGTATATCAGAACTAAAAGAATTTACCTCACTATTATTGTCATCTGAATCTAAGATATCGCTTTCCACAAGGCCATCTTGATTAATTCCTTGAGCATCATTTTCATCATCAAGACCAACAAGAGCTAGATTCACCATCTCATCACATGATTCATCATCAGAAGCTGAATCCTCATCATCACTCCATGTCAAAAGTACCTTAGCTTTCTTTCTGTCCCTTGAGGTAGCTTGCTGCTTCTGCTTATTCTTCAGCTTGTAGCAGTCCCTTTTGTAATGCCCTTTCTTGCCACATTCAAAACATGATTTCTCTTTGACATCTTTATTTGTTCCAGAAGCCTTGCTTTTCTCTTTCTTTAGCTTGTTCCTCTTGTCCAGCATCTTCTTGATTTTTCTAGACAAAAGTTCCAATTCTTCATCAGAATCAGATTCTGCCTCAGAGTCTAGCTTGCTGCTACTGGAGTGTAAAGCTAGATTCTTCATCTTTTCAATAGGAGCCTTGACTGATTCCACCTTACTATCATTGATCTTGCTTTCAAATTGATCTAACTCATCAAACACAGCCAAATGATCCATAGTATCAATGGTAGGAGATGATTCCAATGCAGTGACTTTGGCTTCGAAAGTGAATGGAACTGCACTCAGAACTTTCATGTTGATTTCATCTTGAGGAATAGTCTTTCCAAGTCTCTTTAGAGTGTTGATAGTGACCTGGAACCTTGCTTGACTCTCCTTGATAGTTTCACCATCCTTGAGTTTGAAATTTCCGAAATCATTCATCAGCTTGCTGAGTTTCACTTTTCTCAAAGATTTTGAACCTTCATGATAAGTTTCCAAAGCATCCCACATTTCCTTTTCTGACTTTAATGAGGAAACTTTGTCATACTCAGCTTGATCCAAAGCATTCATTAGAGAATTTCTTGCTTCACCATTATAACCAAATTTGACAACCTCCTCGGGAGTAAGATCATCAACATCTTTTGGTTTCCCATCTTTATCCAGAAATTCAAGATTCCCTTTCTGCACAACTCTCAAGACCAGTGGCTTCTTGGACAGGTATGTTTCCATTATGCCTTTCCACCAGTTGTAGTTTTCTGAGCCAGTGAGAAGAGGAGCCCTATAATCAGATTTTGCTTCAAGATAATGTTCAACCATTTTGATCGATACTTTCCTGTTACAGAAGTGTTAGTATACCAAAGCTCTGATACCAAATGAAATTACACACCTAGAGGGGAAGGGTGAATAGGTGTTATGGCTAACAATGTAATAATTAAAAATCTGCCTGAAAAAGTATTCTGGCAGCTAACTGGATGAAACAAATTAACAAACAGGCAGCTAGTTAAGATATGCAGTGCAGTAAAGTAAAGTGCAGAATATAAAGAACACACAGCAATTTTAGCCAGGTTCGACCCCTATAGCCTAATGGTCTACGTCCTGGTCCTTTACCAACTCGGTAAAGGAATATATTATTGATCACAAATGATTACAAATACACGATACAATAATATATCTCCCTGATTCTCCCAGTCACTGATTGCAGCTAGTTGAAACACCTTTTTCCCTGAACACTGCTCTCTAAGTACTGTACTAAGCCAAGTATAAACTCCTCTAGTCTAATGTTCCTCGAACCCTTGTTCCACAAGCTCGACAATCCAGCAACGACCAACATTACAAATTGAACAATACAAGATAAAGAGAATTACAAATCAAACTATGAACTCTAATAAGAATTTAAATCGTATTAGTATATAGAGCTCAAGTGTATAAAGATATATCAAATCAGCTTGGTAAAATACTTGTGTTTTTTGAATGATGTTCAACAACTTTGAAAGGAAAAACTCACAAGTCTTTTATAGTGAACAAACGATCTGAATTAAGCATACAACAACACAACGGTCTTGACTACCAAGTCTCACGAGTTTGTTGAAAGATTAATTCAAATCTAACGTTCAAAAACTTATCGTTTGGAAAAGAAAAACAAAATCTAAAAGTGAACGTTTATTAACAACGTTCTCAGTTTTGAAAAACTCAAACGTAGAAGAAGTTTGTTTAGAAAAAGTCGTTTAGAAACAAATTCCTATAAAATAGGGTTTTAAAAGATAAGAAGCTAAAAACGTTTAAAAGACATTTTTGAGCCCATATATATAAATACGATCTATTTTTCTAATTAGAATTCTCACAGAAGTTTAATCCTAATAAAACTCCATGAGATTCGAACTTCAAGTGTTTCTGAACTCTATCTGCCAGCTTGCTGAGTTAAAGTAAATCATGTACTGCCAGCTAGCTGATAAACCCTGTTTTGCTATAAAATAAAGTAAATGATAACCCTGCAAAACAATATTAGTCCAGTACACATATCCAACTTGCTTACTATGTATGATCATCAAATCATTCATGAGAGTTTCATTTAAGTTGTGTTTTGTGCTTCTTTTTTAATTTAGTAGTCTTGTGAAGAATCTTTCTTAGATTAAAAATATATTCAATATTTAGATAGACAATTTTTTATTGATGCAAAAAGTTTAATCAGGTGACTACTTAATTTGTTTTAAAGTAATAATCTTATTAATGTGCAACAATAGAGGTGGATCTTGTTGTCTGGAGGAAATTATGCGTGTTAGTATATAGTAATGTGAATTTATTGTATTAGTTGTATATGTTATGTTTTTTTTGTTAGAAGTTGTATATGTTTAAATGTACAAATTTTACCGGAATCTATGATCTAGGTTTCATTCATTTGTCGGAAAATAGTTTAATTTTGGAAAACATTTTTCTGGAAGATATTATCTCAAAAAATAAAATAATTTTCAGAAAAATATTTTTCTAAAATTTTTTTTTCCCAAAGATATTTTCTCCGGAAAATGTTTTCCATAAAAATAAATGTCTAATTTCATTTTCTAAAAATTTTTTTGCTACAACTTTATTTAAGAAAAAAAATTCCAATAAAGATTCTTTAAAAAAAATTTTGCCAAAAAATTATTTCTCAAAAAAGTTTATCTCGAAAAAAAGTTCTTGGAGAAAATTTATCGGGAAAATATTTTGCTAAAAAAATTTCTCAAGAGAAAATTTCTCGAAACATTTTTCCTGGAAAAGTTTTCAGGGAAATTTATCTCGGAAAATTTCCTCGGCAAATTTTTTTACATTATTTTCCAAATTAATTCATTTTTTTCTGAAAATTTCCTCGGGAAAAAAATTCATAGAAAAATTTTCTTGAGAGAAAATTTTTGAAAAATATTTTTCAGAAAAAGTTCTATTATTTTAGAAAATGTTTTCCCAAATTTAGAAGGAAAAGTCATTTTCCAAAAAGTAACGCTTTTCGTAAACAAATTTTTCTCTGTTGGAAAATGTTTTAATTTCCTAGTAATCAAACAAACATAGGAAAATCTGGAAAACATTTTCCAGAATCCAAATAAATACTAGAAAATCCAAAAACATTTTCCTGGAAAATATTTTCCAGCAAACAAATGGACCTTTAGTTGGAATTTTGAGTTAATTTAGTTGAAATGTTGAGTTATAGATTCAATTGGTATTTGAGTATAATGTTTTCTCATATAATTTGGTAGAAACTCAAGGAAAGTTGGAACATCGAATTAGAGTTTCAATTGCTTAATGGTTTGTTAATGTTTTATCTACTACTACAAGTATGCACACAACTTTTCTCATGGACAACAATTTAACTTCGAAAGCTTTGTTGAAAAATTGAGAAAATCCCTCATACTCATACCGCAACTATAAAGGCGACTACCTCCATCGACGTGAAACCGAGATGCGGGAAAAAGAAATTAAAATCTTGAAGAAAGTCAGCGCCAAAAGATTAGATTGAGGGAAAACAAGTTTTTTTTTTCCTAACCATATCATTTTATAAAATAACCATGCTGAAAAGTATGAATTTGGATAAAAGGGAGTACATACAAAAACGGGGTAAACCCCGAATCAAAGCTCAAGTTCTAGAATTTTAAATTAGTAACATACTCTCACATTAACCGAATCAAGCTTTGAAGCAATACAATTCAACAATAGTTCAATATGAAATAAGAGAATATCTAAAAAAAGATTATCCAACTTATGATTAGTTTGTTGTCACTGCTCAGGCTTTGATGCAACACATTCATTCGCTGAGATTAGCCTCCTTTACAAGTATGTTTCTATGATGGTTCCCAGAATTACAAGTCCCCTGTCCCCTGTCTTGAGCAGACATTCTCTGTTCACTTGTACCTTCCATAGGCATTCCTATCATTAACTTCAGCATCACTTGTACATTCATTCTCTAGTTTCAGCATCATTAATTAACTTTACCCTGTTTCAAGACTTGCTTGGCAGTCCTATCCCCTAACACACTTTCTCTGTCTCTCTGATCAACCACCCGCCAGCATAAACAAGGTAGAGTGCTCCCTATGATCATTTCATCATTCTTCTGAAACCCCTTCTGCAAACCATTCCGCAACCCAAAGGTAGCTATTTGTCCTTTAGATTTACATCCCTTGCAACATCCCAGACAAACGTTGGAGGAGGCATCTCCAAAACTTTCCATAACATGCTCATTTTTCACAGTATCCCTCTTCGCTTTATTGCTTGATTCCACCCATCAAGGTTAGATTACACAATTTCCATTGGTTCCTGTATTATGAGCTCATCAATTTCCACATAAGTTTCATGTTCATAATTGATTCACTAGCAAGGGTCTCCGCCTTCCTACCCATGTTATCAACAAGGCCAAGAGTAAGACTCATATCATATCCTTCATCTTTAGCTTGTAAGCAACAACAACAACTCCTACCGTAGTCATACACATACGCTTACACTTCATCAATTGAAAAGCTCCCTCATAACATGCCAGGCCAGTTTCGAACAAATCCGAAGTCTCAGTAGTAGAAACATTTTTCACATAGGTATGTAAAGCGATTGGGAAAGCAAAATCTAAAGGACCATGTATAAAAGGCTCATCCACCCAATATGCCAATGATAACTCCGCATCATCTCCAATATACGATAGCCAAAAATTCTAATGATGTTGTAACAAGTTCACAAACTCAACCAAACTAAGCAAGTTTAGAGAGATGAATTTCGAATTAAATCCATACCTAACATTTAGTAATAGTCTAATATATTAAAGTAACTATTATCCCAAGTCAAATCCAAATCCAAATTCATGTAAACAAGAAGTCCAACAAAAGATTTAAAACAAGTATCACCATTCGCTCTAAATAGAATATTTTCGAACTAGCAAAATCGATGTCTAAAATACGTGAACTAAGATGAATATATAATACAAGTCTTTTTTTGCTGAATCTAATTATGTGAATTCTATGCCTAAAACAATTGTTCTGTGATGAAATTTTATTAGACTTGTTCATCATCTATTTTGCCAATGAAGTCTAACGACTTTGATTTCCAATGTTCTTGATCATCCGTTGATTATAAATTGATGATTAATTTTGTTAGTAGAAAAAATGTAGCTATTCAAAAAAATATCTATAAAATGGTAAAATAATATAAAAACAAGTAAATATTTTTGATAAAAAAACAATATTTATTACATAATACTCCGTCCCACAATACAAGTTTCTTTTGAAAAAATTACGCATCTTAATAAAACATTAATTAAATAATACATTTTCTCTTATATCCATTATAAATGCATTGATTTTTTAAAACTATAAGCTACTTTAAACTTTTGGTCATTTCTCATTAATTGCTATACAATTTTCAAAAAGGTAATTTAGGAAAAATGATCACAAATTTACATTGAAAATTGGAAATGAACATGTATTATGGAGAAAAAAATTTCTCTCAAAAGAGACTAGTATCGGAGGAAATAATATTTTTTGTTGTACAATAAACCTGAGTACTCACCCTCAATCCTAATCCTTTTTCTTAATTATTTTTTAAATAAATTAATTTTCCTGAGGCTATCTCACATAAATTTGGGTGTTGGCTCAATCTATCAAAATTTTAAAGTAAATGACCCCAAATATCACAATCTGAAAAGGTAGCCCTGAATATCACTCTAAGACACACTATCGTCTAGCATTTTTTTCCTTTTAAACGTTACATCGTTCAGCGTTGTTGAGAAAGGAGGGAGGGGAAACGCCACATAAAGTGGGGTTTTTTGGGGAAGGGTAAGGGACGCCACTTTATTAAGTGGCGTTGGGGGGATTGTGGCAGGTGGTTTGAATGCCACTTCGAGTGACGTTTTGGGATGTTTTATCTTTCTTTTCTTTTTTTTTTGCTAAATATGTATATGTAAATAATATTAAAAATTTATAATTAAATGGTCAATTAGTGTTTTTTTACTAAGTTCGTATACGGTTTATTAGTCGTTCTGAATATTTCTAAACTCAAAATGGAACTGTTGAATCCCAAAGGTTAACTATTGAAACCCTAAAGGAATATAGATAAAATTTAAGAAATTTAAATAAAAAATGAATCCGCCGGTTTGATTTTTAAAAAATCGGGGGCCAGCCCCGATTTTTTGAAAATCAAGATAAGATAGGGTTTAGGATTTAGGGTTATAGTAATTTTTTGAAAATCAAGATAAGATAGGGTTTAGGATTTAGGGTTATAAACCCCGATTTTTTAAAAATCAGGATAAGACAGGGTTTAGGGTCTAGGGTTTAGCGTTGTAAACAACTCTAAATCCTAATCCTTAAACCCTAAATTTGCATACGGTTTATTCGTCGTTCTGAATATTTCTAAAGCCCAAAATGGAAATGTCAAATCCCAAAAGTTAATTATTAAATCCCTTGGTTAATTAAAATTGTATTTTTAAAATTTAAAAATACAAATTTTTAAAATTTAAAAAATATAATTTTGATTGAACATTTAGTTATAAATTTTTAATATTATTTGCAAATATATATTTAGGTGAAAAAAAGAAAAAAAAAAACAACACTCCAAAATGCCACATAAAGTGGCATCCCCCTTCCCCAAAACGTTATTTTATGTTGCGTCCCCCACCAAACGCCACTTGAAGTGGCGTTCTCCCTCCCTCTCCCCCAATAACGTGCTTTAGCGTTTAAAAAAAGAAAAAAAATATTCAAAACACTCCACGATTATTTGGGGCCAACATTTTGAGTTGTGCCATTTTGGACCAATTATTCTAGAATTGTGATATTTGGGGCATTTTCTCCATAAATTTCCTGAGATTAATTTTTTTATTTTCATATAAATATACGAGGGTGTTATTATAATTATAGAAAATTATATACATTTACAAAAATACCATTATTATTTTATACTAAAAAACATTTGCATCTTAGGTAATTTCCCTGCTTTATCTCATGCTCCTACTTAAATTTAATTAGTTAGAGGATCGATCAGATTATACAATACCCTAATAAAATTGAGCAATATTTTTTTTTTTAAGTAAGAATTAAAGGATTGACGCGCAATGAAATGATTTTGTTACGCAAACGTAAGAAATTGATAAAAAAAAAACAAGGGCAGCCCATAAATCATTCAACACCTGTGTTTTTGTTTTTCGGTAGCTGGCAAACAACCAGAAGCATGTGGAACAATACATAATTACATAAACATAGAGAGAGATTGGGAGAGATTGCGAGAGAGAGAGAGAGAGAGGTGTATATACAATACACAAGAGAGCGAGATAGATATATAAATAGAAACTTTTGGGCACACACATAGACCTCCCAATTGAAACCCTAAATTGAACGAAAAGCCCCCCTTTTTTCGCTTCACTGTCTGAATTTGATAATTTGTATAATATTCCCCAAATTTATTGTTGTCTTGTCACCTCATGAATCTAATTTGAGAATTTTAAGGTATGTTCTTCCCCCAATTGTTTTTCTAGTTTTTAATTATATTTAATTTCCAGTTTAATTGTAAATTCAAATCAATTTAATTTGTATAAATTGCTATAATTCCACATGTGTTTGATTATTATATTCTGGTGAATTGCAGTTAAATCAATGAATTAGGTAGTGATGTTGATTAATTTGTCTTAGGGTTCTTTGATTAGGTGTTTACATCACAATGCCATCGTTTATGCCGGCATCGAAGGTGATAGGGCGAATTTTATTTCAAAGAAATGGTGTTAGGCAGGTGGTGAGTTGTAGTAAGAATGTTGGGGGACTGGGAAATCGTGTTCAAACACGATGGTTGAGTAGCATTGGTTGTGTTGATAGATATCCGTTGGTTAGTGATCCGATTGGTTCTTTGAGGAAGGATGATTGTTTGTCGATAGGAGGAAGTACGTGTCATGGGTTTGTTCAAAAAAGGGGATTTCTTGGGTGTGGTGATGGGGAGGAGGGAAATGTCCTGGCCAAAGTTTACGAGGAGAAGCGCGTTTTAGGGTGAGTTATCTTTGAATTTTTTGTTATGATCGTCAAATTGAAGTACTATTGTTTATTGAGACTTGAATTATTGTTATCTTTATAGTTACGCGTTGCTCTTAATTTATATCTTTTAAGGTGACATTTTGTTCTCGAAATTTGGTATATTAGTATGTTTCATAATATTCTCCAATATCTTTGGGAGTACATGCAGAAGGTTTTTTTTTTATCACCTTTTCCGGTTTTGTTAGTGTAATTGAGCTACAGCAGCTTCAACTAAAAGATAAGGCCTGCTGTATTTGTTTGAATTTGTAATTAGATGTTTTGGGAGAAGATCATAGCTTATTAGTTTGTGTACATACATAATTTTTAAATGGATAGAAAAGAATACCTTATGGATTACAATTTTTTGAAAAGCTCATTACTAAACCCCTTATTTCAAAGCATCTTAGTAGGGGTGTGTGTGTGCGCCCTTGGTATATTTATCCATTAACTAAGGCAATCAAAGACTACCAAAAATGCAGGATGACTGTGATTATATAGCTAGTAATAACGTAAGTATGATAGTCGTTTCCTCAAAATAATAATAAGAATGTACTTATAATAGTTTTTATAGTTTATGTTCCCCCTTCCCCAATCCTTGTGAGGGATCAGCCCACACCCATGGAGAACCGAACTATGGTGCACTGAGGGCGCTTTTAGTGCTATGTGGTGTACTGGTGTCTTATATGCTTACTATCACCTTTGTTGTAGAAGTGACATTTGCAAACATCCAAAATTCTTCTTCTCATGTAGAGAATCCTTAATGTTAGAAGCGGGCATAAATATGAGTTTCAAGGTATAACCGAACTCCTATTGATAAGTTCTATGTACTCGGAACCCTAAGGGGAATGTTAGGGTTTAATTATCTATACAAACTCACTTAATTATTACGTAATCAATATAATATTTGATTTTTCTTTTGTTTGCAATTTATATGATCCATATCCTGTTTGGCTAATTTCGCTTTCACTTATTCCCCTATCGTCTTTGGCAGTTGTTTATTTATAGACTACCTTTGCTTTCTTGTGTTTCTCGTACATGCTCGCCTGCATTTCAATCACAGATGTCTAGCATTTGACCTGCAATTTCAGCCTTAAGCTATGGCTCTGGGCACATGCTCTCCTCGTACAATTTTAATGGACCTCTATCCCATTAACTGAAACAATATCTAACAAGAAATGCGTGAACTTTTGTCTATATATATTGACAGTAGTACTAGCTAGCCAAAATTTATTATTTGTTTTAGCTGAGAAGTGACTTTTGCCTTCTTTTTGGTTCTCATATTCCCTTGGTATTTATTAATGTTGAAATATATAGTTTTATTTGTCAGAATTAATAGCGATCTCATAATTTTTTCCCCAAGGTATTCTCCAGAGCAATTATTTTCTGTGGTTGCGGCTGTTGACTTCTATTCAGATTTTCTTCCTTGGTGTGAACGATCAGATATAGTTAAGCGTTTCCCTGATGGATCGTTTGATGCTGAGCTAGAGATTGGCTTCAAGTTTCTGGTTGAAAGTTACACGTCTCACGTTGAAATGAAAAAGCCAACATATATAAAGGTACCTTAAATCCATTACTTACCCCATGTCTCTAGAACTTTTCTAAATTATATGCCTATGCTTAATTAGTGTTTCTTAACTGGTTCTTATTCAATTGTAATTTCATTCTTTTAAATTGGAATCTAAAGTAGGTTTGTAGTTGCTTTTTATTAAATAATGCCAATTCAATTAATCTTTTTATCAACACTAATTGCATATTTACAGACTTAGTCCAAGAATCTTTTAGCAAATGAATACTTGGTACTAAATTTAATGTTATTGGCATTTGTCTCAACACAGTAACTTATAGGAAATATCATCATCCCTAGCTGATAGATATTTGTTGGCTTTTAAAAGTCATTACAAGCTTTATTTAGTTGGGCATTATTCAGGTCTTGGAGTTAGAAATAGGTAAGCTTTGGATGTGCATTTTAGTTATGTCATTTGAATGTTGCTCCTTTTTTCCTTTGTTTGACTACAGTTCGCTGATCCATTTGGCATACAGATGGTGCAGATTAATATTTGACTCTGCTTCATATATGGTTGTGCCTAATCGGTGCATCTTATGTCCTAAAGTTAATGCTGAACTAAAAATTTGTGGTCATTTCTTAAAACTAATGTGTTTGTTAATTTTTATCACGTTCGTTGAGTTATATATTCGCTCATGTGTTCTGCTGCAGACTACTTCATCAGAAAGTCGCTTGTTTCATCATTTGATTAACATTTGGGAATTCAATCCGGGTCCAGACCCTGGAACATGCAGTCTATATTTCTTGGTAGATTTTAAGTTCCAGTCACCATTCTATAGACAGGTGAGTCCTTCACTGGTTGTGTCTCGTTGTACTTCTAAATACAAAACTAACGAATGTATATAAAAGATGTAAAAGAAGCATGCAATCTGACTGTCATCCTAAATGTAAGTATTCCCCATCAGCTATCATGCGTGACAGCTACTTCTATCAGATTTGTTTTTTAATAGATAAATCAGTAAACAACGAAAACAAAACAAAATTTGTGCTATTTATTTGAGTTTGGTTGGTCAGCTATGTCGTGAACGTATGATAGTCTATATGGTATATATTGTTTAATTAAGAGGCCTCTACCTGACATTATTCATGTGAATTATCTTCTGAGAGGATGTAATATTTAGTACATGTGCAGCAATCTGATAATTTTTTTTTCTATGATTTATATTAATACCGACATATGTTCATATTGGTCCCTTAATCCCCTGCAGCTAGAAAGGTATTATGGCCATATAATCACTCCTGTAATGCTGTTGATATCATGGACTTTTTTCGTTTTAAATCTGTAACAGGATCATGAAACAATGTATTTGTTGATGATGCCCAACTTAAATGTTTTACGATGTGCTCACATGTTGTGAATGTGCTCAAAGTCTGTTTGACACATGTTATATGTAGTTTCTCTGTGCATTGTGCAACATGTAGGCTTTGTACGAGATAATGACAGAACTTGATAAAGCTGGAGACAACAGAACATGTGAAATACATGATTACATAGATATGATGAATGGTGAAATGGTTTAAACCTACTGTAGACCATATTTTTCACATTTACTTAATAATAATAGTAATAGTACTATTGGATACAAATCTGTATCTATCTTGATCCTGATTCCTGACAGTACCATTGCAGCATTGGCAGCAGTATCCGTTGTTGCAGCTTACATGCATACTTATGTCATAAAACGTGAAAACATACTAGTTGTGCTTATGGAGCCCTTTGTGCTGGTTCTTCTGCTCTTTTTAACTAATAGCTTCTCCTTCCTGTACTGCAGATGGCTACGATGTTCTTCAAGGAGGTGGCAACTAGACTTGTTGGTTCATTTAATGACCGTTGTCGTTTGATTTATGGACCAGAAGTACCTGTTGAGAAATATAGCACTGAGAAACAAAACGCATGAGACTCCAAATTTTATTTTATTGTGCTGATTCCATGTAAATTTGAATCCGATATGAGTTATACCGACAACAGATGAAGTTTATATCTAATTTAAAATCAATTTTGATTTCCATTAAATCAAATTAAGATTGATTAAGATGTAAGCGTATTCATGTTTGATGGGATATGTAACCATTAAACCTAGAAGTGAAGCTAGTGGCAGTGGTGGAAGTATTAGAATTGCATTTTGCAAATAAATCACTGTGTACATGTTATCTTTGAAAGGAAAGAATGTAGGAAAGAGGGAGAAGTTTAAAAATATAGAGATTATATGTGTTGTGGTCGCACAAACTGTTTGATGTAAAAGTTCTATGGTCACTATTTTTTCAAGTACTAGGAAAAGAGGCCTGTATATCACCACTGAAACAGAGGGTTAAATTTCCAAACTCTTCATACCTTTTCTTTTTCTTATTTTTGTCAGGTTTAAAGCAGTTATTAACAGAAAAAGAGCCCTCATCGTATATTTTTTCATTATATCGTCAAAAGTGGTTAAATGGATGATGAAAAATTGAACTTGCTCTTCTTTAATGGGTCTTAACTATGAAACCAGGCAACCAGCTCACTGAGAATATATAATTCTAACGTACTCCTAAGAAAAAGATAAACGAAGGAATCAGAATCCAATCTATATTACACACTACTATTACTTGTATGGGTTAGTTTTTGGTGCATGTAGTCTCAAAATCCGTGCCATCTTCTAGAACAAGACAGGTGATGTAGTAATATAGTAAGCCCATCATAAAAGTCCATACTTGCAGTCGCAGATCAGATACCAGAAGTTGTTGGTCTGCGTGTCCATCATCTTCCACATCATTATCAGTTTGCTCACTACTCAACAATAAAACCAACTTAATCAAGTTCCTTAGCTAGTACTACTACTTGCTCATTGTTTGTATATAAGTTTATTGAAGCTAATAACAAGCATATAACAATGGCTAGCAGCAGCACCGGTACTACTACTACTACTACTACTACGACTACTAGTAGTCCGCTAAAGGCTTCGGCCTTAATGGAACAGATGAAACTGCACCTTGCCACTGATGCTGGTAAAGATCTCCTCAAAAAGATTGGCCTCGTTTATCAACTCAATATCGCTCCCAAGGTCACTTTCTCTTTGCTTTTTTTTTTTCCTACCAGCTTTCACTAATCCTTGTTATTATTATTGTATCTCACTCTTTCCGGTGTTGTGTGTTTGTTAGAAAATTGGATTCAATGAAGAAATATTTGTTGTTGATCTCAAGAAAGGAGAGGTTACCAAAGGTAGTTTACTCTCTCTCAGATTCATTGTATAGGAATTTAAATGGTCTGTTAAAGCTCAATCTCAGCTTCTATGCATTATGTTCAGATGCTGTACTTGTTGGATAAATATATCTCCCCTGAAATTTTAAATCTTAAGGAGTTAAAAGGATTGAATGAATCGAATATCGTTAAACCTCTCCCATCCACACTTGTGGATTGAAGAGGGTTTGAATTTAAAACCTCTCTAAACCAAACCTCACTAGCACAGTAAATCACAATGAGAGTTGTGTTAGGAATCTGTCCGATTCCCGGCGAATGCGGAAGCGATTTGGTAAATATGTGCTTAGATCCCACAAATATACGTGATAGTAATAAAGCAACAAACCAACAATATAGTAAAAGAGACAAGAGATTTAACGTGGTTCGGCCCAGCCTACATCCACAAGAGTAACAACTTCACACTAGATAAAAGAGATTACAATATCCGGGTATCCGGCCCCTGAATTTTATACACAAATTCAGCCCTACGATACCTATTATGTATATCCCAACTCACTGAAGTGTTTATCTCAAAACCTCCCCTATCACTGTTTCCCGACAACCTTTCCTTCTCTCCCTCTCCCAACCCGGACAGTGCCACACAACCTGATAGAAAGACCCCTGCAGCGGGACCACCTCCGATGGCTGCAGTCAGACCAAAGTACCCTAAGGAATAGTTTAGGCACGAGGACCTTCTATCCCGACACTTCCTGAAAGCGGGCTAAACCGACTTTCCTACTAGACGGACTATCTAGCAGCTATATAGAAAGAGAATAGAGAATTATGTTTTTGGTGTATTTGATAATGAAGGAGGAATGGGTATTTATAGATGGGAAAATGTAGTAGGTGGGGGGGTTGGTGAAGAGTTGGTTGGTGAAGATTTGGTGGAAGTTTGGCAAAGAATTAGGCAAGAATTAGGCTGCCTAACAATCTCCCCCTCTTTCCAAACTCACAGCTCTTCACTTGCACTCCATACCTGCGCCATGTTGGCACAACTCCAACTTTTCCTCGATCCGTATCATTCCCTACGACAAAGCTCCCCCGAGTCCAAGACTCCAAACTATACCCTAGTTTGCACATTCATTCTCGAATGCCCACTTGCTATACGCACAAGTTTACCATTGACCTCTATTTGTCCAACTACATACATGTGAAACAATCTGTTGTATACACACATACTCACTTGATTCACGTCGGCCAATCCCATATGTAGTCCATCACACACGCAAGTGTGACCATCACACACACAAGTGTGACCATCGATCTTTCATTTACTCCACAACTGCATATCAAACAAATCAATCTGTTGCATGGTTCACTGCTCACTTGATTCGTGTTGATCGATGCCCATATGCAACTGCAACACACCAACTACTCGTTGATGTCGTGGAAGCCCTTCGACCAAGCATCCATCCCAGCAGTCTTTGCACCATCGTCTAGACTGGAAGGCAATACAACCGCAGCAGTATCCTTCAAGTCACTCTTCCCTCGTGCACGAGATAACCAGATTTTCGAAGTTCCAGTACGTTCTGGCCACGTACTAATCAGACGATATATTCCCCCACGTAGCTCTCCCTTCATCCGAACCACACGGCCTCTTTTGATATTCATAGCTCCCCCTACTACAGAGCATCTGTAGCCTTCTAAAGCTAACCGACCGATAGATATTAGATTCTTCCTCAGCTTAGGCACATATCTTACCCCGTTCAAGCTGCGAACTATTCCATCGAACATTTTGATTTTCGCAATTCCAATCCCCTTGATCTCACAAGTAGATCCATCAGCCAAAGAAACTGTTTCATTCCTTGTATCTTGGAATTTGTCAAAATGCTCCCTCTCGGAACATACATGGTAAGATGACCCTGAGTCTAATATCCATTCTCCTGGAGAACTAGTGCCTCGATTGAAGACGGTGCAAACATCTTCACAATCGAGAGTAACCACAGCCAATGATGCATCTGGATCCTTCTTATTAAGCGGACAATTCGACCTAATATGACCCCACTCCTTGCAACCAAAGCACTGCATGCCCTTTTCACTGTATCTGGATTTACCCCTGCTATTGGTAGATCCTCTCACAGCACCCCTTCCTCTATTATTTTGACTACGCAAAGCCAAAACTGTCATTCCGTCCTTGTCACCATCCTGGTTCTTCCTTCCAGCATTTGACAAAAGTGCTGACTGAACCTCCTCCATTTTTAACGTGTCCTTTCCGTACAAAATGGTTGTGACCAAATGATCGAATGACTCCGGAAGCGAAGTAAGAAGAATAAGGGCCTTATCTTCTTCCTCCAATTTTACATCAACCTTTTCAAGTTGATCAACAATACCATTAAACACATTCATGTGCTCAATAACATTGCCTTGAGCTGCCATCTTCAGCTTGTATAACTCGCGCTTCAGATTTAACTTTGTAGTCAAGTTCTTCCCGAGATACAATGTCTCCAACTTTGACCATAATTCCTTCGGCGTGCTTTCGTCAACAATATTATTGATAATATTATCTGCAATGCATAGTCTGATGGTACTCATGCATTGCGACTCAACATCCTCCCAATCTTCAGCGCTCATTGTTGTTGGCTTTCCCTCCTTCCCCTTCAAAGCCCTTGCTAGCTTCTGTTGGGTTAGGATATCCTTTACCTTTCTCTGCCAAAGAGTAAAACTTCCTTTACCATCATATGGAGTCACATTGAATCCTCTAATACTTGTCATGATCTCCGTTTGTACACACAAACCAATCCAAACAACTAAATCAATTGGCTAGGTAAGTGTAAGAAACAATGGGAGCACTTCCGTCAAAACGGTGCCTTATTAGACAACCACTTTTCTTAACGACTTTCCTTCGGCACCAATAATTTAGACACAACTAGCTCTGATGCCAACTGTTAGGAATCTGTCCGATTCCCGGCGAACGCGGAAGCGATTTGGTAAATATGTGTGCTTAGATCCCACAAATATACGTGATAGTAATAAAGCAACAAACCAACAATACAGTAAAAGAGACAAGAGATTTAACGTGGTTCGGCCCAGCCTACATCCACAAGAGTAACAACTTCACACTAGATAAAAGAGATTACAATATCCGGGTATCCGGCCCCTGAATTTTATACACAAATTCAGCCCTACGATACCTATTATGTATATCCCCAACTCACTGAAGTGTTTATCTCAAAACCTCCCCTATCACTGTTTCCCGACAACCTTTTCTTCTCTCCCTCTTCCAACCCGGACAGTGCCACACAACCTGATAGAAAGACCCCTGCAGCGGGACCACCTCCGATGGCTGCAGTCAGACCAAGGTACCCTAAGGAATAGTTTAGGCACGAGGACCTTCTATCCCGACACTTCCTGAAAGCGGGCTAAACCGACTTTCCTACTAGACGGACTATCTAGCAGCTATATAGAGAGAGAAGAGAGAATTATGTTTTTGGTGTATTTGATAATGAAGGAGGAATGGGTATTTATAGATGGGAAAATGTAGTAGGTGGGGGGTTGGTGAAGAGTTGGTTGATGAAGATTTGGTGGAAGTTTGGCAAAGAATTAGGCAAGAATTAGGCTGCCTAACAAGTTGATCTCAAAACCTCGCCTAAACCAAAGCTATCAAACCATACCAGCTCTCGTAAAACCTTAAAAGGACTTCTAGGAGAAGTAACTAAACAGATCATCTATGTTGACATACTTGAACAGTTGAACTGTATTTTTTTTTTTTTTTGACATTTAAACAAATGAAACAGTTTGCATTTATGTTGTGCGGAATGTGTTGCTCTACATATAATACTATTGGGTTGCTGCAAATGTCTAGGGCCATATGAGGGTGGCAAACCTGATGCGACATTCTCTTTCAAGGACGATGACTTTATCAAAATATCCTCCGGGAAAATGAATCCCCAAATTGCTTTCATGAGGTATATTATTTGTTGAAGAAAATTCTTCTTGTTTGCTGAGTTACGATTGAAACTGTTATTTACACTTGCATGTATCTGAAAATTTATGAATGCAGGGGAGCCATGAAAATTAAGGGCAGTATGAGTGCAGCCAACAAATTCACACCTGACATATTCCCCAAGCCTTCAAAAATGTGAGCAGCATATTCCCATTTGCCTTCTGAATTTACATATGTATCAGGTGTTCTTTTTTATCAAGCTCCCTGAGTAATAAGATGTAATTGTTTCCTAATAGTTTCCTTTCATCCAAGATTCTTATTTCATACTGAATTCATAATAAAGAATTGTTCTTTTTTCACAAATCTCCAAGTATTTGACTTGAACCGATTCTTCTATGTTGTTGCATTAGACTAAAGTATCACATTTTTAATCCATATCAAAGCTAATGTAAAAGTTTTTTCGAAATGACTTAGTTTTCTGCAACATGAAGCCAATGTTAGCACTCCCTGCCAATCGGCCAGTGTTTTGAACATTCATGAATTAGTTTAGTTTCATTCGAGACGCTTAGAGGAATGTTAAGAACATTGAATTCAAGTACTTGAGCAGAAATCGAGTCAAATGCTCTTTTGAGGATGATTCTTGGTATAGGGTGGTGTAAGTGTAGCCAAGAACATTGCTACTCTGATACTATATGTTTACTATTTCTGTAACTCTCCCTTGGCGAGTTGGTGTTGATATACTCACATGCATATGCCGTGGTTTCGGAACCCAAGCAAGCACAGATATTTGTACTGTCACAAGCACCTCTTTTTTTTTTCACCAACACAGACACCTACTACCGTACAGTGATTACAGAAAATTTAAAATGCAAAAATGATTACTCTGTTAAAATTTGACAAGAAACCTTTGTATTTGTTTATCTAGTCAAAAATAATCCGTGAATTAACCAAAAAGTGATCAAATCCATAGCACGAAAATAACCAATACATTTGTAATATACATTATCAAATCATGAATGTTTACAACACTACAAAGTTTCTTTTTCCTGAGTAACTACTCGAAACTTAAAACATTCTGCACTGACGCCTACCCTCCACTTAAAACACATGAATTTTAAAAAAACATTAGCAATGGCTTATATTAGAAAAACATGAAACCACATTAACTCCAAGTTTCGGCAAAAGGTTATTTTTCTTTAGCATGGGCTTTCTTTTTGCCCAAGAACATGAAGATACGTGGGAATAATTTCTTTTTCTTTCTCATCGTTCTAGGCGATGATGATTCAGTTTCAGTGTTGCTCGACTCAGATGCTTTGGGGCTTGGTCCAATATGATTGGTTGCTACAGCATCTGCCTCATTTATATTCTTCGATAATTTTGTGTTGTTAAAGGTTACTCTTGGACTCTTGATTTCGTTTTCTGATTTATTAGATTTTTGTTCTTCATGATTCGCCCTCCACTTTGTCAACTCCTTTTCTACACCCAACTTCCTCTCATTGGCCTTTTCAGCCTTCTGTCTTGCTATTTCCAGTGCTTCCTTCTTAGCGGCCAACTCAGAAGAAATTTCCTCTAACTTACTCAAACTTCTCGACTCAGATTGCTTTGCTGCCTCGGCATGAGACAGAGATTCAGTCACTCTCATGTTTGCTTGTACCTCTGCTTCATGGGCCTGCTTATTAAGCTTGTAGTACTCTTCTGAAGATATTGTAATGACACGTGGCGAATCCTCATTGTCAGGAGTTTGAGCTGTTTCAGTCTCTTGTAAAGCGTTAATTGTTGCTAGAGCCAAATTCTCTGCTGCCTTTGCAGCCTCTATCTCCTTTTTAGCTGCAACAAGTCTACCCTCAGAGGTACTCGCTCTTGACTTTACTTGATCTACTTCCTCAGTTGCTTTCTGGAGTTCTTCGTGAGCAACTTTAACGAGTGATTTCGCTTTATCTGCCTCTTCAGACGCTTTCTGTAATTTCTCAGGTACCTCAACCATATCCTCTCTTACCTTTCTCTCCTTCGCCTGAACAAGAGAAATCTCTGCCATTGTCCTGTTAAGTTCAGCTTCAGTAGAAGCAACTGTATCTGCCACCTTCTCTTCTCTCTGCCTAATGGCTTCTAATGCCGACTTTTCACTTTCTAACTGCGATTTCAATGGCGTGGCAGCTTCTTTCAATAAATTTACTTCACTTTTTGCTTTCTCAGTTTCGAACTTCACTTCTTTAAGATTATTTTTGGCTAAAGCAATTGCTGCAAGTATGCAATCATCAGTGCTCTTGTCCTGTCCCTCAAGGTTTTCTTTTAAATTCTCAGTAGTTTCTGACTTCAGTTTTAGTTCCATGTATGCAGATAACTCGGCTTTTAAATCCTGCAACAAAGCGGAGGCAGTATCTAGCTTTGACCTGTATTCCTTTGTTGACAAGAATTTTTGGTTCAGTTTCTGCAGCTCCTCTTCTGCCTGCTTCAACTCTTTCTCTAGATTTAGAATATCCTGTTCTTGTGCCTTAGCTTCTCCAGTTCTATGTTGCTCCGACTCCGCATTGGCGGCATGTGCAGACTCCAAGGATGTTTTGGTTGTCATCAGCTCGTTAGTCAAGTTCTCAACTGTCTTCTCAATTTCCTTTGAAGAAGAAACACACTTCTCGGCTTTCTTTACAGCTGTATCTCTATCATTCATCATTGAAGCATGATTTTTACGCAGTGTATTCAACTCATCTTTTAGAGATTTCAAGTCTGATTCAGCCGCTAAAGTCCTGCCCTTGGCGACCTCAAGCTGTGCCTTGACTGCAACACTGGACTCGTGATCAATCCCTTTCTCCAACTCTTGTACCCTACGTTTGGCAACCTCGGAGTCCTGTTTCGCTTGATGCTCTTCCTTTTGTGCTTTATCTAGGTTGAGTTTATGTTCTTCTACAAGCTTCGTAATTCTATTTAGGTCCTTTAATATCAGATTCTTCGATTCTTCAGCTGTTTCCCACTGTTTCTTGAGAACAGGTAAGTCCTCATGCACCTTCTCAAGACTTTTTTGTCTCTGCTTGGACCAAGTAAATAAATAGTATGACAGATATGTTAAGAAACCAAATAATAAAAATCCAAAATTTAAAAGTCACATCATTAAATGGAAGGAATAGAATTGTTGGATTATTTTCTCTATCCAAAGATAAATGGACCGGGAGAATGAACTTAAATTTTAGAAAATAGTTAGTCGTGTATATATCAGTAGAAAAAGACTTGTATTCACTGAGTTAAAAAAAATATATGCAAATGAACTACCTCCTTCAGTAACCGATTCTTCGAATCTGTTTCCGACCGTCTCTTGGGAACAGGTTTTTCCTCCTGCGCTTTGTCAAGACTTTTCAATCTCTGTAGGGACCAAGTAGAGACTATTGTATTACTAACATGTGAGTTAAGAAAGCAAATGGTATAGAATTCAAATATTCAAAAGCCACATTAATATATGAAGGAAATAATTGTTAGAAAAATTATTTTCTCTATCTAGAGACAGATGGATCGGGAAAATGAACTTAATCTTTAGAAGAGAGTTAGTCACGCATGTATCAGTAGATAAAAGCTTGTATGCAGACTGAGTCAAGAGAATCATGCAAATAAACTACCTCAATAAATGACCGACTCCTCGATTCTTCAATTGTTTCCGATGGTTTTTTGAGAACAGGTTTCTGTTGCTGCACTTGCCCAGGTTCTTGAAAACTTTTTCGTCTCTATACGGACCAAGTAGAGAGTGTTGTATTAGTAACGGAAAAGGAAAAAACCATTATAAAAAATTCAAAATTTCTAAAATTACATTGTTTTATGAATGAAAAGAATTGTTAGAAGGAATATTTTCCCTACCGAGAAACAAATGTATTGGTGAAATGAACTTAATCTTTAGAAAATAGTCAGTCATGCATCTAGTACTAGACAAAAATTAATATTCAGACCGAGTTGAAAAAATCATGCAAATGAACTACCTCAATAAATGGCCGACTCTTCGATTCTTCAGCTATTTCCAATGGTTTCTTGGGAGTAGGTTTCTCCTCTTTCACTTTCTCAGGTTCTTGGAAACTTTTTCGTCTCTGTATGGACCAAGTAGAGGGTGTTTTATTAGTAAGGAATAAGTTAAGAAACAAATTATAAAAAATTCAAAATACAAATTATCATATGAAGGAAAAGAATAATTAGAAAGATTATTTTTCCCTATCGAGACAGAATTAAATTAGGTAAATGAACTTAATCTGTAAATGATAGTCCGTCATGCATATATCAGTAGATAAAGACTCATATTTAGACCTAGTTAAATGAATAATGCAAATGAACTACCTCAATTAATATCCGACTTTTTGATTCTTCAGGTGTTTTTGATTCTTCAGGTGTTTTAGGAGTTTTCGGTGTTTTCGGCTGTTTCTTGAGAATCTCCTCCTGCACTTTCTCATGTTCTTTAAAACTTTTTCGTCTCTGTATGGACCAAGTAGTGCATTACTAACAAATAAGTTGTGAAAGCTAAAATCTAAAATATTCAATAATTCAAAAGTTACATTATTTAATGAAGGAAAAGAGCTGTTAGAATGATTATTCTATAAATGGATGAGGAACTGAACTTAATCTTATAAGAAAGTTACTCACACGTATATCACTAGATAAAAACTTGTATCTAGACTGAGTCAAAAGAATCATGCAAATGAACTACCTCAATAAATGATCGACTCCTCGATCCTTCAGCTATTTCCGACGGTTTATTCGAAACAGATGTCTCCTCCTTCACTTTATCAGGTTCTTGAAAACTTTTTCGTCTCTGTATGGACCAAGTAGAGAGTGTTGTTTTAGTAACGAATAAGTTAAAAAAGAAAATTATAAAAATTCAAAATTTCTAAAACTACATTAATATATAAAGGAGAAGAATTGTTAGAAAAATTATTTTCCCTATCGAGAAATAAATGGATTGGTAAAATGAACTTAATCTTTAGAAAATAGTCAATCGTGCATCTATCACTGATAAAGACTAATATTCAGACTGAGTTGAAAAAAATACAACCGAACTACCTCAATAAATGGCTGACTCTTTGATTCTTCAGCTATTTCCGACGATTTCTTGGGAACAGGTGTCTCCTCCTTCACTTTCTCAGGTTCTTGAAAACTTTTTCGTCTCTGTACGGACCAAGTAGAGAGCGTTGTATTGATAAACGGATAAGTAAAAAAACAAATTATAAAAAATTTAAAGTTTCTAAAATCACATTATTTTATGAAGGAAAAGAATTGTTGGAAAGATTATTTCCCTTCCCGAGAAATAAATGGATTGGTGAGATGAACTTAATCTTAGAAATAGACAGTCGTGCATCTAGCACTAGATAAAAACTAATATTCAGACTGAGTCGAAAAGGTATGCAAGTGAACTACCTCAATAAATGGCTGACTCTTCGATTCTTTAGCTATTTCCGATGGTTTCTTGGGAACAGGTGTCTCCTCCTTCACTTTCTCAGATTCTTGAAAACTTTTTCGTCTCTGTATGGACCAAGTAGACAGTGTTGTATTAGTAACTGATAAGTAAAAAAGCAAATTATAAAAAAATTAAAATTTCTAAAATCACATTATTGTCTGAAGGAAAAGAATTGTTAGATTATTTTTCCTTCCGAGAAATAAATGGATTGGTGAAATGAACTTAATCATTAGAAAATAATCAGTCGTGCATCTATCACTATATAAAGACTCATATTCAGACTGAGTCGGAAAAATCATGCAAATGAACTACCTCACTAAATAGCCGACTCTTTGATTCTTCAGCTATTTCCGACGATTTCTTGGGAATAGGTGTGTCCTCCTTCACTTTCTCAGGTTCTTGAAAACTTTTTCGTCTCTGTGTGGACCAAATAGAGAATGTTGTATTAGTAACAGAAAAGTTAAAAAAGCAAATTATAAAAAATTCAAAATTTCTAAAATCACATTATTGTTTGAAGGAAAAGAATTGTTAGAAAGATTATTTTCCCTACCGAGAGATAAATGGATTGGTGAAATGAACTTAATCTTTAGAAAATAGTCGTTCATCTATCACTAGATAAAGACTACTATTCGTCAGACTGAGTCAAAAAAATCATGCAAATGAACTACCTCAATAAATGTCTGACTCTTCGATTCTTCAGCTATTTGCGACGGTTTCTTGGGAACAGGTGTGTCCTCTTGCACTTTCTCGCGTTCTTGAAAACTTTTCCGTCTCTGTTTAGACCAAGTAGAGAGTGTTGTATTACTAACAGATAAGTTAAGAAAGTAAATTACAAAAAAATTTAAAATTTCCAAAGTCACATTATCATATGAAGGAAAAGAATTGTTAGAATGATTTTTTTCCTTAAAAATAAATGATTGAAAAATGAACTTAATCTTTAGAAAATAGGCAGTCGTGCATCTATCAATAGACAAAGACTCATATTCAGACCGAGTCGAAAAAATCATTTAACTGAACTACCTCAGTAAATGACCGACTCTTCAATTCTTCGGGTGTTTTCGATTCTTCAAGTGTTTTCGGCTGTTTCTTGAGAACAGGTATCTCCTCCTGCACTTTCTCAGGTTCTTGATTACTTTTTCCTATCTGTATGGACCAAGTAGAGAGTGTTGTATTACTAATAGATAAGTTAAGAAAGCAAATTATTAAAAAATCAAAATTTAAATGGTTCGAAAATTGTCAGTTGTGCATATCAGTAGATAAAGATTCAGCCTGCGTTAAAAGAATTATGCAAATGAACTACCTCCTTAAAGGACTAGCTAAACTCGAGCGTAGTTTTGTACAGTTTCACAAAAAATGATGAGAAAAGCAGTTTAAGTTACACATTAGATGAGATTAGAAAGCATAATACTTCCGTTGACTGGACTCTGTTGGTTTTCCAGTTTTTAGCTCCACCAAACCTGGATGCAGCGTCTTTAACAGATCCAATTGGCGAGCCAAACATGGATACGGCATCTTTGACAGATGCAATTGGCGAGCCTGTGTCAACCACAGCTACCTTCTCGTGTGCAGGTCCATTTGAAGTACCTTGCTTAACCTTAATCTGACTTAAGCTACTAGAAGGACTTTTCCCTTGGTCCAATTTTGAATTATCCATGATTGAGGCCTCATTCTAGTTCCGCTTCTCCATTATATTACGGTCTTGGAACTTCTGGAGATTTATGACGGCGCAGAAGAAAATCCTGGATGCACATTACCTCTACTTTTCAATCTCCATCCACTGTAGTTCTAAACTGTCAAAACAAAAAAAAAATAGGTGCCTTTATATAGCAATAAAATCTTTCCGCGCTTGAAGATTTCTAATAGTAGATAATTAGATGCATTAAGAAAGAACATGCTCGTAAATAAATAAACTAAACATCTAAAATTTGGAATACACACAGAATCTGCATTCCAACTTCTGAAGCAACTTGCATTACAAACTTTGATTAAAAATTCTTAATCATGAATCACTCAAGACATTACATAAATGAAAAATAATGGAACATAAATCAATAGAATTATTAATAACAGATGCAGGATATACCAGAAAATGAGAATATATCTGGAGATATTACCAGGGTTCAGCTGAAACCGAGCACAAAAAATGCATTATAAAATATTTTGTGTTTTATTGATGTCAACATAGGAAATGGACGGGATACTAAAATGAAAGAAAGAAAAAAAAAGTTTGTAATTAGTAGTAGGCCGTGATTGTAGCATTGAAATTCACAAGGTGGAGATTCACCGCCCAAAATAGAAAATACAAATGAATATACAAGTACCTACGCAGAATAAGGAGGTGTGCTTATTTGGTTAGTTTCAAAACCACAACTCTCTCTTTTTTTCTTGTCAACTTATTTTTGCCCTGGAAGTCTATTCATGCACTTGCTCAAAAACACAATCTTTGTTCTCCCTTTCCAGTCTCTCCTCCCTCTCCTTACTGAAAGGATCAAGCGCTTACCACTGCGCTAAAAGCCCGGTGCTTGTAGCAAGGCGCAACTTTATTTCCATAGCCCTTAGCCAGTGTGCCTAGCGCCACGTGTCGATTTAGGGAGATGCTGGACATTGCCAACACTTACTCCTATTTTTGCTGTCATGAGGTGAAGTTGCAGCCACTATGCATCTCCCCCGCACCCTTCTTCTGGCCATTTGCTGTCATGAGGTGAAGTTGCAGCCACTAGTGAAGTTGCAGCCACTATGCATCTCCCCCGCACCCTTCTTCTGGCCATTTGCACTGCAACTTTACCAGTATCACATCCATGTATCTACATTCTTGTATTCTTGGCATTGGAATTTCTAGGACAGCTAGGACCATCTGTCCCTTCCTCTTCATCTATGCATTCTGGATACAAATCCTTCCATTCTAATAACTCAGATACTCGAGATCCTAACTGATGTGCATTATGATCCCCTGCATTTTTCTTTCACTTGAATCCTTATCTTCCGTGTTCACCAATTTAATCTATAAATATACTCTCCGCATAAACTACATGGAAGGAAGCTATAAAAATACTCTCTGCATCAATCAAACCTACTTGAAATGAGGCACAAGGGTAAAAATTACTCATTATTGGATAAACCGAAGAAGATACTCACTAGTACTATCGTATAATATTGGTTTTGCAGTATTGGGATCAAAATTTTTCGAATCAATGCCTCATCGAATTGAAGTTGTAGTTGGAATTGCATTCCCAACCAACATTGGATCATTACGAGGTTCCAACAAAGAAAAACATATCAAATAACCAAAGAAAAGAAGTCATTACAACTGAAATAAGAATTTAGAGAGATTTAACACTAACAAATTAAATTAAAATGTTAAGAGAGAAAATGTACTAAATACTAGTAGTGGCAAATTCAATAGCACAAGATTCGAAATTTATCGAATACAAGGTGGGTATGCGACTGTGTTTAACTATAAAAGCAAAAAAGTTTTCAATTGTAAAAGTCAAAATAATTATTTAACAGTTTGAAAGAATATATTTTACCTGAATATATGCATGGTCCTAGAGGAGAAACAATGCAAGAGAATTGATGTGCGCATTGTTTCACAAAACAATGAAAAGTTAATTCAAATAGTAACATTAATTGACAAAACTTAGCAGCTGTTACGTGCATAATCTATCTATCTATATGCCCAAACATTAAAAGTTTAGTCGGATCCAGTACAATTTTTATATTTTTATTTAGTTATTCTTACTCAATTATTCTTTATTTAATTTTCTTAATTTTGGTACATATTTATTTTTGTAGTTGCATGTGATTTATTTTATAAAACAAAATAATGATATTATATTTTCTAATAACTAACCAATTAATTTTTTCAGTCAAAATACAATACATTTTTTACCCTATCTATACTCTTTATTAAAAGCAGAAACCCCCTTTAAATGGTATGCCATGTATACCGCGGTATGCACGGTATGTCACTAAATATTAATTAATTTAATTAATTAAAATTATAATATTATATAATAATTTAATTTAATAATGAAATTATATACTATGAGTTTATTAACTAAAAATTGAAATAAAAGTCATGAATATAGTATCAAATAGAACTTAGGATTCCTTTAATTAATAAATTTATTAAAAGCAGAAATCCCCTTTAAATGGTATGCTGTATGCCACTAAATATTAATTAATTTAATTAATTAAAATTGTTATATTATATAATAATTTAATTTAATAATGAAATTATATACTATGAGTTTATTAACTAAAAATTGTAATAAAAGTCATGAATATAGTATCGAATAGAACTTAGGACTCCTTTAATTAATAAAAAATCAGGAATATAGTATTAAATAGAAATTAGGATTCCTTTAATTAATATTTAAAAGTATCTATAATAGATTAATAATAAATTCAATTAATAATATAGTTACTCTTATATTATATTACCAGAATAAAGTTATGTAACTTTAATTAATTAAAATAACAATATTAAATATTAATTTAATATTAAATATTATATTACAACTTGGTGCTTCAAGATTATATTTTATTAAAAAAGGTTAAAAATTAAAAATTTAATATAATTTATTACTATCCGTGCATTGCACGGGTTATCGGCTAGTATAACTAAAACCTCTTTTCTTGTCAAAAATATTAGGGTTCAATTTGATTCCATTTTTAGATAAACCCGGAACCAAAACCGGAAGTCTTCAACTTTAAAAATCGAAAACCACAACTTTAATCGAATTATCGGTTCGATTTTGATTTTAAAAATCATGGTTCGATTTGTGTTGGAAATTCGATTTCAGTTACAAAATCGATAAAAATAAATTAGGAGCATAATATACATCCCTTGACATTGCATTAAGAAATTAAAAATGTATTAGCATAATAAAATTTATACAATCCCTTCAAGATTTTGTGGAAGTTTGAAAATCAAATTTGCTGACCGTGAGTCGGCCGATCGAGGCGAGTGAAACACCCCAGCCGACCGACAACCGGCCGACCGAGGCCTCGAAGGAACCCCAGCCGACTGGAAGCCAGCCGATCGAGGCACCCCCAGAAGTCGCAGCCGACCGATAACCGGCTGACCGGGCCTCGAAGGGAGCTCCAGTCGACTGGAAGCTAGCCGACTGAGGTGAAATGGAGTCCCTCGGCCGATTGACATTGATCATCGAGTCGAGGTTTTGGTTCCGTCGACTGGTGGTGGTCATCGAGTCGAGATTTCAAATTTCCGTTTTTGTTTCTCCGTCTTGATGATCAAGATCAATATTGAGGTTGTTTTGAACGTGATAACCAAGTGGGAGCTGAAATTGAGATTAGCGCTGTTTAGTGTCGTTTAACACCGTTCAGTGTCGTTTAGCACCGCTTAGTGCCGTTTTATGCCGTTTAACGTCGTTTAACTCTGCTTAAACGTTGTTTAAGGCTGGTTAGCGCTGTTTATTTCCATTAAACACCGTTTAGTGTCGTTTAGCACCATTTAGTGCCGTTTTATGCCGTTTGACGTCGTTTAACTCAGCTTAAACGTTGTTCAAGGCTGGTTAGCGCTGTTTAGTACCGTTTAACACCGTTTAGTGCTGTTTTATGTCGTTTAACATCGTTTAACTCCGCTTAAACGTTGTTTAAGGCTGGTTATCGCTGTTTAGTACCGTTTAACACCGCTTAGTGTCGTTTAACATCGTCGTAAACACGTCGGTCGCTCCACGCTTTACATTAAGACGATATTGTCGAAAATACTTGCGTATGAGCAATAAACTCTGACCCAAGTCTCGAAAAAAGCCGTTAAAACTTCAAGGAAAACCTGATCAGTTTTCCTAGAAGTTGGGGGGCAAATGATATGGGCTAAAAAGTAAGCCCTAAACACACATTTAATGTGGCATTAATTAGGCATAGAATGGTCCAAACGTGGGGCCCACCAGATGGGCCCAAACCCTGTTTTTTATATTAATTTCGTAATTAATATTGATGGTAATAATCAACTCAGCAATAAGATTCAGATAAGGATATTACTCATACCAAACTTAGCCTCCAAGACACAGAATTCGATATGGGAACTGACTCCTACAAGGAAGGAGTCTAGAACCTTCCTCAAGGCGGTGACTTACCCACCAAGTCACCTAATTCTACTACGATTCTAAGGCTTCTCAGCCTATATAAAGGGCCTGATCCCTCATTCTCAGACCTACGTTTTTGGCTTGATTCTCAATACGAGATACGTAGGCACTCTATGAGGACCGATCAGTCTCGAAATACGGAAACAACCATTAAATCTCGAAGCTCACAAACCCTAGTATTAATTACATACAAACCCTAATCGCGATTTAACAACCTAGTTTTTATTCCACAAAAGTAGGCTAACTACTCATTTTATTTTTTCACATATAGCATCTAAAAAGATGATTTTATTGTTTAATTTGAAATTTAAAAAATGTTATTATCAATTTTACAGAAACTTATATATGTTCTACGTTTAAAAATTGTTACATAAAATATTATTCATTGTATTATTTTGAGGAAAAAAATTATATCTTTAATATTTAGTTAATAGATTTTTCTTCTTTTTTCATGATAAAAATATAAAAATAAGAAAATAAGATATCATAAAATAATTAATAAATAGAAAAAAATAAATAGAGGAGCAACATAAAAGTATCACGTCCATTAATATCCATTAATATTACTAGGGTTGGAAAGAGTTACTCAAAATAATCAAATAATTAAGTTCCTAATGGACCCGAACCTATATATTCCAATTTTCTGTCAGTCCCCCCTCTCTCTCTCTCTCTCTCTCTCTCTCTCTCTCTCTCTCTCAGTTTGTATGTTCTTGCAAACGTTTTAGCTTTTGGTTTCTTGCATTGACTGTTTGTTTTCAAGTTCACGAAACCCCACCTTTACAACTATTCTTTCTCCTTCAAAGTCTTTCCCACATCCCTTTATTTAAGCCCACCTACACATTTAATTCTTTATATTCATCGAACATTTGAAATTGTTATCCTCATTCTTTGTTTATGTTCCAGAAAATTGCATGGAAGTTCATCAACAACTTCATTGAGCTTTCCACCAAGTATTTACACTAGGTGATGTTTCTCTTTCTCTTTCTTTGTGTTTTCTTTTGATTTGATTATGTTTTGTTTGCTTGTATGTTCATGACCATCTAATGAACTTTAAGAGTTGAAGGCCTTTAATATAGTCATGTTATCATGTTATGTGTAACTAGTACTATAAGTCTATAACTTTAGTTGGCAAGTTAAAAAATTTCCTAATTTGGGTCAGAATTGGAATTTGTTAGAGATTCTTGCTCAATTTTCTATTTGTCATATTGGAAGTTTCTGTGAAACTTTGTTAGAGCATCTCCAATGGAGAGACCCCTTGGGTAAATTTTAAATTTAATTACCATACATAAGAATTATAAAAAATGTGTAAAAAAATTTACACTCCAATGGGACAAAACTGTTATATATAATTATAGATAATCTCTTGATGTTGGCTATATTTGTCGAACCTCTAGAGACCTGTAGTGAATTGCCACATCACTTATTTCTATATTAAAATTATATATTCCATTAATAACAACTTGAATTATTAATAACATACCATTTTTAAAATATAGCCAATCATTATAGCCAATACCCTCGGAACACAATATCTTACAGGTTCGACAAAATTTACATAATCAATATTTTATGTAATATAGCCAATCATTTTTAGCTAACGCCATTGGAGATGCTCTTAGTCATTTGATTCGAGTTTTGTCGGGGAGAAAAACATTATTTAATTATGGGAATCATTAGAGCAAATTGATAATGGATGATGGATTTTCTTTAATTATCATTTGTCATAGAACGTTATAGATGGTAATAAGTACTCAAAGATTGTTTTGAACATACTAGTTTCAAATGTTAATGAACTTAATTGCCAAATTCACATTCAGAATAAACCCTTTTTTTTGCAGTATTCTCTCACTGATTTAGATTTTTGTGTGTTGTGCCATCCCCAAGTCACAGTCATTTTGTTTATGTTTTTTAGAATTCGTCAAGAGGATTAAAATTAATGACTAAAAAGATCTGATACAATTTAATTTTAGTATTAGCTGGCGCATTCGAGGTTGTGTAAAGTTTTGATATCTTATATATCTTCAGCATCATTCCTTTCTGTCTGTAGTGGGAAAATTATACTTAATTATGTTTTTGTTACTGACAGAAAGCTCAGATCTGATGGCTGGAAGCTTAGATGTAAGTTATGACCATGGTAGCCAGTCAGATGATAGCAGTCAATTTGAGAGATATCATATTGAACCTTTCTATGATGCATTCATCTGCCCTCTGTCAAAAAAAATTATGCGCGCTCCTGTTACTTTGGAAACTGGCATTACTTATGATCGAGAAGCAATTGAGAACTGGTTCAAAGATTGTAAGGAGAACGGAAGAAAGCTGACCTGTCCAGTAACATTAAAAGAATTAAAGAGTACAAATTTGAACCCTAGTATTGCTTTGCGCAACACAATTGAAGAATGGAATGCTAGGAATGAAGCTGCTCAACTTGATATTGCTCGCAGGTCATTATCAGTAGGCAATCCAGAAACTGAAATCATGCATTCTTTAAGGTTTATTAAGCACCTTTGCCAAAAGAATCTCTCAAATAAGCGAGTCGTCCGTAATGCAAGTCTGATACCCATGATTGTCGACATGTTGAAGAGTAGTAGTCGTAGAGTACGATGCAAGGCACTCGAAACCCTTCGCAGTGCAGTTGAGGAAGACTCTGATAATAAGGTTTATTGGCTATATGTTGCCATGTTCAGATAATTTCACATACTCTACGCACCAATGATAAACGTACCTTCTGTGTCTTTCTATTTGCAGGAAATTATGGCTGCAGGGGATACTGTACGGACGATAGTTAAGTTTTTGTCTCATGAAAAATCCAAGGAGAAGGATGAAGCCATCTCTTTGCTTTATGAGCTTTCAAAATCTGAGACACTCTGTGAAAAAATTGGATCTATCAATGGTGCCATCCTTATTTTGGTGGGAATGACTAGCAGCAAATCAGAAAATCTTTTAACTGTTGAAAAGGCTGAAAAAACTCTGGATAATTTGGGGAGGTGTGAAATCAATGTTAAGCAGATGGCTGACTATGGTAAACTACAGCCACTTCTGACACTACTCCTTGGAGGTACTTTTGCTGCCTTAGATAATTCTACTCTTATCAGTGATTGTAAAGAGGCACTTAAATAGCTAAGCCACTTCAATCTGAACGTAGATTGGTGTAGACAATAAAGTCACGGGTTATTTCAGCTTATGAATAGTATAATGGGGAAAAAGAGGAACTGAAGTAGCGAACGGTAAGGGCGAAAAACATCTTATTGCAAATTAGCATGTATATAGAAACACATTCAGAATCTTGTCTGTAGTTTCTAGTTTACAAGTCTGTGCTTTTCTGCCATGTTCGATGATAATTATAGAACACTCTGATTTCATCTTAAAAAGTGCGTTGGTTTTAACAGATCCCTCTTTGCACACAGAAGACTCACGCAAAACGTGTCTTTATAGAAATACGACTTCTGCCTTTATTAGTTGTGCTAAGTTGCTAAGTACTCCCGTTCATGTTTTTTTTCCCTTGAAGTGCTCGTATAGTCATATTTGTTAGGTTAGGGGACTTACCAATTCGAGATTCATAAACACCAATACAGAGCACACATAACCAATCAATTAGTTGACAAGATCCACCAAAGTGCGGTCAAATACTATTCAAATATTACTTCTACTTCTATCAACAATAAGTAAAAGCAAAACAAGATCACACACAATATTTGACGTGGAAATACCCACGCCCCAACTCGTATTATTAATCCAAACAGTAATCAATAATACATCAAAACAATACCACCTTAACGGTGTCCCAACCCGATACTTGAGCCAACAATGCTCAAGCATCTCCCAAACAATACTTAAGACTACATCTCTTAAGCTTTCACATATCAAACAAATACAATATGACTATGTATATATAACCATTACAAACGTAGCCACCAAGTTACCATACAAGTATATTCATATTTGGTTTCTAATTACCTACCAAATTCTAATCATACTTGGTATCTAATTATCTACACAAGACATAACATCATATTGGGTTGAAACCCAACAATATTACCACTTAGTGTTCCTATTATAATTTTTGTAGACCAAGGCCTGGGCTATATAAGGTACCATAGCATAATTTTTATAATTATTTTTTGTAATGGCATAGATATAGTATATGTTTTTGAAACAATAAAATGATACGTGATAGCTAGGTTGTTGCATTTTTTTCATTTTAGGTGAATTCTGCCTTCAGGATTCAAACAAACCAACGTATACGTATGCTATTTAAGTTTTGTAACCTAATATTATGATTGTTTTATTGATTACAAATTGAAATTAGCATGTATTATCTGTTTGTTTGGTAAATGAACCATATTTGAGTTGAGTTATATTAAAATTTATTATACTAGCTATAAAAAAGTAAGTTGTTTGGATCAAGAAGTAAAAGAAATGTAGAACTGTGACTTTTGGATTTGAACTAAATCATCTAACCCAAAGTGGCAAGGCCAAACAATCAACATCAATGATTGCTATTTGTTCCACAAGTTCAAGAGCTAGGTTCATGTGTCAAGTTTAAACAATATATCATTATTCATCCCCTAGATGCAAACGTGTGGTGAGGAGATAACTAAAGGATTGGTCCTCATGGTTAGATGTTGGATCTTGTGAGTTGTCCTAATTTCGGTCTAATCAAACCAATGACATCCTTGAAGAGGGCCGCTAGGGGGGGGGGGGGGTATAGCCCCTACTCAACATTTGCTTATCACTTTCTATATTTATGTAGTTAATAAGATGTTCAGCCTGGCTGCCTGAGTACCACTGTAGATATATACATACATACTGTCTTTATATACAGAAAGTCTTTTGTTCAAGTCTTACTAGACACAAATGTATTCAAGTTTTCTTTGCTGTTAATATCTTTTAATATTAATTTTTCCATCCATTTATAATTTTTCAATCTAATTTCAAATTTTTGTTATTATTAAAATCATATTAACTACATAAAAATATAATATTAAATATATTAAGACCAGAAATTTAGCCCCCTCTTGGGTTCGCCCCTGAGTCGAACTATGTATTGTATTAGATGAACTTTCATACTTCTTACTGTATCAACAAACTTGATTGTGATGAACTTCTTTGCCAAAATAACCTTTGCAGGTCCAGCGGAAACCAAACTATCCATGGCTATGTACCTTGGTGAACTGGTACTCAACAATGACGTGAAAGTGTTTGTGGCTAAAACTGTCGGTTCATCACTAATCGATCTCATGAAAGTTGGTAACATGCAGTCAAGAGAAGCTGCTTTGAAGGCCTTGAACCAGATATCGTCATTTGAGGCAAGTGCCAAGGTCTTGATAGACGAAGGGATACTACCTCCTCTAGTAAGGGATCTTTTCGATGTTGGCAAGAACCAGCCTATGCGATTGAAGGAGGTTTCTGCTACAATTCTGGCAAACATTGTAAATTCAGGCTTTGACTTTGATTCCATCCCTGTTGGACCCAACCATCAGACTCTGGTTTCAGAAGACATACTCCACAAGCTTCTCCATCTCATTAGCAACACTGGTCCAGTAATAGAATGCCAGCTTATTCAGGTTCTTGTTGGACTTGCTAATTCTCATACCACTGTTCACAGAGTTGTCGGGGCAATCAAGAGCTCTGGTGCTACTACCAGTTTGGTGCAGTTCATTGAAGTTCCACAGAAGGATCTCCGTGCAGCTTCCATAAAACTTCTTCAAAATCTCTCTCCACACATGGGCCAGGAATTAGCTCATAGTCTACGTGGTGCAGGAGGGCAGCTCAGTAGCTTAATTGATATCATATCGGAAAATGTCGTCATTACCGAAGAGCAAGCAGCAGCTGCCAGGCTCTTGGCTGAACTCCCAGAAAGGGATGTGGGCCTCACAAGACAGATGATTGATGAAGGTGTCTTCCAGTTGGTCATCTCCAGAGTGATAAAGATCCAGCAGGGGGAGACTAAAGGTAGTCGCTTTATGACTCTTTACTTAGAAGGGCTTGTTCGGATCCTGGCAAGGATTACCTTTGTCTTTCCCGAGGAACCTGAGACTATCAGACTGTGCCAAGAGCACAATATTGCCTCCATTTTCATGGAAATGCTTCAGGCAAATGGGCTGGACAATGTGCAGATGGTTTCAGCTATGTCTTTGGACAATTTATCACAAGAATCCAAAAACTTGACAAAGTTGCCTGAGTTGCCATCACCTGGTTTCTGTGTCAAAATTTTTCCTTGTTTTAGCAAAACTACTGTCATAACTGGATTATGTAGAGTTCACAGAGGGAGATGTTCACTGAAGGATACCTTTTGTCTAGTGGAAGGACAGGTTTTAGAGAAGTTGGTGGCCCTTCTAGATCACACTAATGCAAAGGTAGTTGAGGCATCACTTGCAGCCATGTCAACTTTGCTGGAGGATGAAGTTGATATTGAAAATGGAGTGACCATGTTTTGCGAGACAGATGCAGTCAAGCCTATACTGACCATTTTAATGGAGAATCGAACAGAGACCTTGAGGAGGAGGGCAGTTTGGGTTGTTGAAAGACTTCTGCGAGGTGATGATATAGCAACTGAAGTGTCAGATGAACCCAATGTTATCACTGCCCTTGTCGATGCTTTTCAACATGGTGACTATGGAACACGACAAATTGCTGAGCGCGCCCTAAAGCACACTGACAAGATCCCGAATTTCTCTGGAATTTTCCCAAGTTTGGGACAGCAATAATTTAGATGCTCCGTTACTGTGACAAGCGAATTTAAGGACCATATTTGCAGTCATTGAATTTTGACCTCTTTACCGGTTTCAAGATGCGGCATAGTTCATACGTTTGTGTTGCATCAAAAGATTGTAGTTGATAGCATTAATCCCTCAGAAGTCTATATTACAAGACTACATTGTTCGAACGTAGTATCACGCAGATTATTACAAGACATGCTAAACTTGCTATTAATTTTTTTTAAAAAAATACTGTTTGAAATTTTACAAATCAAAGTACAATTCGGGGAATACTTCTTGCAGATCAGAGAGTACTAGACATAGTTAAAGAGTTAAACATAAGAGGACCGAAGAAATACATAAATAGTATGAGAAAATTTTGATCTGATAGAATGTTAAAGAGTCTGCAGGAGAGCTAATTGAAGCCCAATTTCTTGAAACTAATTACAGGGTCTGCTATCGACAACTACAGATGTAGCACCGCCAATGATTTTGTCAAACAGGATGAAGCATCCACCACATGATTTCTTGAAATATGATCCCAATTTGATTCCACATCACACACGGTTAAGAAGTCCAAGACCTGCCCAAAGATTTTAAACATTTCAACCCCAAATTTCAGATTCCTGTCAGCAACAAAAGCAGCATTCCAAGGATAAAACATTACAGCAGCAATCACAAGATATTACTTGTGGGTGAGGGAGATTTCTCGTTTTCCAAGTGCTTGGCAAATGCATTTGGCTCTGCCTAGCTCTAATATCACTGCCACTTCTCTTGATTCTCAAGGTAGATTTTAAGATTTACAGTTGCTACTATAAATACACATAGAAGCTAGTAACTTAAATTCACTCATGTAAGCCTAGATTGCTTGATTATATGAAAGGTGTAATCTGTATAATGTTAACTGGCTTGTGAAAACTTATACCAAGATGGTATGAAGCTCCCATCTGACTCATAAATTGGATAGTTGTTCCAACAAATGTTTTGATGACTTATTAAAATTAACTAGCTTCAATACCCGTGCAAGGCACGGGATTGCTTTAGTTTACGATAAGAGTTTTTATTTAATTTTTTTCATTGTGCATTGATGTTAATGTTCGATGTTCGTATTGTGACGATAAAAATCATTTTAGGTATGCATAAATTTTTTGAAATATGTACCTAAAGTGGTCGATATTTTGGGTCTCTATCTTTTTATTGTTGTTTTTGGAATGTTGATGCCTTTCTTGCGATTAGAGTTAGAAAAATAATTGACGAATGTACTTTCAACATTTTTCATGAGTTTATTAGGATGATCATCTCTTAATCTATTGAACTGTTATATTTGCATTCAATTATATATTATGAAATTATATGAATGTGACTTTTGATTTAATACTACTACTAAGTATTATTGAAGCTTCAATAATTCGTTTATGGATTTATAAAATATGAATTAATAAAAATAAGGTTATTGTTATAGATGTTAAAGGTTCAGTTCTCACTTATGTGACGCAATTTTAATATATTGTAGCTTTTAATTTCAGAGGATGCTATGGTAAATCATAAAAAATTGAGAAACATAATGGTAAAATTTGATTGATTAAAATATGACATGTCGCCCTATCATAATTTATCATTTCATATCCACTAGTTTTAGTAACCAACTATCCAAAATTGCAATTCACATCACATGTATCGATTAAGTATTCGAATCTCCCAAAAAAATTCGGGAGAAAGCGATGCGCCGGTCAGTTAGGACGGTAGTTTGAAAATATTGTAAAAAATATATTTTCTAAGAAGACAAGCAATAACAAAAAATAAGATCACTCAGAATTTAAATGAGTACTAAGATTTTGTCATCACATTTCTAATCCGGATATTATAAATTATAAAATTATACAATATCTTTAATAATTTTTACATTTCAATTGGTGCTTTCATAAACAATTAGAATAATGATGATTTTTTTTCCGCAAAATATCCTTCAAATATTAGTAGACATAGAGATTTTTGTATATATACAAATAATAATATGTAAAATTATAAAAGAAATATTGATAAAAAAAACACATGATTGATAGGTTAATAATATAGGACATAATATAGGACACTCTGATATCTAATGAATCATAAAATTTAATCAAATTACATGTAGCTGAATGGTCATAATGGTGAATTTGAATTCATGATTAGAAGATTACTTATGTCAAAGGTTCGATCGTCATCTATATCATAATATTTTTTTTACTTAACTTGACATTTAGGGGCATTTTTGTAAAATTAAATGGATTAAAATGTGACATGTTGTGGTATGCATTTAATTGTTTAGATTATTACGTGTTCATTAACCATTTTTAAAAAAAACATGCATTTAAATTTAATAAATTTATTATAATTATCTATGTATTGCAAATACTAATTATTAATATTATTTTATTAAGTCGAATAATTCCGAAATATCTAAGTTCACTAAATATCATATATCACTCATTTATACTAAACTATAACATAATAAAATATAAATGTAAAATGAAGAAAAATGATTAAAATATCTTAGAAATCAAAATACCAAATATTCTTCATTCATCACCCAACATACATAGCATATTTATGACTTACAACACATGTGATTTGTTAGCCTAGTGGTAAGGTGGTGTGCAAATGAATGGAAAGACCTAGGTTCGATTCTTATTAGCAACAACTTTTTAAATTTTTTTTAATCCATTTCCAAATGGATTAAAATGTGACATGTTGTGGTATTATATATATAATAGATAGATATATGATCTTTTTAACAATTTAATTGAGTGCATTAGTGCAATCCGAAACAACTAAGAACTGTAAATTGCCACGTACATATGAACTTTTAAAGTTAAAAACCCTATTTTGAAAGTCAGCCGCGGCCACCCCCTCCTTCTTCTTCCCCTTTCTCCGCCTTCACTCTTTCTCCCCTCACCTTTCCTCTTTCCTTCCTCACCCTCCTTCATCTTCATCCGTCCCCCTCATCATCCTAATCTTTTCTTTTTTCCTTGTTAATAAATTCAATAATCTCCATCTTTTTGGGTGGTTTATGTCTCTCCTTGTTGAGAGTTTATTTATGTCTCTCCTTTTGAAGTGTTTTGGTCCATCAAAAGTGTTTCAATTGGTATTTTGGAAGATCGGTTCAACTCGCATCGAGGCTGGGTCAGTGGTGGAAATTGCAAAAGCTCACCTTTCACAATCAAAATTTGTTCTTATTGGGAATCCCTTTTTCGGCATGTATATGGGTGCTGATTATTTTGAACATTGGGCTACAGATGATGCTTATGTGAAGGTCAATTGCGATGCTACTGGTTTCATAATTGATATTGGTTGGATTGTTCAAGGTGTCATTGTAATACTTTTTCGTTTTAAGAATTTGAATATTCTATGTGTTAAGCAATCTGTTAACAAAACGACTATTTGTTTAGCTCGTTTTTTGTTTCACAATCAGATTGTAGTTGCCAATTCGGGGGTTTGTCTCGTTTGGATTCCGATATTTTAATATATAATACTACTTGCTTTTCGTCAAAAAAAGAACTGTAAATTGCCCTATTTTAAGGGATAGTAACGAAAAAATACGCCCGAGTACTGCATTTACTTCACGAAAAATATACTGCAAGGTAATCCACTTGATCCCTCACTTCTCATTATTTAAGTGGCCTGCAGACATCCATATTCCTAAAACAAGAGGACTATAGGAGTTCAGTTTTAGTGTCATATTGTTCTTTGTATAAACCCTGTGCTAAGACTTTGTTGATATTGATATGATCTAGTAAGTCCGCTTCCCTAATCGCATGAGATTTTAGGAGAATCGGTAATTTAATATGAGACGTGGGAGGTCTCAGATTCGAGTTCTTTCTACCCCAATATTTTTGTTTATTGAAATATTGAAATTGTGTGCTATATAATGGGCCTAAAAGGGGCAAGATCCCTACCTAGTATTTGAAAGATTGGACTGTGCTAGGGCCAAAAAGACAGGAATAGTGATCCGCTCTTTGATCCAGTAATGGGCCTTTGAGTGAGGGGAATGTCGATATGATATGATCCTGATAAGTTTGAGTGAGGGGAATGTCGATATGATATGATCCTGATAAGTCTGCAGGTTGCAGGTTTCCAGAGAACTACCCTAAAACCTAAAGGTCTCAAAGGAAGGTCCAATAAACATAACCAATATCAATATCAATACAAACAACAAATATTTAAATTAAATAAATGGGGTGGAGGGACTCGAACCTGAAACCCCTCCTAAACCGAGCTCTGATACCATGTTAAGTTACTAGTTCTCCTAAAATCTCAAGGTATTAGAGAAAGGTCCCAACAAGATCTTATACTACAAATATTATTTAACAAACGTTGGTTTTTGAATGAGAGAAGACAGAAAGAACCTTATCTATACTAAACTATAATAAGCAAACTAGGGGATAATTCTTCGTAGTTTGGTTCAACGGTTTAACCATACAAAGTACAAACGACAGTGATCGTTAGATTTTTAGTAAATCGATGAGAACCGTTAGATCTAATACTAAGGAATATTCCATATTTGTGCTAATTTAATGAATACCAATGTTCAAATCCCGTTAACAATAAATTAAAGTTAAGATTTTTTTATTATTAGTTCTAAACAATACATGAGTTTTTGACTAATACATGTTAAATTAAAAATGAAAAATTAAAATAACTATTAAACTAGAAAATTAGATAAAAAAAATTAATTTTATTCTAAGAAATTATTTTATCATATTTAAAAGAAGCCCGTGCATCGCACGTGTTATAAGCTAGTACTATTATATTAAAACCGAAACATTGAAAGTTTGTCGGTTTGGTTTTCAGTACGGTTATCCTAATTAATAAAATAAATAATAAAATAATATAATTAATCGTAATCAGTCGATTACCTTTTTCACTTATACTTTATTTGAAGATATTACCTTTTAGGAAAACCACTTCAGTTATACCCCCCATCTTCTAAATATTAATATTTTTTTCTAATTAAAACACGTTAACTTTTAATTTAAAACTAATGCTGCAATCATTAATATATATCCAAAAATGTCATATCATATCTTCTAAACAATAAAAATATATATTAAAAAACGATATTAACGCCTCCTGCTTCTCTCTCTCTCCCTTCTAACTCTAGCCTCCATTAAAGAGTTTTGAGGGGGCTTCCATCAGTTTTCATCGGTGGAAAGCCCCAATTTCTTTTTATTTTTTCCTACTTTCATATCTTGTTTCCTTCAATAAACCTCCCAATTTATTTGGGTATCAATAAGTTCCCAATTTATTTGGGTTGTGTTAGTCTCTCCTTGTGAGAGTTGTGTTTTTGTTTTGATTGAGTTTTGGTGTTTTCCATGGTCGAGGTTATAGATCGGCAAGATTTTCATGATTTTGATTCAGAGATAAAGATTCTTATGGGATCGCATCTATGGTCGATAGCTCAAAGATGATTAGATCCAGAAGGAGGTCACAACAAAGCGAGTACATATATATCTCCAGATGGATGCGGTGAAGAGGGTACTTGTAAATATATCATCTTCAACAAATCGCGTGATTATATCTTGAAAAATGGATTAATCAACTATTGTATCTGTTTACGTTTGATTCGACTCGACTATGTTTGTAGATGTCGTATGACTTATCATTAATGAATTAAATTTTACTCAAAAAATATATATATATTAAAAATATCTGTATACGTTGTTTATAATAAGGAAACATGATTATAATTGTTTCTATTTTGATTCAATGGTTCAACCATACAACAAATAATGGCCATTGGAATTTTAGTAATAAATAAGAACCAGTAGATCTAATAATAATGTATATTATATGATTATTCTAAAAAGAATGTATATTATATGGTTAATTCTATACTATTATATAATAATCGAAACATTAAAAGTTTTGGTACCAATTTTTTGGTACTTCATGTTTTTACTTAATTACCCTTACTTATATATTAATATGTTTTTACCTAAATACCCTTACTTATATCTATCATTAGGAAAAAAATATAATTATAAATAACTAATCAATTTCTTTTTTTTATGCAAAGTATGTTATCTTTATATTTTTTCAATAACTAATCAATTACTTTTTCAGATAAAACTTACCTGTACAATTTAATAAAATATTGTAATTACTAATAATTCATCAATTACCTTTTTTCAAGTAAAATATATTATCTTTTCTATATTTTCTAACTAAAATCCCACACATTTTGAAAACATCACGGGTACCATATATATAATTATTATAATTAGATAATATCATTTAAAATTATGAATCTACAACATTCGTATCTTAAAATTATCAATACAAATTAATAAAAATTATATAATACTATACTATTACTAGCATTTTACCCGTGCTACACACCGAAGGTAAAATTCTAAAAAATAGTAAATAACTACAAAACACATATATAAGGTATCAAAAAATTAATTATTTTATCGTGTATTTTCCCCCAAATAGTTTTACGATATTTTATGCTCCTATTACGGAACGTTCATTTCAATATAGCCTTGTCTTGAGGATCGAGCATAAAAAACAATTAAAATATAATTATTAATAGAAATATAAGCATGTACACATTTTTTCTTCAATAAATGCAAACAGAAAAGGAAGTGTCAACCCTTTGGAGGTTGTTGAATAAACATATTATACTGCTTTGAAGTTTCAATACATAAAATAAAAAATTATTTTGTAGGTTAATATATGTTTAAAATGAAGTCCATATCTTATTTTTAGTGAAGTAATCGCAAGTTTCTAAATGTGTGAATGTCAATTATTTATCGTATGAAGTATGACATTTAATTACTTTGATTGTAATGTTGATTTATACTCTTTCATCAATTTATTATCTACTAATTTAAATTATCAAATTGTGATGTAATTAAATATTTAATAAATATCTATACTATATTATAATAGTCGAAATATTAAAACTTTGGTAGTCGGTATGGTATTTCATGTGTTTACTTAATTACCCTTATTTACTTAATTATTACAGATAAAATCCTTTTCAGTAACTAATTAGTTTCCTTTTTCAAGTTAGACATACTACTTTTTATATTTTTTAATAACTAATTAATTTCTTTTTTCAGGTAAAACACAATATCTTTTATATTTTATCTAACCAAATTTTTTTTCCTAAAAATACTACGGAAAATTCCATTTAATAAAATAAATTACTTATTTTATAATTACTATTAACTAATCAATTATCTTTTTCAGCGAAAACACATTACCTATTTTATTTTCTCTAACTAAACCTCTCCTTCTCCAATTATATCACGGGCAGTTTTATTTAATAAAATAAAATAATAATATTATAATTACTAATAATTAATCGATTACCATTTTCAGCTAAAACATATCATCTTTTCTATGTTTTCTAACTAAAATATATCATTTTCAAAAAATATCACGTGTAACATTTATAGAATTATTATCAAATCATATCCTTTCAAAATTTAAGCCTACAAAATTTATGTACTAAAGAATTCAATTCAAATTAAAGAAAAAAAAACATATTAAGAAAAGTACATGCATCGCACGAGTTTTAAACTAATATTATATAATTTAAGAAGAAAAATAATAAAAAAGTTATTATATACATAAAATTCGGTCCGATCCGGGTTTTTTCAGGATTTGGAACAAACATGATCGAAGACCAGATTTTATTTTTATTCTAAGGACCGAAGACCGGACCGTTGGATTGATAGGCCCGGTCATGTCTAATTTACGGGTCTAGACCGGAATATAATGTAGCCCTAACTATACTGCACATAAATTACCTCGAGTAATTTGGTTTGTTGTTCAGTTTTTCCTTTGTTAATTTCAGAAAAAAAGTCTCGTTTGAATTCAAGAAAAGTCTCGAAAACTTGTTTAAATTTTTTTCCCTGCGCAATCCTTTATTATAATACTTGAGTCTACCAATGTTCAGTTAACCAATCAGAAAATTATGAATTATTTTAGGACCAATCAGAGCAAATTCCTAAATTCTAGACCAATCATGTTATATTAAGAGTTTTCCTTGTTTACATTCTCACTCTACCTCATTAACTATGGTTAGTTAACACTTCTAATTTAAATACAATAATGATTTTATTTAACATATCCATAAATACATATTTCTAATTCAAAAAATATTTACTAAAAAATCACAGTTTTAATTTGAAATCAATCACAACATACGATTATATATTTTAAATTAAATTTCATAAATAATCATTCATTGATCAACCACTCTTTTAATATAAAGTCACTCACAATCATATTATTAAACATTATAAATTGATTTTCATAATATATATTATACAATTAAAATTAATTTTAAAACCGAGCTTTTTTCGAGTTCACAAGATTGAATGGCCAATTCTTCTCCGAACCCTCGATTCGGTTGTTACCTGATTTCCTCCATAAATTCTCCGATCCAAATGGCACCATCTTTGTACTAACATTCTATGGCATCTTCTTCTCCTCCTGCTCCTGAGAATGCTATGGGCTACGACCCGAGAGCCATATTTGATTCTCTCGAGCCCAGCACTGTTCCATGTCGATTGATTCCTTCCATTGAGGTATCAACCGATTGGGGAGAAAGGAAAACTTTTGTTCTAAATCGGGATAGTTCATGTGTTGCCTTCCGGAGTTTCCATTGTCTAATTGGGGACCTTGTGATAGATTTGGATTCTATCCTACAAAAGTTGCTGGCCGGCGGCCGCTCAACTGTTCGAAGATGGGGATAAAGAGTAAGGATTGAAGCCCCCTTAGCTCTGCCAGGCACTCTTCGAGCTTCCCTTCATTCGCTTCGCGGGAGCCGCACAGCACATCTGGACAATCGTATCGGTTCCCAACCGGAACCTGTAGCTGAGCCGGTGCGTAGCGCATCTGTTTCGGGTACAGAGGCGACGAGGGGTGCTAACCCGGTCGAATGGTACAATTTCCCTTAGAACATCGAACCGTTCACGAGTGTATCGGTTCATTTACAGCCCTAGGCATGAGGAGAATTGATGCAGATACTTAGTTCATCAAAGTTGGCTAGGTTTAATGGGGAATAGGGAATAAGCGGTTTAGATTTCCTATAATGTTTAAATTGCTATAATAATAATTATTATTATTTTTAGCTTGTAAGAATTTTATATTTGAGGTAATTTTATTTTATATAAATTGTTTATTAGTTAATCGTTAAAATAAAAATTAGTGGTCATTATCTTTAGTTAATTGATATAAAAAAATCAGTTGTTATTGAGTTTAACTCGAGTTGAGTTTAGTCTTGGTTGAACTTAGAATCTAAATCCAACAGAGAAACATAATACATTAAGTTTAATTGGTCTAAAATTTAGTAGACTCTGATTGATGTTAAAATAATTCACAATCTTGTGATTTGTTAACCAATACGTGGTAGATTCGGGTATTATAATAAAAGATGTTAAAAAACAATTCATGACTAAAGATATATAAATATATATAATATACTGTTATGTGGATTTATAGAAAATATTATTTACAGTTAGTAGTAATTCATTAAAATTAAAGACAATGGCATATACGAATTTATTAAATCAAGATACTATTATATTTTAATTTATTTTAACTGCAATTAGTAAATTAGAATAAGCAATGCAAATAATAAAAAATTTGTATATGATGACTGATTTAAAATTTAGAAGTGTGATTGCCTTTAAAATAATTTTAATTTTTTGATTGGTAATTTTGTCACCAACTAATAATAATACTCTTCTAGCGTATATTTAATAATTAAAATAATTATAATATAAGTAGTGTTGGCTTATATGCATTTATTAGTTAATTTTATTAATAAATTATGAACAAATATATTTTTGAGCCTTTAAAAAAATCCTGTCTTTGAAGATGTGGATTTTATCCAAGTTATTACAAAACATGTTCAAATCCGATTTTGTAGTGTTGGCTTATATGCATTAAGTAATTAATTTTATTAACAAATTATCAATAAATATATTTTTGAGTTTTTAAAAAAATCGAATCTTTGAAAGTATTGATTTTATCCAAATTATTTAAAATCTGATTTCATCCGAAAAAATTATGATGAAATATATTTTTGAGCCTTTAAAAAAATTGAGTGTTTGAAGATATGGATTTTATCCAAGTTATTTACAATCTGATTCAAATCTTATTTTATAGTGTTGGCTTATATGCATTAATTAATTAATTTTATTAACAAATAATGAATAAATATATTTTTGAGCTTTTAAAAAAATCAAGTTTTTGAAGGTATGGATTTTATCCAAGTTATTTATAATCTAATTTTAAATCAAATTTTTTCAGATTTCTAGTTGAGTTAGATTATAATTATTTAAAATTAATTTTAATTGTACAATATATATTATGAAAATCAATTTATAATGTTTGATAATATGATTGTGAGTAACTTTATATTAAAAGAGTGGTTGATCAATAATACTTCTCCTAAATAATAATTAACCAATTAAATTTTTCAGCTATTATTTTTTCTAAATTTTCTAACTTAAATCTCTTTTTTCCTAAAATATGGTCATTCTAATTAGTGAAATAAATTAATAATATTATAATTACTAATAACTAACTGATCGCCAACTAAAAGGTAATATATTTTCTATATTTTCTAACTAAAATATATCATTTTCACCAATTATCTTTTTCAGCTATTACCTTTTCTAACTTTTCTAACTAAAATATCTTCTTTCAAAAAATATGATAGTTCTAAATAATGAAATAAATTATAAATATCATAATAACTAATAACTAATAGATTCAAGAAAAATATAACACCTAAAATAAATAATAACATAATATAATTAATGGTAGTAGTCGATTAACATAATAAAATTAATGGTAATTAGTCAATTGCCTTTTTTACATTAACTAGCTTATAACCCGTGCAATGCACGGGTTTCTTGTATTATATTATAAATTTTATTTAATGTTATAATTATGTTTTTGTATAATCATTATTTTTAATATATTTTTTATTTAATATATATTAATAAACCCATTATACATATTATATTAATGTTTGCTTATTATAAACAATGTATACAATTTTTAATATATATTATTAATAATTGAGAAATTTGATGTGATATTTTCGGGTATATATCAATGATTGTAAGATTTGTTGTAAATTAAATGGGTAACGTGTTTTAATTATAAAGGAAATATTAATGATCGAAATATATGATATGTTTGATGTTTTTAGGTGTTTATAAAAGGTAATATGTTTAACTAAAAGTAGATGTGAAAAAGGTAATCGATTAATTATCATTAATTTAGATTTGTTTTAAATTAAAAAGGTAATGTGTTTTAATTGAAAGAAAATATTAATGATAGAAAGATATGATATGATTGATGTTTTTAGGTTTTTATAAAAGGTAATATGTTTAACTAAAAGTAAATGTGAAAAGGCAATCGACTAATTACCATTAATTTTATTATATTAATGTGAAAAAGGCAATCGACTAATTACCATTAATTTTATTATCTTAATCGGTTAATTATCATTAATTATAACGTGTTTTAATTGGAAAGAAAATATTAATGATGGAAAAATATGATATGATTGATGTTTTTAGGTGTTTATAAAAGGTATTATCTCGACTTATTACTATTAATTATATTATATGTTATTATTTATTTTAGGTGTATTTATGTTTCTTTACAATGAAGGGTAAATAAGTAAATTCACTAAGTACCAAAAAACAGGTACCAAAACTTTCAATGTTTCGGAATTTATATAATAGTATAGATATAATAAAATTTATGGTAATTAGTCTATTGCCTTTTTCACATTAGATATTACCTTTTATAAACCCCTATAAACATCATTGTACATATCTTTCAATCATTAATATTTTCTTTCAAATTAAAACACGTTACATTTTTAATTTAAAACAAATCTTACAGTCATTAACACCTAAAATATCCACCATAATTTTCAAGAAAAATATAACACCTAAAATAAATAATAACATAATATAATTAATGGTAATTAGTCGATTGCTTTTTCACATTTGATATCACCTTTTATAAACACCTAAAAATATAATTGTATCATATCTTTCGATCATTAATATTTACTTTCTAATTAAAACACGTTACCTTTTTAATTTACAACAAATCTTACGATCATTAGTATATACCCGAAAATGACACCATATTTTTCAATTATTAATAAAATATATTAAAAATCTTATACGTTGTTTATAATAACAAGGAAACAATACTATAATCCGTAAACATGAGTATATTAAATTATATCAAATTAAAATTAAAAAAATTATTAAAAATAATGAATGTATTAAAACATAAATATAATATTAAATAAAATTTATAACATAATACAAGAAATCCGTGCATTGTACGGATTTTAAGCTAGTTTAATTTAAAATTTCATAATATAAGTTATAAACCTTGCATATCATTCATTAAATTTAAATAAATTTTTTATACTAAAATTAAAATAATTATTAAAAATAATAATTATATAAAAATATAATTGTAATATGTAATAAGATTTATTACATATCAAATTTGTGTCATAATAATATAATGGGAAAAGAGTATCTAAAGCACACAATATAGAAGTTTTCTATTAGTGCAGTTTAAATTATGATAAATTAGTTATTATTTGAACAATCCAACCGTACGGATGTTAAATTCATACAAAAATATGTGAATGTACAAATTTTCGTGTAATTTAATTATTTAGAACTATAAATTTATAGCAATAAAATTATGATAAATCTTTGTCGTTGAATATATATAGAAAATAGTATTATTATAAAAGTGATGCTCCACTATTTCAAATATAATAAAAATTTGTATACAATGTTATTTTGACATAAACTTTTCAACCGTACGGTTGGATTATCAAAAATAATAATAAAATACAAGATTTAAGGTGCACTAATAGAGAACTTCTCTATAGTGTGCTTTAGAAACTCCATGCCCATAATATAATAATACATAAATATATATTTCTTTCAAAAAAAAAGAAGAAGAAAGAATAAAATATTTTGTTAATCCTAATGTATATTGAAGAAGTTGAATTAGTTATTTGTATCATAGCAAAAACCGAATTACGTGCCGTCGTCCTGCCATCCAAAATTAACAACCTTGAACAATCTTCTGCCGCTCGCTCTTCTGCAATCTTTTACTAATAAACTAATAATAATTATTAATCTGGTAATATTGTGTAATTTACCCTTCCTGTGTTTCGTATAGATCGACTAACTAAACCCTAGAAGAAGGTGAAGAAATAGATGAGGCCTGAGGGGGATATGAGTTTGAAGAGTTGTTCATCCCGAAAAAGAAAAAAGAAGATTCAATCTGGGAGTAAGAATAAAAAAATAAAGATTGAAAAGAGAAAGAAGATAAAGAGGGCCACAGATTATTTCAGATTAGGGAGGTTTTTAGGCAGAAAAAAAACTAAGGCTAAGACTCGATCATGTTTTTTTCATGGTCCTGGCCCCGGCCCCTTCCAACAGGGCAAACTTAACGAGGGAGACACAGTTGATATATCACAGCTTCTCTTCCCTCCACACAGGGATTTTCTCATCACATACAATAACCGTGATGATCGTCCGGTCCAGGCTAAGCACCTGAAAGGTAAGGTTATTGTGTTACATTTCGTAGCACTTGGTCCTTGGTCCGAATTTTACATGGCGTATGATACAAGAATCTTGCTGGATATATACCGCGAGTTACAGCCTAATGGTGGTTTCGAGGTCGTCTTTGTTGGAGTCGAGGTTGATTATTTTCCAGCCCCTGACCCGGATTTTATTGGAGAAAAATTTTCTACTCTCCAGGATTGTTTTGAATACAAATTTTCTAGCATGCCATGGACTGCTATCCCATTCTCCGATATTAAATCTAGGAAATTATTGGAAACAAGATTCCCCCTCTCTGACTATCTTTGTTTCGATGCTTCGGCCTCAGTTGTCATTGATCCTACAGGCAAGGTTTTGAAAACTTACGCCAACGACCTTTTTGAGTCCTATGGAGCTCGGGCTTATCCTTTCACCTATGAAAGAGTGAAATGTTTTTTGTCAGAGTGCTATGAAGCCCGAAAGCGTCCCTCTATTACAAAACTCCTGGCGTCTCTTGAACGTAATTTTCTCATCAACAAGAATAATCAGGTATACAATTTGTAGCAACATGTGGTTTAATGATCACAGCAATTGAGATATTCATCATGTTTTATTTTAATCTATTTAAAGTAATATCTATTACCTTCATATGGTCTTACGAATTTCGTTGTTGTGTATGAATTCTGGACACTTCTTACTTCTCTTCTTAATAGGCGGTACCTCTTGGCGATCTTGAAGATAAGGTTGTAGGCTTGTATTTTTCTCAGGGTGATGACCATCAGCTTACAAAAACACTTCTGGAGGCCTATAAACAGTTGGCTAAAGTGAAAAACTTTGAAATCGTACTTGTTTACATTCATGATGGATTTTTTGAGTTTCAACATAAAACCAAAAAATCATATTGGGAATGTTTTACCGAAATGCCTTGGTTGGCACTCCCGTATAAAGACCCAGTTTGTAACACGTTGCGGCAGGTTTTCGAACAACCTAACTATGCAGATATTTACGGGTCTGATCCAAACCCCAATCTTGTGATTATTGGACCACAAGGAAAGTTTGTTGAACGGTTTGGCGCCGACATCATAATGAAATATGGAATTTCAGCATATCCATTCACCCGCAAAAAAGTTGCTAAGTTAGAGGCTAAAAAGATGAGGAAATGGAATCTTTTCAAAGGTGGGCATGAAATCATTCCTCTCGTACGAAAAGATGGGTCCATAGTGAGTTATTTTCGCATTCTTGTACTTGGTTCTATGCCTACTCCCTTCTTGTTTTTCGGAAGTAGAATAAATTCTGTTCATTGACATTTGTTTTCGACTTTACAGGTTCAGTTGTCGCAACTTATGGGGAAGAGAATCATACTTATCACTGAGATTGGTACAGGGTTCAACTATCCAGATGCCAAGTTTTGGCGGATGCTAAGAGCGAGGTATCTCCAAATGAAGGGCACAAATGATGAGTTTGAAGTTATTCACATCTGTAGAAAAGAAGAATATTCTTTTGGTAAGAATATTGCAACTACGTCATGGTTGACGCTTCCTGCAAATTGCGAGGTATCAAGTGGAAGCAGGCTGTTTGGTTATTATATTTCTGTTGGGGGGCTTTTTGCTTTTGATCGTGATGGAAGCTTAGTCAGGAGAACAAGATATCCATCAATTGAAAGGGAGAATATGAATTTTCCTTTTTATTCTGGTGTTTTGAAGGAGGTGTTAAGGGATATAATAGGAATGCACCAATGGAACTCTTGAAATTACTAGAGTATGGGGCTTGCTCAGAGCCTTGTACTACTTGTATTTTTCTCTCTTATTATCAGGTTAAGGTGTTTTTAATTTATGTTGACATATGGTTATTGTATTGATGTAATACTTGTGTTGGTACTCTGATGTATGAGTGTATTTTCCGTTATCAATTGGGATGTTTTTCTATTAAAATGTTATTCTTACTGCAATTTTTTTCTTCAACTTACTGCAATGTTCAGCAGTTATTTATATATTCTGCAGTTTCATGGAGCCACACAGCTACATGTTTAAGTGCTGCAATTTTATTATATAGCGCAACTATTAATTCCCTTTATGTGTGAGTTCTATGAATATTATAAACTGGAGTTGCAATTTTTTGAGATTGTTGTAGTTATGTGTCATGTGTGTATTCTGCAATTTTTTTAAACTTGCTGCATTTTCTTAGCTTCCTACAGTTCTGTGAATGTTTGCCCTTCTGTTAATTGGCTATAGTTCATCTATGTTCTGTACAGAAGTACGTTGGTTGTTTCTTTTAAAAGGGTTGGGTGTTAAATTGCATTCAGATTCATAAGGATTGTTCCTGACTTCTGTTCTTCTCACAAATGATCACACAAATGACAGCCCTCTTCAGCCTTTTCCTAGCTGTCTAATATGACCTTTTTTGGCTTCGCAAGCAAATGGAACAAACTCCTAGAAAAGGGGGCAGATCAAGAATTGTCGTTACTGAGGCTCTGCGTGAGCTGTGGAGGCTGGCTTAGTAACGCAGCAATGCTGCATCACCGCTGACAATGTTCCATTTTGTTTCTTAACATACTTGTAAGATGCCCGTAATCTTACGTCTGCCCGCACTAGCAAGTGCCTCGCTCTTGCTGGTAGCTTCTACCGCATTCCCCAACCAGCTGGTTGGCCAATGAACACTTCTGGTTTGCAGTGCCCTTTGATTGGTGCTGATTTTTTATATATTAGACCTGCAAGTTAACTGCTTGTGTGCACCTGTAAATGTTTTCCAAACCTTTGTTACCAGGTCCTGTCGTGCCTTCTTCAGGCGTTGGTTCTGCTCTGGACGAAGCTGCTGAAGGAAATGTGGTCACGGGTCGGGTGAGTCGTTAAAAGTATGAAATGTCAAGTATTTGTACTAGGCTGGCTGCCTTCAAAAAGAATCTGCAGGTAGCATTGCCATGCTGTTACCATGGCATCAACAATTTTTTTTTTTTTTTATGTGAAGTATAATTATAAATAACTAATTAATTTCTTTTTTTAAGTAAAATATGTTATCTTTATATTTTTTCAATAACTAATCAATTACTTTTTCAGATAAAACTTACCTATTCAATTTAATAAAATATTGTAATTACTAATAACTTATCGATTACCTTTTTTAGGTAAAATGTATTATCTTTTCTATATTTTTTAATTAAAATTCCACTTTTTTTGAAAATATCACGGGTACCATATATATAATTATTATAATTAAATTATAGTACCATTTAAAAATTATGAACCTACAACATTTATCTTAAAATTATCGAATTAAAAAAAATTAAATAATATTAAAAAATATCTGTGCATTGCACGGTTTCTAAGCAAGTAAAATTTATAACATATCAAAAGAAACATGTGCAACGTACGGATATAAGTTAGTATCTATACTAGTATATTAAAACCGAAACATTGAAAGTTTTGATTTTCGGTTTGGTTATCCTATTTATTAAAATAAAAGTTTTGGTTTTCAGTTTGGTTATCCTATTTATTGAAATAAATAAAAGCATAATATAATTAATGGTAAAATCGGTTGTCTTTTTCACATTTACATTTAGTTGAATATACTGTCTTTTATAAACACCTAAAAAATCAATTGTATCATATCTATCATTCTAATTAAAACATGTTACCATTTCGATTTAAAACTAATTTAATAATCATTAATATATACCCGAAAATATCACACCATATTTTTTAATTATCTATAAAATATATTAAAAATCCGTATACATTGTTTATAATAGGAAAACATTAGTGTAATCTGTAAACATGAGTATATTAAATTAAAATTAAAAAATATTAAAAATAATGATTATATAAAAACATAATTGTAATATTAAATAAAATTTATAACATAATAAAAAAATCAGTGCATCGCATGTCAGTTCGATTTTCAGCACGGTAATCCTAATGATTAAAATAAATAGTAAAATAATATAATTAATGATAATTAGTCGATTGCCTTTTTTTTTTTATTAAAAGAGGTTTACTTTTAATTTATTGAAGATATTAACTTTTATAAACACCTAAAATATCGTATATTCCAATCAATAATATTTCTTTCTAAATAAAACACGTTAAATTTTATTTTAAAATATAATCTTACAATAATTAATATATACCCAAAAATATAACACTATATCGTCTGATCACTAACAAAATATAATAGAAATCTATATACAACGTATAATGACCGTTAGATTTTTAGTATAAAATCAGAACTGTTAGATCTAATGATTAGATATATTATATGTTTAAATTAATTTACTAAAATTTCAAGGTTCGAGTTCTGTCAACGACATATTTTTTTTTAAAATTTTATAATATAAGTTTTAAATCACATAATTTTGCAATCATTAATGTATACCAAAAATATTACACCATTTTGCTGTTAGATTTTTAATAATTAATAAGAACTGTTAGATGTAACTATAAGGTAAATTTTATGATTAAAGTACTTTACTGATAATTCAAGTTTTGAATCCCGTCAACGACATATTTAACTTAAAATTGTATAATATAAATTTTAAATCATGCATATCATTAACTAAATTTATATTAAACTATATTAAAATAATATTAAAATAAATTTTACAAAATAATGATTATATAAAAATAAAATTATAGCATAAAATAAAATTTATAACATATTAAAAGATTTCAGTGCATCGCACGGGTTATAAGCTAGTTATTATATTAAAACCAAAATATAGAAAGTTTTGGTGTTTGGTTTTCGGTAATTAGCCGATTGCCTTTTTTAATTAAAAAAAGTTTACTTTTAATTGAAAATATTACCCTTATAAACACATAAAATAGCGTATCTTCCATTCATTAATATTTCTATTCTAATTAAAATACGTTACCTTTTAATTTAAAACATAATCTTGTAATCATTAATATATACCAAAAATATCACACCATATCTCTAAATCACCAATGAAATAAATATTAAAAACGTATACAACGAATAATGACCGTTACATTTTTAGTAATAAATAAGAACCGTTAGTTTAATGATTAAATATTTTGTATGATTAAATTATTTTATTAAAACTTCAAGATTCGAATTTCGTCAACGACATATTTAATTTAAAATTTCATAATACAAGTTATAAACCATGCATATCATTCATTAAATTTATATAAATTTTTTTAATTTAAAAAAAATAATGTTCCTAAAATTGTCTCAGGATAAGATAATCAAATAAAACGATTGTGTATTATGATGTAGATATATTGTGATATATAAATATGGAAACAAATCAATTAGAAATCACAGCATATTATGAAAATTTTAAGCCCTTGCCTCAAATACATATTCTGAGATAATATCTGGAAAAACATTCTCAAATTTAAATTAAAATAATTATTAAAAATAATAATTATATAAAAATATAATTTTAATATAAAATAAATTTTATTACATATAAAATTTGTGCACACAAGCTATTCATAATAATATAATAATTACATAAATGTCAACTAGAAGAAAAAAATGTATATTTCTTTTTAAAAAAAAAGAATAAGAAAGAATAAAATATTTTGTTAATCATAATGTATATTGAATTAGTTATTAGTATCATAGCAAAAACCGAATTACGTGCCGTCGTCCTGCCATCCAAAATTAACAACCCTTGAACCATCTTCTGCCGCTCGCTCTTCTGCAATCTTTTACTAATAAACTAATAATAATTATTAATCTGTTAATATTGTGTAATTTACCCAAAATAAATCTTGCATAATCCCCCAGTAGAGATCAGACACAAGGTATGATCAACAAGCCAAGAAAGTGATCCCGTATTTTTTTTTATTTTTACGATCGTGGTGTCAGGTAAACTTTCGACCCAATTTTATTATTTGCAAATTATTGATTTAAATTTATGTTTTGGATTTTTGATTTGATAGTGAACTTGATTAGTAGTAAACACATTATGTTAGATTACAGTTAGTTTCAACGAGATTTATGCATGTGTAAATTTCACTTCCTCAATGTTGTAGTTTGCTCAATGATCATGTCGATCAATTTTACTTGTTTGATATCGTAAAATTTGTTCGAGGGTTCATCGTTTTCGAACCCATGTCGTATTTCATCTTGTTTATGCAAATATTGACATAAATGCATTCATCTTAGTAGTTTCTGTTTGAGTCTGTTATCTTCTTGTAGATTGAATCAGTTGTCAAGTGTTTAGGAATTAGTACTAATTTACTATGATTATGATAATTTTTAACTGGCAGCTAAGAATGTAAAGTCTGTTGATTTATGTACAGATTAATACAATGAGTGCAAGAGCCAGGAGGAGGACTGTAGCAGAGAATGGTACTACTGATACAAGTGAAGATTCTGTCCTTTTGACATTGATAGGTAATGGAGAGGATTTGGGACCTATGGTACAACTTTCTTTCGAGAGCGGGAAGCCTGAAACCCTACTTCAACAGCTTAAGAATGTTGTGAGGAAGAAGGAAATTGAAATTGAGGAGATTTGCAAGCTTCACTATGAAGATTTTATTCTTGCTGTTGACGAATTACGTGGTGTACTTGTTGATGCCGAAGAGCTAAAAGGTGAGCTTGCTAGTGAAAATTTTAGGTTGCAAGAGGTTGGAAGCAGTCTTCTTTTCAAACTTGAACATCTACTTGAATCTTACTCTATAAAAAAGAATGTTGCTGGTGCACTTAAAATGTCAAAGATATGTGTTAAGGTACTGGATCTTTGCGTCAAGTGTAACACTCACATTTCTGAAGGTCGCCTTTACCCTGCTCTGAAGGCAGTTAATCTGATCGAGAAAAATTATCTAGAACATATTCCTGTCAAGACACTCAAGAAGCTGATAGAACAAAGAGTGCCACTGATAAAATCTCATATTGAAAAGAAGGTCACTACTCAGGTTAATGAATGGCTAGTTCAAGTAAGGAGCAGTGCGAAGGATATAGGACAAACAGCAATAGGATATGCTGCTTCTGCCCGTCAGAGAGCTGAAGATTTGGTATCCAGTCAGAGGAAAGCTGAGGAACAGAGTTGCTTGGGGTTGGTAGATATTACATATACATTAGAAGTTGAAGATTCTTCGGAAGATTCTCTGTTGGAGTTTGATCTAACTCCTCTATATCGGGCATATCACATTCACACTTGTCTAGGAATACCGGAGCAGTTTCGCGATTACTACTATAAAAACCGGGTGCTACAGCTGAGTTCGGACTTGCAAATCTCCAGTGTTCAACCATTTCTTGAATCACACCAGCCTTTTTTAGCTACTATTGCAGGTTACTTTATTGTTGAAGATCGAGTCCTAAGGACGGCTGGTGGATTGCTATTACCTAACCAGGTGGAGACAATGTGGGAAACAGCTGTCTTGAAGGTAACTGCTGTGTTGGATGAACAGTTTACACGCATGGATATTGCAAGCCATCTTCTTATGGTCAAGGATTATGTGACTCTACTTGGTGCAACCCTTCGCCAATATGGGTATGAAGTGGGGGCACTTCTTGAGAGCCTCAGAAAGAGTCGTGATAAATATCACGAGCTTCTTATAGCAGAGTGTCGGCAGCAGGTTAAAGATCTTCTTGACAATGACACATGTGAGCAAATGGTAATGAGGAAGGAGTCAGAGTACCAAGCCAATGTCCTCAGCTTCCATCTTCAGACTTCTGATATAATGCCAGCTTTTCCTTACATTGCTCCATTTTCTTCTATGGTTCCTGAGTGCTGCCGCATTGTTAAATCATTCATCAAGGATTCAGTCAGTTACTTGTCTTATGGTAGCCAAATGAATTTTTTCGATTATGTTAAGAAGTACGTGGACAAACTCTTGATTGATGTATTGAATAACTCTATACTTGACAAAATTCACAGTGGTACTCCTGGCGTGTCTCAGGCAATGCAAATTGCTGCTAACACAAGTGTGCTTGAAAAAGCTTGTGATTATTTTCTTCAGAATGCAGCCCAACTATGTGGAATTCCAATCCGAGCAGTCCAGAAGCCCAAAAGTGCTTTAAATGCCAAAGTTCTTCTCAAAAATTCAAGGGATAAAGCATATCTAGCTCTTCTAACTTTGGTAAACAACAAACTGGACGAGTTTATGGCACTTACTGACAATGTGAAATGGACTTCTGATGACTTGCCCCAGCATGCTAATGAATACATGGGCGAGGTTGTTATTTACCTTGACACTCTTCTGTCCACTGCTCAGCAGATTTTACCTCTGGATGCTTTGTATAAAGTTGGTTGTGGAGCACTTGAGCATATCTCTAAATCGTATATGGAAGCTTTTCTTAGTGATATTATAAAGAGGTTCAATGATAATGCAGTAACAAGCATCAACTATGATCTAAAGGAGCTAGAAACCTTTGCAGATGAGAGGTTTCAGAGTACTGGGTTGAGTGAGGTATACGATGAAGGTAGTTTCCGAAAGTGCTTGGTTGAAATAAGGCAGTTGATAAACCTCCTCTTGAGTAGTCAGCCTGAGAACTTCATGAATCCTGTGATACGTCAGAGAAACTACCATGCTTTAGATTATAAAAAGGTGGCAATGATCTGTGAGAAGTTTAAGGAGTCCCCTGATAGTCTTTTTGGCAGCCTTTCAAATAGAAACGCAAATCAGAGTTCTAGGAAGAAATCGATGGATGTATTAAAAAAAAGGCTAAAAGATTTCAACTGAGTGAACTTGTGATCTGCCTGTATTAGAAGTACATGAACTATTCAATTATCTATTTCCATCTTTGAAATGAATAGTTTATAGGTAGCTAAATGGATCTTACAGAATTTAGTATCCTTTTACATGTATTCAAGCAATTCTATGAAGTAGGCGAAAACTGCTTTTCCAGGACTTGATTCACCCATCACTCATGTCGATGTTACTTTGATGGGAAGTGGATATTGGGGACGACAGACACGTGTTTGGTCCTTATATGCAGCCTGCTTACTAATAAGGATGGGAAGTTAAAGACTGGTTTTGATGGGGAACAGAATTTCAGTTCCGAGGGTGTGGAAGCTGACTCTTTTGGATTCACATGTGGCTGGAAGTCTGGAACAAACAATTAGTTCCGTGATGCCCAGTTCTCATTGGTATTCATTTATCTTTCAAATTTGTATAGATGCACATTATCTTGATTTTTTTCATGTTTAGAATTTATAGATGGATGGATATATTTTGAGTGCTTTATTTCGAATTTGATTACCTGAAATTTCCATATTTTAAAATATTTCGAAATCAATGGATCTAGCTTCTGTCAGAGTTTATTGATGATTTTCAATTCAGAAGTTGGCAGCATAAATTTTTGTAAAAATGCTTTGTTTGGAAGTATCAAATAAGGATGATGGAACATCATTAGCTAATAGAATTATAATCCAGTTGTTATTTGTATACAACTAGCTTTACTTATGCATTGTGCCCTGCGGTTTTCTGGTAATCTGGTTTTTTACTTGGTAACTACTATGAACTTGTAAAGACACCTTCCTCCATTCATATAATTTTGTATCACAGAACAATGGAAAAATTAAAAACAGTAGTACATGACCCTGATATGTAAAATTTTAGTAAATTTTAGTAAATTTCTGAAATAATTAAAAACTAATCTACATCTTTACACACAGTTGATTACACATTTGCTGTGACTCATGCAACCAAAAGTGCATCACAAATTCACAATGTTATCCTGCTCTGTAATTAGGTTAGGAAACTCTGCAGTCTGCAGGTAGATATGCAACATTTCGTAATACGTTGCTGCTGGTTCATTGAACAATGTAACCTAATCTCTTGGAGCGAAGTCCGTTGAACCAGGTTGAGGGTAGAGCATTTCCATGAGAAATTAGATACAGTATAAATGCAGCATAAGCAACAATCACACTGCAAACCAAAATTCCAAATACCAACCCCCTGACTTCTGAGGAAAAAAAATCTAGCAGAACATATCCATTAATCACGGTTACCAGAGCTGCCACGATCCACATAATCCACTGCATAAAAAAGTTGGTAGGATATATCCATTAATCGTGTGTAGCAGAACTTAACGTATTAGCAGGTTTCTAGTGGCTCTTACTTAACAATGTACTTTAAGAGGTCATTATACTATTTTTACTTGGGGAAAGGAGAGTAACAAGAACTCGGTGAAAAGAACTAAACATTTAAAAATCGTGGAGTAATGTGACAAATGAACATACCTCAAAAAAGGGTCCAATTTTGAAAGCTCCCATGAGATGCTCATCAGCTACAAGTACAAGAAGTGGGATGAGAGCGAAAGGAATCTGCATACCTTGAAGCACATTGAGCCATTCATTCAGATTATCTAGCGAAGCATCGGATCTATTATAAACAACAGCTACAATCATAGTTGGTACAATAGCACAACTTCTGGTTATCAAAGATCTTAGCCATTTTTTCAGACGTAAATCAATAAAACCTCCCATTATGAATTGTCCTGCATATGTACCAGTTAAAGTGCTACTTTGGCCAGCAGCCAACAGGCCGATTCCCCAGATATAGAGAATTGGGAATAATCCTCCACCATACCGGTCTTGAAGAAATTTCCCGGCATTCAGTAGCCCTAAACTATAGGCTTCCTTAGTGTTATAGAACCCTTTAGCAAATACAGTTGTAACACATATATTGATCACGAAGGTTACAAAAACAGCAATGGTGGATTCAATTGTGTAGTAATTAAGAGCCTCTTGGACACAACCTTTCTTGGATGGATCTACTTTCCTTGATTGTACTAAAGCAGAATGCAAAAATATATTATGAGGTGTTATTACACAACCAACAATTCCAACAGCTTGCTTAATAGCATTCCCACTGAGTTTTGGAACCAAAAGACCTGAAACAGAGGGTGTTTTTAAAATTTAGACCAATAGTCTCAAAGTATACACTACATTATGGAAGATCAACTGATTAAGTATCACACCTACGAGGAGTTCCTTCCCATTTGGTTTTGTATCCGCAAACATCCAAGCAAATGATAAGGCCATAGTTGAGATAAGAACAGCGAAAACAGCTTCTAGTTTCCGCACTCCGTAGTTTTCAAGAAACAAAAAGAAGAAACTGTTCCAGTTAACATAACAGAGGTAATTTCAATAAATAATAGAACCTGACAAAGCAAATATCTCGTAATCAAAATCAAGCTAAGATGATAGCAATAAATTTTGAATATGGATTCATAAGATTGTGACTATAGCCAGTTGTAGGTAACAGAACTGGGAACACAGTTAATCAACACAACTGAGCTGCTTGCATTCCCCTACTTTAGTAAAATTGGAAGAATACAAATAAAATTCAAACAAATATTGGATCAAGTTATGTAATTAATTACCAATCAGAAGCTGTAATAATGACACCAGCCCAAAGGGGAACTACACCTTGACTAAGTATATGAATTGCGATAGCACTCCCAATAACCTCTTGAATATCAGCACCAATTAAAGCCAACTCTGCCATGCACCACAACAAGAAGCTCGCCCATGTTGGATACTCATCTCTACAAATCTCAGCCATGTGCCTCCCTGTAACCACCCCAAGCCTAGCAGATAAAAGCTGTATCAATAATCCCATCACAGTAGACCATAACAACAGCCATAACAGTGAGTACCCTGCAATTGCACCAGCCTGTAAATCTCCTTCTATATTTCCAGGATCGAGAAATGCAATGCTCATCAAAAAACCAGGGCCTGTGAATTGCCACAGCTTCTTCCACGAGAAAGGAGGTGTAATAAAGTCATCATCATCTATGACAGAGCGAGAAGATTCAATGTCGATGGAGAGAAATTCATCTTCGTAATATTCATCATCAGAAGAAGGTGGAGCTTCAGGAGTTAGGAGGCGGTTGGATTCTTGGGTTTCGGTGGGTGTGTCTGTGTTTGTATCATCTGGATTTGGTGGATGAGGGGGAGGAGGTGGAGCAGGAGGAGAATCCATTTGAGCTGTTTTTGTTTTTCCTAATTTTCTGGTTTATTGAGCTCCCGTGTTTCCGGGGGTGTGTTTTATATCCGAGTAAGATGCTCGGATGATTTCTGAAACTATAAATTCCTTCTTACATGGAGTTTCATCAGAAGTATCTTGCTTAACCTTAATCTGAGGAATCTGAAGAACCTGTTTTCGACTTAAGCTAATAGAAGGATTTTTTCGTTGGACCAATTTTGAACTATTCATGACTAATGCCTCATTCTAGTTCCACTTCTCCATTAAATCAAGGTCTTAAAACTTACAATGTCAAATGATGGCACAGAAGAAGATCCTGGAGGAATATTATCTTCGCTACTTTTCACTCTCTATCCAATGCAGTTCTAAACTGTCAAAACATGAACTCAGTTTCCAACTCAGGTGGGAAAAAAAAAAGTTAACAAAGAACAAACTCTTAAAATAGCACTTAAATGCCAATCGATAACAATTTGCACAAGATCATTAACATACTTCCACAATAAAACAGAACTAGTAACAAACCAAATCACGAAACAGTGATGATGATTACAAAAGGATTACGGTTTTAATGATTAGTCTTAATTCTCTAATTTCCCAGCATCTAATCATCGAGCATTTTGCATGTTAATTAGTTCAGGTCCTAACAAGAAAGCTCTAAAATCAATTTACACAAATACCTATCTCCTTTCCCTAACATTGTTTTAGAAGACCAGTAACTTAACAATCTGTCAACTCTGCTCTTTGTGAAATTACAACATATCCATGTTTTATGTTGTTTCTGCAAACAGCAGCCCAAATTTTATTTTCTTTACCCAATTCTTTCTGGAATATTGCATGCAAATCAAGATTAGGTGCCTTTAAATAGCAATTAAGTGTTTCTTGGCTTGAAGATTTCTAGTAGTAGATGATTAAATGCAGGGAACAAACCAATTAATTAAGTAAATAAACATCTTAAAAGTGGAATATATGCAGAATCTGCAGTCCAACTTCTGAAGAATCTATCCTTACGAACTTTCATGCACGATTCTTAATCATGGAACAGAAATTAATAATAAAAGAATTAGCCGCATGTACCAATAAATAAATAAATTTTGGAAATTTTACCTGGGTTGAAAACCAGCACATAAAATGTATTATAAATTATTTCGTGTTTTTGTTGATAGCAACATAAGTAAATGAAGGGGAAGACTAAAATGAAAGAAGAAAGAAAAGTTTGTAATTAGTAGTAGTCCATAATTTTAGCATTAAAATTCACAAGGTGGAGATTTACTGCCAAATTTCAATTATGCAAACACATATAAATCATAAGGTACGCAGAATATGGAGAGTTTGTGTAAAATATATTTGATAATGTTAAATTTTAAACGCGCACACACCCATTTTGTTTGATAAATTTCAAATTTGGAATCGAGTAGCATGAGATACATTTTATAAATTTATTTTAATATTAACATAGGATTTCATGTGTCTGAGGTTAACCTCAAGGTTCTACATGAGATTAAAACAATTATCATACAAATTTAAGGGATATTTATGTAAATTACTACAGAAAAATTGATATAATGATATTTACAAAAATGCCCCTGCGGAGCCCCTCACTTTATAGTAGAAATTTTTTATAACCTCAGGAGAGATCTTGAGGACAACCTCAGGCCCATTTTTGGAATATCGTATACCTTAACACGAGTGTTTGGAAGTTAGAGGCTTCGAAAAAAGTTAGAGGTTTGGGAAAAGTTAGAGGTTTGATCATTTGAAACCTTTAATATTAGTGTTTGATAGTTAATGGATTAAAATAGCTTTTTGTTCTTAAAAACCTAATTCTCAAAAAGCTATTTGGAGGAGTTTTTTCAATTAGAGATTTGTTATGTGTCTAGTTAATATAAAAAAAGTTAACTCAAACATTTAATTACCAAATAATTTGATATAAAACAGCTAACTCAATCCGCTAGTCAAAACAACTAACTCAATCCGCTAACCACTAATAACTAACAGCTAATTGCCGAATAGGGCCATTAACAAACTACAAATAAGAACAAAGAGTACATTTTTTTTATGTTGAATTATGTGAAAAAATGAGTAAGAAACTGTGAATAAAGAACGAATTTTTAATTTGTTTTTAGTAAATTCGCAAAAATGAGACTAAGTATATATGTTTACTGTTTCTTGGTTTTTATTGTTAAAGTAAACATTAACTAATTAACTACTCACTAATCCTAATCTAGTTGAATGTTTCAAAATTTTCAAGGACTTGTGACATCTTAAGAGTAGTTGTATTAGGTGCACCTAATTTGATTAGTTCAACCATACCTCTCTCTAATATTTCTCCTTTTCTTATCTTGTCAACTCATTCTTGCCCTGTAAGTCTATGTACCTCAACCATTTCTGTTGATGTTTACTTCCATTTCCTGCATGCGGAAATTATTGAAAGCAATAATCCAACCTTGATTTTGACAAGGCAGCTGATGTTGTAGTTGGTACTGGAAAGACACTTCTCATTAGTCCATTTATCTGATGAAAACAACTCTAGGAACAAATTACACTTTACTGCATGGCAGACCATGTTGTAATCTGGTATCCGAGAAGGTCTTGATGTACGCAACATAAATAACAAATTCGCGATTTATGGATAACAAGTAGATGCTCATCGCGACAAGCACGACCTGGAGTAGTAAAATTAAAAATTATGTAAACATATCGACCTGAATTTGCAAGAACGATTATATTAACACAAAATCATGTATATATATATATATCTGGTGTGCATCATGTACAAAAGTATATTCGTTATAATCTCCTAAGGAAAAGAAGAAAGAATCAAACATGAAACTGAAAATTAATTATTATTAATGCAAGCGGCGTGGATCAGTAACATTAATTTTCCAATGTTCATCTTGCAATCCCATTTTGCCAGCCAATTTTCTATCCCACTCCAACTCAATCTTCCTCTTCTTCGACAATGCGCAATGCTTCTGCAAGCCTTCGTCCATGCTGTCATGGACCTTCCACCAACGGCTGTGTGCTACATCACTTGCGTACACGCGCTGATCACCAATATCCCAGTTACAATCATAATCTCTGTAACAAAGCCATGGCTTCAACCCCAAGTAATGAATTGCAAACACTTTGGCAGGATCAGAACCGAACAACTGGTTCTTTAAACTAGTCTCCACCGTGTTATTCGACCAAAAATTCTTTAGGAAATTTACTCTTCTAGGCAATCTATGCCACCACACAAAAACTTCATTCAAGAATCCCTGATCGCCACCATTGTATGAAACTATTTCTTTGGTACGTTGCATTAAAATCTTGAACGTACAATTGGACGGTTCGATCACCATGATACCAGAATTGAAGATGGAACCGTCATTTCCTGTTGCGGTCATTTGGGGAAAGTGGAATAGAATGTCCATGTTACGAAGTACGATGATATCAGAGTCAATAAAGATGATCTTGTCGTAGTCAGTGAGCTGCCATAACCTGAATTTGCTGTAATTGTATTCATTGTACGAGTTTTTTTCAGCTTTCGGGTTTCTGATCCTTGTTATCATTCGGATCTTCCACCCTGCTGAGGCGAGAGCTTTGCGTTTCTTTAAGGAGATGGAGCTGTCTATGAGAAGTATAAGATCATGCTTGGTCCCGGTTTTGAGAAGAGAGTGTGCTAGAGTAATTGCACCACATACGTAGGCGTCTGACGAATGGAGGACAGTGGCGTATGCTTCTCTTGTAGTCTTGGTGCTGTGTTTAATTTTTGAAACATCATAAAATTCGTCATTTCCTGAAAATCAAAGAAACAAACATTCATATAAAGCATGTATAAAAGAGACAGAAACAGTTAATTTTCGAGTTTTCGAAAGGGCAAGCATAAATATTCTGAAAACATGAAAGCCAAACAGAATCTTTGGATACACCTCTAACAAGAGATCTAAGGTTCAAGTTCTCGACGAATGTAGGAGCAGATATATATAGTCAGATGACCAATCAGTCTTTGTTTTGAAACACAAAAAAAAATAAAAACAAACCTTTTCCCCAAAGAGGCAGAGCCAAATTGCAGGATCCAACAGGCAGTGAAAGCTTGTGGTCCAAGCTAACCACATCAGGCTTAAACAACCACCAATCTCCTTCTTGCTTGATCAACTCATGGCAAGGAAACAACTCCAACATAGGCCTGCACTTGCTCAAAAACACAATCTTTGTTCTCCCCTTCCGGTCTTTCCTCCCTCTCCCCACACCCATATTTGCTGCAATGAGGTGAAGTTGCAGCCTCTGCGGATCTCTCCCCCACCCTTCTTCTGGCCATTTACACCCCAACTTTACCACTATCAAATCCATGTATCCATAGTCTTGTATTCTTGGCATTGGAATTTCGGGACAGCTAGGACCATCTATCTCTTCCTCTTCATCTATCCATTCCGGATACAAATCTTTCCATTCTAATAACTCCGATACTCGATCGTAACTGATGTGTATTAGTTTCCCCTGCATTTCCCATTCACTTAAATCCTCATCTTCCATGTTCACCATTCCAATCTTCATTCCTCTTCGCATTTCATTTAAAAAACTCGGTGTTTCTCTCTTTGTCAAATTTCTTCCAATATTGCTGTCTGATTTTTCCAACACCGCTTTCATCTTTAATCTTTTATCCGTCTACAAAACATCAGCTTAGCATTATCATTAAACAGTTATATAAAATTAATCACATGAAAAAATCAAGTTGATCAAAGGGAAGCTCTCACCTTACCTTGTGATGGCACTCGCGCAATGAACACCGTACAACTGCAGCTGCATTCTGATGATAAGCTGAAGAAGACGGACGGAGAAGAAGTGTAGCGTAAACTACAAGGAAGAAAGCTATAAATATTAGATTGACTCTTATCATGATCAGAGCTTTTGAAGGAGGAGACTTCATCATTTTAGTTTCTCAATAGACCTCAACAGACTTTTTGATATATATGTACATGAATATTGGTTAATTCATTAATTACACCTAAGTTGTACAAATTATCACATATGGAATGATAATGTTTGTTGAATATATGTACTTCACCATATTTATATATAAAGAAGGCTGGTTGAAGGTTTAAGAGAATATGCAAATGGAGGGTAGCTGGCTTCACCAATTTGATCATATGGAAATAAGTAAACTAGTTCCACGTGTCTATTTTTTCTTTATTTTGACAATGTATTGCTCCTACTACTACTAAATTAAATAAAATATTTCACCACTTTATTTTTTATATATGTTTCTTAAAGTCAAATCACGAATATATTACAAACTAAGAGTAAAGTTTTATGGACTACTCATTTAATTGGAGTACTCGGAGTACATATACATTTTGCATTCAAAATTTTGAAACTTTATTATTTTGCAACGCTTATTACGTGAATATCACTATTTTATCAAAAAATTTGTATGTTTTGCTAACAAAATATTGCAAAACGAATTGTTCTGCGAAACACATTTGGGTTGCAAAACATACATGTTCTGATTGCAAAACATAAAAGATTTTTAAGATGAATACATTGCAAAACATGCTTGATTTTCAAGATTATCAATGAAATTATGATATTCATATAACAAGATTTGCAAAATAATAAATTTTAAAATATTTTGAATGCAAAACGTATATGTACTCCAAGTACTCCAATTAAAAGAGTACTCCACGGAACTTTTCTCTACAAACTAATGCAAATTGCATGAAATCAACCATATAGTAAAAATTATTACCACTAATTAAGAGTAGGATTACTTTTTCCTTAATCAAATTCAAAAATTAGTAAACCTTTTTTAAAGTATTCTAGAAACTTTTTATTTTATTGATTTTGAAAGAAACCCTTTTCTTGTCTCCCAAGTCCAAACTACATATGAAGTAAGTTGCTCAATAAAAGAATGAATGGATTTTTACAAAACATAGCTGTGTCTTTGTAAAAATTTAAATTCTCAATTTTTTATTAATAAGATAATAAAAAAATATGAAAATTTTTGTTGCATAAATTGGATTAGCACTCATGTGGACAGCAAGCTCAGTTAAACGAGATTAGGATGGTTAAACGAAATTAGGATGGAGTTACGAAGAGTGTGCTTTATTTAGAAGGCAAGGCTGAAGTGACAATGTGGTAAAGCTAAGATTGAGAATATGTGGCAGGAACTCAAGATGAACGAGCTACGCATAACAACTGTTTAGTTGGCCTATCAATTTCTTGTGTTTCGATTAATTATATTTTTTGCTTTACTTTAACAAGATCCAACGCTTCATCAAATCTCTTAATTGTACTCTAATTCACCTATCATCATAAGTCATCCGTGTATTACTAATTCCTAATTTTTTATTTAGGGGACTAAGTTGTGAATAGTTGACACTTGACAATCTAATAAAATTGAATGGTATTTTCATATAGGTCACTATTACAGAGATAACCATCTTATATAGAGAATAAGAGAGAACCACTAATTTTCTGATTTTATAGTAGAATCAAAATTTTAATTTTTGGTTCTATAAAAAAAGACCAATTTTTTTTGGTTTTACAATAAAAAAAAGAACCAATTTTCTGATTCTGCACATGTGATGGCGTGGCAAATGAAGTGGGGCGGTGCCACGTCATCAGGGTGACGACATATTTTTTTGGAACAAATATTTTTTTAAAAAAATTTGGTTCTACTACAGAATCCGAAAAAATTAGATGATTCTCTCCTATTGTCTATATAACAAATTCTCTCCAGAAAGGAGACTCATATAAACATCCATCGAATCGGCCAGCACGAATTCATATCCTAATTATTAACGAGTTTGACGGAATAATAATAATGACAAAGTATCTTTTGTAATCTTTTTCCGCAAATACTTCTTTCCTTTTTATCATTTATCCACAATTTTTTTTCTTTTTATGTTCTCATCTGTCACTTCAAAAACTCATACATAAATCAATGGAATCATAATCTTGTAGCCTGTAGGTTAGAAAGATAACAGCACCCCCAATTCAACTAGTTATAATCTTCTAAAATTTTCTTATTTACCAAGATGAAGTTATAATCTTCTAAAATTTTCTTATTTACCAAGATGAAAAAGGGCTAATTCCTATAATTTACTAGAACAACGTTCTTTAGCACACCAATTGGTCAGACTGGATAAAATTAAGTAGATATGTGATCAAAGTTAAATCCTTGCTCTTTTAAATCAAAATTTACATTCTCACTTTTCTTTTTCTTCCCTCTTCCTTCATTCGGTGACTCCAGCCTTACACTTAATTCTTAAATATCCAAATAGGCAGACCCTATTTCATTCATTCCAACAAAGAGGTACTAAAATGCTGAAACCGGAAAAGAACGATTCGCCACATTAAGATGCATACAAATGCTGAAAATTAAAAAGAATGATACTCATCTTCAGCAAACTTAATTCTTTTAAGTGCTTTCATAAACTACCTACCACCATTTTCTACTCAATCAAAGGGGATACTAATCTTATCATCTTCCTAATTATTGATCCTATAAGTAAACTTAATAGAACTAAAAATTAGTCTCTGGAATAACTTATGACTCTTTAACAGACTATAAATTTAGAGTAAAGACTGCTACTAATCCCACCAAATAAAGCCCAAGGGTTTAAACTTGCCTGTATTTTACTATCAGTACTACAGTGACAAATACATATCCAGGGTAAGGCCAAGGCTAAAGAAAATCGCCAATGGATTGATGAGTTAATCTTATGTTCTACGACTATATCTAACTCAAATATTACCCAATAACAATGCAGTACTTCATGACTACCTTTTTGTCACAAAAACCCCAGCTGTACCAATTCTAGCAATTGCAATAACCGGCTCTACGCCGCAATCATTTTCATTTCAGAAAAGCCAGCTGTGGCAATTGCAATGTCTGGCTCTTGAGCAGATCACTTTACGTTTCCTTGCCTAAATATTTTGTCACATCATTTCTGTAGGCAACTATGCTTTTGCAACTTCCTGGATGTGCTGAGAACGGCTTTTACCAGGAGGAATGAAGATCAGATCCTCCCATCCAGAATTCTTTTCATTTATCTGGAATCACCAAAGAAAGATGTAATCAGGGCTACGTATACAAACATACCTCCTCTCCTTCCCTCATCCGAAATAATAAAGTGAAGAAATTACCTCCATCTTTTTCAGAACATCTTCCAGACTTCCCACCTGTCGAGGATAAAAACTCATCTTAATTACAGAACATTAGCATGTCATGTTCAGCAATTCAAAGATTGAAACTGATACTTCGGATGTCATAAGAACGTAGTAGTAGATGAAACAATATTCTTTTTTGATACGCGGTCTCCCAGAACATTATGGATTTTGACAATCGATGCAACCATTTCTAACCTTTTGAAAAAGATTACAGCAAGATACAACTAGAACACTAAAGGTTTTACTGAAACTCTCTTCCTTATTGTGTGTTGTGTTGTTGGGGGGGGGGGGGGGATGATTGGACGCTAGACCCAGAAGGTGAATATATAACATAGTGACATGAAATAACAAAGGGACCGGTTGAACATACCATAATCTGTTGAGACACCCCAGGTCCTCTTGCTGACCTTGACACTGTTGACAATTCTTGTTCAATATCTTCCTAAAACAACAGACAGCACTCAACCAGTAAATTATGTAATTTACCCAGGTGGTGCAACAACAATCTCACAAAAACAAACCTTCCTGAAATATATAGGGCAGTAGCGCTTATTTTTCTTCTTCACAACCAATAGGTCTGACTGTACATGCATGAAAAAAAAACGGAAAGTGAAAGCCTGACATGAAGTCACTCATAGTAGTGTCAGTATATGATGTACTACTAAATAATTTAATAGCCATTGATGTAGACCAAACCATCTTGGTGTGCTAAAGCCTAAAAGTAAAGATGAAGCATGATACTACAACAATAATCAGCTAGCTGATGATGCACTCAGAAAATTCATGATATCATACCAATTGAAACTAGTTATATGAGCCAACGGCTCCTCAGAAAAATTGGCGCACCTGGAAAACAGGAACTCCATCAAACCCACTCCTGACATCGGAAGCTTTCAGCTAGCAACCAAAGGACTTAAATGTGAGTATAAATGAAGGTGATGACTGATAGGCTTGGTTAAATATATAAAGAATGACTATTGTTACAAAAGGTAAGCGGAAAAATTCAAAAATAAGTGCACAAAATATCAATAACTTTGAATTTGATTGCATTTTCAGTCAATTTTTTTTTTTTAATAACAGTCCAATAACCAAACCGTGACATTCTCAACAGTTTAAAGACGCATGAGACCCCGACTTTCTATGTGCAATATAATTCAAGCAGCGGCAAACCTACTTTATCTGGGAATCCTTTTTATCTCTCTTTTTTTTTTTCTATTAAGTAGAGCTTTAAAGATCAACACAAATACATGTGTTGGTAGCAGAACCTGTTATCTGCTTAATAACATGCTAACTTGTTCACAGAAAATACATTTTTTGTGAAGATTCGATATGCTTACCAAAGTGTGCACTAAACCCAAAAAAAACAGAAGACAGATCCCATATGCAACATTTGGTTTTCTTACAAAAAGCTACACATATAACTAACTTTAGAACTCTGATGCATACAAAGAAATCAAGCGGGATAAACCGGTTATGTTTAGTTTATATATGATACTGATATCAATACGCATAATTAATTGCGTTACATCAGCCAAAAAATCTATCAAATATACTATAAAATTTAGGATTCCTTATATGTATCACTTAAGTAGCACATTTAGCAGGCAACTTTGATCAGAGTCCATAACAATTTAGTATTTTCATTGGAAAAATTACACATTACAGAAATTGAATACCATGAATCACTTTCAATAAAACATCTATAACTACTTTTGCTGATATCAATAAATGATCTTGAAGATACATACAAGTTCCAAAAACGTGCATCGAGTTCTTCACAAAAGAAATAAACATAATGGGATTCACACATACACCAACCTCTAAAGCATTCTTAATTTGAACAGGGTCAGGCATGAACCGAAATGCAATTCCTTCAACCTTCAACATATAGACCTGTATAGTAAAGGGGGGCAAAAATTAAGAAACAAGCATGTCTAAAGTTTTATGCTAAATAAATATAACAAATGAGGTAATATGTATGATGTATACTTCATCCATTAAGATCTTTCTATATATAACACTTTCGGCATGTTCAAGTTTAAATAATAAATCATTACTCACAACAAAATTAAAACTAATAACCATCACGATTTAAAATTTTAATTTCTGTAACACTACCTTCGGTCCAAATCAGTTGAGCAAATCTGAATTTGACTAGTCATCATGACTCAAATTTAAGACTGAACTTTGATGTAATTTACTTGACCTAGAACTAAAAATATTAAAGCTTGTAGCACTTTGGACATTTTGTAATATTCATATTTTCCATAGGCTAATATTATGTAGGTGAATACACATATTAAATACGCAAATTATTAGAATTAGAATTCAAAAAAGCCAAATTGTGAAGTATGTTTCGTTTCACCATTTTAGGCTAGGATGAAGAAAGTAACTACCACCAATTGTTCAATACTGACACTAATTTTTTGTTCCTCCACAGTCCGTAGTATATGATCTCTAAATGCATACTCAATATTTAAAAGCAGAAGCACTATACAAGCCACACATAGACCCTAAGAAACGAAAAGTCAAGTGACGTATAATACCCTCCAAATGGTGGTTAGGGAATACAAAACAGACACATTTTTGTCTAGGCTCAAATCCAACCATATGAACCTCGATGTAATAAGTATAAATGACGAAGTCCCCTACCTCTCTAGCAAACTTGAAAGCAACGAATAGAAGGGAATTCATTAGTTTGAACTTGAGCATATTCCTCTTATACTTAAATAAATATATTTATTTTCATTTGTTGTTTAATCTCCTCTAGTATAAACCCGCACAATTAACTAAACACTAAACATTCCTACAAACAGTCATTTCCTAATCCTACATACTTTTCCCCAACAAACATATTCCACATTACTACAATTTGCAGTTTATCAACTGGCTATCTCAAACCAAAAACAAACCGGAAATTACACGAAACAATCACCTGGTCAAGAGTAATCGGAACAACTTTAGCATGACCTTTAATTCCTCCTCCCTTCCTCAACCGAACCTAAAGTCACAAAAACAACAATGCATATTATAAACACAAATTCACCTAAATAATGTGAATTTTTCGATAAGTAAAAGTCGAAAGAAGTAACCTGAGAGAGAAAAGCCTCGGCGTCTTCTTTTCGAAAACAAAGCAAGCCAATAGACTTAACACCATCAGGATCAGACATAAGCACAAACTCATTACTCGAATTACTAACCGTATACACCGCCGTTCCAACCAATCTCTTCGCCACGTAATCAACGCTCTGAGCTTCTTGTTTCGCCTGACTCACCGACGCAAACGGCAAGTTTCGAGCTGAATTGATCGGAGTTCGAGCATTTCTCGCCGGAAAACTGGCAGCGATGAGTCGGCGAGAGTCGTCGAGACGAGCGGCGATGTCGGCGGAGAGACGGTGGCAGTGGTGGTGGAGGAAGGTGGAGAGACGAGTTATAGGGTTTGGAGGTGGGCCCCAGGATGCGTTAGGTGACTCCATTGATGAAGAGGAGTTGCAGAGAGACAAGGGGAGAGAGATTAGAGGAAATAGTGGATAAATGGTTTGTGGACTTGTGGTTTGGGCTTTATTGGGCCTAACTGATCATAAGTTCTACATACATGGATCCTTTAATGGGCTTTGAGTTGTGAACTTGTTTTTTTCCTTTAATATTCTTTATTAACTTTACAATCCTTTATTATAATACCTGAGTCTACTATACTACTACACGTCAGTTAACCAGTCAAAATTGAGGAATTATTTTAGAACCAATCAGAGCTAATTCATAAATTTTAGACCAATCATGTTATTTTAAGAATTTTCCTTATTTACAATCTCACCCTACCTATTTAACCATGGTTAGTTAACACATCTAATTTAAATACAATAATGATTTTATTAAACATATCCATAAATACATATTTTTTAAATCAAATAATATTTACTAGGAAATCACATTTTTAATTTGAAATCAATCACGATATATCATTATATATTTTAAATTAAATTTCATAATTAATCATTCATTAATCAATCACTCTTTTAATATAAAGTCAGTCACAATCATATTATCATACATTATAAATTTACTTTTATAATATATATTGTACAATTATAATCGATATTAAATAATTATAATATAACTTAACTAAAAATCTGAAAAGATCGGATTTAAAATCAGATTTTAAATAACTTGGATAAAATCCATACCTTCAAAAATTTGATTTTTTTTATAACCTCAAATATATATTTATTCATAATTTGGTAATAAAATTAATTAATAAATGCATATAAGCCAACATTACAAAATTTGATTTGAACAAATTTTAAATAGCTTGGATAAAATCCATATATTCAAAAACTCGATTTTTTGAAAGGTTCAAAAATATATTATTCACAATTTGTTACTAAAATAATTAATAAATTAATATAAACGAATTTGAATACAATAATTATTTTACTAAACATATCCATAAATACATATTTTTTTAAATCAAAATTATATTTACTAGAAAATCACAATTTTAATTTGAAACCAATCACGATATACTATTATATATTTTAAATTAAATTTCATAATTAATCATCCATTAATCAACCACTCTTTTAATATAAAGTCAAGCACAATAAAATTATCATACATTATAAATTGATTTTTATAATATATATTGTACAATTATAATCGATATTAAATAATTAAAATCTAACTTAACTAAAAATCTGGAAAAAAAATCGGATTTGAAATCAGATTTTAAATAACTTGGATAAAATCCATACCTTCAAAAAATTGACTTTTTTTATCACCTCGAAAATATATATATTCATAATTTGTTAATAAAATTAATTAATAAATGCATATAAGCCAACACTACAAAATTGGATTTGAACAAATTTTAAATAGCTTGGATAAAATCTATATCTTCAAAAACTTTATTTTTTGAAAGGTTCAAAAATATGTTTATTCACAATTTGTTAATAAAATAATTAATAAATTCATATAAACAAACACTACATATATTTTAATTACTTTAATTATTAAAATATACGCTATAAGAGTATTATTATTAGTTGGTGAATAAATTACCAATCAAAAAATTAAAATTATTTTAGAGGCAGAATCCATTATATATATTATATGTTAACAAGGCTTTTCCACCTATTTAGTAATTTACTAAAATACCCCTAAAATACTTATAATGTTAAAAAATAATGACTTCAAAGGATTCGAACCCATAACCTTCATGTACTAAAGTTTTATGTTTGCATGTACTACCACTACACTAAAACATTTGATGATACATCTTTTCAAATCAATGATTGCATACATAGACAATCCATTTTCTAATTTTTCTTTTAATATGACCTCCATGTACCAAAGTTTTTTTGTTCACACATGTATTAGTACTACACTAGAACATTTAATGATACATTTCTTATAATCAATATAATTGTATACATAGACAATTCACTTGCTAAATTTTTTTAATATTTATTTTCAAATTTATTCATAATAAAATTAATTAAAATGATAAGAACATATAAACTATTTTTAATTGAATGAATAACTGATTGAATGTACGTGTATTTAATATAAAATTTTAAATATATAATTCACATGGTACACGAAATAACATAAATTTTAATTTTAATTTCTGATACATGTATATTAATATTTTTATGAAAACACCAATTATAATATTTATTTATGTTTGTTACATGGTACACGTATGAATGAGCATTTCACCATATCTACCCGAACTGGTTCCCTTCCCGTTTGGATTGTGGATTCGGGAAATTTTTCGGGTCAACATGAAATATTATAGAATAAAAATTCGTGCGAAGGGAATGGGTTCGGGGATTAAGGTATCCCAGCACGATCCCCGTTTCCGTTCCCCGACTGATTATCATATTTAGAAAAAAATATTTTTTAAAACATATATTTACCAGATTATTAAAGAGACTGAAAGTATGTGTATTTAATATAAAATTTTAAATATATAGGCCTCGAATTCACATGATACACGAAATAACATAAATTCAAATTTTGATTTATGGTACGTGTATATTAGTTTTATTTTGTAAAATTATAAATTATATTAGTTGTCTATGTTTGTTATTCTCATAACAAATGAAACTAATTCACGTGAGACACGTATGGATGAGCATTTCATCCTGTGATTTCGATCTGATCCCTTTCCCATTTTTCTTAGGCATTCGATAAATTTTTCGGGACACCATGAAATATTATATAAAAAAATCAGAGGAAGGGAACGGCCTCAAGGATTAAGGTATCCCAGTCTGATCCCTGTTTTTGGTCCTTAAATGATTATCATATTTATGAAAAATAATTTTTTGAAATATATGTTTACTAGATTATTAAAAATAATATAATTCAAAATTTTTATAAACTTAGAATTTCTGATATAAAATTTAACAAAATAAAATTTAATTTTAATACTATATTTCATCTTTTTTTATTATAAAAATTAATTCAAATCGTTATTTATAATATAATAATAATTTTATCAATATTTATCAAATTAATTTTATTATCTGATATATTCGAGAATATATACATTTTAAATAAAAAAAATTACGTATCTCCCATTTTTTGCGGGGATCCTCGTTCCCCGTTCGTGGTAAGAATCATGAATCAAATTAATCCTCATTCGGGGATCGATACGGGTTCAACGATTATATTCAAAATTTTAATTAAAAAAAATTGAAATCCACGATTTTTCATGGAAATCCCTATTTCCGTTTCAGGGCAGAAATCTAGGAACATAATGATCCTCGTTCGGAAACCGGGACGGGTTCAATGATTATGTTCGAATTCGGGGAGTGTGACGGGTATAACACTACCCGGCCCTGAATTGACCGGCCTGATGCACATCCCCAAGTATACATACAACATGAATTCGTTTATTGTTAAATTTGGACATCTGGATACGAAATACACTCAACTAAATACCAGCAAAAGAATAGGCACATCAATTTTATCACCTTAAAAAAACGATAATACAACTAAATTGGGTACATTAAAATGTTAATCCAATTTATTGACAAATATTAAAAGAGTTTAATTGATTCAAAAAAAATAATGTTAACAAAAAAAAACGTATACATGTTTAATATGTGAGAGATATGACAATTAACTATTTTATTATAATAACACCTATTCAGCTCGTAAAGACAACAATAGTAATTTTATATAAACATGGAAACGCAGGTCGATGGGACGTTGTCAAAGATGAATGGGAGATGATTGGAGAGAAAAAAGACGAACAAACTTAAGGTTGTTAAAGACGAAAGAGAGGTGGTGGGGCAAGATAAATGTGCATATATGATGTCGTTAGAGGAAAGAGCGGATCTTAGAGGTATAATGAGGTGGCTGGATAGTGATCGAAGAAAGGCCGAAGTGAGAGTGCACATGATCAGTAATAAATTGGAGTAGATATGAGGTAAACATATGAGTAGAAGAAAAAACAGATATTCAAAAATGTTGTGGCTAAGATTGAAAGTAGTTAAAAGAACTACTATCGTGGTAATTCTTTTAGGATTTTATTGAAAAACAAACTAAAGGACACTATTATCGTGGTAATACTTGATAGCTAACGATTAACTCTTCTTGTATACCAATTTTGTCGGTTATCCTTCTCACATTTAACAAGCATCACTATAAAAATGATCCTCGAAATTTAGAGTGTGCTAATAATTTGAATTTAGAACGATTATTAACAATTGAATCTTAGTAAACCGTTGCACGTGAAAGGTAAAACACACAGACAAGAGGATATAATGAACTCCATCGCAAATTTGAAAAATATTATATAAATTAAAATGTGGCCCGTGCCTTGCACGGGCTATCATGCTAGTTTACTTCTAAACTTTAAAACCATCAATATTAGTAGTAAGTTTCGTATTGTGATGATTCAAGTTTCCAGTCGTTGTAACCGAGATTCAAGGCTTTGCCTTTATTTTAATATACTAGTTTATAACTCGTGTAACGCATGGTTCTTTTTCTAATATTTATTATATTATTTTTTTATTATTTATTTGTTATTAGTTTACATATCAAATTGTTGTTATGAAATTCATATATATATAAGATTTTACATGTTCAATTTATTATGTGTTTTATCTTGAATCCTTAAAACTTGATTTATAGGATTTTACAGCCTACGTGAAATTAACAAAATAATCTTTAATTTAGTGATGATTTAACAATTTTCTCCAATTAAAACTACCAAGAAACAAAAGAGATATGAAATTGACGAATTTTTATATTGAAAATTCTATTCTATTTAGAAAATCTACTTATATTTTGTTTTGATTATAAAATAACATTCTTATTATTTGAAGTTAGTTGTATTAACAACCAAATACAATTTTTTAATAATAAGTGTAGGGGGGATTTTACCCAAAACTTTGGTAGTTGGTAGTCTGGTCCTCACTACGATAAAATAAATAAGAACTGTTAGATTTTAAAATAAATAGATAAAAAACGTTGGATCTATCATAAAAAATATTTAATATTTTAACATGTAAACTAAAATGTGTATTTATATTGAAATACGAAAAAGTGATTTTGAATGATTTAAATCACATATAATTAGGTTTCTATGTTGAATAGGATTATTAATGTAGGTATTCTACACCAAATATGATTAATGTAAAAATTCGTAATTGTATTTTCTTTTGAGATTCTGAGTGTTTTCATTTTGATAATAATTTTTAAATAATCACTAAATTAAAGATAATTTTATGAGTTTTGCGTGGACTGTAAAATCATCCAAATCTGATTTCTATATCTCGAGATAGAGGCTAAATAGTAAATATGAACCTTTTTTAATACTAACAAATAAATAAATAAAATTCAGTTCTAATACTCTTTTATATTCTTTTCAAATTATAACTTCTTTTTAAAATTCAATTCTGATACAACCTTTCTAATTATATACTTTTTAGATTATAATTTTATTTTTAATATGATATAATCTTGATCGTCTATTTTTAAAAATATTATATTCGACGGTTGAGATTATTTTGACGGTACAATGACCAAACCAAAGTGACCAAATCAAAATTATGGATAAGTTCCTTCTTACGCTATATATAAGGATATAATTTCCTATTTATTAAAAAAAATCAATCATATACAAAATTTTTATTATTTACCATGCTTATTCTAATTTACTAATCGCGTTAAATTAAATTTAAATATAAAATATCTTGATTTAATAACTTCGCATATCACATGGTTTTTAATTTTAAAAAATTTCTACTAACCGTAAATATTATTTTCTATAAATCCACATAACAGTATATTAAATATGGTTATATATCTTTTCGTTATGAATTGTTTTTTAACATCCTTTATTATAATAAAGGATACTCGAATCTAACATGTATTAGTTAACCAATCACAAGATTGTGAATTATTTTGAGAAAATGACCAAAATACCTCAAAATGAGGTATCCATGGCCCAAAATACTGATTTTCGGAAGAGTTGGCCCTGACTAAACGTACTGTAGCAATCTCTCCGCCTCTCTCCTCTACCATCTCTCGCGTCTCTCCAAATCTCTCCCAATCTCTCCGGCTTACTCCACCTCCCTCCGGCCACCTCCGCCATATCTGAGCATACCAAACTAATCACCACAGCGTGCTCTCTGTTTTGCCTAATTGGTTATATCGAATCTGGCCCCGCAGGGGCATATGCGAGTCGTCGAAAAAAATGAGGGAGAATAGATGGTTCGATTTGGGGGTATAAAATCGGGCGAAACGAATGGGTTGATATGGGTATAGAGTTGTAGAGCATCTAAAGACTATTCCCGTGGTGTATAGAACATACACGGATGATAACTGAATTGAACGAACGGAGCTTCGCGAGTTATGATCGAAAATCGCCAGAGAATCGCCAGAGCGCGTTTTTGGAGAAGACGCTGGATACGCATCTGGAAAATGCGTATCACCAGATGCGCATCTCCGAACGGCGCATCTCCAGTTACTGTAGCAAATTGCCAGTCGCGTGTCTCCTTGTTACTCCGTTGTCAGTAGCGTGTCTGCAAGACACTCCTTTACCAGTAGTGTGTCTTTAAGACGCTTCTTCACCAGTAGCGCGTCCCGTGGGTATTTTGGGCCGCCAGAACTGGCGGTGGGTATTTTGGTTATGGATGTTTAATTTGTGAGTATTCTGGGCCATCACCCAATTATTTTAACATTAATCAGAATCTATTAACTTTAAATCAATTAAACTTAATGTAACATGTTTCTCTATTGGATCTAGATTCTACGTTTCAGCCAAGACTAAACTCAAATCAAGTTACACTCAATAACAGTTAATTTTTATATTTTCATATCAATTAACTAAACATAATAACTACTAATTTATATTTTAACGGTTAACTAATAAACAACTTATATAAATTATAAAATAAAATTGCTACAAACTAAAAAATATAATTATTATATCAATTTAAACATTACAGGAAATTTAAGCCGCTTATTCCCTATTCCCCATCATACTTAGCCAACTTTGATAAACTAAGTGTATGCATTAATTCTTCTCATGGCTAAATCATATCAATTTCGGTTAAGGTACTACTTTATATCTTTTTATTATATGACATTCTATACTTGGACAAATTATCTTTTTATTTCGATTGTATATATGTATTATATGTGTCATGTTTTAATTGTCCAATAAATTAAACAAAAAAACGTTTCTGACAAAAAAATAGAAAACGATTTAGGTTATCATCATCCCCAGTCTGGATTCTCTCAGAGTTACTTCCCATTAGAATATTCAGTAGAAAACTTCAATATATAATTCAACGACTTACTAAATTTTAGGCATCAATCCTTATCATATTGCACTTAATTTTTTACATTATTAGATGTGCCTATAGATAAATGTTTTTTTACAGTGTTGGATTGTCAATGTTATTCAGTGATTACTTAACAAATTTTTTCTAAATACAATAATAATTTAATTTAAAAATTTATACATTAATACATGAATCTATTATATTTATAATAGATATTTTGATATCTCAAACTTTTAATTCAAAATCATAAGGTACAATTAAAATCATGAATTAAAAATTATTGACAATATAAAACTATTTACCACACTATTCTAAATACACATTCAAATTTTAAGTTATGTAAAGTATTAAATAATTCAGTCATCAATAAAGCTAATCAACCAATTAAAATGTTAGAATGAATTTTAAACCAATCATCTTTTAACATTTTAATTACGGAATTTTTTAACTATGCAATAATTAATGGAAAAAAAATTTGATCTGACAATATATTTGAATTATTCAAAATATTAAATATACTCTTAAATAGTACTTTACATTATTTGGTGTATAAATTATCAATCAAAAAGTAAAAAATATTACAGAGTCAATGAAAATATTGTTAGTGAATATTTTCATAATAAATTGGTAAATTTAGCACAAATTTTCTTATAAATTATTATTTATTTATTGATAATTAATTTATCAATAAAAGGACATATGTCATACACAAAAATAATCAAACCTGCAAAAATCATCAATAAAAGGGCATACAACATCTACAAAAACAATTAAAATTGAACAAACACATAGTAAATTATTCACTAATTTTTTTTATCCAATCATTGAATAGATCTTCAATTATGGTACATCTCTAGCTTATGTCACTAAATTATACAGTCTTTTCGGCGAGATAATCTAATAATTTGTTATAAACGTGAGGAATATGTATATCTGATTTGTCATAACGTATTCAAACAACCGACCAGAACTGTGATTCTATACTATCCAAATAAAGGAACTAATATAACAAAATCTAATATATGGGTAGACAGAATCCACGAACAGGATATTTTAGGCTCTCAATAAAGAAAGATATTTAGTGAAAGCCAAAGTAAAATCAATGAAAAGCAAATAGGACTTATCATTTACAAGGAGTTAGAACAAAATCTAATATTTTAGTAGATAAAATCCACCAACGGACAACGGGGTACTAGACTCTCAATGATGTTTTTATTTAAAATTAAAGAAAAATCAATATAAAATTTTTTAAAAAAAACTTAAAAAAGTGATATCAGCTCCTAAACTTTAGTTTAGCATCTTTTGGGAAAGGTGGAGAGAAAGAGCAGATGCTACGATTTTTGTTATAAAAATAATTAATAATGATAAATAAAAAAGTTGATACACTTAAAATTATATATTGTTTTTAATAAAAGGGTGACTTTTTGAATTTTATATTCTTGAATTAAAGTAATAGTATCAATTCCCATATCATACCCTAAGAGCATATATTGAATTTGCTTGGTTGGTTGACTATATTTTTTTTATATCAACGAAGCATAAAAAATGGCTAAGAAAACTAAACAACTTGATAGAAAGATTCTACGCAAAGAGAGATATTTGTTAATGAGAAATAAAAAAAATTAAAAAGGACAGTTTCATTTTGTTTGGGAGACTTTACACCATGCATGCTACTCTTAGTTTTGTTTTGTAATATCTCTATGTTGTTCTAAGACATATAATTATATATTTACATAACTTGGATACATAGTAATATTTTATAAAATTGTTATATTTTTTTCTATTCGTGTATTTCATTTCGTGTACACGAATTTTTTTTTGTAATTTAGTGTCATTTTGTATTCAAATTTTAGGTATACGATTTAATATCATGTCATTGTCGTTTAAGACCCTAAAGTACATGACATGAATGTACAAAACGATTTGTCATGTCTACATAAGCTATTGCTTCTTAATATATAGGAAAAATACACTCACTGTTAAAGGAAAATGAATTTCATGTTACCCAAAATCTGAATTACAAGGACACATATACAATAATGTGATTATGTGTTTATATATTACACACTTGATTTCAATTTTATGGACAGTAGCTTATTTTCACAAGTTAGTCAAATTAAAAAAAAAGATAGGTGATACTCATTTTCATATGTCTTATTTTAAGAATAAAAGAAAACTAAAATTTATTATTCCATGTTTTACTTAAAAAAAAAACCAAAATACAAATTTCCAAACTGAAAATGCACATTTTAAGTTGTCTTTACAAATAAGCTAAGTGCAATAACCATAAAATCTAACAATTATATGTTACTCCTATAGCGCAATATATTGAATTTTTTTTGGTTAGTTAATTTTTCTTTTATAGTAAATCAATTCATTCATAAAAGGACATATAATTTGTAAAAATGATATTGAACAATCACATAGCAACTAGTTTAGATGAAACTTTCTATTATTATAACTACGTTCGTTTCATATATCTTGCAGAGTAGATATCTTTTCTCGTATCGCTGAAACATGCAACCTTTTTTTGATAGACAGTCTAATGAATTATTGGAGTCGTGAGTATTAAGTTTCTACACATTTTTAATATGTAATCGAAAAATTGACCATACAAATATTTTCAATAAATTAATATAATAATTATTTTAAGGATTTCATATTTAATAAATATACCAAATTATCAGAATATGGGTGAAAAATTTGTTAACATGATACGTAGAAATATTCTCTAACAAAGAGAGAAATAAAATGAAAGCTAAATTTTTAAAAAACAATAAAGAGGGATTTTGAACTTTTCAATATGAATTCACGGATAAGTAATTTTATACTTACGTTAATTAACATTCCAATAAAATTATATATTTTTTTTAAAAAAAATAAAAATAATATATTTATATTAATTTATTAATACAATTTATCGATCGGTGCGTAGCACGGGTAGAACACTAGTTTCAAATAAAAACAAAGTAGGAAAATAGAGGTTTCAGAGACCCGGTACTTGTCTTGTATGAACTAACCAGAATAGGTAGGGGCTATCAACGTTAATATGAACGCGTCTAGGCAAGGCATCCATACTGAATAAGGAATAATGGTTAATTACCATCACAATTTCATGTTCTCTCGTCAAGAATTTATCAAGACTTATCTTGACTCACTTTAAGGTAAAATATTCCACTCTCTTGCTTTATAAAAACATAAATGAACGAAACTTGAAATCAAACTGAAAAATAGTAAAACGGCATCTACTCATTGGTTCAAAAATAATTTTTAAAATTTTAAATAAAATTACACTTATAGCTTCTTCCGATATTCATGTAATGTAAAAGCGTACGATTTAAAATGTATGTTGCTGCTGCTTAAACTTTGACTCTTCTAAACAAAATATAATATTAGGAATGTAACAAAATATCATATAATATAAAGCAGAAATGGATGCTCATGATACGTATAAAATTATGAATTATAGACAACGAGCCGAAGAGACCTTAATGCAATAGTTATATAAATATTTACAACAAGGTTGTAGCATGCATGATTCAACGGTGTTGCCATTGGTCGGTTGTGGTGGTCCACTATGATTGCCTTTCACCAACTATCCTCTTGAAAACTTCCCACATCATTTACCCCCTCTTTCCCTAGTCCTTTATTTTTTTTTGATTTTTTGAAATTTTATCTGTTCGATTTTCAGTACGACCATCCTAATTGTTAAAAAATAATAATAAATGATAATTAGTCGATTGTTTTTTCTAATTAAAAAATATTTACTTTTAATTGATGATATTAACTTTTATATATAAATACCTAAAATATCGCATACATATAACGAATATATAGTTATTTTCCTGTAATAATAAAAAAACCGTGGTAATTTCAAAGAAAAATAAATCAAAGAAAAACAAAGTAGGTAAGCAGAGTAGGTGTCAGATTCAAACCCGGTACTTGTCTATATGAACTAGCGAGAATATGCAGGGTCTGTCAGCATCCATACCATTTTTAGGCATAGCTTTGTACAGTGTAGCTGTGGACTTAAAAAAAATCAATTTTTTAACTACAGTGACGTCATCTGGACATTAAAATTTTTGTAGAGTTTGTGCAGTATATATTTTATCTTGGTCAGCAAGTATATATATACCTTCTTGATTTCATGTAAAAGACCGGTAAATATCCTCCATGTACGACATTACAAAACACTATTTATTTGGCCTTTATTCTTGAGGTAGCTAACACTTCACACACTCCACTTGTTACATTTATATATGTCGTCGATAAAAACCGCATGTGCCCTGAAACAATCTTGCATTTTAATAACAATCTAGCTCTATGTACACTTTAATATCTCCCATGCACGAACCGCTATTTACATTCTTATGCATGAAATGCTAGCTCCTCGTTATGTATGTTCATGCCTTGATGATGGTCTCTGGTTGATTTTGTAAAGATAGTATTTTATTTATTTATTCACTTATTGTCGGGAGTGTCGTATTTAATTTTATGTACGTTTAAAGAACTCTCAGATAATGATTGTAGTGACGATGACAGCAATGTGTATACTATTCGTAGTGCTTGGTCAAAAAATGATGTTTTTGGCCATTACCATTTGTTTCCATTTTAAATACACTTCGAACATTAAAAAGGCCCTTTACGTCACTCAAGTTGATGTTCCTTCAATATTCCCTGACTATCTCTGCTGGCCTCTGCGACTACCTATGCTACTATTAGTTCTTGATATGACAGACAGTTAAGGTTTCCTGGAACAAATTACGTACCCTTCTTTTCTCGTTATTATTATTTTAATAATTAAAATAAGAATCACTTTAAGAAATATGTTGTGTGTATACATTAAGAGAAAGCTTTTTATAATCTAGATGAAATAAGAGACTATAGGAGAAAGCTTGGTTGGTGTCATAACATAACTGTCTTTTACAGAGCCATTTTCTTGCTGTTGCATGAAATTCTGTTTCTTTTAGCTTTTTGGTAATATTTTCTTGATAGCCGACCTCTTTATCAGGTTACAAGAAGCTATTCTCACCACTCTTCGTGGTATAACCCACCTTATGTATATGGTTATAGATTGTGAGGTATGAACCTCATAATGTGAATCAGCATCTTTCTGTTATCTGGTCCTCGTTAGTTCTTAATGAACAATTGGGGGATTTTCGCTCTAGGTTGTAAGAAATGAGGCATTGTTACTACTGACGGACTTGACGCGGGAAGCCGAGGTAAGCTAATTCACTCTTTTGATTATTCTTATTTATGTCAAATCACTTGCTTCCACTATACAGACCTAATGTTTCAGCTGTTTAACTGTAGGAAATTTAAAAATTCTTGTTTTCGAAGGTGCTTTTGTAAATATTTTTATCATTTCCAAGGAGGAAGGAGGTTCAGAAGGTGGTGGTGTTAAGCATGTACTTTTTTTTTTCTCTCTCTCTCTCTATCTATCTCTATCTCTCCCTATATATATATATATATATATATATATATATATATATATATATATATATATATGCACAAAAGTGTCATGTACTTCTATACAGATCTTCTTTGTCCCCTTGGACAAAACTCATTCATAATAGTCCACTAATTTAAATCTTTAAAACCCATTTTTATTTTATTACTAATCACCCTTGTTTTATCAGTTACTTCATATTTTAACTCTTTCTTGATTTGTGTGATCAGTGAGAAAGTTTGAAGCTTTCTTGTAAAGAATTCAAATTTTGATTGTTGGGTTGGTGAGAACTTACAAATTTTGAAGTTGCATGATATGGGTTTTGTGTGAATTGCCCTAATTTGATGTGGGTTTTGTGAAAGATTTGATTCTTGATTTGAATTTCGAAAAATGGTGGGTATTTTTTATATGAAATTGTTGGGTTGATTGGCACTTCAACTTTTAGGGTTTTGATGATGAGTGTATAATTTTGGGTAATAGTTGTGTGATTTGTGATTTTAATTTTCGATTCAGTTTGGATTTTGTTTACTTAAAAGTACTTAACTTGAATTTTTAAAAGTACTTAAAAGTTGATTGTTCCAGTTAAGCTTGGTTGGTGTCATAACATAACCGTCTCATGTTTCTTGTTTTTCATGTATAGGAGTTCACCTAGCTAGTTGATATTCGATCTTTTTAACTTTGCTTTTTCATTTTAATTGCATGGAGATGGCCGACGACAAGGTAATAATAATTTTGAATTTATTGTATTAGTAGTATCTAGTATGATTTGACTTCATGTAATTTTCATAATTTAGTTTATGAATGTTAATGTTGTTATTTATGTGAGTATTTGTATTGATTGAAGCTTAATAAGTAAGTTGAATCCTGGGCAAGAATTCATTTACATGTCTTTAGTTACATGGAATTATCGGACCAGTGAGAGCATTTGAGGAGTGTGAGATACGTTTAAGATATCATGGGAACAGTGGCGGACCTACTCTCAAGCCAGAGTAGGTCTTGGCCCACCCTGAAATATATGACCTTGTTAATTATTTAGATGTAAAAAGTATACAGCCCAGTTCCCTCTGCAGGCTAGTTTCTCATGCAGCCCAATTAGAGACCAGTTTCTTGTGCTTCTATTTGTGTATACAAAATATATCGAAGTTAAGATTTAGTCCATCTTCTATTCTTATTGTTAACATAAGCATCTTTTGTTATTAATTAAATCACATTCTTAATTAGTAATAAACCAAAATTATTTTAAATTCTTTTTAAAAATAATTCTTCTTTTGTAGTGTAAAAACTATCATAAAAAATTATTTTTTCTTCTATATTGTTGTTCCGGTGCTATGTTTTGGAACACAACAATAATATGATAATTTAGTTTACATTTTCAGTACATACATCCTTAAGTTTGTGTTAATTAGGAATATTACTACATGTTTTGGCCCTTCCTCAAAAACATTTCGGGGTCCGCCATTGCATGGAAATGGACTTGTATATTGATAGAACCATGTTGAAGCATTGAAAGGAAATTGTTTAGATTTCAAAGAATGGTTATTATGTTTGTTCAATACTTGTTAGTTCATTCTTTATTTTGCCACTGATTCTGTGACTTCATCCGAGTATCTGACATGTTTATGTATCGAGAGTCGCATGTTGATTTGAAAATATACTATAGAATTATCAATCAACCAAACATATCGAATGTATCCCGTTCTTAGAGTAAGATATGATTTTTAGAGTTTATGGTGATTGTTCACGACTTGTTTTTAATGACAATTTAAAATGTGTATATTTATTTTGGGAGTTTGCATGTTAATTTTTTTATTCTTTTCTATTAGAGTATGGTATATTAATTATTAGTTTTCTTTTACACATAAATAGCAATGCCAAATTAATACGATCTAATGGTACCCAATCTGAAACCCAAAATTTTGAATATACCGAACCCGAATTTTTGGATTATTCAAATTTTAAATCCGAAATAGTTTTGATTTGGATATGGACTTCAATTGTACCGAACCGATATCCAATCCGAAACCCGATCCAATATCGAAATCCGATACATAAATAATATAATATCATAATTTGAAATATTATATGTAATATTTTAGATATAACACATATAATTTATTTATTTTGATTCAAATATTTCATTACAAATTGTCAGTACTAATTTAATACTTAGAACTACTATATCTCAATATCAAGTTTTATTAAAAGATTTAAGATGTAATATTTTTTAATTTACATAAAATTTTCATCTGTGTTGTATACGAAGAATTATTTTTTAACAATGTTAGTTCAGTTCGTACAATATGTTATATTTAACTGCTTACTTAATTTAATCATTTTAATTTTTAAGTATTTTATATATATATATATAATAAATATTGTTTGTGTAGCAATTTTTTTTATTTGACTACATTATTACTAATTTTAGATACATGTAAAAAATCAGATCTAATCCGAAACCCGACGAATTTGGTTTTGGATATTGAGTTTTGAATTTGAATTTATTTTTAAAACCCGAAAATATTTGGATATGGGTTTGGATTTGACAAAACTCGAACTGAACCCAACCCTCTCTCATCATCTCCCAAAAATACTAAACTAAAGTTTAGGGACTGAAATCAGCGTTTTGGTTGTTAATAAACCTCCTTTTTATTGTTTTCCTTGATTTTGCTTTGTTTTTTTATCTCTTGTTACTGAGAGTCTAGTACACTGTTGGTGCATTTTATCTACAGATATATTGGATTTTGTACCTTTTCCCTGTGAATGATAACTCCCGTTTCTCAACCTTGATTTTACTTTGCTTTTCAATAAAAATATCTCCTTATTGAAAGTTTAGTATCTCGTTAGTGAATTTTGTCTACCCATATTGGGTTATGTTCATTCTCTTTGTGAGAGTAGGTTCTTTTATTCTGGCATCCAGGATCTTAGATCTACATGATTTTATTATATTGGTCCATTAATTTGGATAATATAGAATCACAGTTATGATTGATTGTTCGAATACGTTCGAATAAATTATTGGATTATCACACTAAAAAGGATATATATTTTAGTGATATAAGCGAGGGATGTAGCAAAATTTAAGATTTAATCAACAATCGTAATTTGGATGAAGAAAAACCTTGAAATGATCTATGTTAATATGTGTTTGTCCGATCTTGATTTTTTTTTTGTAGATGTTGTATGACTTTTTATTGATGAAATAATTACCTATAAAAAATTGTGATTTATAAGAAAATTTAAAATTTTAATTATTTTTGTAGATGTCATATTTTCTTTTATTGATAAATTAATTATTTATCAAAAAATAGTGAACTATACGAATTTTGCGCTGAGTTGGCCAATTTGCTATGAAATAATTCACTAACAATATTTTCATTAACCCTGTAATGAATTTTATCTTTTGATTAATAACTTATACACCAAATAATACTATTGGAGAGTATATTTAGTATTTTGAATAATTCAACCATATTGTTAGGTCAATTTGTTTGTCCCGTAAATTATTGCATAATTATAAAATATGTAAAAGTAAAATGTTAAAGATAATTGGTTTAATAATTCATTTACATATTTTAATTGGTTGAATGTATTTTTTTATAATCGATTAATTAAAGGTAATTTATGCATGTACTAAATAAATTAAAATTTCATTTCTTAGAAAAATTGTTAAATAACCACGTTACGTAAATTTGGATGAGAATGATATGATTAATTTAATTTTAGTGGTAATTCTGATTGGCACTTATATATATTTATAAAAAGTAATCTGTGATATGTAATAATGTAATTATGATGAGTGAAGAATTAATATTGCGAAAAATGCTTAACATATATTTGTATAATCATGATTGATTTTAATTTAAAATATTAATTTATTATAAATATTTTTTAATATATGGATATGTTAAATCAAGTAACTACTATATTTATATTAGAAATGTTAACTAACCATCATTAGTATAATAGGATGAAAATGGTAAATAAGGAAATTTTTTAATATAATACGATTGGTCTAAAATTTAGGAACGATCTTTTCATATTTTTTAGGAATGACCTTTTATTAAATATTTTTTGATTTAAAAATTATGTATTATATGTATATGTTAACAAAATCATTATTGAATTTAAATTAGGATCGTAAACTAACCATGGTTGGTAAAGTAGAAGGTGATTGTTAAATAAGGAAAACTCTTAATATAATATGATTGGTCTAAAATAAAGTAGTGGACTCTGATTGGTCCTAAGATAATTCATAATTTTCTGATTGGTTAACTGCATTTTAATAGTATTATGGTAGACTCAGGTATTATAATAAATGATTTTTTATTTCTATATTATTATTATTTAAAAAATCAATTATATTTTATACTACTTACATTTATTTGCAAGAATCTGGCAAGACAATAATAAATTACTATTTACTTGATAATTATATATGGTGCTCAAAAAAATCCAATTGTTGTTCTCCTTTGAAAAATATTATATTTACTTGCATTAACATGTATGAATTTTGATAAACATCATGGATAGAACTACAAGGTGTGTGATCTTACAGACTATGATGAAATACTAGCCTTTGTCATTTGATTCCATCTCCATTGCTTTGGCTTGTAGATCATCATATGCCTTCTGTTTCCTTTCTTTTTCCTTCCTTGCATTCTCATCCATAGCCCTTATGATCTCTGCCATAGCATCCAGTTCTTCAATCAGAATTGAGTTTTTGAAGTCTTCAAGTACTGGTTCCAGAATGTTTGAAGGGTAGTGATTGAGTAGGTTCATTCTTATATTGACCTGATCTCCATTTCTTCTCCTATACTTCACCACATAGGGGTTTAACTGAACTCTTCACAATCCTTTTGCCCTTAGCTTTTCTACTTCAACTTCCAGCCTATCTAGCTCCTTCTCCCTTTCTAGCCATTTCTCAAAGCACCCCTTTCTTATCTTCTCATCATAGTATCTCTTCATTTTCACAAAGTCAATCAACTCCAGCTTCCATACCCTCTCCAGTCTCCACCTTGTCTTTAGAATCCAACATTGCAATAATTCTTTCTATGTCATATAGCTTGCCCCAATTTTGACATCCCCCTTGTTTGAATTTCTTCTGTCTTCCATCAGTGTATTTGATTTTAAGGCAGTCATTCACAATGGTAGCATAGTAGATTCTTTGAGCTCTTAGAAATTGCAGTTGGTGAATCAAAGTCTTCATCTAGTGGTTGGAGTTTTAATCCTGGAATGATTGTTAGGGCCCTTGATTTAGATGGCTTCACTCTTCTTGCAGCTTGTTTGAACTTGGTCTTTTTCACTTGGTTGATTAGCAGAAACTTGTGACCTTTGCTTCTTGACCATTGTAATATACCATTAACAGTTTGATTTTGGAAACATACAAATGGTTTCTTGTGTTGTCTCTTCTCTTCTTGAAGTGGTAAAACAGTTGCAGAAGCCATAGATGTAGATTTTGGTAGGTCATTACTAACTGTATTCACCCTAAACTTAGAGTCTTGTGTTGTGGTGAGGTTATTATTAGTAATGCATAGGGCTTACTTTTTTCCACTTTTCCTCCCATAGACTTTTCCTCCATCTTTTCCATTATCTCCCTTCTTGTTCTTATCATCTTTCCTTTTCTTGTCTTCATCATCCTTATTACTCTTGTGATGTCTTCTTCTCCCATCACTTTTATCTTCACCTTCATCATCCTTATTCCTCCTTGCTTTAGCCATCTCTGGGACAGAGCCAGTTGCTATGAAAGTTCTTAGAATATGCATGCTTCCAACTCTTCAGCAGTTCTTATCCCATTCTTCTTTTGCAGTTGATCAATGATGTCAATTATAAGTTTGTGATTTTTAATAGTGAGATCCTTGGGAATGACAAGCTGATTGACATCTTCTATTTTTGTACCAGACTGATAGAGAATGGTTCTTGGATTAATGCACACTTCAGGCAATGCACACTTCAGGCAATCTAGCTTGTTGACCATTCCTTAGTTCAGTGTATAAGCTCTTGTTGTTTTCTCCCTTCTTTTCAATTAGCTCCAAGATAGCATCAATCTCTGTGAATTTTAGAACCTTCAAGGTGTCATAAGATAGATGCCATATTTTGCCATTTGGCACCATCATAATCTCCTTGAGAAAGATTTGATTTAGCTTTCTTGGTATCGCTGTCAGATATTTGATTTGATCTTTAAGCTCCTTCTGTACAGCAATGTATCTCCTCCAACCTTTGCCTTTGAGGCTTGCAGAAACTTCAAGAATGCAGCATTATGATAAATCTCTGAATTTGCTACTTCTATCAGCTTGGCCTCTATAACCACACTGACTTCAACTGGCTGATCATCTTCATGTCTAGAGGCTTGGGCTTGATCAATTGGCATGGAACCTGCCACCACTGTGGATGTGATAGTTTTCTTTTGGCCACTTGGAGTAGTGATGTGCATAGGTGGTAGAGTAACAATTGGCAGAGAAGATAGAGGTTCATCAATTTTAGCTTTCCCTTTGCCTTGAACATGAGTTGTAGATTTTGAAGTTCTTGGTTGACCACCCTCAGTTATGACACTGCCTTTCTCCTTAGGTTTCTCCTCCTTAGGCTTCTCCCCCTTAGGTTTTGAGTTCCTTAAGGTCCTCTTCTCCCCCTTAGGCTTGTTGTCAGGCACAGAGGCTTTGGTAGGGGACTTTGGTTTGGAAGAGGTGGGATTGACAGATTCATCAGGCAGAGGGAGTCCCATGTGCTTCATCATAGCAGACAGCATCAGTTGTTGGTGAAAAGAACTTCAGCTGTGGTGGTGGCTTGGGTGTCCAATTTGTCAGTAAGAGTTGCAACTGTGTCTGTAAGCTGAGCATTTGACTGTTTGAGTGAGCTCACTTCCTTTTCATGAGTATCCACCTTGGTGAACAACTCAGAGGCTTTAAATCCAGAAAGAGATTGGTCCTTGAGTCTCTGCACTTCAAAATTTGACATGTCATGGAGAGGGACTTCAGTCACCAATTTGTCACCATATTGGTTGGCAAAGAGAGTCCTAAGTACTGCATTGGCATCAGTTGTCTGGTTAGAGAGATTTTCCATTTGAGTAGCCATATTCTTGACAGCACTTTGAACCAATACCAGTGAATTATCCATCTTAGTGCAGGTGGTTTTGTATTCATGAATGTCATTGATGACAGAGCCTAGAGAAGGGAATTTGGAAGCAAAATCCCTCTTGATTGCATTTACTTCATGGATTGTGGCTGCACACACTTTATTGATTTCTGTCTTAAGGCCCTTGCCAAGATAGTGTGTAGCTTTCAAAATTCCCTTGTAGGTATCATTGACAACTTCATACACCTCACCAGGGGTTAGAGATTTGGCATTGGACCCTAATGAGGTGATGTACTCTTCTCTGAGGAATTGAAGACCTTCTGAGAGAGCAATGTCATAAGTACCTTGCAGCCAAGCATCTACATTACCATCTTTCAACCTCATCTGCTATTTTCTCCTTTTGCATCTCCACATCTTCTTTATGACATAGCAAAATGGCTTCATAGTCTGGATTTGGCATGTCTGCAGTGAGTAGATTCTGAGAAATTTTGGTGAAATCAGGAATCTGATCCACAATTAAGTTTTGAAGAGCTTCAACCGTCAATTATTGTGGAACAGACCCTGATCCTGAAGCATTGTTATGTTGCACAGGCTTCAGCCATTGAGACATGAAGTTAGAGCTAGAGCTAGGCAAGCTAGACTCCTCAGTTACAGATGCAACTTCTGTAACCAGATGGAAAGACTCTACTATTGTTGTCTCCACAGTAGTGGGATGAGTTACAACAGTAGTTGACACAGGCACAGAGTCTCTAGTGAAAACTAGTGAATCCTCTGTGTTTGTGATGGTGTCATCAGGATATGCCCCAGCTTGCATTCCCTCACCATCTAAATGTGGTTCCTGGATGGTGAGCAAAGTGTCATGCACTAAGTCACTTGAGTCCATTGGCTCACCAAGAGAAGAGAATTCTTGGTGATCAATGCCTTGCTCCTCAATTTCTTGAGTTGCAAGCTTGAAAGAAATTTTAGTTGTAGATTCTGGAAGAGAAGTGTCTTGTAGATTTGATTTTGGCAACTCCCCCTGAGAAATAGAGGGAGTTTCAAGTGTGATGTGCTCTCCACTCAGTGTAGTGTCAGCCTTATCACTCCCATGTGTTGACTCATTACAAGAAGGTGCATTGGGGAGGATGCTTGATTCTATAGATGCACCCTGTTGAGAGGATACACCTAGTGAACTGTTTGCCCTTGATTTTACAACTTCAGCCATTTGTGTGACTGAAGAGGTGGATTTAGATTTCTTCTTCTTTGGCTTCTGTAAAGGTAACACTGGTGCCTCACTTTCTAAGTCTAGTTCTGCATTTAGAGCAGCTTCAGATAGGATATTTATGGGCTCATATGCTCTCTTCTTTATCTTCTTTTTACCAACATCACCCTTTTGAGAGGATGATGCAGTTGGCTCACTGTTTGGTAGAGTGTTTGGCTCAGAGGGTTGGTTAGCAGGCCCTGGGTTAGCATTTTGTTCTACTTGCTTGGGATGTGCTAACTGTGATCTGGAATCAAATATTGGCATGTTGTTGGGGTAAGTCCTAAATTAACTATCCATATGGGGAGTTATTTTAAGTCTTACATCCACATCATTCCTAGTCTCCAAATTACCAAACATGAGTTTGGTCATGGATCTAGGATAGCCTATTCTACTCTTATCCATTCCAGGCAATTCAATCAATTTGTTATTTACAAAGTTAAGTGCAGATTGAATAAAACGAGGGAAGAAAATTTCAGTACCTCTCTTGGCTGAGTTCTTACCAAGTCTCCCATACAGCTCCTGTGGAATGATCTGCCCAACATCTATCTTTCTCCCATAGGCCAAAGCATAGCCTATTTGCTGTGCAGGTGCACTTACTTTATCAAAGCTGGACTTCCTGGCAGTGAACACCTGAAGTAGAGTGGCAAAGACATAGCTCCATTCTTTCCTCAAGAATTTCCTAGTCAAATGTCCAAGTTTGATTTCATCTGAATAGTTGATGAAATCAAAAAAGTCTTCTAACTCTGTATTTGTGGCTAGTGGGTCATACACCTCTTGTTGTAAGCCCAGTGCTTGATTCATATCTGCTGTAGTTATAGTGATATCCTTGTCTTGAATCTTGCAGTAGACTACATAGGAGGTTATAACATTCTCAAGAGCAACGACCTCCACAGTAGCAGTCCTCCAAAACTGTTCTAGTAAGTCTAGGTACAGAGTTAGGTTGGCTGAAAGTGCTCCCTTGATGTATGACTCAGACATCCATCGAACAAAGCATTTGAAATTTGCATTTGGTGCTTCCACATCATTAGTTATTGCGATGAAATTGGTTTGTGTGGGTATGGTGAGTTGGTTGTTTGCCATTGTTACACAGTGAGTAAGAAAAGAATGAAGTTTGAAGAAGAAATTTAGCTTTTGGAGTTAGGGTTTTCAGGGGTTTTGGAACTTTAGATGATTGAGAAATCAAATGAAATGAATTGAATAGATGTAGAATTGTATAAGTATGAAGTACTTGAATTGTCGATTAGATATATGTTTTGTATCGACAAGTCAGGCATTCGAGAAGTAGAAATCAACTATTCGATAAGTTAAGAAAGGCTTAATCGATATCTCAAGCAGTTTGTAACTCACAGCTGGCAGTTTATCTAACTTAGAAGTAATTCTAAATTAAATAAAATATGTTTTTATTAGTGAATTAAATTTTATACAAAAATCCAAAAACGGTTGAAATTCAGCGAGAATTCAGCCTTTTCAAATGATTCGAGAACTCAAATACAGTATTCGAGAACTCAATTACCATATTCGATAAGTCAGACATGTCTTTGTTCGATATCTCAAAAAAAAGGCTCTATTCGAGAACTCGAGAGTGCTCTAAAGAGACTTGTTAGAGAAGTCGATCAATGAATCATTAGAGAAGTCTGACTTATCGAAATATTCTTTTCACTCATAAAATTCAATTTTCACTATCTTTTAAAATTTACCAGAAATATTCAATGGAGAATATTCTAACAAATTAAATAGTGATTTTCTCAAAATTTCATAGAAATTTCAAGTTGATATAATATGATTTTTCAACATATGCAGCAGATTTGAAATATTTATAAATCATATTTCAGCCAACACTTACTTCAAAAATATTGAGAATTTAGATAAAGTAAGTGTTTACTGCTACAACAATCTAGTTGATATTTTCACTTAACCAGATTCAGAAGAATTCAGCATGCCAATCTCACTAACCAACCTTGTGAAGGTGGCTTCATCCAATGGCTTAGTGAATATATCAGCTAATTGTTTATTTCTGGAGACATAATGTAACTCAATGGTTCCTTTAGTTGCATGCTCCCTAATGAAATGATATCTGATGTCAATGTGCTTTGTTCTAGAATGATTGACAGGATTGGCAACTATAGAGATTGCACTTGTGTTGTTACACATGATTGGAATTCTTTCCAACACAAGTCCATAATCTCAGAGAGATGTATACTCAAAGATGTGTATCTAAAAAACTTAACTACTAGAAAAGTGAGGTTGTACTCTTATAGAACATGAGTACAGCTTACTTACTACAAATAAGGTTACAGGATAAATTACTTTCTAGTATGTCTATCCTTTTTGAGTAACATCCAAATGGCTTGAGATTTGACTTCCTTTAACTCTGTTCAGATCCACTTCTTAATTAGCAGCTCGTCTCTTGAAACATCTCTCTAAGCTTCTTTGTAGGCTTTCCAAAGTACCTTACAGTTTGTGGTCCATAAAGTGCTTTGGATTGTTGCAGGTTTCTGACTTATACTAGCCAATAACCCGTGCAACGCACGGCTTCTTTTTTAATTTTAAATAATTTTAAATTTTTGAATTTTATATGTTATTAATTTACATATCCAACTAGCATAAAAACCCGTGCGAGGCACGGGTCGCTATTTTAAATTGTATTTTTAAATTAAATTATGCATGATCAATGTCTTCCAAAGTACTCCATGTGATTGATTTTAATGGAATTTTGCTTGTTAATGGCACATATGCTATTATTGTGTAATTATTTAAGTATGTTCAAGTTTGTAATCTGAAAATTAATATGAGTAATATTGATAATAGTCATGTTAGTTTTTCTTTTTATGAGTCATATAATAGAATTCGAGTGTTTTATAGGCATCGTCTAATTAAGAAGATTTTTCAGAACACTTACAATACTAAACTGTTCTTCCACTTCTTTGAAAATGATACATCCATTTAGTTCGATCTCCAATAATATTCAAGATACAAACTAAATAGGTTTCAAGATATTGCATTTTGCGAATGTAGGTTTTACTCTTGATATTTATCAAAAACTTCGTAAATCTTCAAATATTCTACTCTGGCCTTGCGCTTTCACTTCTTAAAACTATCTTTCCAACTCTTTCATCTATTTTCTTCTAATTTCTTCATTTTAAGCATCCTTTGTCCTTTACTATTCCTCTGTCCGCTAGACTTGTAAAACACCAGATAATTCTAATTGACTGAGTAAATATATCTTGTGTAACTACAAGTTTATTATTGGATTCTAATTGATAGACCAAAGACTTGAATGAGTTTGTTGAATTACGAGTCTCTAGCTAGCTTTACTTATTTTCTAAAATTTATTATAATTTTTTAATTGATATTTTAATTATTTAAAAAAATTTAAAATTTTTACCTTTAATTAATTGTGTCTTGGTAAATAAATATTTGATAAATCAATAAATTCGTCAAATGAATAATTTGTATAGTTCTAAATATTGACATCGATAGAGAATAATATTAATAAATGATATAACATAATATACTATAATCCGAATCAATAAATGTAAAAATAAAATATAGCCAAAAAAATGTTAATATGTTACAATAATAAAAATATCAAAATTTGTTTCACTCAAGTAATGCATGCACACACATCTATAATGTGTATGATTTAAAACACATGAGACTAAGAGCCTATTTGGCAACGGCTTTAAGTCGGAGGTTAAAGTCATTTTTGACTTTAAATCAAAAAATGTCTATTTGTGTAATAAGTCAGAAATTGACTTAAAGTTAAAAAAATAGCTTAAAGTCAAAAGTTGGTAGGAGGTACTTTTTTGAATGACTTGTTTTGTTTTGAGAATTTTATTTGATTAAAATTAATATCATCATTCAAATAGATAATTTATCAAATTTATTTTTATGTTTACATTTTTAACTACTCATTAGTCACTCATAATATAATATTAGTCAAATAGATATTGACTTAAATTTTTTACTTCACTATGATTTAGTGATAGAAAGATGTGTGAATTAAATTGGTGACCCTATGAATATTATGTTGATTATTATTATTATTATTTTAAAGTTTAATTTAGCTCCAAATTTATTTACAAATGTATTACTGTTAAGACATTCACATATTACGTGTATGATTTATAAACACATGTGACATTGTGGCGTAGTGGCAAGAGCACGCATAAGTTACTTGATAGATTCCCATGAACAACACTTTTTTTAATAAAAATGTGTTGGTGTTTTACCTAAGTTTAATTTAGTTCCATAGTTATTTACAAATGTATTACTCTTAAACGACATTCACTTATTATGTGTATGGTTTGAAAACACATGTGACATTGTAGCGTAGTGGCAAGAGCATGCCAAAGTTATTTGGTAGACACAAGTTCGATTCTCATGAACAACACATTTTTTAATAAATATTAAACATGAGGGCAAATTGGTATTTTCATGTGCATTAAAAAATCTCACATTTTCTTCTTGTGTTGGCCTATTATATATATATAATAGATTGTGTTAAAAAATTGATATATATAAGATTTTACATGTTCGATTTAATATTTGTATTCTATCTTGAATTCTTAAAATTTGATTTGGACGGTTTTACAGTCCACATGAAATTAACAAAATTTTTTTTTTAATTTATTGATGGTTTAATGATTATTTTCCAATCAAATCAACACAGAAACAATAGAGAAAAGAAATTGACGATTTTTTATGTTGAAAATTTTATTCAATTTATAAATTCTACTTGTAATTCGGTTTGATTATTAAAATACCCTTATTATTATTTGAAGATGGTTCTACTAACAACCAAATACGATTTCAACAATAAGTGTTTGTCCAAAACTTTGATAATCGGTAGTCTGGTCCTCCGCACGACAAAATTAATAAAAATCGTTAGATCTTAAAATAAATAGATGAAAACTGTTGGATCTAGCACAAAAAAATATTTTATATTTTAATATGTTATAAACTAAAAAGTGTATTTATATTGAAATACGAAAATGTGTATGTCAATGATTTAAATCATATATAATTAGGTTTTCTACATTGAATATTATTACCAATGTAGGATTTCTACATTGAATAGGATTAATGTAAAAATTTGTAATTATATTTTTTCTTAAGATTCCGAGTATTTCCATTTGAATAATAATTACTAAATTAAAGATAATTTTATGAGCTTCACGCGGATGGTAAAATCTTCCAAATCTAATTTCTAAATCTCAAAGATAGAGCTCAAATAGTAAATTTGAATTTTTTTTATACTAATAAAAAGTAAATAAAATTTAATTCTAATACAACCTTTTTTAATTATATTCTTTTCAGATTATAATTATCTTTTTAAAATTCAATTCTAATACAAACTTTTTTAATTATATCCTTTTTAGATTATAATTTTCTTTTTTAAATTAACTTCTAATGCAACCTTTTCTAATTATATCTTTTTTATATTATAATTTTTTTTAATTTGATGTAATCTTGATCGTCTATTTTTAAAAAATTTAGATTTGACGGTTGAGACTATTTTGACGGTACAGTGACCAGAATTTATGGATAAGATCCCTTTTACGCTTATTATATATAAGGATATTATTATTGCCTAACATATATTTTTATATTATAAATTATTTTGTAAAAATTTTATATATGTAACTAATAATAAATTGTTTTTTTTAACTTTTTTGTTACATTTTATTATTACTTGATTTTTCTTAAAAAGATTAACGTTAATTATATGCACATACGAAGTACAGAAGACAAACATGAATTTTTGTTTTAAATTGGAACTATTTAGTATTGAAGTCAGGTTTGATTTGGATTGTTTCCCGAAAGCCAGTGATAGAAGTTTTCTAAAGAAGAGATAAGGGCTGCTTCGTGCTTATGTACTCGCAATTTTTCAATGCTATCTTGTAAACTAAATTTTTGGCGTGTACTAATATCAAATTTAATAGATGATTAATGAGTTTCCAATATTAAATTTAATAGATGATTAATGAGTTTTGAAAAGTAAGTTTTATCGTATGTTTTATTACTATATTTAAACTTATAAATATTAAATTTAATTATGTTGTTAGTGAGAGTCGAACCCTTGACCTATGGTAGTACTCGCATTATCCCTCTTACTCTTATTATATTATATATAATATAATAGGATATAATACTATAGAGATTAGGGAGTTTAAGATATGTCTTAGGTAAGTTCCCTAAAATACATTGATTTTATATGCAAACATAGGGTAGACAATTTTATAAAATTAGAATTCATTTAAAATTTTGCAATATTACTTAATTAGCTATGCGGGCCCAATAAATATAAAAACTTATTTTTTTAAATATTTTAGGAAATTTTCCTCAAATGGATGCTAAGATCTTTTTTCTCTATACTATATACAAACTTGGTATAGGTTAGGTCAGAATCGAACCAAGACCTCAAGAACGATTGATGGATGGTTTTACCAACTGACTCCAAGTCTCCAACTGAATTACTCTCAACCCATTCTTTCATTTTTTTTTTTATAGGATACATAAATGTACAAAAATATACTCATATCTTGGTACTACTATTTTGACAAAAAAAATTATATTTTGTTTTATGATATGGAAATAGAAATCACAGAAATTTAAATATCATATTTTTAATAATTAATTGTAAAGAAGTGAAAACTGTACAAAATAAAAAGAAAAAAAAATATTCTCGCAAGAGTTTAAAATCTAATGATCTATATTTCTATTAATGAAATGCCAGAACCAGTTAACTACTACAACAGTTGTACATGAACGTTCTAGGTTTAAGACTTAACTGTTCATCAAAGCTTTACAATTTACATCGCAGCTAATTTTAATTACATTATACAACTGGATACCATCCCACCTTCATTCAGAACTCATTACATAGTCTGCCAGAGAGCCTGCTTCCCTCGAAATTCTTCAAACAAAAATTTAGATCCGGCTTTGTCGTCTTGAGGCCCGACAGTACTAATAACATGGAATAAAGTCCTCTCTCCATGAAAAATTCAACCAATAACCAGTTCTTTGGACACATTGGTCTAATTTACCAGATAAAAGTATGAAGATAACTGCCAACTTACTGAAATCCTGGTCTTCACTAAACAGTATTAACGTCCTAATTTCATGTTGTCAGACGAGACAGACATTCCTGCAACTATCAGATAGCTTATTCAGATCCAGCAGTCACTTTGCTTGAAATCTTTTATCCGTCCTTCATTAGCTACATTGTTTATTTTTGATATTTCCATATATGGCGTCCATCTACATAGCTCTGCTGAGATATACTGATGTGTCCAAGAGAGCCCAAGATATGTCTGATAAGTTTCTTTTCAAATTAAAACCGTTTTTTGACCTTACAGTTGGAGGGCTACTGATAGGCATTCTGCCTTTTGTTTGAAAAGTCTAAAAACATTATGTCGACACCTTCACATATCCACAAGAGGAGGTGGCAATTTCCAAAAGTTCCACGAGTTAAAATCTTCCTGCAACCATGATGAAGAAATAATTAAGCAGACATATCAACAAGAGGATGTGATTTGGCATTTTCTACAATTTGTTGAATCTTCCTGCGACCATGAAGAAGAAATTTTTTTGCAGAACATGAGGCAGGCAAAGAATGAACTAGATCGACTTGATGCGACTAAGCTTGGAATATAGAACTGGCAGAGCGAAGTGGCAAATTCTATAATTTAACATAGGGACCTGTTAAACACTACATCATACTACACTACTAACATGCGTTTCAGTAAGGTGACATTATACCAGTCTGAGTTATGAAACCATCTAAAGTCGATGTGTTTAGTTATAGTTACACATCTATGTGAAAATTTTCAAAACTATGTATGATGTCTTTGGTTAAAGTTACACATTTTCTAATGTGAATAATTTTCCAGTATTTATGGTGTCAAAACATGAAAGTTAAGGATTTCAAACCTGCTCGGCCGAGGGAGTGGGAGGAAACATGCCATTCACAAGAGCATGAAGGGAAGTATATGACTTCTTATCACAGCGATTTACAACCACCTCACCCTAAGAAATTAATAATAGAGAATAAGTATAGAATTTGATTGTAAATTTGCACCCTAAATCTTTATCCAACATGTTCTCTATATATATTAAGAGTACCTTGGGATTGATAATAAAGATTTTTCCTTTTGGGATTCCAACTTTAAGATAGCTAAATTCATCAGTATCTCTGTTTCCGAAACCAGCATAAAATGGATTTCTATCAGATGGAAAGCACGCCTTTATATCCTGCATATTTGAAGAACCAGATCAGATTCATATGTGCTCATTAAATTAGTCATAGAAGTGCCACATGCAAGCACCCTGTTCTCTGCAGTGTGATTTTCCTTGCTTGTAAAAATTTCCTACTATTATTTTTTTGAAAATTTTATAAATTCTCCTTAATACGATAGGTTTCAAGATTGCATGTATAAATATGTTTTAATTATATGAAAAGAAAGTTGCATACAAATGTGTATAAAGGTAAGTCTCTGCTTGTTTGCGCAACCAAGCAAACGATTGAACATCTTTGCATATTCAAGTGAATATATTATAATTTAAATTATCTCATGCAGTAATAAGTGGAAGGTGCTTAAGATTCATAGTATTTCATTATTTAGGCACACTTGCACATTTTCCACAACTCATATCATATACACAATGTTTCTCAGTATTTCTTTGAAATAGCAATATAACGTTTAGTTGGCATATATCAATACTTATCTGGTGAGAAATTTATCTAAGAACTAATTCAACTCTATTAGTAGTTCAAGTAACATACACGGTCCCCATAATGAATAAAATATAGTTTACATGCTCATCGCAAATAGTTTGCATTGGCACATTCAATCGCTAGAAAAATTAGCAAAAGTTTTGCAAATATAGATTTAAAAGAACATATGTTGTCATTTAAAAAACGCAAGAAGAAAAGTAAAAGGCTTATCAGAGGCAATTACAGATTCTAAGAGTAACATGGGACTACCTCCAAGCAAGCAATTTTGAATTCATGAGGAGCTCTTCTTATAACTGCATTAGAAACGAGAGTTGGACAATACAGATATGAGTAAGTTTTTATCTTAATTCAATTGAAAAAATTACATAGGTCTTAGGTCAATGACTTATTTATTCAACACGAAGATAAAATACTAAAGTTCATAAATCATGACGTGCATACAGGCTCTTTTTTCTTTTTCTTTTTTTGAATTGAACTTTGTCTTTGTTGTCACCAAGTAAATTTGTTTATAAATAGATCATATATTTACTGGTTCTTCTAACCGTTTTTTTTTTTGTGGAAAATAAAATCTGTACAATTCCACAACTTTACAACATGGCCATATATGATCTAAATTCATATTTTAACATTTGCTCTTGCATGGATAATTAATAATTCTGTTGTGTTAAAGTCAACCGCTTTTTATCATAGAGGGGAATAGAACCGAAGGTTGTGCAGTAGAATTGAAGGGAAGGATCGGAGAAAGCAGTGGTAGACTCACCACCAGACCAGCATAACATTTCATTTTATTTTAAGTCATACCTCGTCTAACACAGTTCAGTCCATTTGTTACTCTACGTGCCAATGCATACAAAAGTTATATAAGAAAATATTACAAAACATAATAGAGGTGGCTCACCTCCTAAAATTTATAGGTTTTCAATATATATATTATTTTGGTCTATTATTTTTTGTTGCTAAAAAAAATATATTTAGCCCTCCCTAGATAAATATCTTGGGTCAACCATAGAGGGAAAGTAGTGAAGATAAGACTGAGAAATAAGAAGCATGTAAATAAGTGTGGAGATATAGAAAGGGTGAATCCATTTCAAAGACGAAGGGTTGGAAGATAACAATATTCATGTGATCTTCATTTACTGATAAGGGCTGGAAAACAGATAATGTGATATAGTTATTTTGATCGACTCCAAAATATCAATATGTACAAATAAAGAAAACAAGTGAATAGCAAATTTGTTACAAACAGAAGTAACATGAAACTGGAGCTGCCTAGAATCAAATCCATATATTTCTCATATATACAAGACAGATTGATAGAACTTTACCAGAAAATGAAATATGTGCCAATTTATTTTGCAAACAAAAAAGAAGAAAAAGATTGCAGGATTAGCAAATAACAAGGAACATGTGAATGAGTTTCAGGACATAATCAACACTCACCTTCTCTGAACAAGGAAGGAAAAAGTCCGTCAGGGGAAATAACAACAGGCCCATCTGGTAATACCTTTCCATCCTGCATAGAAGTTCTGTTTGAGAGTCCCAGTAAACAAATATAAATACAAACAAAGCAATTGGTTTAATAATATTTTTCTATATAAATTTATAAAACCAAAACTTTGTTGTCATGCAAGAGAAATGTAAAACAGCACTAACGTACCTGCTTAAGATTGAATAGGAACTGTCTAGTGATGCCAGCTTGAGAAATTGCTCTGGCACTCAGAAAAAGTAATTGATAACCATTCTCCTGGAACAGTAACAAGGGAAGAAATCATATTTTCTTGTTATGGTAGAAGAATAAGAACTTTCTTATAAACTCAATCTTCAGCTATTTATATCAGCGATATCTGAAAAAACAATAGTACATAATCTACAATGCAAAGGTAGACACAAGTTTAACTTTGGTAGACATTTGGCTCCATTACTATTATCTGTGCGAAAAAAATTCATCATCTATGGCAAAAAAAAAAAAAATTTGCTTGTCTGGTATGGTCTCTTCTAATTTATTATTGACTCTTAATATTGCTATCCGCTGTAATGCACTTATGCTTCTTTAACTATATTCATAGTTTGGGCAAAATAAAATAAAATATATTCATAGTTAACTAGGGGTTCTTAAAAAACATATAAATTAAGCTATTGATGCTTTCCAAGTAACACAATAAACTTGAATGAGTTTGGAACTTGCTATGATAATCATACCGTGCAACCATCTTTGTAAAATCACCTTCCAAATGACCAAGTAATGTAACGTGGATAAAAATAAATTCTCTTTAGACAACTATAGTGGTATTACATGAATGCATAGATCTATGATTTAATACTTAGTTGCCTATGGGCATGCATGCACCAATTTTATATATATATATATATATATCTACAACCGATAAAACTGCATATAAAATATAAATTAGTGAAAAAACAGAGCAAACCTTAATAGCTGAAAAGAGATGTGCAACCCCAGTCTGTGACCAATCTTTCCCAACCAAAGGCATGAACTGGCCTAGAACATCAGATCTGTAACACAGAAAGATATAATCATTTCAGGATTTTAAGTCTCAACAATGGTACTAGTCACGAAATCCAAATATTGAGCATCTGGTAGTACTTATGATTGTACAATAGATTAATAGATTTAGTTGTTAACAGATCAGGCTGGTAGTAGATAATTGTTTTTTAGTTGACACTTAAGACATGAGATGTAATTATGAATGTTAGGAGCTGGGATCTTCAACTTAAAGACACAGTTCTACAAAAAGATTATAGCATGGTTATCTCACTCTTATGCCAATAAGCTATTGTAGGAGATATTTCAACCTTATGTTCAATTTATTTTTGAAATGATACGGAGTAATGGAGGTGTTATACCACCCTCAAACAAGCATTCTCCGGGTGATACTACCCCTACCAGATAATATAGTGACTAGCATGTTTGATGCGGAGCAAGTAATTAACTTAAATTTGTATTCATTTCAATATATTACTTGATCAGTTCCTGTGTTTTTTTTTTTTTTTTGCTAATTGATCAGTTCCTGTGTTACTTTATATTAAAAATTTATTTAAAATGAATGCTATTGAATAGACTAAATGTTAATTATACATATAATATATCTAAACTGATAATGTTCAGTATCAAGTTTTGTATGTTTCATCTTCAGATCTCACTTTATAATAATCATATTTATAATCATATTAATTTGTCAATCTGAGAGTATTTAAACTCAACATATTACTTGTTGATATTTTTATTAATAAGCTTCAAATCTTATTAAAGAGCTAAATTACAAATACATATACACACCAACAAATACTCGGATATTAAATTCTCATGTACGCACTTTCCCAAGAAAATTAATGGATGTGGACTGATCAAGCAGGCCTATTATTTAATAATATAGAGTATACCTACTCAACATTTCAAAGAGTATACCATAGTGCTTAATTTAACGTCTCTCACAGATCTAGAAGACTTACTTGGTAATTGTACCATCAACGTCTGTGATAACAATACGAGTGTCCCACCTCCACAAGTATATCCTAGCATCAACCTGTGAAATATGTACTTCAGGTAAGCACGTCGTTAAGCACAATAAAAACAAACATATAAATACCTAAGTGAGCCATGCAACAAGTATATAACATGCCTGCTGCTTTCCCAACATCTGAGTTGAAAAGGTGAATGTTACAATATTTTTTCCTTCCTTAAGATTTAAGGACGCCAGCTGCTCAGTTGTAGGTGAAAGTACCTTAATTCCTTTCTTTTTTGCCTTTGAGTTGGGAACTTTTTTTTTATTAGGCACTTCTTTATCCGACACTTCTTCATCTAGCACTTCCTTAGCCACTACTTCTTTGTCTGAAGTTTCCTTATCGGAATCTTCTTTATCGTGTACTTCTCCCTCCCTATCCATGCCACAAGCGCTCTCTGAAGATATTTCAGAACCAATGCTTCTCGTGCAATCAACAGCGGATGGTGCATCTTTCATGCTACTGGATCTTTTGAAGGGCCAGATGCCCCAGCTTGCACTTGAAGAGCGATCAACACTTTGAGAAGTATCCCCTGTAAGAATTAAGTTAAGTCAATCAGTCGATATCACATTTATGTTCAAAGTGTGCTTGCTTCTACATGCAAAAATCCACGAAAAATAGGTGTTGTATCATAACCATGGCGACCGATCATTGACTTTACCTGATATAAGTCTGCCATTCTTTTAATAAAATTTGCCCACATCATTTCCAACTAAATTCTTTATAAGACAATCATGACCCTTCCATACGAGATAGAGCAATCCTTACTTGACACCTCTAAGCATCATGCAGCCTTTTGAAGAAACAATTACCAAGGTCCAAAGATGCAACAAATATTATTTAACCTCGAAACTATTTTGAAAACTTACAGATGCTTTCTTCTAAAGGTCTTAAAGAAGTTACTATTTTGTAGATTCCAGTTGATTCGATGCTTAATTGTGTTCAGAGTTACAGACTTAATTCTAATTATCCTTGGTATTATTTAATAAATAAGAATACTTACAATGACCTCCGGAAGTTATCATACAAGATGCAAGAAGGAGCTCAACTGTCCTCATATATATCGGATTTCTTATTCACTTTTATATTTTTCACACAATGTTATGTTGTTTTGAAATTTTATAGAATTAAATGCGTAGAAATTACTGAAGAAAGTATATTTACAAATTGGGGACTGTAGAACCACCTATATCTTGAAAAAAGTTTAAATATTGTAAAACCACCATAAACATATCAATTAGGCACAATATGAAAACAAAATTGGCGTCTTTCACTTCTATAAAATAAGACAATTTCAAGGTTATGAAAAAATCACAGTTTTGTGTTCTTGATGCACTAATACTATGCAAAAGATAATATTTACCAATTGCAAGGCTGGTGTCTGAAGCTTTTAGTTCCTCCAAATCTGAAGCATCCTTGGATGTACGCCCTGAATTTGATGAACTATGTACACTCCCCTCATCTGACTTTATGCTGCTTTTGTGATTTTTCCTTACTGATGCCCACTTCGACAATTTGGGATTAGTATCTAGTGAATGGCCCAACCGATGATGAATGTTAAGTTTGTCCAATTCATCAAAGTGAGACCACATATTAGGTAGAGACTGAACCATTCGTCCTAACTCCTGATCTGCAAATTTGTTACTTCTAGGTATCCAGATCCGAGTTGATATTACTCTTCCCTTTTGTCTAGACTCTTTACCATCAGCTGGCAAGTCTTCTTGTGTAAACTTGACTGGAGTCTCAAATTCTGAACGAGGAGATCCATCCTCTGATTCAATACCTTCCTCTGTGCGTGAGGAATCATGTTCTTTATCCATGTGATCAATAGGAATCACCTCCACGCATCTCTTCTGTCTAATTCTAGAGTCGTCTAGATGGCTAAAAGGGAACTGTACTTCGTCTAAACCTACTGATGAAGACTTATTAACCTCTTTATTTCTGACAAATTCATGACTAACTTCTTTAGAATCGCAGAAAGGTTTAACTACTGGTTGGAGCCTCTTCATTTCATATTCTTTCTCATCACTTTTCTCACCTCGAACTAACGATATTGGGGAATTGGAACTAGAAATAGTGAGTGTACTAAAGGATTCAACTTGTTTGGCTGCATCATCTATATAATCAACATTAGCAGGCCCAGAACAGGTTTCTGTTAGAATTCTATTATTTTGTGTAGTTGATTCTTCATTTTCATAAAGTTTCCCATCACTACAGGCATTGTCACCTGAAATTCCAGGAGTAAGTAAATTTTTACCTTCTGAAGTAGCCTCGGTGCTTGATTTAGGATCATTTAAATCAATCTTCGAGGTTTCTAAAGTTTCATAATACACTGTAGGCTGGCGTCGAAATGTTTTGTTATCCACCTTGGTTACACCACCTTCTAACAAACAAGCATCCTTCTCAATCAGAAAATCCGTACTCGATACACCATTTAGAATGTCTGGAGCAGAGGCTCTTGCTTTATTATCTTTGTCTTTCCTGACAGAGGCAAGATTGGTAGACCAATTTACCTCCAAGAGATCCGCGGCAATTTCAGCACTCTCCAAAGATTCTGCCCTAACAATATCAGCATCCTCTTCCACCTCAGATTTATTTTCTTTCGTGTGATTCTTTCCAAAAAGTCCCAAGAATCGAGACTTATGTGAGCTAGGCCTACCAACGACTGTGCCATTGCTTACTTGAAGCTCGGTAACAGCTTTAGGTGAATCAATACCTTCATTCCAACTCTTGCACTTCGTTGGTCTCCTTTCCACCTCATCTATCTCCTCACTCGAAGATGCACATGATATTATCAAGTCACCTTCTTCGGTATCCACCTCCATGAGAAAATAGGCTTCCCCTGTATGATCCAAGTACATACGGAAATCTGCATCGTCACCATTAACATTAATGTCAACAGCCTTCTCCTTTGCCTTTAAAACCCCTTGAAATTTTCCAAAACGAACATACCAAGGTGAAGATTTAAAGGTACCATCTTGTTGCTCAACAACAACTATATCAACAGCACCACCAAACGGATGAAACGGTGCAGAAACCGTGTACACACCTCTTGAAATATAGCTGCCTAGTTTTCCTACCGCAAACATCCTCCAGAAATCAAGTTGCTCCACCAACCTGGACGACAGTTTACTCCACTAGGTAAAAACCCAATCCATTCCCCCACCAAAAAAGATATAACCGCATTTAGCTCCCGTAATCTACACCCGTCCTAATTCCAGCAATACGAAATTAAATTACAAATTACCAAATCCTCCACTGTATAAGAATTCCAATACCCAATAAACTGCTTCAAAAATCCATTAAAAATCGATCAAAAAAATACCCAAATCCGGAAAACTCTTAAACACAATATCACGATTTCAGAACTCAATTGATTGCTTCAAAATTCACCATAACAATTGGCTAATAAACTCCAAAATAACACAACCATCCGAGATAAACTAAAATCAAAACCAATTTGTTTGATAACCAACTTAACTACAAATTCTTGATAAATCACATAAAAATCAACAAATGGCAGAAAGAATAATGTCCTTGATATATCAACGGCTACTGTTCAAATTTCAAGATAAATTAAAAAAAACAACCCATGTGAGAAACAATAAATTAAAAAAATACGAATTTATAGAACAAACAATAGTCATTCACATTCAGATTAACAAATGTGCCAGACAAACATATCATTAACACATCCCAAAAAAAGCCTCATCATAAACATATATGTGTGTGTGTGTGCAAGCAAATACATGCATATGTGTGTATGTATGTATAGATGACTAGATGAGGATATTGAGAGAGACAGACCTGGAGAGAAGAAAGGCAGTTTCAGGAGAAAATAAGCGGCAAAACAACGATCTGTAGATACAGAGATTTGATCCTCGTACGTTCGAGAGAGATACAGAGAGAGAGAGAGAGTTATGTTTGTTGGTTTGATGATTATTTTAATATTATTTTATTTTAATTTTAAATATTTTTTGAGTCTGAGGAAAGATGTTTGTTGGTTTGATGATTATTTTAATATTATTTTATTTTAATTTTAAATATTTTTTGAGTCTGAGGAAAAATTTGCATGATGGGGTGGGCGACACATAAGCCTACAACATTACGTAGATGTTTCTTTTCTTGTTTGGATTTAGGTGCTTTCCTTTTTCTTTTTTTTAACTTATTAAAATTTGATATTCATTATATCCTTTTTATATATAATAAGCATAAGAGGGATCTTATCCAAATTTTTGATCTGGTTACTGTATTACCAAAATCATATAATCCGTTAGATTAAAAATAGACGATCAACATTATATCACATTAAAAGAAAATTATAATCTAAAAAGAATATAATTAGAAAATGTTGTATTAGAAGTGATTTTTAAAAAGAAAATTATAATCTAAAAAGGATATAATTAAAAAATGTTGTATTATAATTGAATTTTATTTATTGTTTATTAGTATTAAAAAAAATCATATTTATTATTTGGGATCTATCTTGAGATCTAGAAATCAGATTTGGATGATTTTACAATCCACGCGAACCTCATAAAATTGTCTATAATTTAGTGATACTTTAATAATTATTATTCAACTGGAAACAATCAGAATCTAAAGAGAAAATGTAATTACGAATTTTTACATTAATGATATTCAATATAGAAGTTCTAGACAAAATCTCTCTTACACTTATTATTAAAATTGTATTTGGTTGTTATTAAAACTGTCTTCAAATAATTACGAGGGTATTTTGAAAATTAAAACGAATTATAAGTAGAATTCATAAATAAAATAGAATTTTCAAAGTAAAAAATCGTCAATTTTTGCGTAGGTTTAATTGGAAAATAATTGTTAAACCATCACTAAATTAAGATTATTTTGTTAATTTCATGTGGGCTGTAAAATCGTCCAAATCAAATTTTAAGAAGTCAAAATAAAGCACAAATAATTAATAGAACACATATTATATCCTTATATATAATAAGCGTAAAAGGGATCTTATCCATAATTGTGGTCACTGTACTACCAAAACAATCTCAACCGTCGAATCTAATATTTTTTAAAATAGACGATCAAGATTATATCATATTAAAAGAAAGGGCTTTTTTCATAAATACCCCAACATATAAATATTTTTGCAAAAATACTGTTATTTTAAAGGTCTTTTGCAAAAATACCATCTTTTGAAAAAAAAATTGCAAAAATACGGGATTCAACTACATTCAACCAGATGCAACTGTTTTGACAATTTAGTAAAAATATTATATTATTTGTAATGGCTGCGCAGCAGGTTGCATTCAGTTGCATATGCAACTGAATGAAACTAAAATTTGTAATTTGAATTTTTATTTTATTTTTTTTTTTACCAAGTTCTAGCTCTATATATAAGGGCGCAGCAACAAAAATGGAAATTTAACTTTTAGTTTTTAGTTTCATTTAGTTGATGCAACTGAATGCAACTAAAAATTGTAATTTGAATTTTCATTTTTTTACCAACTTCTAGATCTATATAAGGGCTGAGCATCATCAAAAAATAGAAATTTAACTTTTAGTTTTTAGTTGCATTCAGTTGCATATGTGGTTACGTTCAGTTGCATGTGGTTGCATTCAGTTGCAATTGTAAGAAATCAAGAGTTATAAGTGCCCCTGCGGGGCCTTGCAACCCAAATCAAAGCAAATACCCAAATCCACCAACATTTCACAGATTGGAATTGAATTCGATATATACATACATCTATATTTATACAATCTAAATCTGAAAGCAACCAAAATCACCCTAAATTTAACCAAAATCTGAAAGCAATCGCAACGAAAACAACTTATTTTACCAACCTAAATCTACCAAAAGCTCGTCGGAATCTTTCGAGGCTCGCCGGAAAAATTGCAAAAATACGAAGTATAGTACTCTTAGTGTTTGCAAAGCCGTTATTAGATCGGAAGGAATTGAAATTGATGTTGCCCCTGCGGGGCCCGATTCATCAAAACAAATCGAAGGAGATGGTAGAAATTGGAGGAGGTCGGGGTAAGAGGCAGCGGATTCCGGCAAGTTTAATAACGGGGAGAAGGGGAAGAGAGGTGGTGGTGGTGGTGGTGGTGGTGGTGGAGGGTGGAGGGAGGAGGTAGGAGGGAGGAGATGGAGGGCCCGTGAAAGTAAACATTGAAAAAGAAGAACGAAAAGGAAGCACGGGGAAGTGATTGTTGCGAATTCGAATGGGCCCACAGAAATACTCAAAAACAAATCAAGGAAATTAGGAAAAACAAATCAAGTATGGCATGTACAATTACAAAAGTTGTGAAGTCGAAAATGCTGTGTACAAATAGGAGGCCACCTGGAATGGAAATGGATAGTACAAGATCGTATAAAAGTGGAGGTTGGAGAAGAATGAGGGTTGAAGAAGATGGGGTATATTTGTAATTAAGATAGTATAAGATAGTATATTTGCAATTAATTTGAAAAGATATTATTTTTGCAATAACTAATTAAAAACCTAGTATATTTGTTAAATTCCATAAAAAAAATTATAATCTAAAAAGGATATAATTGAAAAGGTTTATACTAGAATTGAATTTTAAAAGAAAATGATAATATGAAAAGGATATAATTAATAAGGGATACAATTGAATATTATTTATTTTTTTATTAATATTATAAAAAGTTCATATTTACTATTTCGGCTCTATCTCGAGATCTAAAAATCAGATTTGGATGATTTTACATCCCACGTGAAACTTATAAAATTATCTTTAATTTAGTGATGATTTAACAATTATTATCGAAATAGAAACACCTAGAATCTCAAGAGAAAATATAATTACGAATTTTTACATTAATTCTATTCTGTGTAGATGACCTACATTGATAATCCTGTTCAATGTAGAAAAACAAATTATATATGGTTTAAATCATTGACATACACTTTTTCGTATTTCAATATTAATATACTTTATAGTTTACATGTTAAAATATAAAATTTATTATTTTAGATCCAACGTTTTTCATCTATTTATTTTATGATCGAATCGTTCTTATTTATTTTGTCGCACTGATAATCAGATTATCGACTAGCATAGTTTTAGACAAAAATCACTCTTACACTTATTATTAAAATGGTTTGATTGTTAGCAGAACTATTCAAATAATAAAAGGGTATTTTGATAATCAAAACGAAATATAAGTTGATTCATAAATTGAATAGAATTTTCAACGTAAAGAATCTTCAATTTTTCCTCTCTTTTATTTCTGCGTAGTTTTAATTGGAAAATAATTGTTAAATCAACACTAAATTAAAGATTATTTTGTTAAATAAAATTTTAAGAATTCAAGATAGAGCATAAATATTAAATTCAACGTGCAAAATATTATATATATATATATATATCAATTTTTTTAACAACAATTTGATATGTAAATTAAAAATGTGTAAATATAAAAAAATTATTATAATTGTAGATATCAAAAAGGAACCGTGCATTGCACGGGTTATAAGCTAGTAAACATAAAAACTACTAGCTAGGTCTTTCCTGCTTAACCATCCTAAAACTAGTCACTAAACTAAATTATTTACGAACTAAACACCCCTTTTTATCCTTTAAAAAAAAAACATCCTCTTCAAAAAAATTCAGAAGGCTGTGTCTTTTCCAAAACACGTATTTACATGTTTGTAACTCACATATGCATTAAATTTATGTTAATATTGAAAGAAAATATATTTATGCAATAAGACGAGTCAATGAATTTGTTGTTGCGCTGGTATTTGTTATGTCATATTTTTGGCATGGTCTAATATTTCCCAAATTTATAATATTATTAATTACTAATTCAGATTAAAAATTATTTGTTAATTACCAAGTTTTATCCCCTCTCTGAAACGAGGAAAGAATGAATCTCAAACAATCAATAATGGAAAATATCTACAAACGATAATCTTCAAATCAAGAAGATATTTATCACAACGCCAAGATTAAATCAGATTGAATCAGTAATTACCTACATTAACACAGTTTATCTCTAAAGTCTTTCAGGGAATAGACACAATTCCACATAACTGCGTAGGTTTAATCCAATGTAAATTGGTACACAGACATCTTCGCAAAAGGGACCCGATACACGAGACAAATCAAGATACCTACCAAGTTCGACCCCTCAATTTTTCATAAATCCCTAAAAACAAACATAGACATACACAATCGCTCTAATATTTCAGCACACCTCTGAATCATGTTATTACGAAATTCCTCCAACAACAGTAATGATGCCTATGCAGGTGGTGCACCAGCACGAGTCTTAAATGTTGTCACACCTCCGATTCGTGTTATTACGAAATTGCTCCAATAATAGTGTTTATGCCTATGCAGGCGGTATACCGGCACGAGTCATAAATGTTGCTACTAATTGGGATTAGTTGGTGTTATGATAAAATTTTTGAGTCATTTATACTAAACTATAATAAGCAAACATGCGTCTAATTGTTATTAGTAGTTTGGTTTAATAGTTGAACAGTTAAAACAATAGTGATCGTTAGATATTTAGTAACTATAATAAGAAAACATGGATAGAATTGTTAATAATTTGGTTCAATAGTTTAACTGTTAAAAAAATAGTGATTGTTAGATATTTAGTAAATAGATTGAAGCCGATGTCACGCATCGTATCAAGGCGGGGTGGTTAAGGTGGAGGGCAGCGTCAGGGGTGATGTGCGATAAGAAAGTCCCTGTAAAGTTGAAAGGGAAATTCTATAGAGCGGCTATCCGTCCTGCGATGTTATATGGTTCGGAGTGTTGGGCGGAGAAGAAGGACCTAGTAAGGAAGTTGGAAGCGGCTGAAATGAGGATGTTGCGGTGGTCTTGTGGGCGCACGATGTTGGACAGAATCCCAAATTCGGTGTTTAGGAGCGAGCTTGAAGTGGCGCCTTTTTCTGCGAAGCTTAGGGAAGGAAGGTTGAGATGGTTCGGCCACGTCCGTAGGAAGCTGGTTGAAGCCCCAGTGAGGAGGGTCGAGAGTCTTTCGGTTGGTGGGGCGAGGAGGAGAGGCAGGCCGAGGAGGTCGTGGAAAGAGCAGCTCAGGCTGGATTTGAAGGCCTTAGACTTAAATGAGACCATGTTTGCGGATAGGTCTGCTTGGAGGCGGCGTATCAGAGTGGTGGATTCTCTTTTAGGGTGCGGATCGGTTGTCGAGAGCCTCAGAATTGGGTTGTCTCGGTTAGCGATTTTGTAGTAGTTCGACTTTAGCGTTCTCACTTTGCGTTTTTAGTGTCATCTGTTTGCTGGTTTTGCAGTCACAGGGATCCTGGCTCGGTGCTGTCTCACTGCAGGAAATTCGTGTGATTGGAGCGCTTCAAGTTATGAGTTTCATCCTCCCAGATAGGTATGCCCCATGTGGAGAACGCCATGGGCTCAGGTATGATATTGATCATTTCCGTATCAGCTGGTTTCCTTTGTAGTTATCACACTCTTTGTATGTCGTGCACTTAGCCGAGGGTCTTCACGGAAACAGCCTCCCCACTCTAAAAGTGGGGGTATGGTCTGCGTACATCCTACCCTCCCCAGACCCTGCTCTGAGCGGGATATACTGGGTATGTTTGGTTTGGTTTGGTTTGGTTTAGATATTTAGTAAATAGATGATAACCGTTAGATCTAATAAAAAGAAATATTCTATATTTAAACCCCTCTTCTAAAGATTCAAGGTTCGAGTCCCATCAACAATAAATTTACATTAAGATTTTATATTATTAGTTTTAAACAATACATTTATTAAATAACTATTATTATTACTAATAATTTTATTAATTAATATTACAAAGTTAAATTATATCCATAATAAATTATTATACTCTATTTTGTTTAATTATATAATTTTTAAAATATTTCTAACAAAAAAGAATATAATTATAAAAATATTTAAAAGCAACTTGTGCTTTGCACAAGCTATAAGCTAGTTTTTAAAAAATTATTAGGTACCCAAGTGTTTTCTTTGAAAGAATATTCTCTCCTAAGAAATAAAATGTTCAATATGAAATTTCTAGTAACCCGTAGATAAAAAATACAGTAAAACCTTGTTAAATTAATACTCGATAAATTAATAATCTCTTTAAATTAATAATTTCCTTCGATCCCAATTTCGGTCAGTTTAAAAAATGATTAATTTCGATAAGATAATAAGATAATAATTCTTTTGAAGAACCTTATATAAATATATGGTCCCAATAAAATTATAAATTAATAATTCCTTAATAATCATAAAAATATATGTATTATTCTTTTGTAAAATATGATTATAGGATTCTTAAAATTTGAATATATATGAAACTCATCCTTAACCATCTTTGCTGCATCCAAAAGTTCGAATGTGGTGTTTTTTGTAAAACATTAAAAAGTTATTAATTAATGGTTTTGATGTCTTTGGTACTTCTTTACGTGCAAAATGTTCCAAAAATGTTGTTTTATCTTTGATATTAACTAAATATACATTAATCTTTACTTTGAATCTCGCTAATACTCATTGAATTTGTAAAACAATGTATATTGAATTAAGTATAAAACATAAATTGTACGTACAATTTATTCTATTAAAATGTATATAATTGAAAATTAATTTTCTTTGATGTCAAAAATTCTCTATAAATTAATTATTATTAATTTATCGATTAATTAATACTTCTCTAAATTATAGAATTACAGAATTTTTTGATCCCAACTATATTAGTTTATAGAGATTTTACTGTAGGTAAAAACTAGTTTTGTACATTTTTGACTTGTTTGGAACAAAGATTTCATTTCAAATTCTGGATTATATAACATAGAACAGGATAATTGAAGATAATTTGGAATTGAACAAAGTCCAAGCGATTCGAATTCGTACAAATTTGAAAAACTGAAATTACATTTCAGTTAATGCCGCTATAAATCCATTATTTGAAATGAATTCTAGTTCCAAAACACAATCATTAAAAATTTAAAACATAAACATGATGGCTTTTAGAAAAACTTAGGCAGGGTTCAGCCTCCTGTGTCTCCAGAAAGCCAAGGTCCTATATTCCGATTCCTGATATAAGCAACCAAGCAGGTTTACCTGATGGTCATTTTCTACAAATAATAACTATTGTAGTTTCAACACATTTTTCCTGTTGTAATTTCACCTCTTTCACTAAATATTTAATCACCAAACACTAGAGCTGAGCATCGATTGAGGGTCGGACCAGCTGCTGAATTTCTTTTGGATTGAGATTATTTTGAAGAAAACAGTTGGAAAGTCGAATGCCAGATGCAGTGCCATTGATTGCCAGTCTTCAAAACATTTTACTCCATCTCTTTGCTTTCTCAGAGGTCAACCAACATGTCCGACTTTAATCTCATCAACTCATTACTTCTCGAAATAAGTTCCTATCTCCATTTCATCATCCAGCATATGAGATACTCCACCGATGTAATTGCTCGACAAGTCCGTCATAAATAAACTCAGCAGTCAGCACTGGTTACTTCTTGAAACAACTTCCAATCTTTATTTCATTAGCATTTACCAGACATATAAAAGAAAGAGGTACAAAATACAGCTATTTTGCCAAATAATTAATTGCCGAGTAGAATGATTAATCTAATACATGTAAAAGGAAAATAAGAGAAGCAGAACTTCTAAGATTACAGCTATTTTGCCCAACAAATTGCAAAGAAACAGCAATGAAATAGATGCAAGTACTGATAATGAAATTTAAAGAAGAATTCATAATTATTTCACAGCTACATAATGCGTTGTACTGTACTGCTACATGGTTGAACTTGAGGCTGAGTTTAGGTACTACTTACAAGTACAGAATTCACGCTAGCCATAAGCATATTGCTCATATCTGATGCTATTGAGAATATTATACATAGAGCTTTACTAGCAAGTAACACAGTTGATTTAAGTTATATTACAGCTACATCAATGGATAAACATATATCAACGGATGATACATCAACGGATGATACAGTTGATCAACGGATGATACATCAACGGATGATACAGATGATCAACGGATGATACGTTCCAGGCTGGCAAGTTAGTTAGATCAGTTATAGATATAGGTAGCTGTATGTATAGAAAGTTTGTTACAATCTCTTCTATATAGGAGAACAAAATGTACAGATTGAACTACTCTTTTACATTTTTCTACAATATACAACAGTAAATACAAATCTCTCTACAATGTCTTTGCTTTCTTGTTTTCTTGCTTAATCTAGTTAGGATGAAGAAAGTTTACATGGTATCAGAGCCTATGTGTGCGATCTTAATCTCTGCAGATTCCGGTGTCTTCTCCGGTGATTAGACATTATCTCCGATCAAACGATCTTCATCTACTGATTGATTAAGTTTTCATAATCGAGCTGATTCTTTGTTGACATTTACAGTCAACTTCTTTTGCCATTTCTCAAACAAATCAGGTGTTATTTTTCTGATCTTACGAAATCTTCTGTTTTTTCTCTGAATCTTTGCATATTAACTGTAAATTCATCATTACTGATTGTGTTCAAGAATTGTTCTTGACAAAATTTCTCTGAATTTAACTGTTTCTTGATATCTTTTCTCTGAAAACTAAGATTGTTAAATCGATCTGAAATCTATCATTCTAAGAACTGTTTCTTGTTGAAATCTTTTGTTGAAAATCATGTCTGCAAACACATCTTCAAACACATCTTCTGAAAATGCATTTGCAAACACAAATCAAGACCCGGCCAGTGCATTTTATATACATCCTTCAGATGCATCTGTTAATCAACTAGTCTCGGTCAAGTTTAATGGTTCTGGCTATGCGAATTGGAAGCGATCAATGATGCTTACTCTAACTGCTAAAAACAAACTAGGTTTTGTAAATGGAACGATTACTCAACCTGAATCTACTTCTGTTGAATTTTTTGCCTGGGAGAGATGTAACTCTCTTGTAACTTCCTGGATTCTGTTTAATCTGGATGAAAACATTGCTAGAAGTGTTCTTTTTCTCAAAACTGCTAGAGATATTTGGAAAGATCTTGAAGATCGATTTGGTTTTGTGTCAATGACACAGGCTTATTCACCTGAACAGAAATTAGCTGAAATTACTCAAGGAAAACAGAGTGTTTCTGAGTTTTATACTTCGATTAAGGCACTTTGGGATAATCTAGATGATGCAAGTCCTATGCCTAAATGCAGTTGTAACAATTGTACATGTACTTTGAATCTGAAAGTGCAACAGAAAATCCAAGAACACAGACTGTTACAGTTTTTTATGAAACTTAATGATCAATATGCTCAGGTGAGAGGACATATCCTGCTTATGAATCCTTCACCCACAGTTGCTCAGGCTTATAGGATGATTGCACAGGAAGAGAATCATAAGGAAATGTCAAATGCTCAGAGTGATGTCATGGCTTTTGTAGCAGATAGAAGATTCACACATTCTGGAAATTACAATACACAGAGAGTTGGTTATAACACTGGAAATTCAAATGGTTATAATTCTGGAAATGCTACAGGAAATTCTGGAAACTCTGGAAATGCTGGAAACTATGGAAATACTGCAAATCGAAAACAGAAACCGGGCTCTAATTACTATTGTACTCACTGCAAAGTACCTGGTCATAGTGTTGACAGGTGTTTTAAGATACATGGATATCCTGCAGGTTTTAAACCTAAAGACAGAAAAATTGCAGCTGCAGCAACTTTTACTGGAGATAATACTGCTGGACATGAAGTTTCTTCAAACTTGCTTTCTGATGATCAATATAATAAGCTTCTCAATTTGCTCTCAGATCAGAATTTTTCTGATAACAATTCTGTTAAGTCTCAGGCTTTACTAGCAGGTAAACTCTGTATGATGTCTTGTCTAGATTGCAAATGGTTACTAGATAGTGGAGCTACTGACCATATTTCACCAAATTTGGATAATTTCATTGATTACACTACTGTCAATGGTTCTGAAAATTGCATAACAATACCAGATGGTAGAAAAATACAGGCTCTGCATATTGGTACAGTTGATTTGGGAAATAACATTGTCTTAAAAGATGTGCTACATGTTCCAGATTTTCATTTCAAGCTGATTTCAGTGCACAAATTATGTAAAGATCTTAATTGTCAACTGATTTTCAATAATGGATCTTGTCTTTTACAGGACCTTTCTCAGAGCAAGAAGCCAATTCATCTTGGTGAGCTGAGAAATGGTCTCTATACTGTGGACTCAAGTTTCAATTCTACTAAGCATTCTCTTACTGCTAAAGCTACAAATGAAGCTCATCTATGGCATCTCAGGCTTGGTCATATACCTTATCAGCAATTGAAGATCTTACAACCTTCTTGTGATTTTACTTCTGTCAATGATTCTATTTGCCAAATTTGTCCATTAGCTAGGCAAACCAGAAATCCATTTCCTCATAGTACTATTAAAAGTACTTCTATATTACAGTTGTTACATGTCGATTTATGGGGACCTTACAAAGTCAAAACTCAGTTTGGTTGTACACAATTTGTCACTATTGTTGATGATTTTAGCAGATATACTTGGATACACCTTGTCAAGTACAAATCAGAAGTTGCAGATGTTTTAGAAAATTTTATTCAATTTGCAGAAAAACAATTTCAAGCTCCTGTTTTATGTATTAGATCAGATAATGCTTCTGAAATTTGTGAAGGAAAATTGAAGATATATTTCCAGAAGAAAGGGATAGTCCATCAAACTAGTTGTGCATATACACCCCAGCAAAATGGGGTTGTAGAACGCAAACATAGACACTTATTAGAAACTGCTCGAGCACTGTTATTTCAATCTAGAATTCCAGATCATTATTGGGGTGAATGTATACTGTGTGCTGCTTATTTGATTAACAGAATGCCTTTGTCAAGTATTAATAATCACACTCCTTATAAACTTCTATACAAAGACGAACCCTCTTATGATATACTGAAACCGTTTGGCTGTTTATGTTAAGTTACTACCTGCAAGGTTGGTCGATCAAAATTGGATCCCAGAGCATCTCCTTGTGTATTTCTAGGATACACACCAACTCAGAAGGGATATAAGGTACTTGATTTAGCCTCAAGAAAATTAACTGTTTCAAGGGATGTTATGTTTCATGAACTACATTTTCCATTTCATACAATTGCCAAAGATACATTATTGACTGATTCTACTGCTATTCATATACCTGCTGTTTCTAGTCCTAAATTTGATTTCTATTCTGATCTTGTGTCACATATACACACTTCAAACACCACACAGTCCACACAATCTCAATCTCAGTCTCATTCTACAAATGATTCATCTCCTATACAGTCCACACACTCTACCAATAATCATTCCATTTCACATTCATCTCAATCTACCACTGATCATTCTGATAATTCTATTCACACCACTGCTGATATACCAGTTCGACATTCTACTAGAACTAAACAACTTCCTGCATATCTAAAAGATTTTCATTGTCCTACTGTTCTTACACATCATACTGCTCTCTCATCTTTATCTCAACTTGTTGAACCTAAAAACTTTAAAGAGGCTAATTCTCATCCTTTATGGAGAGAAGCAATGGACAAAGAGATTGCAGCTTTAACTGAAAACAAGACATGGGATTTAGTACCCCTTCCTGAAGGTAAGAAAGCTATAGGATATAAATGGGTTTTTAAACTCAAGCTGAAGGCAGATGGATCCCTAGAACGGTGTAAAGCACGCTTAGTTGCTAAAGGATATAATCAGAGGTATGGGATCGATTATGAAGAAACGTTTTCTCCAGTTGTCAAAATGAATACAATCAGATGTTTAATTGCTCTTGCTGGACATAAGAAGTGGCCATTATATCAGTTGGATGTGAATAACGCATTTTTACACGGAGATTTATCAGAGGAAGTCTACATGACTGTTCCAGAAGGCATTCCAAATCCAAATAATCTAGTTTGTCGACTTCGAAAATCAATATATGGTCTCAAGCAGGCTTCGAGAGAATGGTTTGATAAATTACTTCATGAACTTACTGCACAGGGATTTATCCAATCAAAGAATGATTACAGTCTTTTTATCAAGAAAGTTGACAAACATATAACCATCATGGCCGTTTATGTGGACGATATCATTGTTACAGGTAATGATGTTACTTCAATACAAAGCATCAAGTCTCATCTTCATAACATTTTTAGTATCAAGGACTTGGGAATACTACATTACTTTCTGGGAATCGAAGTTGATTATCTTGCTAATGGTATTACTCTAACTCAGTCGAAGTTTACAAGAGAACTTTTACAAGATTTACCTTTTGATGTTTCTAAGAAAGCCACTACTCCATTACCTCAAAACCTAAAACTAACAGCTGATTCAGGTCCTTTGTTTTCTGATCCAGAACTTTATCGTTCTTTAGTTGGAAAACTTAATTACTTGACAAACACTCGACCTGATTTGAACTATTCAGTTCAAGTACTAAGTCAGTTCATGCATACTCCTCGTCTAGCTCATTGGGAAGCACTACAACATACTTTATCATATATAGCTCACTCTCAGAATCAAGGTATTCTTCTACAAGGATCTGATCACTTAACTCTCCAGGCTTATTCAGACAGTGACTGGGCATCCTGTCCTGATACACGACGATCTATTACAGGTTATGTTTTATTACTAGGTTCTTCACCAGTTGCCTGGAAATCAAAGAAACAGAGCACCATTTCACGATCATCTTCTGAAAGTGAGTATCGAGCTATGGCATCTGCAGCTGCTGATGTAACCTGGACAGTTCGATTACTTGAAGAGCTTGGTCTCAATCAACTCAAACCAGTGACTCTTCATTGCGATAATCAATCTGCCATTGCAATTGCCAAGAATCCGGTATTCCATGAACGTACTAAACACATAGAGATTGATTGTCATTTCACTCGAGATAAAGTCATGGAAGGCCTCATTCAGCTCACTTATCTTCCTACTACTCATCAACTTGATGATGTTTTCACCAAGATTTTACCAGCTCATCAGTTTCAAACATTATTGTCCAAGTTGGGATTGTATTCTAAATCCCCTCCCAACTTGAGGGGGGATATTGAGAATATTATACATAGAGCTTTACTAGCAAGTAACACAGTTGATTTAAGTTATATTACAGCTACATCAACGGATAAACATACATCAACGGATGATACATCAACGGATGATACAGCTGATCAACGGATGATACATCAACGGATGATACAGATGATCAACGGATGATACGTTCCAGGCTGGCAAGTTAGTTAGATCAGTTATAGATATAGGTAGCTGTATGTATAGAAAGTTTGTTACAATCTCTTCTATATAAGAGAACAAAATGTACAGATTGAACTACTCTTTTACATTTTTCTACAATATACAACAGTAAATACAAATCTCTCTACAATGTCTTTGCTTTCTTGTTTTCTTGCTTAATCTAGTTAGGATGAAGAAAGTTTACTGATGCTTTGGTGCTTACTAGAGTAGCGAGTCAAATCATTTTTCTTTTTGGGCAAGTAGATTTAGTCTTGACAATAATTCTGATCACTTGAAACTATATCATTATGATAAAACTTACTAATTGTACAACAGAATTTTCATGGTTGAACAAACTAATTAGCTTCTCAAGATGCACAAAAGGTACCTCGCATTATTCGATTTTCTCACTGAGATTCAGATTACACTTGCAATAAAACTTACAGCAAGTGAGAATATTGTTCTTCTGCAAGAAAACTCCCACTTATGTGAAAACATGATTTCAATACAACTAGGTCCGAAGGAATGATACACAAGAAAAGCTACCACCTTTATGTATTGATCTGTAGATGGAAAAAGTAATTGATCATTAGTAAAAAAAAAACACATCACATTATTTAGCAAAAAAATAATAATAAAACACATCACATTTAACAAATATCTAAGTGTTGGGAAGATATAATTACTCAACCGCACACGTCTCAACAGTCATTGCTGCTTCAGTTTACTCTTCAAATACAAGTAGTTCCTCTGAAAGTCTAAAATTGCCCAAACCAAGTGCCAGAAGCGGATCTCTGGCCAAAGCACCATTGGAGAGTACAAGAGGCAAAATGAACTCTGCCACAAAAGGAAATTGCTTAACCGAGTCTCTCCTGAAGTACGAATTATAATGTCAGGATCAGGTGTAACATACATATATTTCTCAACATCCCTTAAATTAATTAAACACTCTTCATATTCCTTCCCAATACCATTCAGTCTTAATAAGCCATATCCAGAACCACTTGCTTCTAACACACTTATTTCATCCCATTTTTCTTCACAAGATTCATGAACAGCATGTAACATCTCATCAGTAGAAGTGTACGCAATACAGATGGAAAGCACTGCTTTAGAATTGTCAGCAGTAGCTGCCATAGCCCTTTCAGCTGCCAACCTGACAGATTGGCTCAGAAGCTTAAGATTTCCCAAGAACCGAACCCTAACTCCATATTGGTTGACTATGCTCCCTTCTGTAACAAGCCCTTCAATTTTCTCTTGCATCAAATCCATAACTGATTGAACTTCTTCCGGACTTCTTTTAAAATTATCAATGCTGAAGGCGTAAATTGTTACATACTTGACATTGAACTCATAACAATATTTGAGCAACGACATAAGAGCAGAGAAGCCAACTCTATGTCCGGCCCCTTTTATCAATTTATTCTTCTTCGAGAATCTCCGGTTCCCATCCATTATGAAGGCAATGTGGTTAGGCATTGGACCCCTAGAAAGAACCAAAAAGATGCATTTTCTTAGGAATGCCATAAAATAAGCAAAATAAGTTCTTTGATCACTACTTTGTGTAACCATCCTGATCAACTCGTAGACAATAAAAAGCACCAACTGCAAACGAAATGAAAAAAAAAAAATTAACATCCACATATCCACTGAATTCGAGAACTAAAAAGCACCCAATTAGTTCAGACAAAGATACCTTAAACAAGATAAAATAAAATACCCAGTTAGTTCAGATAAAGATACCTTAAACAAGATAAAAAAAAATCACCCAATTAGTTCAGATAGACAAATGGTTCTAAGGGGACTTTAATCAAACACTTATCACACATTACTTAAAAGACTGCTTGTGTCTCATTATAAAGTGTTGAATACTAGAATAGTTAAACAAAAAATGTATCTGAACTCTAAGCAAAGATTTAATCAATCAACCTGAGAATTGAGATGGAATCTAGTTCGCGAATGTGTCCCCGCACGACCCACTAAATTTGTCGCTTGTAATTTGTAAATACAGCATTAACAATATTTTTAATATTATAAATTTAAATTAACAGTGTTACGCGTTTTAGAAATACGTATCACCTTGAAAATAAGTGTGAAATCACCATTATTTAATTTTTTTATAATTTTTTTATAATTTTTTTTTACATAATACCCATTTCTCAAATGCGTAATAACATTACCCATTTTGAAAATGCGTAATAGGTTGGTATTTTTGGCCAAAAAATTTAAAACCGATATTTGTGTAATAAAATTTTTAAAAATGGATATTTTAGGCCATTTTCCTTAAAAAATTTATGAATTTCAGATTTTTTAAATTAAATAATTATAGACGAATGTGAATATTTATTTTTTAAATATTTACATACGGAATATAATAAAAGTGAATCATGCTCAATTTTTTTTTTTTTTTGGAATATAATGATGAATGAGAATGAGTCTCCCCACCAATCTAGGCAAGGAAATTGCACAAATTTAGTAAGAAATGAACCAGTGAAAACTAACTAGTCGATCTCCATAAAATTTACAATCTTTAATTCGTCACCCCTATTTTAAATGATTACACTTTTTTTGATAGTTAGTATTAATTGTACATCTAATAATCTTCATATCATTCAGGTTTTTTTTTGACATGCCTATGAACATCACTAAAAGTTCAATTATTATGATTCACAAAAAAAACATATCCGTATACTCATCCATTTACTGTGCTTATGAAAAATAAATTATGCATTTGTTAATATTATAAATACATAATGTATATTATATTATAGTGCATTATTTTATATTAATTGATAACAAAATTTGTTATTGTTAATTCATTCAATTTACAACATCACAATATTGTTTTCTTTAGCTCATAAAAATTCTTATAAGAAGACGGACAACTTGTTGTTGAGATATTGTTGCAAATTAAGATTAAATTAACTATATATTATTCAAAACTAATTCTTTAGGATACTCATGTCAAGAAAGTTTAGTTTCTGTAACATGCCGATATTTTTTTATTTTTTTAATATTTAGTGTTATCTAATATTAATGGATGATTATTAATATTTATTTAGAGAAGAAGGAGAAAAGAGAAAAATGAGATAACTACTAAGTTCTTTTTGATGTATAGATAGTTGTACTTTGTTTAGAATGTATAACTTATGATTCCAGTGGTTTTGTTGTATATAAATTAGGTTTTCTTGGATTGAGATTCTGAATTTGTAATTATCATTGACAATCATTAGAGTTTAAGGTACAGATTTTGTGTTATTACTTTTGTTGCATTATTTCACTCTTTTCTTGTTTTCGATCTTTTGTATAATCTGATTTTTTATAAAATTCATATCCAATTCATTGTTTATTGGATTGTTGTGATTCTAGTCTCGTTAGAAAGATAATTTGTTCATCTTCGTATTTTCTTCTTTAAGTTTTCTGAAGTTCTATTAAATATTTGTTCAATAATTATGAGTAATACCAATATGAAAAGCTTGTTTCGACCTGTGTGTTTTGTATTTATGTTCTACTACCCAATTTTGTGATTTCGGTGTCTTAAATATCAAAATACAACTGTGATTAGGTCCTGTTTTTGTTTTTTCGGTTCATATTTGGTTATTTTCTGAATTCGTTATTTGTTCATTTTCGATGAGACTTACCATTCTGGAAAGTTCTCGGAATCACCTTCGATTTTCGAGTTTTGTACTTTTTCAGTTGACTTCATCTTTATACAGTAAATTGGAATTTTATCATACTTGTTAGTTCTATTTTTTATCATCATTGGTCTATTTTGTAAAATATTTGTGTAGGTGTTCTTTGAGTAAGTGTTTTCGGTTATATTTTGATATATGCTTTCAAAGATATTGTAAGGTCTTGTCTTTTTCGAGTAAGTTATATGTAAGTTATTTAGAATTTATTATGACTTGGGAGATGTTTGATTTTCGTGCTTATTGCCTTGTGAGCCTGTCAGAATTCGGGTAGCATTGTGCTTATTGTCTTACGAGCCTGTCAGTATTTTGGGTATCATTGTGTTTATTGCCTTGCGAGCCCTGTCACATTTTGTAAGATTTCGGGTGGTATTTGCTTCGTGTTATACCATGTTTGTATGATATCGTTTCCCATGTTAGTAAATAAGTTATTTTGAATATTATTTGTAAGTATTAGAGTATGATTATATTTTATCGGTTATGCTTATGATTATGTTAATATGATAATTATGCGTAAGTGATATAAATATTTGTTAGAGTAAGTTTATTTTAATTTAAGAGCATTTGTTTTTATATTGTGAGTTGAGTATATATTTTCTTATTCGTCATGTCTCATTGTTCTTTGTTCATATGTTCAGTTTATTCGTAACTTTGTCAGCTTAATTTTTGTTCAGCTTTTGTATTGCTTCTGTTATGCCTAAATCTGGCATAATGGCTAAATTGATTTAATTAGTTAAATTGATGGTTCGTAATCTATGATGGGCCTAGAAGATGAAGATTGGGTCACTAAAGCCCACTATTGGAATCAGCCCAACATGTCTTGGCAATAACACCTCTGTTACAGGAGCGCCTCGCTATATAGCGCCTCGCTGGCGATGCCTGCCAGGGGATCGCTTCGCTTTTGTATCACATCCATAACCTACAGCGAGATCATTATCTCCTCTTCTCTGGAAGGCTCATGGCCAGACCCAAGGTCGCATGAGTAGCTAGGCACAGGGATGGCTTCGCGTGGCCAGGCCTCTCAAGGTCGCATGCAAGGGCCCTGATGGATCTTTCATTCCAAATCTATCCGTTCGAGACCATGGGCTTCTACAGCTGGATCATGGATCATGGATAGGGTTGATGACTTACTGCCACGTCAGCCCTAAACAAGTGGGCTTGGACTTTGGCTTATCTCTTAAAACCCTAGCCCGCCTAGGTAACTTGTGGCCCAAGAACTACGTCAGGCTTGATCCCTATAAATAGGGTACGTAGGCACCTTGATACTGAGGAGAAACAGTTTACCTGCAAACACCTATCAAGCTCAGTCACATCTAAACACACAAACCCAAATCCTTGTTCTTCTTTTGTTAGCAAAATATCCGTATTTTGCTCCGATAATCCAGCAAACCTCCAAAATATTGTTATACAATATTCTCCCTATAACAGCTTCATATCTGTATATGAGCACTTCGCACAATGTCGTTTCTTTGTTTATTTATTATTTTTCCCGGCAGGTGATGACTTTGAGAAATTTATTTATTATTTTGATGTATTTCATTTGGTGGGATGTTAAAGTTTCAAAGACTTACTTTAAAAGAAAGAAAAAATTAGTATTTATGTAAATATTTAATATAGATTATGCATGTCAGATCTAAAATTATATGATTATCATACAAAAATAGAAGCTACGGATTAAATGTTGCTTGTGAAAAAATGGGGTGCAAATTAGACATAATTATATGAATTTTTATAGAAAATTTCGCAAGCAAATGTATTATTAGGCAAGAACTCTACACTCTATCAGGGGCTGTTGAAGAACTGTTAAGCTTGGACTTGGGTTTTGGCCCGCTTGCTCCTTAGTTTCAAGACATTGAGATCCTTCATGATGAGCTTGATCCTGTAAACTTTGGACCTGCTCATGTAGGTGGCAACATGCATGGTGGTTACGCTTTTCACAATGATATGATGGATGCTCCAGAAGTGGTAGATGTGCATAATGTAGTGATGGAAGAAGTGATTATCAGGATGCTATCAACAATGGCTATCCCTTTGATGCACAATTCTGAAGGAACTTCAGCTCTGCAGAATGGTATGGTTTTAGTTTTAGAATCCCCAGTATAGCTGTCATATTTATGCTTATCATAGTTAGTTTGGTCCCAGTAATTTGCTCAGTAGCTTTTGCTTAGTTCGAGTTTAAGGCTTAGCTTGAAGTGCCATCCTTTTAGTCTGTTATGTCCTCCATAGTTCTTCCATGTGATTAGGATTTGGTGCCTTTGTTTAGCTCGGACTAGTGGAGGTTTTTGTAAGCCTTTTGGCTCTTCAATTTAATGAATATTAATTGGCCTTCCGGAAAAAAAATGTATTATTTGAAGCTCTAGTTGAAATTTTACCAAACAATGGGGGTGTTTGGGGGAGCTTATTTCCAGAATAAGTCAACTTATTTTAAGTCAATGTTAGAGATTCCTAACATTCCAACTTATTTTCCAACTTATTTTTGCAACTTATGAAATCTCAAACATACATTAAATACAACCATAAAAACAAATTATCAAAATATGAAATTTTTACCCGAAAATAAGTTATAAGTCCGGGCTTATAAGCCCAGCCAAACACCACCAATGTAAAATAGTATACTCGCAATGGTTTCAGCATTTAGTTTCTCATTATATCTGCTTGGAATACGTTTTTTAAGCACAAAAATCTCCTCCAAAATATGTTAAGTTTCCACCCCTCTGCCAACTCTTTTCACAATAACAAATACATGTAAATATGTAAATACAGTATCTACTATAGTTACAAAATGGATAAAATAGTAACATCAATCATCTTGGCACTTAATTTTCTCTTGCACAGCAATGGAATTTTTACAATGAGTGATAGCAGATTGTATTGCAGCTTGCAACTCTTCCATTGTGCTATCACTAGTTGAACAACCAGGCATAGCTCCAGCTGCTATAAGAAGTCCACTATTTGTTGGAGATGTTCTCATGGAAGCCGGTGCTGAAAAGAGCCCTCTCCTTCCTCTGAACTCATCTTGTTTTTTTCTTGAACTTACACTCCCCGGAAACGAATAAGATTGATTATGAAATGGCTTGTTTATCGACTTTCTTGATCCTCGAAAGTGCAGTAATGGCCTTAACATTCTCATGTACTTCTTAAGTACATCACTTACTTCAGATTTTAACTTCTTTTTTTGTCTCTCTTGGTCTTGTCTTTCGCTCCCTTTTTTCCGTCCTCCAAAAATTGAGAAAGATTTCGACTTTACTCTGCCTGTAGTAGTAGTAGTGGTAGTAGTAGTGTTACCGAGTTCTTCAAAGTTGGTGAATTCTATATCATCATTCGCGCTGTTTTCTTGAATAATTTGATCATGATCATCGAAAAATAATTCCGTTATGGGAAGAGTGAAACTATCTAAAGAGTTCGTAGAAGAACGAGGGGAGACCGGGAGGTGGGAGAGGAGGTGCAGAGGAAGCAAGTGACCATGGAAAAAGATGTCATCAGCAGGAGAAAGATCAACAGCTGCCACAGGAGGAGAATTTATCGCAGACTTGTTATTATTTATCGTGTTGGATTGATTTTGTTGGTGGAACGTCGATATCGTAAAAGAAAATTCATGAGCAGGGGAATTCGAAGAAGATGAAGGTGGTGAAGCTGATGCAACTAATGCTGGTAACTCACCAATGTTAGATTTGTTGCTATTCTTTTGGAAATTCTGGATTTCCATTTTCATGTAACAAAAGAAAGATGGGAAGTGGTGTAGTTTTAGATAGTGTTGGAAAAATGTGTTAGGAGGGGAGAGGGATAAGGAGATGAGGAAGCAGTGGAGAAAGTTAGGAGACTGTCATTTAGCTAGCATGAGCTTCAATATAAACACGACAAATAATATTAACGAAAAAAACCAATCAACTTTCAAGATTTTTGCGCTTTAACCATTGAACAATTTTTTCACCATATAAAACCAACTAACTACCAAATATAATGGAAAAACTTTAATCATGATTAATATTTAAGGACATGGTGTATATGTCTAATCAATTCTTTTAAAAATTTGTACTATGTATTAAATAAAAGAATTGAACAATTAATTCGAAATCGGAAGTATGTAAACTTTTTTCCCTTTTATCATTTGAATTTAAAATAATTAATAATTAATTTACAAATGGGTATGTAACATTTTGTGAAGTTATTTAGTAAACTAATTTAAAATTACCATTAGTTGAAAAAGTTCAACATAAATTATAAAAAATAATCCGGTAATTAAGTTGATTGTTTGTGCAACTCATTACATTTTAGTTTATAAAAAATTGATCCGATTTTATTAATCGTTAACAATAAATTTTAGTAATAATAGTAAAATTAATAATTATTTATGGTCTCATTACTAAAGAAGTTGAAAAATATCAAAGCAAATTTTCAAATTTATTTATTAAATAATTTTAGTTTCAAGATGTAAAATAAAAATTACTATGATTGATTTTCTAACAATATTGTTAAATGTTCAATTAAATTTAAATGACTTGAAAAATTAACATCATCTTTCTTTAACTACGATTAGAGTTTTCCAAATTTTCTAGTAGTTCACTAGTTTTATATACTAAAAAAAGTGTTGAATGGTTAAAGTGTAAAATAAGCTATAGTTGATTGGTTTTTCCGTAAATAAATCTTATAAATATTTGTGAATAAAATATGAGGGTTTGTGGTGGGTATGGAACCAATATTTCAAGGTGTGAAGAAAATGAAACCAAAAATGTGGGTCCTTGGTCAAATCGACTTACTGGTATGTCCCATAAATTGTAGTAGAACCGTTTGTCAAAAAAAAAAAAAAAAATTATTGTAGTAGAACCGTGTACTTAAAGAATCCCAAGGTCTTTTCTCAATTTCTTTCCATACACTGCAATTTAAGCGAGTTAATTTGGATCGTGAGCGAAGCCAGCAAACACTCATAAGAGGGGTCAAATTTTTTTTTTTCATCAACACAATAAAGTATCCAATAAATTAAATATACAAAAGTACTAGTCAAACACTTATAGTACCGCTTTACGTTCCTTCAAATCACGAAACCCATCTGTAATTATTGAATTGGTACTAAAACTTTTGACTATTTCCCTTTTGATATAGATAATCATACAATGATGGAAAAATCCATCACTCATCTTGTTCTGGAACTTTGTTTTGATGATATTCATTGAAGAAAAAGCACGCTCGGTAGTAACCGTTGAAATAGGTAAAACCAACACCAACCTTTTTTTTTTTTCCTTGAAAAGAGGTGATAATTCAATACTTAAAAGCCATACGGCATCTACAAGAATGATCGAAACGATCAAACATAGAACATGATGACACGCTCGTCTTCATAATCAAAATGAGACAAATAAGCATATGTCTGAATAAAATGATATATCTATAAATACTTGCTCTGCGCTCAATATCTTCTCCAAAATCCGTTTGAGCTAACGACCACAAATGAAATTCCGCACAAGCTCTTATCGTTGAATCGAACCAACTCTCACAAAAGGAGAGAAAATCACACCTCTCACCAAGGAGAGAACAACAAAACTCTCACCAATGAGAGAAATCAAACTGAACTTACAAAGAAAACTAAACTTACAAACAAGCCTAAAAATTACCAAACAACTACAATCAAACTGGAAAAATAACAGCTACGAAAATTAAAGCTCGATGAACCAAGATAAATTTTTAGATCTGGGAACAAAACCCACAAAAAAACCTTAGGATTGAGATCTAAGAACTTGTAGGCCAAATCAAAAAAGGCTTTTAATCCTTAGATCCGATAGCTTTAATCCGAAAAAACAAACCAAATCTTTCCTAAAAAGGAAGATTTTTAGGGAAATCCAAGCTTTAAACCAGAAAAACGAAAGAAAATAGATGGATGGGGCTTTCCCATCCCTCTATTATTAGATAAAAGAAAAAAAGAAGATAGTTGTTTTGTATAAAGTGTGTGTATACCAACACCAACTTAATTAATCTATAAACAAATAGATAAATATCCAACTTTCTTGACTTTACCAACCATCGGCACAACTCAAAAATACTAGACAATCTAGTAAATTCACATTTTGTAATTTCACTCTCAAAATGATGTAACTGAACTCTTAAGTATTCTTTTTCCACCTCTGTGAAATCCTCTGGATAATATTTATGCACTAGTTTATATATGTCATCCACTTGAAAGCCTTTACACCATTCTCTTGGATATAAAGCACAACTTAAACCAAGCAACTATACAGATTTTTCATTAAATTTGTGGTTAAGTTCTTGTAATTGAGAATCAATGATAACATAAAATATGTCCATTTGATAATGATGCTCAATAGTAACATTATCTAATTTTGATTTGTTTATTTTTATTTACTTCTAATTTTGAATTTTTTTATAAACAAATGTGGATTAAATTTAATAAATAATTTATTTTGAAAGGAATCTAATAAATATTAATAGTGGAAGTTTAATGGACCAAAAATTTAATTTTGTAAGGACCAAGTTTTTATTTAGCAGGGGCCAAATTTTTTTTTACCATAAATATATAAGTAAAAATACAAATTTATATAAAATTTTAATATACATTACTAATATTAAGACAACCCTAGGGGGGCCATGGCCCCTTCCGACCCGTATGAAGCTTCGCCCCTGATTTACATGTCCTTTTTTTGTATGATTTTCTTTCTGAGAATAGTGAACCAATAACCTTTTGATTCAGCGATATTTTTTCCGTTTTTTATGTTGGAGTTCGTTGATAATTATCGAGTCCCCAACAAATAATTTTGAGATTGATGTGATAGTAAATTCTAAAGACATCCGCGGTAGGAATAATTTATATAAATATTCATCAACCATATGTGACGAGCAAGTTGCATAACTAAGAGCCTTTTTGGTTCCGGCTTAAAATTCGGATTTAAAATGATTTTTGATTTTAAATTAAAAGATAAATATTTGTGTAATAAGTTATAAAATAAGTTAAAATTTAAAAAATAGCTTAAGATCAGAAGTTGGTAGGAGTTATTTTTTTGAACGACTATTTTATTTTGATGATTTTATTATTAGATAAAAGTTAATAACCTCATTCAAATTAATTATTTATTAATTTTTTTTATTTTAACATTTAATAATTCATAAGTTATTCATAATATTAAATTACCCAGACTTAAAATTTTATCATTTATTTATCATTTTAAGTACTTATCATTTTAAACAACTTTAATAAATTTAAGTTTAACCGAACGAACTCTTAATCTCATTTAGAGCTTCTTCAGTATAAAAGAGAAAAGAAAATGAGTACCAAATGATTTGAATAAAGATCCACTTAATACAAATACTTTCGCCTACCAAGCTTTCTTCTCGAGCACCGAAATCAGGCCTGCAAGGGTTGTCTCAGTTGGTTAAAGAGAGACCATCTCACCTCTTGGTCACAGGTTCGACTCCCATGGGAGGCGGATTTGTGATTATGCCATCCTGGAGCAGAGCCTGTCGCACTTATGCGATTTGCCTTGGTTCATGTGGTTTGCAGGCTATTGCGTGAACTCATGGATTTACCCAGAACGCACCCGAAGGGTAGCGGCTGCGGGTTCCCATGTTAAACAAAAAAAAAAAAAAACACGGATCAGAAAGCTACACATTCACAATACACCTATATAAGCATGTTATGATACATATATAAACGCAAAGTAAAATTGTTTAAAATTGAAAGATCCATATATCCAATATTATTTATACGTACATATATAGACATACAAAATATTAATAATTCAAAAAAATGACATGCATGCACTCGTTCGAACTTGTGCAAAACGAGCTTGATGAAATGAATTATGCATATTTGGGTCTCCACTCTTGTCTTTATATGCCCAGGACCGACAATCTTGAACTATTTTCGGTGCTATTTTGAAAATAAATGTGTTTATAATATCTTTTTTCACGTCTTTATGTATTTTTAATTTTTTTATTTGTTAGAAAAAATTTATCCCTAAAATATATCAATTTTTCAATGTTCTCATTCATTAGCATAAGAAACGTGACCTTAAGACCGGCTCTGTATATGCACAACCATATAAATAATGCATTCAATTACATCATATAATGCAATAATTATTCACATCGCCCATTAGACAAATTATCGAAGACCCTCCTCTTATACGATCTGATCACGGACACCAAGATTAGATATGATCATTTTTAAGCTTGATATTAATAGTTGTTAACTATACTTAGTTTCTTGTCAAATCGGTGTTAACATATTGCCAAGTATGATAAATCAGGTTTTCTTGTCTGTAATCTATACTATTATATAAAAACTAAAACATTAAAAATTTTGGTACCGGTTTTTTGGTACCTATTTTTTGATACTTCATGAATTTATTTATTTAACCTTCATTATAAAGAAAAATAAATATACCTAAAATAAATAATAACATAATATAATTAATAGTAATTAGTAATAATGACATAATATAATCAATGGTAATTAGTCGATTGCCTTTTTCACATTTACTTTTAAGTTGAAGATATTACCTTTTATAAACACCTAAAAACATCAATCGTATCATATCCTTCGATCATTAATATTTCCTTTGGAATTAAAACATGTTACCTTTTTAATTTAAAACAACATTTTTCACATTAACATAGTAAAAATAATGGTAATTAGGCGATTGTCTTTTTCACATTTACTTTTAGTTGAAGATATATTATCTTTTAATTATAAACACCGAAAAAATCATATCTTTCGATCATTAATATTTCCTTTCGAATTAAAACACGTTACCTTTATAACTTAAAACAAATCTTACAATCATTAATATATACTTGAAAATATCACACCAAAATTTTTAAGAAAAATATAACACCTAAAATAAATAATAACATAATATAATTAATGGTAATTAGTCGATTGCCTTTTTCACATTTACTTTTAGTTGAAGATATTACCTTTTATAAACATCTAAAAAGATCAATCGTATCATATCTTTCAATCATTAATATTTCATTTCTAATTAAAACACGTTACCTTTTAATTTAACCATTAACATATACCCGAAAATATCACATCATATTTTTCAATTATTAATAAAATATATTAAAAATCGTAAAGTTATTTATAATAAAGAAACATTAGTATAATCAGTAAACATGAGTATATTAAATTATATCAAATTAAAAAAATATTATATTAAAACATAATTATAATATTAAATAAAATCATCAATATATATATATAAAGGAGGATAGCGGGAGTTTAGGTGGCGCTCTAATATCGTCTCAATCGATTTTTCTAATTTTCTAGAATTTTGAACACTAATAAATATAAAAATATTAATTAGCATATTTGAAGTAGAATAGGTGTTCGAATTTATAAAGGAGAAGAGTTCGAATTTATAGAGAAGACATATGATTAGAAGTTCTATTGGAAGTATAATAAGTATTTATAAGGCATACGATTAAAAGTTCTATTGGAAGTAGAATAAGAGTTCGAATTTATAGAGAATAAGAGTTCGAATTTATAAATAAAAGTTCTACTAGAACTAGAGTAGGTGTTTAAATATATAGAGCAGACATATAATTAAATATTTTATAGAAAGTACGATCTTCTAAATTATATATTTTTTATATAATTTAATTATACTTATATTAGGAAAATTTATTCATAAATCCAATACTATTGTCATGAAAAAAGTCATCGTATTTAAAAAGAAAAGAATTAATGTATTAACATAATAAAAGAACAATGAGTAAAAGAACAATCTCATGCAATCCAATACTATTGTCATGAAAAAAGTCATCGTATTTAAAAAGAAAAGAATTAATGTATTAACATAATAAAAGAACAATGAGTAAAAGAACAATCTCATGCAGGAATCCTAAATAAATACATGAATATCTATAATATAAAGAGAAAATAAGATGTGTTTTCATTTTCTAAAAACTCCAAAAAATTTAGAAAATCTAGAAAAAGTATAAATTGGAATTCACTCTATTTTTTAGGTTTTGATTTCAAGAAAAAAAATTGTTGTGTAAGATAAGTATCATCAATAATATGTAATGAAGTTAGAATTTCGATCCCAAACGAGAGCGGCTCGAAATGTGTTTAACATGAAGACGGCTCACTATAAAAGATTGTACTAGCTATTAAAATATCATATGATGTTATAAATTTTATTTTATTTTTAAGATTTGATTTTTATGGATAAACATTATCATACAAGTAATATATGTAAAAGTTAGGTTTTTTGTCTTAACGAGAGAATGAATCAATAGTAAAAATTGTGTTTAACAAGAAAGCGGTTCATTAGATAAGACCGTATAAAAGATGTTTAAATATATAATTAATACATAAAATAAAATGTTTTATTTGAAGTAGAATACGAGGACGGTGGAGACGTCTTATACGATTTTTTAAAACTGTACATCTTTTTTCCTAGAAATCCTTTATTTTAACTTTTTTATACAAGTTAATTATACTTGCATTACAAAAATATATCCATAAATGCAATATTATTTCCGTAACGAAAAGTCTTCGTATTTTAATTTTTTTTGATATGTTAACATAACAGAAAGACATTCCAATGCGGAAACTGTAAATAAATACAAGAATATCTATAATATACAGAAAATATAACATGTATTTTCATCTTTTAAAACTCCATAAATATTAGAAAGTTTAAAGAATATAAGAATTGGAATTTACTCTCTTTATATAATGAAGTTAGAATTTCAGTTTCAAATAAGCAGGGGCGGACACACCATATGACCAATGGTGGCCTTGGTCCCCCCAACTTGTTCACCGGTACTATATGTTATAGGCTGGATACTTGTAATACACTAAGCTGGCCCCTCCCATCTATCTCCAAATAAAGATACAAAACAAAATTAAGACATAAACTTCTGAGAGAAGTTCACTTACAAGTTTACAAAGAAAGTAAAAGTGCCAATTTAAGACATCTAAAATCACTCTCTTAAGTTGCTTCACCTCATTTGATATGATATTTGTAATATACTGATATGTTACTAATATATTTGTGTCATAATTTTTTTTGGCCCCCCTCGTGTTTCAATCCTGCGTCCGCCCCTGCAAATAAGAGTGGCTCGAAACGTATTTAACAGGAAGACGGCTCGCTAGAAAAGATTGTATTAGCTATTAGAATTTGATACTGAAGTCATAATTTTTTTTTATTTTTACGGTTCGATTTTATAGATAAAAAATATTATATAAGTATTTATAATATATGTTAAAAATTTGGGATTTCAGTTTTAACGAGAGAGCGGCTCAATTGAAAGAATCGTATTTAACAAGAAATTGATTCATTAGAGAACATTATTTAATTACTAAAATTTAATATTGATATTATAATATAACGTAAATGTATTGAATTTTTTTAAAAATATTGTAACGCCGCCGCGAAGCGTGGCTTTATCAACTAGTTTATAATATAATATAAAAAATCTGTGCATCACACAAGTTATAAGCTAGTTAATAGATAATTAGCAATAAAAAAAAATATTTATCTATAGATTTTAGTACAGTACAGAGCAAGGTGAGTGGGGACGAGCACACGTGTGCTTCGCGGGATTTTGGTCCCATGCGTTTTAGAAATTTGTTTACGTTATGGTCAATATTTCTCAAATCATAGAGGCATTATTTGAGTGGAAGGACTCATCTCCTACCCTTTTTTTTATAATTTGGTATCCGGGCTAACTTACACGTACCTCGACTAATCCGGAGGGCATACTAACACACTCATATCCCCAAGCATGATAGCTCACTTAATCCCGGAACATCCCAGGGAATCGAACTCATAACTTCAAGGTAGTAAGTCTTAAGCGCCACTGTTCGACCATTTAAGACACCCGTGAGGGTTTCATCTCCTACCCTTAACCTTAATCACCGTTTACTAGAACGGAAACGAATAATTGTTGTAACATATTTTATTACATTGATTAATAATACGTGATTTTTAATCAGAGTATTCATTTTTATTTTGATAAATGATCGTCTTTCATATTTATTATCGACGTCAAATATGTTATACTTGATTTTATTGTGATAAAATGCTGACAATCATATGTTGAGAACGTGAGCCTATTATAGTAATTGCGTATGTGATAGATCATAGAACGAAGGAGAGGATAAGAAGATTGATAGACAGTTGGAATTAACATGGAAGAAAATAAAGGGATGGTCCAGTGCTTTTTTTGTCTCATTTCACGTTGCATTGCTTTCTACCTTTCTGCAAATGACTCTTTCTGTCTGTAGTGTAGTTAGTGTTTTGAGAAAAAAGAATATATATACATATATCTGGGTGGCATGTACCAAAAGCCAGAGAAGAAGAAGAAAAAAGCATCGTCAAACAAAGGATTTGCGGGATGACTGCGAAATTCTTTGTTTTATCCATGTTAGAATAGAATGATTGAAAGAATGCTCGGTAGAGCATCCCAGTGGGGTTGGTTAAAATAATTGGTTAAAATAATAGAAAATATTGATTATGTAAAATTTATTGAACCTGCAAGGCGTTGTGCTTTGATGGTACAGACTGTATTGATTGACTATATTTCAAAAATAGTATGTTATTATTATTTTAAGTTATTATAAATAAAATATTATTTAAATATGGTAAGAGATGATGTTGAATTTTCTTATAGGTCTCTAGAAGTTCGATAAATATAGCCAACATCAGGAGGTTGGCTAAAAATATAGATAAGGGAAATGATCCATTGGAGTTGATTTTTTTTTTTTTACATAATTTATATAATTTTTATTTATAATATGTTTTAATTATTTTTTGTTAATGGTTCTACATTGTTGAAGATGCTCACTCTACATATAGGACATTGTCACAATCACTCCTAGGGATTGGCATCAGGGCACTTCGGGGCCGGGGAGTGCTATCCCCGCCCCCATCTCCGACTTCAAACCCGATCCCCGTCCCCGACCCGATCCCCGTCGGGGATTATTTTTTATTCCCCGTCCCCGACCCAAACGGGTAACGGGGATCCCCGCGGGGAATCAGGGAATTTCATTTTAAACAAAAAATAACATATTAAACAATTTTAAACACTAAGTAGTGAGTTTGAAACAATTTTTTAAGCACTAAATTAAGATAAAAAAATATTACTTAAATAAACAATTATAAATAACATGGAAATGAAGTTATTTAACTACTAGAAAGACAATCATATAAGAATAAAGTATCATTTTGTTTCCAATATAAAGTATTGAAAATTCGTATATATTAATATATATTATATATATTATAATTTGGTGAAATCGAGTCGGGGATTGAGAATCGGGACGGGGTCGGGGATCGTGCCGGAGAGACATAAAATCCCGGCCCGCTCCCCGATTTTTTTTTAAAATTGTCCCCGCTCCCCGGCCCGTACCCGAAAAAATCTCCGATTCCCCGCCCCGTTCAGTGCGGGAATCAGATCAGGATCGGGCGGGCCGGGGTGAATACCCATCCCTCATCACTCCCCACAATAGAAACCAATTCAAAAGAGTGATTTGTTTGACTCTGAGCCCTGTCACTAACAAAACAAATAACCCTACAAGTGCTTCAAGAACCACTTGTCTACAGATGTAACGAAGAACAAATGATTTTATAAATTATCGCCACTGATTTCTCTATTCCGAATAATTACCTCTTACATGATAATGTTACATGAAGAACTTTAATCGGAACTGAGAGCTCTTGTTAAACTCCCTAACAGAAGAATTGAGTTACATATGTGAAGGGCTAGTATACTACTATTTTGTACATATTTAGAGAGACAAACATATGATTCGTTTTTCAACTTGTTGAGCCTCGTATTCTCAAATTGAGACAGGCGTACCTGATATATTAACAGCAATCTGGATTACTCTAGCTACAGTGTAAAATTCTATTTCTGATCTCTGACTTGCGTATTAAAGCACAGTGAAGATTTTTCATTAGCCTCAAGGTTTTTATAATTTTGAACGCAAATTGAATTTCTTGCAAGAAACCAAGGAGGAACACTTCTTTCTACTTCCCTTTCCCTTTACAATTTAGCTTCAAAACAATGGTTGGTTCTTTGTGTAATGTACATGTACTCAAGTTTGGCTATTCGCTTCCACTACTGTATCTAGAATCTGAAAAATAAAAAAACATGACACAGCAATGTATGAGGTTCCAAACAACAAAATGTAGAATTAAGTATAGATATTAGAGGTTACCTGAGGGTCTTCTCCCTTCCATGGCTTCTTTCTTTTCTTGGCAACTTGAGCAAAGAAAAGGACCATCCCAGGGTCGCAATTTTTTTGAATTATCAGGTCCCGCATGTATTGATATTCCCTCTCCAGGTTTCATTTCCACTTGACAAACGGCACATATGAACAACTTAAACATGTTGCAAATTGGGTATTTTGTATCCAGTCTGCAAGTCATCATTTTGGATGTAAAGCAACCGAATATCAGGAAGCATGTAAACAAATATTATTTATAATCCCAAGAACCAAAGAAGAAACTGTAAGTTTCTTGTAAAGACATAATGCAACTGAAAATATCACAAACCTTTCCGAAAGATTTGCAGATCCTTCTTCTACTAATTCCTCAACGACATCAGGTTCACTGTACTCCTTCTCAGGAGCGGACGATGACTCAGAACTCTTCTTTTTTAACATAGACTTGAAAATTCCCTGCTTCTTTGGTGGTGCTGGCAAAGGAGGACTTGACTTTTCTGGGGGTTGTAAATCTATCACGATGCAGGTTGTGTCATCTCGAAGTCCTTTATACCCTACAGCCTCCTGCTTATAGGGGCAAGTTATTGAGAACAGACTTCTAACTAATTATAATTAACAACAACAAAGTTTCTGACAAGAGAAAAGCATTTGCAAGCATATACCTTAACTATTTGTGAAGCTGCAGCATCTGGCGGCATTCCACGACAACACTCAAGTGCCGTTTCAGCACTCAAAGCATCCCAGACACCATCACTTGATATAACAAGCCTGCCACCACTCGAGGAGAGCTTCAGAAGAAAACATTAACAATGTTATGCGCATACACATTCACAAATCGATAATAATTAAGCACCTTTAAAAAATTCACTTCTGAATTGCATAAAGGAGAATCTTAAACTCGTGCCAATTTTTTTTAATTTTAATTGACCTTCATGCCCATGATATATGGCTGTGTTCATGCAGAAAAATGATTAAATCTGGGTTGGATATGGAAGGGGATAAATCATGGTCAAAAGCCTTCACAGCATATGACAATACTAATTCGTTATATAGTAACAATGGAAGCATCTTATACAGGAAGATTAACCTAGATCGGATAATATAAATAATAAACTCTAATAACATGACAGCAACAAATTTGAGCCAATTACTTCCATGCAAGAACACAGGGAATTTCAACATCTAAAATATTAAACCTTATTAAATCTTCGAACCCCAGCTGCAGTCGGGCTTAATTGTAATATTAATTCATGCTAAAGGTTTAAAGAAAATGATTAATATGTTGGGGGTTAATCCTAATGATTATTCTAATTTAAAATACACTTAAATGCTTCAACTAATCTCTAAATGAGAATTTGAATTCATTACTAACAATTCCCTGATTCATTGATCCGCATCATGGGTACACATAGGAGATTGCCTCGGTCTTTTGTTCATTCCTTGTTTCATACAATAATTGTTTCAGCTATTTCTATCCAATATGGTCATGCTCTTCATCTTAATCTAATTGTGTAAAAACATGTGTTTCAAGTCTGCAGACAATAATAGTATGAGCGGTAAACAATATTAATGATTGTCCCAACTAAGCAATCAGGAAAGGTACCAACTACTTTACAATGGAAGCTGTTAGAAATAGACATTTAAACAATCTCTATGAAAGGAGTAAGAAAGCTAACAAACCTTCACTTGTTTTACATGAGGAACAGGAACAATGAACTCGCCAACATCCATATCTCCAATAGATCGTGAAAGGCACAGGCCACCTGGCCAGCATCTCAAAGGACCAATCTGCCATAATATTATTTGATAGATTAATACCATCATATGTATACGTGTGTGCGTGTTTGTATGTGAAGTAAGTCAGATGATAATAATCTTGTAAGATATTGTTACAAGTGTCTGGAAAATTCAGTGATTCTCTTTCCACAGATTTACTCCACATTAAATTCTAGGATGTTAATGTATATTAATGTGAATGACTGATTTACGATGTTACACCAAATTCCAGGGTATCATTCTAGATGCAATTTATATCATCAATTTGCAACAATGATGTTGATTGTTACATCTATACCATTGTTTTTGGACAAAATGCTTGTTGACCACAAGCACAATCATTTTAATTTTTCTCTGTTATTTTATAGTTTGATTCACTATAGGGCGTCAAGTACTTTAGTTGGAAAGAAACAAGATTAGAAAAAAAGTACTTGAAGTAATTAACAGACTAAAGACAACTGCAAAAAATAAAATCAGTTGTACCTGTGTGCCGCCACCAGTATTAAGTCGACCAACCTCACCTCCACATGCAGTGATACGTTCCCTCCTGCTTCAATAAATTAGAAGTTACACATACGGCCATAAAAGAATCAGTGATCCAACAAACTGAAAGTATGTAAGCATACTCTTCTTCATTGGTTTCAAGTCTATGATCTGCTGAGAGATAATAAATATCCCCTTCGGAAGATTCTAAGATGCACCGGGAATCACCAACCGATGCTACACTTACAATCAGTCCTTCGATTATCATAAAGGTAACAGTTGTTCCTGAAGTTTGAGCTGATAACCAACAACAGAATAACTTAGTATGTACAATAACTAAGTACTTGTACAATATACAAGTACTTCAACAAACACACAAAACTTGACAGGAATCAACTAGACAAATCTTAAACTGGTTTATTGCATCATATAACTATAGTTGTGGACACGGATCACAAATCATTTATACCTTTTTCTTGCAGTTCCTTATCTGTTTTCACAAACCCTGCAACCAAAGCCCTCGGCAGTGCTGCAACCCATTCTTCCCTATTAAGATCTGGCGGAATAGCATCCAGGACATTATTTAGGAGATTCTCCTTACTGTATATAGCAGCTGCAGACCCATTGTGGCCATCAAATAGCTGCAAACAATGCTTCGTTATAAAAGAGAAAAGAATGGAAATTGATGAAGAAGACGGCTAAGAAAATTGTTGCATGGTTTCTTGATAAAACCTTCCTAACATTACATTAAAGGAGTATCGAAAACAAGCAAATCCAATCCTTAAACATTGAAAAACAATAACTAGGAAACAATCTTACTGCAAAAACATGAAATGTGGTAACATCGTCTCCTAGCTTATGTTCACATTCCGTCTTCCAAAATGTAAAGTCCTCGCCTTTCTTGCTATGGTTAGCCTGACCATACGATATCTCGAGTTTGTCAACCTTTTCACTATCCGATTCGCGTTTAAGAAGCACAGAAAGTGGAACGGATTGATGCTGATCACCCTTATTGGAGGACATTCTTGTTCAAAAAATCACACTATCCACAAATCAAAGAATGTGCCTCCTCTTATCGTTCCATTCATAATCCAATCAAATCCTAAACACATAAATCACATAATCAACACCTCCTTGAAAAGATAAATCCTACAAAACATCAGGCTACAATCTTGATAAAAATGCATTATTCAACATCTAATTATATATTAATGTGACAAAATATTCAGTGCTTCACGTTACAATAATTACATGCAACAGGAAAACAGATGAATCAAAATGCAGATAATTTAACAAGACAGAAATTAGCCAAGAACACAATCTTGCATACAGAAATTCCAATATAAAAAGACACAAATATTTAAATATTGATGCATGGAATGAATATAAATTTAGAGGGGTAAGGAAGGAAAAACTACATGGAAATGTGAAGAAATGCAGAAAGAAATTGAGAGAGAGAGAGAGGAGAGAAAGTATTGATTTTGGTAGGAGGAGGGAAACAAAAACGGAATTGGAGCTGCTCGTCTCTTTCATTTGCCAACTAATTTCTGTCTTTTTTTTTTTTTTTCTAATTTTAGAATTATTTATTGTGTACAAGTCAAGTAGATAAACCAATAGGCTTCAATTTTTGTGTTTTTCTAAAAAAGTTAATAACAGAAGTTTTGTTGATTTATAGTAATAATGATGCGTGATTAGATGATGGGCAATGTATTTGACATTTAGAAGAAAAATAGATAAAAAAAATCAATTAATCATATTCGGATAATTTTCGGATTAACTCAATCGAGTAATCACATTCGGATAATTTTCGGATACGACTATGCGGTGCATTTGGGTCAAAGTGTGAGTAGGCCGTGACGAGCGGAATGTGTACTGCAAAACGCAGCGTTTTCAGGTTGTCATTTCATCCTTTCTTTTTTATTTATATTTTTAACCATCCCAACTTGTGCATGTACCTACTTTTCTTAAATTTATTTTAATACTCGAAAAGATAAAGAACTTTGCTTTGGTATTTATTTATAAAAAATTATGTTAAACGAGTAAAAACACACCCTTTCCTGTAGGCTGTTTTGACAATTTCTTTCAAATTGTAATTTTTTTTTAAAAAAAACCAGCACCCATTTGTTTCTTGATTTTTTTTAGGGAAGTTCTTTCATCATAAGACGTTTAATTTTAGATTACTATTTAAATTGATTGCAAAGTTAAGAATTGTTGGGTACCAATTTAAACCTACATAACAATGGACAAGGTAAAATGCATTTTATCTGTATATTCCTTTAAAAGGGAGGACATTATTGCATTGGCCAGATTCCTCTTATTGTATGTCTAATACAGTGAAGTGATGATCATCGTTCCCTCTATAAACACCACTCTGTATTTCATGGTATACATTATAAATTACAAGAAAAAAGAAAGCTGCCACTAGTTCAAACTTCGAGACCAGAGCGATACCTTTGCAGCAGCAGAAAATTTGCATATGAAACCTGTCCGTCCATTCAACCTGAAACACCACACCAGTCCACAATGCTTTTATCAAAAGATTCATGATCCACATTCTGATGATATTTATGCAGTTCCGAAGCTTCTCTAAAATATATGAACCGCCGATATTAGAGCCTTGAGCGTCGAATGCACTTGATGGGATTAAAAGGTGAACTTTTTCTTGAATAAGAGGAAGGGGGCTTCAAGAAGGATGATGGCTTTATATCCCAGTTTTCGACATCTGTTGGAACACAGACGTCAAAGAGAGCCTGACCAAGAATACCATGAGCCTTGATGACTGGTGGCTTTGTCAGAGTGACATAACGTTCTTTGTGTTCATCATGTACAGACCCAAGTACTTTATCCCCGTGATACTCCACGGAGTTTGGCACAAAGAAGTGGTCGTTCAGCTCAAGAGCAACTCTTCTCTGAAAGGTCTGACTTGAGCTCACTGATGCATCCCCCAGGTGTGGGGCTACTGACTCTGGGACCTCATCCTGTGTTCCTCCAAAGCCCATCTTTTCTCCCTCGAGTTGTCTAGTTCTTCGAGAATACATAACCGCAGCCTTCTCAAGTAGCTCTGTAACAGCTGCCTTGTAGTCAACCGGGTAACGCCGATAATGGCCTGTGTGACATTAATTCATTAGATAGTACATCACATTAGCATGCAGATAGAAAATCGGGTTAAAGGAACACATGACGGCTAAATAATCCAAATTATAAGAGTAATTGATCGGAATCATTCGCAATGCATAATTAGGAGACAGGCAAGGAAGACATCTGCCTGACAGTCTACTAAATTGTAGACCTAGAACTATACACTTCTTCATCTTCAGTTACTACTTTCTGGGCCATTCTTATGAGGTGAATTTTTATTTTGAGATTCTCAATTCTCACGGCTGAGAAGTGATCACCTGCAACACTACCTTCCTGCCAACAAAAGGCCTAGTGTGTCTGCATTATCACTAAAAGGCTCGAAGAGATTACCTTCTCTACCGAGGCTTTCATTGTAATACCTGTAGATGAAACCTTTTTCCTTGATGCAGGGTAAAAATGAAATACAGGGTTTCGTGGACAGCGGATTTATAAAGTTATATAGAGCAAAAAGTCTTCAGAGTCCTACCTACATGAGAAGAGCTACTCCACTTTACCAGTTTAACATTACCACCGAGGTCTTTTAATCTTTGAGCAAAATTATTTATGGTTTGAAAAGGAGCAAGGTCATCGTTCTCGGAGCACAAAAAAAGATACGGAGCCCCCATTCGCTGCATGATAATAATAATAATAAGCTACAAAGGTGGAAAAAGTTGAAACAATTTTATATAATTTTCAGCCTGAGAGATGCTTACAATTGTAGAGTACAGAGTTTGCCAATATTCAGCACGAAGCGATTCCATTTTGTAAAGGAAGAATTTATCTGCAGTATACTTTAAGCTATGGGCAATCCAGGATGCTATAAAAGGAGGACGCGATCTTTTTAGAACAGTTGGATGGAGCACGAATTTTGTGCCCAGATCACTAGTGAAATCTACTGGAGTAGAATCAAAAATTTGCCCAGAAATGCAATCTCTGACCAGTTGATATTCATCCTACACAGAAATGACCAATTAATTAATAATAAGGTCACCTTCCAAATAAAAGTTCATGGTCATTTCCAATTTCAGTATATACTATTTTATCACAAAACACTCCGTCTTATTGTAAATGCAGAACGTTGAACTCCTAGAGCAGAATAATTTAAAAGCAACTAATTAGTGGGTATATACTAGAAAAAGCTGATTCTCTAAATATATGTGCACAATTATTTGTAGGAAGGTGGGTACGTATGCAAGAAAAAAAAAAAGAGGCATACCCGACTGGCCTGTTCTGCACAGTTCTCCTCAATCATCTACGAACAAAAAAGAAAATATTAAGATAACCTTTACTAAAGCAAGCTCAGACATGCTAAGCTCCTCTAACTATCCCTAATTGGTGTTACAATTCACCATCACGCAGCAAATTACCTGAAGAACTTTGCACATGCATGCTTTGGGTCCACCAGAAAACGATGCAAACACCACAGGGCATGGCCGTAGTTTTAACTCCTTCATGTACAAAATAAATTAGAGTCAAATAAAGTTAACCAATTATCTTCTACCTATTCAAAACTAGGAAATGATTACAATTTCTTCATAATTTAATAGTAGACAAAAAAACTTGAGTAATTCCATAAGGGAGCCGAAACATGACTTTTAAGATAGTTGCCACTATAACTCTTAATATTAGTTCCCTTTCCAAAATCATATCAAAGGAGAAATTATTCAGAAAAGTCATTCTCATGCATAATGTGAAATGTGTAGGGCTACCTCAATAAGCTCATGGAGAACTTCTGAAGCCAATGATGTGCCCTTCTCAGGGAAGAACCTGCATATAGTGTTAACAATAATCACATCAAGTCAAAACATCTGAATTTTCAAAGAAAATGAAGAACGGAAGAAGCAAACATTGAATAAATAAAATTAATAAGACATAAATATGAAGCATCCTAACAATCTGTATTAGTTATCTTGGCCTGAATTCATATCCATGTTACAGTGACCATTTATAGAATTAATAATTTGTTTTACTCTTACCACCCCACAATGTGATCAGTTCGGTTCTAAAGTAAACCATGCTCAAGATTGGTGCAGTTGATTTGAAATTCTAAGGTAATGCACAGTCGGTAGTTCTCTATACAAAAATTACAACTCTTAGCTGCATATATCAAAATGAAAAAAACGTAGATACTTTTTTCCATTTTTTTTTTTAAAGTGGATCTAACAGTTAAATTCACAATGAGTCATCTGTAAATGGAGAAACCGATAAATTCACTAATCATTTGGGGAAAAATTTATTACAATGCCACTACAGTTCTTCAAATGTACTAATTACTACTAACCCCCAGCTTTGAAATTCGATATATGTGCACATATATATCCATAATCACATCACGCGGGTGCACGGGCGTACACACACGCACTGATTTGAAATGTTGTCAACTGCCACTAAATTTAGACAACTCAAATTTAGTGGGTTGCAGTTACTACAGCTACCGAGAGAAAAAAGTTGTTTCATCATAGCGACCCTGCGTGGAATACAATCATAGGTCTAGAAAATACAGCAGATGAATGATGCAATCACCACTAAGTAACCTAGACGTGTCATTTTTTGGAGATGAGCTCATGGAGAATGATTTTGACTAGCAACAACGAAAATCACGTCATTTCAAAAAGTTTCTATTAGAAAGAAAGTTAAGAAAGGCAATTCATGAAGTATTATTTGATCATTCTGCATCAAAGGCTATAGCACAAAACCTAAGAATTTTATCTACTAGTTGCAACAAAAGATTTTGAGATCTCTGATTTGTAACAACCACTAATGAGGCAAGACCACAGCAAAAGGTAAGATTTCCTTCCAAAACTCCTAAACCGTGCACATTTTTTTTGCATCCCCCAAACCCTTCCTCTAATTACATTTAATACCAATCCGTAGACTTAGCAGGAATGTAAACTAAGCACAAAAGTACCTCAACAACCACATCCACCAAACCAGAGTTCCATCTTACATAGTGCATGTTTGGCTAACCATATAAGTCGACTTATATGGCGAAATCCCGTTTCCAGCTTATTTAGAATGTTTGGCAAAATAAGTAAAAGCCCGTTTTTAGAACTTATATGGGATAAGTTAAATGTTAAGAAGTCCTAACATTCAACTTTCAACTTATTCTTATTTCTCGATATACGCAATATGTAATATCTTTCAAATCTTCAAAATCATATATCTTTTGATTCGTTCATTAAAAAATTGATATGTATATGTCAAATTTCTCTACTCATCGAGATCTATCCATTGATATCCACTTATATATATTAAAAAACAAAAATTTTAAAAATATTTTAAAAAGTTAACTTATAAGTTCTAATTTACCAAACACTCTACTGACTTATAATTTCTGATTTACCAAACATTCTATTAACTTATAAGTTCTGATTTACTTATCACTTATATGATACTTATCACTTTAAGTTATAAGTTGCTTATTTTAAGATAAGCCAAACAGGCCCATAGCTTCAAAGTCATTACTTAATACTAAAACAATCAATCTAATTGGCAACTAGCACATAATACCCATCAGCATTTTAACTCAAAAACTAAAGCAATCTGATGCCCTTAAAAATCAAGAACAAAAGGGAATTCATTTAATCATATCTAAGCTCAAACTGAACAAAACCTATAAATTACTAATCACATAAAGTAAACAGGAGAGAGAGAGAGAGAGAGAGAGGGCATGAGAGAGAGGGGGGAGAGAGAGAAGAGGGAGGGAGAGAGGGAGAGGGAGGGGGGAGGGAGGGAGGGAGGGAGGGAGAGAGAGAGAGAGAGAGAGGATGACATACATATTCAAGAATTGGGAGTGACAAACAAGTGAATTCCAACCAAGAGAAGCATAAAGATCAACATAGCTTTTAACATGTTTCTCTTCACTTGACATCCAAGCATATATTACTACTAACCCTTGTACTTTTTCCCCTCTTTCTCTTCTTCCCCAGTAACATCTTCCCCCAAATCCCCACATCTTCACAACTTCTTATCACCAACTTACCTATATAAGTTCTTGAAAATTATAAAGCATTAAAAATCTCATCTTTAATACATAATCACAATTTTGAGGAAATAAAAAGAGGGGAAATGATAATGATGATGATGATGATGCTGGATTGTGTTTGTTAGAGAGAGAGAGAGAGAGAGAGTAAATGTTAGATGAGGAGGATGGGCAGCTTGCCTCTCAATATTTTATACTTTTCATGTAACATTTCTCTTTTTTTTTTGGATAAATAAATAATTCAAAAAAGTACTAATTAATTTCTGAGTGTTTTTGTAATTATGTTATCATTACTTTGGTTATTTGTGGGCTGTATGCTACTACTATAAATGGGTCACTGAGATTGAATAATTGGACACTAAATTAGGCACAACATTTTGATATTGAATTATATGGTTTATATATATACTGGTATGGTAGTATTTCACTACTTCCCATTATCATAATTAATATTTTATTTGGATCTTGTTTTGGATCGTGCTTCAGGTCTATTTTCATTTTGCAATAGAGTTGGTAACAAGTTTATGTCTCCTCCCATATTTATTATTATATTCATTTATATTATATTAGGCTTTGAATTGTTTAGGACTTGTATAAATCTGATTTTTTTGACAGGTATAGGTATGATTTTTTAAATTTAATGCCCGAATATGAAGACTTGTGATGATATATGGTTACAAGTAAAAGCATCCAACTTGGCGATAGTTGTAGTCTTGTAGAATGTTTAAATAAAATAGAAATAAAAGTAGGCCAAAGTTTACATAAAAGTGTAGTTAAAGTTGAGCAGATTAGCAAAAATTAACATATAAGTTTTGTTGCTTCATTTATATATATGCCTTGATGAAATGCCATTGAGAAAATTAGATTTCAAGTTCACAAACGCAACCTGAATTAAAGTGGCTTGCAATACAAAGTTCAAGTAGCTAGAACTCCGTTTCTAAAGAGATAAAAATTAAACCAGAAAACATCACACTCGAACCAACCAATAATCCCAATCGAACTGATGTACTAGATCCTTCAAGGCCTCCTCTACTAAACCACCAGTATAAAATGGAAATTTCTTATTCCCCTTTTCAATTGTAGGGTAACTAGTTCTCCTCACAATCCTTCCATCATGATCAAACGCAACAAGACCAACACCTCCTCTAAAAACACTATGCAACAGTGTGTATTTATTTGATTTCAAACGAAAAGGACGATGCCTCAACCATGGCACAGTTCCAAGAGACTCACCATATGAGGATGCCACATACTCATATGGGGCGTGGATCACTTCAAACTCATCATCTGTGTTCTTCATTTTAAGATACCTTGATTTTAGCCTCCGCCAATAGGCGGGATACCGAGTGGCCCAACCATTCTCGATAAGAAATATGATTCTCTTCCCCATAAGTTGTGATAGCTTGACCTGTAAAGTTTAAGGCAAAAGTAAATTGCGTCGTGGAATTAAAACTTATAGGACAATTGACATAGTGAAGAATGTAGGGAAGAACCCACCTTGGACCCATCTTCTTGGGTGAAAGAAGTTTTTGGATGCAACAACATATCCAGCTTCAGTGTCTTGATATACTCATACTCGGACTTCAACTCAGCAGCTCTCCTGCGGGAGAATGGATATGCTGAAATACCAAATTTCTTCAAAATGTCGACGCCATACGGTTCAACAAATTCTCCTTGCGGTCCAATAATGACAAGCCTGGGATCTGGGCCTGGCCCCTCCAAATCCATGGGATAATTAAAAATACGCTTCAAATACTTGCACCTCGGGTCTTTGAATGGGAGTGCCAACCATGGCATTTTGTTGAATTTCTTCCAAAATGCATCTTCACTTGCAAACTCACAAGAATCAAACGCGTCGTGCACATACACAAGAACGACTTCAAATTTTGATTTATCAGCCAACTGTTCATAGGCTGACTGAATTGTTTTTGTGAGGTCATCCTTTGGAAAATCTTCATAAAAATACAAGGCCACGACCTTCTCTTCAAGATCACGAACAGGAACATTCTATCAAATCAAGGAGGTTGAAATGAATATATGGAAGAAAACGTAAGCGAGTGAGTGTGTGCAAATGGACTATACGTGATCAGTTTTAAAAGAACAAAATTATTAAATGATGACCTACGACAACAAATTAAAGGCATACCTGATTGTCTTTGTTAATGAGGTAATCACGCCCAAGAGACGTCAGAAGTGTTGTAATGGAGGGATGCTTTGACGTTTTCTCATCTTCAAACATAAGGCGTTCCACTCTTTTGAGGGTGAAAGGATAAGCCCGAGCTCCATACCAAAGAAAGAAGTCATCGGCCTGACATTGCAAGACCAGGCCTGTAGGATCAACGACAACCGAGACTGTATAAACATCGTAGACAAAACGTGAGAAGGGAAATCTTAATTTTATTTCCAAAGATTTCTGGGATGTGATATCGGAGAAGGGGATGGCAGTCCACGGCATGATAGAGAACTTTTCTTCAAAACAATTTTCGAGAGAAGGATTGAGCAGTGTTTGTGGGTTGGATGGAAATTTACCAATCTTCACTCCCACGAAAACAACCTCAAAACCACCATTGGGGTGCAAGGCATTGTACGTGTCGACCAAAGATGATACGTAGAGCATCAAATGAGAATTCCAAGGAACTAGCGGGACAAAATGCAAGACAACCACCTTACCTTTCAGGTGCTTAGCCTTGACCTACAATACAATAAAAGTAAAAAAACATGGTGTAACAATATTAATATAATGATGGAGAGTCTCAAAGGATGGTATAGGATGATACCGGACGATTGCGATCATTGTAAGTGATGAGAAAATCCCTGTGTTCAGTGAAGAGGATATCTGATAAATTAACTCTGTCTCCGATTTTAAGTTTAGGGAGCTGCTTCTGCTTCTCGTTATTCTTGTTAATCTTCCTCTTCTGACGATTTTCCAAGCCCGAAGTAGATTCACTAAAATTATCGTAAGCATCATTATCGTCGTAAGAATTACTATTACTAAGCCTCTTCCTTTTTCTGGGTAAACTCATAATGCCTAACCTCAATCCTCTCGTCATTGATTTCATATTCACCTTCGCACTAGGGTTTGACTCCATTCTTCTTCCAAAGATTAAATTCTGTCGTTACCTCAATATATTTATGCTATTTATACTTATTAACATTTTTCTTTTTCAGTTTTTGGATAAATAAATATTTTGTTATGCTACTACAATATATGGGCCACTGAGATTGAAAAATTGGGCACTAAATTAGGCACAACATTTTGCTGTTGAATTATGGTTTTATATAATTTTGGTATGGTAGTATTTCTAATCATCATAATTAATATTTTATTAATACTTATTAAATAAAAAATTATTATATTTGGATCTTCTTTTGGAAACCTCATGCTTTAGGTATATTTTCATTTTTCAATAGAGTTGGTAACAAGTATGTCTCCTCCCATGGATTTGTGATAACCAAATTTGTAATTGTTAGGAATCAAACCCCCGAATTTGTGATAACCAAATTTGGTACCTTGGTAATTTAGTACTATTGTGTACCATTAAAACATGATCCGAATTTAGTAATAACCAAATTTGATATTTTAGTACTTTAGTACGTATCATTAAAATATGGTTTTCCAAATTAATAAAGATTATAGATTAGGTTTTGAATTGTTTGGACTTATTAATATGATTTTTTAAATTTAATGTCTGAAGACTGAATATGAAGACTTGTACAGTCGCCGAGGCCGGAGAAGATTCATGTCCTTCTTTTATAAGCGTCATAATATAAGGTTTAAATCTATAAGTTAACTATGTAACCATCTGGTTGGTTAGCATCGATTAAAACAGGGCTCTCAACATAAGAACTCGAAACAACGGGATAATAAATCGGAAAAGACATGGAAATTGAACATAAAACTAATAAATGAAGGATAACGGGAATTGATAAACTGAATTGTAACTAAAAGGAAATTACAAGGAATTGAAATACAGAATTTAGATGAAAACAATACAATTCAAAATGATCATCATCTTCGGTGTTGTTCTCTGTGTGCTGATCTTCGTATATATAGAGTAACATGGGAGAGTAACATAGGAGAGTAACATGTGCTGAAATGGGCTTCCCTTAATGGACTAATGAACCAGCCCAATTGTTATAATAATAATCATGTGTCCCAGCTACAAGGACCAGTCCATTGGTTACAAACCATCCCTCTTAAAAAAAATTCTTGTCCTCAAGAATTGCATTTTGAAAAAGAACTTGGTAGCACCCATAACTGCCTGGATCAAATATGATTGTAATAGCAGTAAAATACCAAGTAAAAGCCATTCTTATCATATTATGTGCCATAGGAGCAAGTCACTTGAGTATTTGATCAAGCTTCTCTTTCCAACCATGAGCAAGGGGAGCATCAAATATTGCCGGATCTTTGATGTAAGACTTAAGACTAATCTTCAAGGACAATTTTAAGCTTGTTGGTAACATGTAGTATAGATCGTCTCGAGCTTCCTCTCCAACCAGGTGTGGATAGCGAAGTTGCTTCTCTATGATAATTACCACATTTGCATAATGCAAGGCTCGTGCTGATCCTCCAACCGTGCTTTGGGGAGCGTAAGTCATTAACCTATTCTGAGGACCAGATTTTGAATTGTTTGCCACAATACCCTGCAAAGATCTACTGAAGCATTCTGATTGATTAAGATTACCTCTCTTCACTCCACTAGCAATGCTACAACAACCTGAAACTTGACTATTTCTATCATTATGTCCAGCAGAATCATCATCGTTGTCAGCTACCTTTGATGCAGAACTACTCACACTGAGGCACTCCAACAGAAGCCTTCCTGGACCAAAACCACATGCAAAATGATTTTCTGTCCGAAACAGTGCCACACCACCACGCTGTGAAGCAACCTGAGGACTCAAGTTTAATTCTTTTTTATCTACCAAACCTTTCTCAATTAAGCCCGAGTGATTATAACTGTAAGCCTTACTCAGCGTTCTACTAACTGGACCAGAATTCCCAAATGTTACATCAATTTGACCTGATTTGATCCCACACTCCTCTTTTAGGTGAGCAGAGCTTCCATTTGAACAGAATTGCGCCCCGAAAATAGCACCACTGGCAAATTCTCCCCTCATAACAGGTCTGCCAAAGACATGACAAATTCGCACAAAAAGTGTGCACACAGTTCTTGCTAACAACTTGACTACTTTATCATAAGTCTGATTCCAAAGTGAAATATCCTTGAGATGTCTCACATCTTGCTTCTGACAAATCAATTTTTGTTCAAAAGCCCTTCGACTTTCTTCATATTGAACTCGCTGAAACTTCTTTATTGCCTGCTCCAACTCGCCAAAAACCTCCATTTCCCCATATAATTTCGCAGTCGAATTCACATATTTCTCCATTTTCTTGATCATTCCATCCATATCCTTCACCAAAAACCCCATTTCTCTCACTTCAATCACTCCCCTCACAATATCCCCATACACATGCTCAAACTCTTGCAATGCAGACACATAACACTTCCTCCTCAATCTCGAAACCACCTCAACGACTCGGTTTAATTCATCGAGCTTTTCAGCCAATGCAAGCTCTAGAAAATAATCTTCATCATTTGATACCAAGGCCTTTATGCCATCAGAATTAAGAATCTCACCTTTAAATGAATTTCCAGGAGTACAATGAAAGTTGATCTGTTCCTTAAATTCCGAAATGTGGCCACAAGCTGAAATGACACTCATTAAAGTGATTTCTTCTAATATCAAGTCCTTACTACCGATCATATTTTTAACAAATTATTATCACCTGCTGGCTGTCTATTACGTACATCACCACCAGGATCGAAGATAAACCATTCCTCACCAATATTGTTTCCATTCTGCTCGCAAGATTCTGTGCAGCCACTTCTCTGTTCCCCAAGGTTTATTTGTGAAATCTTACTTTGATCCGTGACAGATCTGGTAGCAGTTTCAGTTGTCAGTGTCATATTAGTATTAAGGGCCACTCTTTCTGTGTCATGCCCTTGCACTTGACCAACTGAATAGTCAGCACCAGCAGGTCCCTGATCTGAAACTGTACCATTGTCCATACTAGCAAGGACATGAACATGCTCCTTCAATTCAGCATACATTTGAATTATATTAGAGTCGAGTTCCGTGGATATGATTCCGTTATTCGGTACTGTAATAATCTCTTTACCCATTTGAACACTCCCACCAATCTCACTATCCAAAGCTGTCATGTGTTCAAACTTGTACTAATTCTCTTCAAGATCATGGGACACACAATCAACAGAGTTTGTTGTCCTTGTATCAGATTCCAAAGTTTCTTCTACTGAATCAGTTTGATCCTTCAATTTCCCTTTCCTAACATCAACCTCAACCTTAGGAAGCACCTCTCCAGACAACTGAAATATAAGACGCTTTATCTCCTCCATTTGAAGTAAAATTCTATCGGTCGTCTGGATGATTTTATCTGTACCCTGAGTAGTAATATCCAGTGCATCTCCACTCACATTCTCAGCCAGGGAATTAGGGTTTCTCACAAGAATTTCATCAAATAGTTGAGTCTCAACCTCAACATCATCTACAACCAATTCCTTCTGTACTTCAACTACCTTCTCCACCAATTTACTGCCATCACCAATAATAACATCCGCTTCACTAATCTGTAATGCCTCATGACACTCATACTTGTCCGAGGACATCGACAGACTAGTAGAACAAGGTGTGGTTAGTGGATGTGTTGATTCAATAGCGTAATATAGTTGACCAGTGGAAAGAGTTGTATGACATGTAAGCGTATATGGCGAAGCAAAAACTCGTTTAGAACTTGTATCAAATAGCTTATAGGCAGGTAACTCAGAAGCGTATGAAATTAAAAAACCAGTAGGAGGTGGTTCGGGTGGCTTGTATTCAACCTGACAATAAATCGGAGGAAGACTTACCGGATAAAAGCACGGTGAAGCAGCCATCATATTCGAGGAAGGACAGCTCTGATACCACTTGTAACCATCTGGTTGGTTAGCATCGACTAAAACAGGGCTCTCAACATAAGAACTCGAAACAACGGGATAATAAATCGGAAAAGACATGGAAATTGAACATAAAACTAATAAATGAAGGATAACGGGAATTGATATGAATTGTAACTGAAAGGAAATTACAAGGAATTGAAATACAGAATTTAGATGAAAACAATACAATTCAAAATGATCATCATCTTCGGTGCTGTTCTCTGTGTGCTGATCTTCGTATATATAGAGTAACATGGGAGAGTAACATAGGAGAGTAACATGTGCTGAAATGGGCTTCCCTTAATGGACTAATGAACCAGCCCAATTGTTATAATAATAATCATGTGGCCCAGCTACAAGGACCAGTCCATTGGTTACAAACTACGATTGTGATAAATAATAATATCAATTGATGAGACGGAGAGAGAAATATAATTAAACAATTAGGTGATATAATAATAAAAACGACCAGACACAATAAAAAAAATAAGAAAACAAACCAATAAATCAATGATCAGTACATAATAATACTACATTAGTAATGTAATTTGTGATGATATATAGTTACAAGTAAAAGCATCCAACTTTGGCGATAGTTGTAGTCTTGTAGAATGATTAAATAAAATAGAAATAAAGTAGGCCAAAGTTGGGCCAGTTAAGCTTTTGAATCCGTGCGTACTAACCAACGTAACTTAGATTTCAAGTTTGAGAAATTATATATTTCAAGTTCTCAAACGCAACTTAAGAGTGGCTTGCAACACAGAGTTCAAGTAGAGCTCTGTTTCAAAAGAAGTGTTCTTCCAAACTGCGATGATAGTAGATCACATATTTGACTATATGAACAGCCTAACAATAAGGATATCTTAAAATGAAATTTAACTAATCAAGAGCTATGGAACAAAAACGAACATCATTTTACATCTATACTTTTATTAATGTGAAAAGCCATTTTTAAATGGCACGATAACAAAGTATCAAAATACTAAATTTGGTTAACATTTTATTCGAGGTTCGATTCCTTCCAACTACATAATCATACAAAATTTATTTATTTAATTTAATTTTTTTAATTTCACCTCGTGTTATAATTTAATAGTGTTTATTTGTTATATACTTATATCATACAACAATTAATTGTGTATAAGTACATATTCAAATAATATTTATTAATTACTCCCTCCGTCCTTTCGATTTCTATCATTTCAAAATAGGATGTCTGGCACGCATTTTAAGTTGGATTTTAAGGATAGTTTCATAACTTATTTTTGATTTTTTTTTTGTATAAAAATAGAACAATCCTATTTTTATACAAAAAAAAGAAAAGTTTAAAAATAAGTTATTGAACTATCCTTAAAATTCACCTTAAAATGCGTGCCATAAAGTGACAAAAAAGTGTAAAGAAATGGATAGGACGGAGGAAGTATATTTTTTTCGATAATTTAATATTATTAATATTTTAATATCAACTCGTGCTTGACTCATGGCCATGCTTCGCACGGGTTATCAACTAGTTTAAAATAATTTACACGAAACACTTGTATGTTGCAGATATTATTCATGTTTACATCCTAAGAAATCTAAGAGAAAAACTTATTCATCAAGGACATATATCATGTATCTTGAATGCAACTTTCTAACCACCTTTAGGGTAAACCTTTAACTAGGACACATCAAGCATCAACATATGCAACTTTCTAACCACCTTTAGGGTAAACCTTTAACCAGGATACATCAAGCATCAACATATTAATAAAGCATGTTCGAACTTATAGCAAAATCTTCCTCTAAAAACATTTGAAGTCGTTATAATGTAATGTGATTAGTCCTCGAACACTCCTTTGCACCTCCACTCATTTCCACTGGCCACATTACAACCACCATTGTTGTTGCGATCATCACCTCGAGAACTTGGACAAAAACTCCATTGGTGTTTTGAGTTGTAGTAGGGGATTTATGATGGAGGGCGGAGATAATGAGGAGGAAAAGAGTGTTGGGAGGAGAGGAGGGTGAAAGAGTGCATATATAAAAGAAGATAATTCGGTGGCAGATCCATTGTGATCAGAGTGGATGAAAGGGTTTAGTAATTTGTATATTAGATTATCAAAATAGCTAATAATTAAGGCCGCAAATACAAGAAAAGAAAAAAAAAATGCAATTACCTCAATAAAACCATTGCTGACTTGTTACGATTTATAGATTTGTTTTTAGTAAACCAACAGTGGGTTTTCCTGAGCAAATTAATTCATAGGTTCGGTTCCTCCGAACCTCCAAACCCAGGTCAAAATATTGAATTTGATAAGAATCGAACCTATGACCTCCCTATACATATATCTTTATGTTTGTATGTACAACCACTACACCAAATCCCTTTTAGTGACACATTTTAAGATCATTAACTGCATTCTTGAATAACTCCTAACTACATTCTATGCAATTTTTATTTATTATATACAAAACTAAACCAAATCACATTTTGTAACACATTTTAAAATCATTGACTACATGCTTGAATAATCCACTTACCGCTATCAATGTACTCCCTCCGTCCCATCCATTTGTTTACATTTCTGAAAGTTTGTCTGACACACATTTTAAGGTGCATATAAAATATAGTTTCGTAACTTATTTCTACAATTTTATGATTTTGAATAAAAGTAGAATGTTTATATTTTTATTCAAAAAAATAAATTTTAGAACTATACTTTATATACATCTTAAAATGCGTACCGGACACTCTCTCAGAAAAGTAAACAATTGGTTGGGACTGAGGGAGTACTATTTATTTTATAACATATTCATTGACTATAATTTTGATTTTGAGGGGAATTAAATCCATGACACCTACATACTCAAAAAATTTATATCCATGTATATTTTATAATTTATTATGGATAAAATCATTGGAATATTTTTTCCTATCTAGAACATTTTATATATATATAAATAATACTTCTATATATAAATAGGAACTTAGGGGTCAATTGTTGCTTTCAAATCATGAATAAATTACATTATGCATTTCACATTTTTTCTTTATATAAAACCAAATATTGTCCCGCTTAAGCGTTACACAGAAATATAAAACAAAGCATAGCAACCAGAATTATAATTTGAATGTCACGATCGGATATTGCATAAATTCTGTTTCCTCACAACAATTACTGCGAAGATATGAACAATCGAAGATATCAACAGTCCAACCCTACGTGATCACGAGTAATTTATAAATATTTGTAATCTAGAGCATGCCCGTGCAAGGCACGGGCTACAAAGCTAGTTCTAGTTCAAATAAAGCCTCAAAAGGTAAATGCTTAGTTTTAATCCTATACACACAACTAATCAACTATGTTCACTTCTGTCATTAGTGGCAGTACTTGTTGAAATACTTGGAACTCATACACATCATCATAGAAAACATATTAAAAAGCTTCTTCTTTCTCCTGAGAAATCTTCCATGTTGAAAAAATCATGCCTCTTGAACTTTTCCCGTCTAACAGCCATGTACAAATTAAAATTAGTATAGAACAAAATACTGATCTCATGCAAATAATTACCACTACCTCCCGGTAAATCTTTGAATAAAACAGTAACAAGGTGTCCTAAAGACTTCTTAAGTCGTCGGCAAAGGTACTGGAAAAATCTTATGAGCATTGAGCAGAATGAAGGAGATTATCATGAAGAAAATCCAATGATTGAAATGACAAAAAATTTACCAAGTAGCCCGGGGTAATAAATGAGATGAATCCCCTGCATTCACATCAATTTAACAAATTAAACCTTCCCATTTTAACACATCATCACCTACCACATCATTTTGGAGAAATTTTTGGGAAATTTTTTTGGTCCCTAACATTACTTTTTTTCTTTTTTTCAAAACTAATATTCTCCATGTCAACAACACCATTCCAAATGATGTTGAACCCCGCCCACCCGTTAGTTGTTGTCGATTGTCCCAGAAAGTCTTAATATTATATTTCATATATTGAGGGGGTTTTTTTTTACTCTAATCTTTTGAGGGTTTTTTTACTCTAATTTTCTTGTGATCAACTCAGGAGTTGAACTTGAAGCTAAAAAACCAAATTATGTTATCCCCGAAACTGGCGAGCTAATTCGTATCTCTCAGGTTTATAGTAGTTTAATTTATTATGCTCTTTTTGTTATTTCAGTTCTGTTTATCTTACACGTAATGTTAATATGTTGCACTGTTAAATTTATAGATTGCACTTGGGGATAAGAGTTTTGAATCTGCCAATTCTGTGACAGTTTATATTAGATATGATGGCAAGAAGTCTCCCATTGCTAGGCTATCAGCTGAGAGTTTATTAGTTGATTTTGTGCTCGAAAGCAATTTTATGTTCCTACATAACTGGAAAGAAGGAAGCGTCTATGTTTGTGGTTACAGTATTAATGAAGAGGTACCAGATGGTAATGGTGAGCAGTACTTGTTGAAATACTTACAGAAAATCTATTAAAAAACTTCTTCTTTCTCCTAGAGAAATCTTCCATGTTGAAGAAATCATGCCTCTTGAACTTTTCCCGTCTAGCAGCCATGTACAAATCAAAATTAATGTGGAAAAAAATACTGATCTCATGCAAATACTTACCACCGGCTCCCGATAAATTTTTGAATAAAACATCAATAGGGTGTACTAAAGACTTCCTCAAGTCTTCGGCAAAGATCTTGCAATTATACTCGAAACCAGGGCGATAGTTTTGTGATTTCATTTTCTTGATCAGCTCTTGCAAACTTCCTTTCTTAACATATCTTTGATATTCCATTCTTCTAATAACCACAACCACTCAACTTGTTATGTCTCACGTGCTTACCATATTGCTTCCTACGAAAAGAATCATGCGACACCCCATCGATTAAGCATCCCAACAATTTGTTTAGCTCTTGATGAAGAGCTTGGGAAAACTGCCACAAAATCAGGTGTAGGTTTTGTTATCATATGCCGTCCATTAAGTTTCATAAGGTAAATGCTTACATTTTATTCTCACAACTATATTCGTCCTTATCGATTACTTTAACAAGTGGCATTACTTTCTTAAATACTTTGAACTCATTCTCATATTCATTGAAAACAAAAGAAATTTTTCCTAGAAAAAATCTTCAAAGTGGAAGAAATCATGTCCTTTAAATAAATTAATATTGATAAAAAAAGTCATGTACAATTCAAAATTAAGGCTAAACAAAATAATAATTTCATGCATCACCACCTTTCAATAGACCTTTGAATAAACATAACAAATTCATATAATTGAATTCCTCAAAATGCAACGGTAACGTCACGGATTTTATTAGAAAAAGATCTAGCATAACGATAATGTAGACGCAAACAATAGAGGAGACAATAACTTGTTGAGTATTGAATACAGTAAAAGAATACAGAGGGGGGGTGAATGGATTCTTGAACTTTTCTTTGTTCTTGAATCTTTGCAACAAGATATGTGTTTAGTATGTGAGATATGTAAGTGCAGATAACAAAGACAAACACAACACAATATCACTTTAATCTAATATTTTATTAGATAAAGATTTTGCTACAATCTGTGAATACAAATGGTAGTATTCTCAGCTTCGTTTTTCTTAGAGAGATATTTCTTGTGATGTATCTTGAAAAACTTATCTGCTAAGGAAGTGAGGCTGTATCCTTATAGACATGGATACACCTACTTACTACAAATAAGGTAGGTAAAACAAACTACTTTCCAGTATGTCTATCTTATTTGAGTAAGAGTCCAAACGGCTATAGATTTGACTTTGCAAAGCCTGTTCAGATCCACTTCTTTAGCTCCTTGTCCCTTTGTCTTATCTCTCCAAGCTTCTTTGTAGGCTTTCCAATACGCTTTATAGTACATAGTCAAATAAAGCGTCTTGGCTTGTTGCAGGTTTCTGACTTGTACAATTCTTCAGTATTTTGTCTCCAAGAATGTATTCGAGAAGTGGCTAAGTGATTGATTCGAGAACTCGAATTTACTTAATCGATAACTCTGAGTTCTCGAATAGTGTTATTTTGACATATCGAATCACTTCTCGAATAGCTCTTTTCTCCGGGACTCCTTGAGATATCGAATAGAGCATTTTGACATATCAAATCCTTGAGATGTCGAATAGCTTCTTTAGTCCTTGAGATATCGAATAGAGCATTGACTTGTTGACTCTTAGAGAACTCGAATGATGCTTTGACTTGTTGACTCCATGAGTTCTCGAATAGAGTAATAGACATATCGAATGTCTGAGATATCGAATGAGATATCGAACAGTGTATTCAGAGATATCGAATAGTGTCTTCTGAGATATCGAATCTCTGACTTCTCGAATGCTAGACTTCTCGAATAGACAAATGTACTTCTCGAATTGGTACTTAGGCAAATTCTTCTTTTCTTCAAATCCCAACTATGATTATTTGGCAGTCTTTATCTCCTTGCTTGAGGCATGAACCTTGGAACTTCTTTCAAGCATTATTCTTGACTTTATAAGTACAGTAACACAACTAGAATTTGATGCCTATTACAAGTACAGAACAAATAGAAACTCTACAACTAGAGGTTCCCTCAGTTAAGAGGTCATGTAGGTAATGCATAGCATTACACATACTTAGGCTTGTTATTAGATGTATTCAGGCATGCCTCTGTGACTAACATAACTCGTAACTATAATTGGCGAGCACTAAACATCAAGGACTGAAATGTTTATTTGAATGCAAATATTACTATTTGCAAATTTGAAATCTCTTGTTAGCTAGAATAATGATATTAGTTTTTAATTTATTTAAAGAATTTTACGAAGAATTAGGTTAGGAGTAAAACAAAAGTTTATGGTAATGCTTTTCTCGATTTAATGATGAAGAGTGATTTTGATTTTGAATCACAAAAAATTCTTTATATTTTAGATACATATTAAATCATAGAAAAATAAAATATAATCAGAAAGAAAAATAAAATATAATCTCAATAATATTATTTCATCACATAATTTTTGGTATTATAATCTCAATAATATTATTTCATTACATATTTCTAGTTTCCAATTTAGAACGAATACAGTACTTTGAGTCATATTCTGTTCGGATAATATTTTTTTTAGATTTGGTCGGTTTCGGATCATCATCGGATCAAGTATTTCGGATTATTATCGGTTAGATATTCGATTCGGGTAATTTTTGGATCAGATGAGATCGGTTTTCGGATAGTAATCAGATTTGACTATATCGGATCGGATTTCGGCTCCGATCCGATTGTTTTGGATTTGGTTAAATTTCGATTAATCTAATTCGGATATAAAATCAGATCTCGGTTCCATGAATTTCGAATCGATTTTTCGGATCCGTACCCATTTTGCTAGGTCTAATGGCACTTCCCATAACATGCATTGCATAACGCAGTACAATATTTTTAATATTTCTAGAATACAAAAGTTACTATCTTCTAACAAAAAGTTTACACTTCCCTAATTATTGACCAGCTTGGAAAAAGTGAGTTGTTGAACATCAACATTTCAAATTTGTTGGAAGTCCAGTTATCCGAGCCACTATGTCACAACAAGCCACAACAAGCAATCACTTAAGCAACTTGCACTCGCATACACCTTTGTTTCCCATGTATTCAACTTAAAGGTTTAAATAAAAATGATAGCACGCTGCATAAGTTGATGTAATGAGTATATAATAGAAATCTGGACAACTTCAAAGAAAGCAAGAAAATGAGCTTATAGATGTCAATTCAAATATGTCAGGGATATGTACTTGTTTGTAAGAGGGAAGAGATTTGATGAACACAAACATTAGTACTCCATTTAGTAGTAGGAGATTCTACTTGAAAGATCATGTGTTGTGATGTCATTGGCTGAGATGATGTTATGGGAACTGGTAATAAAGAAAATTTTCATAATCATTGACATGCAGAAAGAGAGAAAGATGCCAACCAAAAGGCAAAAAACAATCTTTCAATGCACATGCATAATCATATGGATCCCGGACCCTTTTCATTGTTAATCTCAAATTGAGAATCTGTAAGTGGTCCACTAATTAACACTGAGCTACCTCGTAATTTTTTTGTGTGAGAAAAAAAAATTTTGTGTGAGATTTCTGTTATATACTCACTTATTACATCAACTTATGCATTCATTGGATTCAGTCTGCTATCCTTTTGTTGTCGGTTTGTGACTGTAAGAGCAACTACAATGCGTGAGGCCAAGTCCACTTACATGTGGGTCCTTTTTAATGCCACGTAGGAAAGAAATGGACTTGGGCAGCAACTTGCAAAAATAGTACAATGGAATCATATGGCCAAGTGAATAAACAAATCAACTAACAGAGAAAGAAAGTAATAAAAACAAAAACAAAGAAAGCAAAATAATGAATAAGATAGAATAGTCTTAACTTGCAAAATTTTTGAAATGTTATTGATTGAGCGCGTGGTTTTGAAACGTAGCCTTGGATCAGATAGACAATGATGAGAATATGGTATTGTTTGGTGGTATTTATCTTATTTTATTTAAACTTTTACAAATAAGAATTGTGACGCATGAGATATACTCGAAGAGTATGAGCTGGTAACTTTACCAATCACACTTGTCCACCCTTATAAACTAGTGTCGGCATTTGATAAACTTAAAGAGGCTTTGAGGCGAACTTTAGGGCTTAAAGAGGCTTTGAGCCTTTGAGGCGAACTTTTTCCATATAGAGTGGTTAACAGAAAAAACTTAGCTATTGTTCTTCTAAGAAAGAGCTGAAAAAAATATGAAATATTTAAAATTCTTACAACAATACTATTATTCTTGTTTCAATTTTATTTAATTTTTGAAAGGCCATTGATAATGAAGCTAACTCCCCATTGTAGGAGGGGAAACAAAGCAGTTCCACCTCAGCATTATCTGAGGGCGTTTAAATAGGTAATAACTACATCTATAACCTTTATTAATAAGCGAAACCCCTTTTTAATGGTACTACTTTTTTGGTTCACACCATATTTTGGTTTTACTAATTTTTTGGTTCGCACTCTATTTTGGTTTCACACCTATAACCTTTATTAATAAGCGAAACCCTTTTTAATGGTACTACTTTTTTGGTTCACACCATATTTTGGTTTCACTAATTTTTTGGTTCACACTCTATTTTGGTTTCACCCCTAAACTCCTAATTCTACTATAATTCTATGTTATTTTTTTAATTAAAAAGTATAAAACCTATGCCAAATCTGCTTACAATTGCACAGTCCACACATAATTACGTTAAGAATACTTTGAAAAAAATTGACTAATATGCAATTTATATAACCAAAAAAAATTCTTAAAAAAACGAAGAACTTGGTGATAAAAAAACACTACACACAACAATTACTCAATTTACAACTCAATTTACAACTTAAAAACGATTGATTAGGTATTTGTTAAGATGTTAATGTTAATGTAACATCCCGCACTTTTTCGGAATGTTAGTTCGAGCCAAAAGTAAAATACAAAATTTAATCTCCAAAATTCTAACAGAAAACTATTACAATTCTATTACAAGTTAAGTCACATAACACGTAAGCGCAGCTATCCAAAAATATTTGACACGATCTAAGAAAAATCCAACTACAAACTCCCCGCAAATCCAACGAATCGAACAAAACTGAAATTATAAAAGAGTGAGCTAACAAGCCCAGCAAGCAAACTAACCAAACAAACCAGCGAGTCAAATCCAATAAATAAAATACAGTATAAAAACAATAATTTTTTAGAAATTCATAACTTACACAATATAACTTTTTAACCACCAGTCTAAACTAAGGTCACTACAAACAGGTGACACGGTCCAGAAGTTCAGAAGTCACTATAAACCGGTGACGCGGTCCAGAATTTAATATTGCGTCCCTCACTAAGGTATCAGAAATTGCACCTAAGTGCGCCCTAGAGAGGTATCAGAATTTAGTTCCGGAACTATGCGCAGATACTAAGGGTTCAGATCATAGACTAAACTGGGGTCTCAAAGCTCATATTTTACTAAAATCTAAAATCATATTCTTCAAAATATAATAGCACTTGACCCAAATTTTCATATCAATATAAAGAGCGGAAAGATAAAATATAATTTCATAATTTAAAACATATAAATATAAATATAATTCGAAATAGCCAGAAAGTTCGGATAGAAAACTTACTTCGATTACGTTACTAACCATTCACCAACAGAACCTAAGATTAAAATAAAATATCGAACAAATAAAATATTAAACAGGATCGACACAATTATTCTTGTCATATTAACATAAAGAGAATGATCATATCTTACCCACATGATCAGTATAGTCCCAGATGTATGAAATCAGTCAACACATAACACACCTTGATTCGCTTAATTACAACAACTACGTAATGATCTAATTAATATGAAATGACATGCATGAAGTTAACACACTGATATAACACTCCTGACTTGCACAACCCACTACATTATACGATTTTTAGAACGCATAAAATTCATTCCAAAGAGTGCAAAAATGCATATAAATAAGGAAACTAATAGATCACAACGAATAAATAGTTTGGTTGAATATTTTGATAAAAAACGCAAGTGATAACAAGAAAAAAAAAGGTAAATAAAAGATCAAGTAAATCTAGTTATAAAAATCCAAAATCATTAATTGATAATATACATCAAATCTAAAAGCAACTAGACTACCAAACATTCCCATTATACTAAAATAATTCTAAAATTTAAGAAACTATATAATCAAGGGACAAAAGATTTACTATGATATGCCTAACATGATTTATCATAATTCCAGGAAGCTAAAAAAAGAAAATATGGTAGGATGATCATTCAAAGAAGAGATACATTAAACTAAAGATTTTGTGAAGTGAGAATGCAATATCACAAATAGAAAATGAATCACAACTTACATCTGGATAAAGATTGCAACAACTTATGCTTGAGAGTGCCTTCTCGAATTTCTCTAGAATCCCTTCTAATATTTTTTTTTAATTGGTGTGCCCACTAATATACAAAAGTAACAGCTTGCTCTTAATATACAATAATGACATATTTTAATGATAGGTTACACTAACCTTTTTAAATACCTTCTAATCATTTTTTTATTAACTAAAGTCATCAGTTACTATTATAAAAAGGATTGTTTTTTTTAAACTATTACCAAATATCCAAATTAAATATATATAAAATTGTAGGATATTACAGTTAAGATATGAAAATATTATTGGATATATTCGATTAGGTATTTGTTATGAATGTTAAGATATGAAGATGTATAAAAACGATTGATTTATCTATTTTATAATTAGATTGAAAAAAGGTATGAAGATGTATAAAAACGATTGGTTTATCTAATTTACTATTAGATTGAAAAAAGGTTCGCATTACCCAATGTTAATGGTTGTATGTATATATTTATTCTTTGATTGTGTTTATAAAAATGTCTTCGAAAGTATCTTGTTGATTGATTATTTTCCATATATTACCCTTGTATTACTATTTCCAAGTTCACAGTGCAGCCTAAAAGATGTTAACAAGGAGGCTTTTCTAAAAATGGATTATAGATGAATCAGAAAACTATATAAGAAAAAAGAACATCCCTAGATATCTTAGAGCAGTTCGGCCGGTCCTCTATACATCCAAAGTAATCTACAAGAGACACTTGTCTCTTGCAGATTCATTTCACGTATACACATAATAAGAAATCTATGAGAAAAACTTATTTCTCAATGACATAAATAATGTATCTAAATGGAACTTTCTAACCAACTTTTTAGCAAAGCTTGTACCTCAATGTATTCGCAGGAATACAAAGCAAGTTCTGTTAGAAAATGGATTTTGTAGAGCATATTATCTATATGTTCTTGTTTTAATTTCTGAATTCTAATGATTGAAAGTTGTTCCTTACTATGGGGACTTAAACTTTCATATATGGTTCTAAGATATTTTCTTAGTGAAATCCATAGAGAAATAGAGTTGGAGTTGGTGGCTTGAGAAACAAAACTAGAGATGAATTTAAATTAACTATTGATTTAATTATTTTTTTAAATAGAAATGTTTAAATTAGAATTGACTAGTGGGTTTAGTTTGCAATGGGCTTTACACACTTGTCTAGCGGGTTTAGTTTGCAATGGACTTGGGCTTTACTCTTTGTATTGAACTAGTCAAACCACATTTACTCACAAATCAATTCTAATAACTCCTATGTTTGAATTCTTTGAATTCTTTAGGAGGTTACATTGTATTTAAATTAATAATAAAGTTTGGTGTTAATTTGGCTTTTAAGTGTTGAGAGGTTACACTTTCTTTGTCCTATAAATAAAGAACAAAGTTAGTAGTAGTGATACACTTGAAACTCATCTCAAAAAAAAAAATATACCCAACATCTCTTCTTCTCTTTGTTTTCTCTACCCCCTCACATACACGAGTTTAGCATAATTCTGTTTGTGGTTTTTTTGGCGAAGTGAGGTGCTAGTCGAAGTTGAGCCTTGTGATTGCTGTGATCATATTGCTCTGAGTTGTTTTATCCTGGAAGATTTGTTGCAAGCATCCCTACACAGCGTAAGTGGGAGCAATTATCTCTTCAAGAACAGTCGGGACTTCTAGCAAGGCCTGGCGACTCAGCTGATCTTAATTTTGTTATGTTTAATACCTTGTAATAGCTATGGCTACTGGTATGTTTTCTGTCTTTCCTTTGTTTTTACAGTTACTGATATGCATGCTTTCTACCTTCATGTTTTGTTTCGTTATTTGTTTGCTTAGCCTTGACTTGTTAAATTCGATATATAACTGCCTCTATGTTGTTGTAATAGTCATATTTTCCAACATTCTTGAAGAGATAATTTGTTATATAGTATTTAGCATAATGGTTAACGAAACTGTAGTTCCTCCTAGTGGTAGTTCTGTTGCATCTTCTGGGGTCATGGATTGGACCACTTACAGTTTTCCACAACCCGTTGAATTAACTGGCTTGCCGGAGAAATTCAATGGGGGCGTTGGCTTTTCTCGTTGGCAGAAAAGGATGAAGTTGTGGTTGACTGTAAAGGGTCTATTGCATGTTGTGGAATATGAGAAGCCGGTTATGGATCAAGCAAAGGCTGAATCAGTTAAGGGTTTTGCGAAGTGGGTTGAGAAGGATGGTATGGCTAGGGCGGCCATTTTGGCTGCTCTAACGAACACCTTGTTTGATGTGTACTCCTCTGATGCCTACACCGTAAAACTCTTATGGTAAAAGCTGGACGAGACACATAATATTGACTCACAAGGTCTGGAAAAGTATTATGTGGCTAGGTTCCTTGATTTCAAGCTGGTGGACAATAAGTCCATGACTGAGCAAGTGCATGAGTTCGAGATGATAGTGCATGCTTTGAAGAAGTCCGGAATGGACCTCCCCGAAAAGTTTAAGGTGATGAGTGTGATTGAAAAACTCCCAAAGTCTTGGGAAGAGTTCTCTCTCTCCCTGAAAAGACAGAAATGAGAGATCACCTGGACCAACCTTCTGCTGGACATCTCGGTGCAAGAACAACACAAGTCCAAATAGGGACATGTGGTGCCCACTGAGCACGGAAGCTCGAAGGTGAATGTAGCAACTGTAGGATAGAAAAGGAAGGTTGTCTCTAAGAAGGGTAATAGTAATAAACCTAAGAATGACAAGGATAAGGCCAAGAAACCAAAGGCAAAAAAACCATGTTGGTCTTGTGGGCAGGTTGGGCACTGGAGTAAGGACTGCCGGACAAAGAAAGCGAAGAAAGCCGAGGTGGTAGCTCAAGCGAATGCTGTGCTTGGAATCTCAAGTGGGCCTGTAGTGAACATGGTTGTTGGTGAGGATACGGCTTCTGAAACCAACGTGGACCGGCAACCTACAACCCTGTACTATTTTCCACTTATCTGTTAAATGAATGGTTGATTGATACTGGAGCTAATGTGCATATTTGTGCTGACATTAGTTTATTTGTATCTTATCAACAGAGTCATAGCTTAACAGTGACGATGGGGAACGCAAGTGCCGCTCAAGTACATGGAGTAGGAAACGTGGACCTGAAGTTTCCTTCGGGTCGTGTTCTATCCCTGACGAGAGTGCATCATGTTCCCGACATGTGTAGAAATATAATAAGTGGAAGCTGTTTAGTATCTAATGGTTTTGAAGTCTCTTCAAATGTAATAAAGTAGTTCTTATTTATACTGGTACATTTTTTTGGCAAGGGTTACTTGTCAAATGGTTTATTTGTAATAAATGCTGAGCTCGTTTTGGGTGCATTGATTAATAATATTACTCCTTCTATTAACTGTGTTGAATCTTCAAATTTATGGCATGATAGACTTGGTCACTTAAACTTTGGTGCTCTTAAAAATATGATGGAACTTAGAGTTGATTCCAAGACATAGAAAAGAATTCTAAATGTCAAGTATGTGTGTCTGCTAAACAAATAAGGAAACCTTTTCATAATATTGTTAGGGATTCAGGTTTGTTAGATTTAGTACACACTGATATTTGTGAATTTGGCGGTGTGTTGACCAGTTTAGATACTTCATTACCTTTATAGATGATAGTAGTAGATATTGTTTTGTTTATTTACTTAGACATAAGGATAAAGCACTTAGTAAATTCATTATATATAAAACTGAAGTAGGAAAACAAACTAGTAAGGTACTTAAACGGTTGAGATCTGATAGAGGTGGTGAGTATACGAGTAACGCTTTTAATGAATTTTGTGCAAGCAATGGTATAGTTCATGAAGTTACCCCACCATACACACCTGAGTCTAACGGGGTTGCTGAACGAAAGAACAGAACATTTAAAGATATGATTTATAGTACGCTTATTAATTCTGGGTTGCCTAAATACATGTGGGGAGAGGCTTTAAATACGACTTTCCATCTGAATAGAGTCCCCCTGAAACACATTGATAAGACACCCTATGAGTTATGGAAGAGCAAGAAGACTAGTCTTAAGTATCTTCGTGTGTGGGGGTGACTTGCTAAGGTACTTGTCCCTGAACACAAGAGAAAGAAACTAGGTCCGAAGACTGTTGATTGTATCTTTCTGGGCTATCTTGAGACTACTACAGCTATGAGATTTTTAGTGTTAAAATCTGACATAGATGGTATAGTAGTAAACACGATAGTTGAATTTCGTGATGCTACATTCTTTGAGGATGTTTACCCTATGAAGACTGGTATGCCTCAAGATACTTCTAATGAAGATCCTACTCACACATCGAGTTCTATTCCTGACATGTGGAAAAGATGACAAATGTGGGGGCGGAACCTAGTAGTAGCTCTACTCCTAAGAAAGTAGAGGAACCAAGAAGGAGTAAGTGTGCAAAGGTAGGCAAGGATTTTGGAAGTGATTTCATCAATTATAATGTCGAGGATGAACCTTTAACTTTCCAACAAGCTATGGATTCTTCAGAGTCTAGGCACTGGAAGGGCGCTGTAAAGAGTGAAATTGACTCTATTATTTCTAACGAAACATGGGAGTTAGTTGATCTCCCTCCTGGGTGTTCTACTATCGGGTGCAGATGGATCTTTAAAAGAAAGTTGAACCCTGATGGATCAATAGATAAGTGCAAAGCTAGACTGGTAGCTAAGGGTTTTAAGCAAAAGGAGGCCAATGATTACTTTGATACATACTCTGCTGTAGCTAGAATGACAACAATCCGAATGCTTGTAGCATTGGCTTCCGTACATGGTCTTATCATCCATCAAATAGATGTAAAGACAGTTTTTCTTCATGGTGAACTTGAAGAAGAAATTTATATGGATCAGCCTGAGGGATTTGTTGCATCTGGTAACGAGAGAAAAGTATGTAACTTGATCAAATCCATTTATGGCTTGAAACAAGCTCCCAGGGATTGGCATAAAAAGTTTGATGAAACTATATTGTCGTTCAGTTATGTTATTAATGAAAGTGACAAGTGTGTCTACACCAAAGTTAAAGGTAGTGAGTGTGTCATCTTGTGCCTATATGTGGATGACATATTACTGTTTGGAACCAATATTGAGATTATTAGCGAGACAAAAGCTTTCTTGAAAAGGCATTTTGAAATGAAGGATATGGGTGAGGCTAGTGTGATTCTTGGTCTCAAGCTGACTCAGTCAGCTGAGGGAATAACTTTATCACAGTCTCATTATATAGAGAAATCTATACTTGAGAAATATGGTTATTCACAGTGTAGAATCGCTAGTACACCATATGATCCTAAAGTTGCCCTTGTCAAGAATAGTTCAGGAGTGCCTGTGTCTCAGTGAAGGTATTCTCAGATTATAGGGAGCTTGCAGTATCTTGCTAACTATACTAGACCAGATATTTCATACCCTGTGTCTAAGTTGGCTAAATATACAAGTTGTCCAAACAGAACTCATTGGGATGCTCTTGATAGAGAACTTAGATATCTGAAAGGCACAATGTACCTTAGTTTACACTATAGGAGATCTCCTGGTGTACTTGAGGGGTATAGTGATGCAAGTTGGATAGCTAAGAAGTCTGGTTCCAATGGAGTGACTGGATACGTGTTCACCTTGGCAGGTGGAGCAATATCCTGGAAGTCGACCAAACAGACTATAGTAACTCAGTCTACTTTTGAGGCTGAGTTGTGTGCGCTTGATGCCATGGGGGTGGAGGCTAAATGGTTACATGGACTTATGTCCGCGATACCTTTAGTAAGCAGACCACTTCTGGTGATTGCTATTCATTGTGATAGTAGAACAACTATCGACAAGATTAGCAGTAAAAAGTATAATTCTAAAACAAAGAGACACATCCAAGTTAGACTAAAGTCTATAAGGGGTTTAGTGTCTAATAGGATTATAGCTGTAGAGTTCATAGGAACTCAGAATAATATAGCTGATCATTTGACTAAAGGACTAGAACCTGCAGTGGTCCTTAAGTCAAGGTTGGGGATGGGACTGTCAACCTATCATAGTTCATCATCAGTGGGAACCCAATACACATGAGAGGAGATCCCTTGAAATGTATTCAATGTGGTAATAACAAGCTGTAAGGATGAATTGATAGTACCTTTGCTACATAGATGATACTGTTGTATCTGAGTCTATCCCCTATAAACCTAGAAGGTACTGACACTGCTAGTAAGCAAGAGTTATTATAACTCTGAATGGGGTCAAGTCATTCGACGAGATGGTAGCAGTACATCTCTGGAGATGCCCAGCTAAGCGAATGTAATTGTGTGGTCGCAATTAGAGGAAAAGGTTATTCCTTAAAGCATTCGACGAACAGGATCGAGACAAGACCATTAATTTCTCAAAAACCGTAGATTGGCACCATAGCCTTTGACTTGTCGTCATCTATGGAACATGGTTACACCAAACGGATTAAGATTCAAGGTGAAACATTCCATCTGAATCCGGTAGCCATCGAAGTAGGGGACTCAGGAGGGTTCAAACCCGGAAGGGTACCGACTCTGAAATATAAGTCATGATGAAAAACCTGAATGCATTTCTGTATGGATTTGTTGGGGATTGTTAGAAAATGGATTTTGTAGAGCATATTATCTATATGTTCTTGTTTTAATTTCTGAATTCTAATGATTGAAAGTTGTTCCTTGCTATTGGGACTTAAACTTTCATATATGGTTCTAAGGATTTTGTAGAGCATATTATCTATATGTTCTTGTTTTAATTTCTGAATTCTAATGATTGAAAGTTGTTCCTTGCTATGGGGACTTAAACTTTCGTATATGGTTCTAAGATATTTTCTTAATGAAATCCATAGAGAAATAGAGTTGGAGTTGGTGGCTTGAGAAACAAAACTAGAGATGAATTTAAATTAATTATTGATTTAATTATTTTTTTAAATAGAAATGTTTAAATTAGAATTGACTAGTGGGTTTAGTTTGCAATGGGCTTTACACACTTGTCTAGTGGGTTTAGTTTGCAATGGACTTGGGCTTTTACTCTTTGTATTGAACTAGTCAAACCACATTTACTCACAAATCAATTCTAATAACTCCTATGTTTGAATTCTTTAGGAGGTTACATTGTATTTAAATTAATAATAAAGTTTGGTGTTAATTTGGCTTTTAAGTGTTGAGAGGTTACACTTTCTTTGTCCTATAAATAAAGAACAAAGTTAGTAGTAGTGATACACTTGAAACTCATCTCAAAAAAAAAATATACCCAACATCTCTTCTTCCCTTTGTTTTCTCTACCCCCTCACATACACGAGTTTAGCATAATTCTGTTTGTGGTTTTTTTGGCGAAGTGAGGTGCTAGTCGAAGTTGAGCCTTGTGATTGCTGTGATCATATTGCTCTGAGCTGTTTTATCCTGGAAGATTTGTTGCAAGCATCCCTACACAGCGTAAGTGGGGGCAATTATCTCTTCAAGAACATTCGGGACTTCTAGCAAGGCCTGACGACTCAGCTGGTCTTAATTTTGTTCTGTTTAATACCTTGTTATAGCTATGGCTACTGGTATGTTTTCTGTCTTTCCTTTGTTTTTACATTTATTGATATTCATGCTTTCTACCTTCGTGTTTTGTTTCGTTATTTGTTTGCTTGACCTTAACTTGTTAAATTCGATATATAACTGTCTCTATGTTGCTGTAATAATCATATTTTCCAACAAGTTCAACTGTAATGCTATCTACCCCAGAAACATTTCAAGTCCCTATTATTCCAAACATATGTTTCAAAGTTCAAACCAATGATTATAACAGAAAAAGAAAAAGAAATCATATTTTTAAAATTTATACTAGATAACATAAAATGAATCATTGTCAGACAGTGTCACTTTATAAAGAAAGGATATCATTGATATCCTCGCAAAGACTAAACTATAAAACTAAGGCGAGAGTTTCATCTGAGAACAAACATCAGGACCTTCGGCATTTCACTTCTCCACCAAAATTATGCTCTGTGCTCAGCATAAGAACCAGAAAGCCCAGAAGTCCCGAGAACTGTAATCTGCAATCACATAAGCAGAGTATTTCTGATAATAGAATGACTGACATGTTAATTTAAGGAACCCACACAATTATACTCAATAAACCATTCTTACAAATAATAATTTGTAGCTATTTGGAATTTCCGGACAAAAGCATAGCTTCTTCTCCTAAGATATGACACTGTATCTTGTTGTATTATACTATAAATATTAAGCATTTGTAATAAAAGTTGGTAGATCTAAGAGAATAGACGAGACACTACATTTGCTGATTATTGATTGAAATGTCTTGGTCAGAGCATCTCCAAGGGGAGAGACCCCTTAGCTATATTATCTAAGTGGCATCTATGTGGCACCTTTTAGATAATATCTATAAATTGAGGTACTACAACCTTCTTTCCTCTTAGCAAAAAATATAGATAATCATATTTGGTCTTCTATATTTGTTGAACCCACAAACCTCTTATGTATAATTTTACATAATTATAATTATAGATAACCCCATTGGAGTACATATACCTCCTCTTAGCTATAATTTTACATATTCAATATAGATAATCATTTTAGCTAACAATTTTACATTTCACCCTTGGAGATGCTCTCATGACTATAGTGTTCCAAGTTCAGTGTTAATTTACGACTTTATTTCAGGTTAGTATTATATTTAATCTTTTACGCTTGTATTGTCCACAGGTTAAAACAATTTGGGTATCAATTTTCTTTAGTTGCTTTGCAAATCTATGCTTAAATACACAACTTGTAAACATCGATATTAGAAATCAAATGATCCGATCCTATTAATCTGTTCTGTAATTTTACTGTAAACTTGAAAGCTAGACACATAACTTTTTAATAGGTTTTACAAAGAAAACCACCACATTTGAAACCAGTACTATAATTGGAAACCCAGCTGCACCATTGATTACAATCATGTTTCCAATATTTAAAAACAGCCTTCAATTGGTTGTCGGGTGCATTTAAAACTCAAAACCAGAGGATTCTCAGACGTAATACAATTTACAAGTGAACAAGAAAAACAAGATAGAATATTTAAGTACAATACCTTTCCCCATTCAGAACCAAGGCCACCGCATCTCATTTTTAAATGAATCATCCTCGTTCCCAGCTCATTCTCCACTTTCTTCCGGATAAAGGTCTCATCAGGTTGGAAGGCATCCAAATATGTATTGTAACGCTGAAAGGCAGTTAGCAATGCCTTGGCAAATATATCGGGTAAAGGCTTGACATCCTGAAAAAATGCTTTGCTAGAAAGACAGCTCTCATAATACACCGAGACATAAATATGTAAAACCAGAAATCATCACACTCGAACCAACCAATGGTCCCAATCGAACTGCTGTACTAGATGCTCCAAGGCCTCCTCAACTAAACCACCAGTATAAAATGGAAATTTCTTATTCCCCTTTTCAATTGTAGGACAACTAGTTCTCCTCACAATCCTTCCATCATAATCAAAAGCAAGAAGACCAATATCTCCTCTAAAAACACTATGCAACAATGTGTATTTATTTGATTTCAAACGAAAAGGACGATGCCTCAACCATGGCACAGTTCCAAGAGACTCACTATATGGGGATGCCACATACTCATATGGGGTGTGGATCACTTCAAACTCATCATTTGTGTTCTTTATTTTGAGATACCTTGATTTTATCCTCCGCCAATAGACGGGATACTCAGTGGCCCAACCATCCTCGATAAGAAATATGATTCTCTTCCCCATAAGTTGTGATAGCTTGACCTGTAAAGTTTAAGGCAAAAGTAAATATGCATCTTGGAATTAAAACTTATATGACTATTGACATGCATCTTGAATAAAGTAGAGAAGAACCCACCTTGGACCCATCTTCTTAGGTGAAAGAAGTTCTTGGATCCAACAACATATCCAGCTTCAGTGTCTTGATATAATCAGACACAGACTCCAACTCAGCAGCTCTTTTGCGGGAGAATGGATATGCTTAAATACCAAATTTCTTCAAGATGTCGATACCATACATTTCAACAAATTGTCCTTGCGGTCCAATAATGACAAGCCTGGGATCTGGGCCTGGCCCCTCCAAATCCATGGGATAATTAAAAACACGCTTCAAATACTTGCACCTTGGGTCTTTGAATGGGAGTGCCAACCATGGCATTGTTGTAGTTTTAATCTCAAACGGGGTTTATTTCAGTCTTTTTTTCTGTTCTGGTATGTCCGAATAAAGCTCTAGTCCAGGTCGTGTCTGAAGTTGACTAGGTGCCTTGTTTCCTATTTGAATTGGTCGTGCAGTTATAGCAAGTAGTGGAGTTTGTTTAGGAGTTAATCGTTTAGTGGTTCCTTGTTTGTAGGGTGTTAGTTTCTCATTGTACGTTGTTATTTATTTCCTGTTCAAGTGATGAATAAAACTATCCAACGTCCTTGAAAACTTGTGATTCTCTCTATCATATATTAAACACTGTCTATATATATAATCTATATCCAGGTCAGTTTTAACATTGTGGTATCAGAGCAGGTTAAGAACACGAAGGCAATCGTGGTGATTCAATGGCGTCAGGTGTGGATGCGAGTAAGGCAAAAGGTGGCTCGTTTGGATTGAGTTATCCGATGTTGGTAAAGAGTAATTATACTGCGTGGTCGCTGAAGATGAAGGCTGTCATGCAAGCCCATGGAGTATGGACTGCAATCGAACCAACCAGTGAGAAAGCTGTGGTTGAGGAGAAGATTGACAAGGTTGTAGTAGCCATGATTTATCAAGGAATAGCTGAAGACATGTTGCTCTCAGTTGCTGATAAGAAGACGGCCAAGGAAACGTGGGAGGCGATCAAAACTCTCTGTCAGGGTGCAGATAAGGTGAAGAATGCACGAATTCAAACTTTGAAGGCTGAGTTTGAAGCTTTGAGCATGAGGGAATCAGAACCCCTGGATGATTTCTATATGAAATTGAATGGACTCGTGACAAATATACGAGCATTAGGAGAAACGATGCAAGAATCATATGTGGTGAAAAAGATGTTGAGAGCGGTGCCAGATAGATTTTTACAGATCATGTCGACTATTGAACAGTTCAGTGATTTGGAAACCATGTCAGTGGAGGAAGCCATGGGTGCGTTGAAAGCCCATGATGAAAGAACTAAGGGTAAAAATGAAGGGCGTGAAGGCCAACTTTTGTTAACTGATGAGGAGTGGCGGAAAAGAGATGGCAAAGAGGAGAAGCTGTTGTTTACACGAGAAGATTGGTTAAAGCGTAATCAAGGTAATGGAGAGGGAAATTACTCAGCCTCTAAAGGTCGAGTGCCATATGATAAGAGCAGGGTTAAGTGTTTTAATTGTCACTTATATGGACATTATGCGTCTGAGTGTCGCAAACCCAAACGAAATCAAGGTTGAAGACAAGAGGCTAACATTGCAGAAATGGTGGATGATGAACCGGCTTTGTTAATGGCTAAGTGTGAAGGAGATGGTCAGAATCTGATGCTCCTGGATGAGAAAGGTGTGAGGCCTCGTCTGTGGGATGAAAATAAGGGTGTGCAACCTGACTCTAACGTCTGGTATCTCGACAATGGCGCTAGCAATCACATGACAGGTCAGAAATCGAAGTTTAGTACGCTTGATGAAGGAATCACGGGTCGTGTCAGATTTGGAGATGGGTCAACTGTGGAAATCAAGGGAAGGGGCTCAGTTGTGCTGAATTGCAAAGATGGGAAGGAACGCATGCTAAACGAGGTATACTTTATCCCCAATCTTCGCAGTAACATAATTAGTATTGGACAACTATGTGAAGCTGGAAATGAAGTTGTAATTAGAGGTGACTATATGTGGGTGTTTGAAAAAGAAGGGAAATTGTTGATGAAAATTAAGAAATCTCTAAATCATCTTTACAAAGTGATAATAGAAACTGGAAATTCTGAATGTCTGTTGTCAAAGTCGGAGTGTGTTTCAAAGCTGTGGCATGCACGCTTGGGTCATGTTAACTATCAGGCATTGTCACTTATGTTTAAAGAAAATATGGTAACGGGATTGCCTCGAGTGGTGCAACCAAGAGAAGTGTGCACAGGCTGCCTCATGTCCAAACAAACCCGCAAGTCTGTTCCAACTCGTGCCAATTTCAGTGCAAGTAAACGACTGGAACTTGTGCATGGAGATCTTTGTGGGCCAATCAATCCTGAGACAGCTTCTGGGAATAAGTATGTGTTTTTGTTGGTGGATGACTTCAGTCGAGTCATGTGGGCGTATCTGTTGAAATCAAAAGGAGAGGCTTTGTCTGCTTTCAAAAAATTTCGAGTCTTAGTGGAAGATGGAGATAAAAGAAGAATAAAAACTTTCAGGACTGATCGAGGAGGTGAGTTCATGTCTAAAGAGTTCAAAGAATACTGTGAACAAACGGGAATTGCTCGACAATTCACAGCACCTTACACTCCGCAGCAGAACGGTGTGGTAGAGCGAAGAAATCGAACAATGATGGAGATGGCTAGGAGTTACTTGAAGGAAATGAATTTGCCAGCGATGCTATGGGGAGAGGCAGTGAGACACACTATTTACATCTTGAATCGACTTCCAACTAGAGCTTTGACTGGATTGACTCCATACGAAGCTTGGTGTGGAATCAAACCGGATATAAGTCACATTAAAGTGTTCGGTTGCAAAGCTCACATGAAGGTACGAAGTCAGAAAGTTAAGAAGTTGGATGACAGAAGTATTTGTATGGTTAACTTGGGAAAGGAGCCGGGATCCAAGGCGTATAGGCTGTACAACCCGGTTGAACGACAAGTTTGTGTTAGTAAAGATGTAGTGTTTGAAGAGGACAAGTCATGGCCATGGCAAAGTCTGGATAAAAACTGCACTAGTTATGAAATATTCTTTGATGACACAGAAACCTCATTGTATCGAGAAGAAAGTGAAGCTGGTGTTGATGTGTAATAACCCTAACTTCAGTAATGCTACAGTGGTCACATGAATAGTAAATTTCGAGGATTTAGAGAAATGATATATAGGTACCCTATAATGGAAACATAAAATGAATAAACAGAAACCATATTAGTGTTGTACAATGGAAATAAGTGACTCGAAATGACGTTAGATTTCAGAAATTCCTGAAGCATGGATTTTGAGGATTTTGATTTCGAATAAGCTTCTATTGGATATTAAGGAGCATGGAAATATTATAAGAATTATATATTGAGGAATTGGTAAATTTAGATTTGAGCCAGGGGATTATTAAGTTAAGAGAATACCAATGGAATTTGGATTGTTAAATGATTTCAAAAACCACTGAGATAATGAGGTTTACTCGAAACGAATTACAATTAGACGAGTATGGAAACCAAACAACCAAGATTAGTAATATAACAAGGACACATACCACATTTTTACTTACCAAGATTACTAACATAATCATTAGAAAAACAAGAAAAGAGATTATGAGGTCATTAGGGTGATGTCACATTCCACTAACATTTTTAAGGGGTAAATTAGTAACTTTGCAAGGTTTAATCACAAAATATCTTGCCAAGCTTCCAAGGTACTCTAGATTAGTGAATAATTAGATGAGATAAACACAAAAATTTCTCTTCCTCCTCCATTTTTCTTACATTCGGCCAAGCTAGAGACCAAGGGGAAAAATCCAACTTCCAAGCCTTCTAAATTCACAAGATTAATTTGGTAAGTCCTATATTTCATGATTAAGATATCCCATGAGTTTAAGCTTGATCCACCATGTCAATCTTTAGATGGAAATTCATGAACAAGATGATGAATAGTAACTTTTAGAGCAAACTTTGTCTTTCTTGATTTCTTTGCATGATATAGACTATACCAAGGTAGTATAAGAGCTTTGTGAGGTTATTCATGTTAGTGTACTCTTTAAAGTTGATGATTTGCTTGAAACCCTAGCTTGAATCATTTGGGATATGATGATTTTTAGTTGGTTTATAAGATAAGTGGTACTAAATCATTTAATCTTATTGTTATAGTTGTTTATATGTGTTTGAATGATTATGGAGATGTGTTGTGGACTTGTAACCATGGCTGGTGAAGAATACCACATGGTGTAGGTGATGATTATGGTGTTTGATAATTGATTTGGAGGAGTTGGATTTATGGAAAGTACGAAATTATAGCCGTTATAATGCCCGATTTTCGTTAGGATGTAAGTTGCCCTGTTTTGGACCCCCTGCATCCGTACGGTACCCTACTGTCCCGGTTCCTATTTAACTATGAAATGATAGAGCTTAGTTCATAGATCGTTTTGATATAAGGTGCGTTAAAATCTGATGAACGGTTTAGGAGAAAAGTCAGTTTTAGTGAAAGCGGTTCAGAAATCGAGAAACCGTAAATGTATCAAACTTGAGGTTACAATTACCATACTTTAACATTGTTAAAAGTCACGAAATTTTGGGATAGTGTAGTAGGGTGGTCAGAGGACCCTTGACAGTTGACCTTACATTAAAATTCGAAATCCATATTTTCTAAGAATTTTTACAGTTAAGTGTGGTCGTTAAGGAAAATGGTGAAAACCCCTGAAACTTCGATTTAGGTTATAAATGGTCAAGTTCTTGAGCCTTTGGGATAATAATAATACGTTAAACATATATTAAAGTTTCAAAAGGTAATGTTATGCAAGAGTGTAGTGAGTAAGAGATGTGGTTCTAACGACGGTCCTTTTGTGTTTATAGAAACTCCGGAAGAGGGACGAGCCATACCGTCAGGATATCGAAACCGAGGCAAGATTTCTTCTATCCCTATTTGTAAAACTACTTATCTTCACGAAGAAACTTGATTTTGTGAAATACATATGTGATGCTATTATTACTATATTGTGAAGAAATTGTCTTCCTTGGGTATTAATATTGAAAAGAAAGATATACGAGGATGTATATGAATATGGATATGAGTATAAGATGTATATAAATACGAATGAGAGTATGAGATGGATATGTGTAGAGATGATTATGCATGAATTGAACATGCCTTATGATTAAGAGAATAAGAGAGAATGGTATCAGTTGTTATCGAGGGTTATATGGTTATAATATTATATTAAAAATGTTCTTATTGAGTATCAGTGGTTTAATAAACATTATTTGATTAACATGCATTACTCTTAAAATAGATGGAATATGTTACGAATATAAAAGTATATTTGATTTCTGAATTTGAAAGAGAGGTCTGAATCATAATCAAAGCCTCATGATATATATATATATATATATATATTTTATAGAAGTAATGTGTGAGAATGGAAATGATATGAGAGAATGATATGTGAAAATGGAAGTGAGAAAATGGAAATGTGGAATGATATTTTAAAAAGAGAATAATTATGTGATAAAGAGGGGGATTGCAACAAATTTGCGTAAGTGGCTGTGTCAGGGCTGTGTGCGACACAGTCCAGCATTTATTATTTTTTTATTACGGCACGAAGATGCCAAGGGAGGATGTTAGCAGGTGGCCTTCCTCCAGGGATGATTTTCATTCCTTCTACCGGTAGTAAAAAGAGAGCAGATACGATTAGGCGACTGATCATCGTCCTAACGTATCAGGCGACAGCAGATATCCCCAATGTTTTGAAAAGAAAGTGTAGACAATGGTTTTCAGATTGCTATACTGAAAACAGAGTAATGATATGAGATGATGGAATGATAGTTACAGATGAAGAAAAACTGATATTATATTATTATAGATTTCAATACTGAAATCAGAATAATGATATGAGATGATGGTATTATGGTGGCAGATGAAGAAAAACTGATATTATATTTATATAGATTTCTTTCTTATAATAGTGAGTGGATGATGTATTATTAAATAAGAGCTTTACTCCTCCTTAAGAATTTTAATTGTTTCCTGCTATTACATATGCATAGATATATATGTATACTTGTTCACATTTTAAATTTTAGTTACAGTATGATCTTGCTGAGCTATTATAGCTCACTCTTGCTACTTATGTATATAGCAGCTAGGTCCCATGCCGATACTACGTACCACACCCCGCAAGAGGGTAAGGGAAAGGCGACCTTTTGAGCGAGTGCTGGCGACCATTCCCGAGGTAGTGACAAGCGGAGGGGCTTAGTATACTTATGTAAATTAAGTGTGTAAGTTGTAATAACTTTAGTTGTTGAAGTGCTTCCTGTAGAAGCTTTGTTCAACAATGTACTTAGTAAATTCTGGGCTTGTAATAACTGTTAACTTTAAAACTTTTAAATATTGTGGTTGTTGTTCTATGAGCTTATGACTGGTGTGTGTGTGTATTAGTGTGGGGTCAACTGCTTATTTATTTAATTATTTATTTTAAAAAAGAAAAGAAAAGAGATTTCAGAGATATTAATATTGATCGGAAATTGGACTTTGACGGCCCGGATCCTTGACCCCGGATCCCGGGGCGTCACATGATGACTCTACAGTAGCTGAGAATGAAGAACGTGTGCCAGATACACCTCAGTCACGCACCACGGAGTCAAACTTAAATCCTGATGATTATGATGACAGTGGAGAGCCTAAGAAGATCAGATCTATACATGATATCTATAATGACACAGAAGAGGTGATCACTGAAGAAGAGTTGTTTTTGATGGGGGTTGAAGAGCCAGCCAACTATCGTGAAGCTTCGAAAGATCGAAATTGAAAGAAAGCAATGACTGCAGAGTTAGAGTCTATTGAGCAAAATGACACCTGGAGTCTTACTGAATTGCCACCAGGGGAGAAAGTGATTGGGCTAAAGTGGATATTTAAGTTAAAGAAGGATGTTGAGGGGAAAATAATCAAGTACAAGGCTCGTCTAGTGGCGAAGGGATATACGCAAGAACATGGAATAGATTTTGATGAAGTGTATGCACCTGTTACACGACTTGAGACGGTGAGATTGTTGCTGGCTTTGGCAGCAAAAAGCAAATGGCAAGTACATCACATGGATGTTAAAACAACGTTTCTAAATAGTGAGGTGAAAGAAAATGTTTTTGTTGCTCAACCAGATGGATATGTGAAAGAAGGCAGAGAACACTTGGTGTACAAATTAAAGAAGGCATTGTACGGTTTACGCCAGGCTTCACGGGCGCGGTACACCAAGCTGAATCAGTGCTTAATGGATCTTGGCTTCAAGAGATGTGCTTATGAAAATGCTGTATACACTAAGGGTGAAGGAGATCGATGTTTAATAATTGCTGTCTACGTGGATGACATTTTGATCACAGGTGCAAGAGTCGAGTCAATTGGAGAGTTCAAGAAACAGATGGGGGAACAATTCGATATGACAGACCTTGGTACTCTGAGTTACTATCTTGGAATAGAGGTAGAACAAGGTGAGGATTATATTAAGCTGAAGCAGTCAGGTTATGCTACAAAGATCCTTGAAAAGGCTGGTATGGGAGGTTGTAATCCTACTAAATTTCCCATGGACCCTAAGGAGCATATATCCAGAGATGAGCAAGGAAAGGTAGTTGATGCAATTGTATTTAAAGGCTTGGTTGGAGGGATTCGTTATCTGGTGAATACTCGTCCAGATATTGCCTATCCGGTGGGAATTATAAGTCGTTATATGGAACGTCCAACTATGATTCATATGAATGCAGCTAAAAGGATTATGCGATATATTAAAGGAACTGTGCAGTTTGGTCTGGTGTACACAAGTAGCAGTGGCAACAACTTCATCACTGGCTTCTCGGACAGTGATATGGGAGGAAGCATTGATGACAGAAGAAGTACTGGTGGGATGGCGTATTATCTCAATGAAAGTCTGATTTCGTGGGTGTCACAAAAGCAAAGATGTGTGGCCTTATCTTCGTGCGAAGCTGGGTTCATGGCGGCAACAGCGGCGGCTTGTCAAGGTATTTGGTTACGAAATGTTTTGAATCAAATCGCTGCTAGAGACATTGGTCCGATTACATTATACATTGACAACAAATCTGCTATCGACTTGGCCAAGAATCCGGTTTTTCACGGAAGAAGTAAGCATATAGACGTTCGATATCATTTCATTCGAGAATGTGTTGAACGTGGTGAAATAGTTATAAAGCATGTGAGTAGTGATAAACAACGAGCTGATTGTTTGACAAAGGCATTGGCAGCTATCAAGTTCGAGCGGATGCGTGATCTCCTGGGTGTTAAAAGGTTGTCTGGAAACGTTTGAGATTAGGGGGGGACTTGTTGTAGTTTTAATCTCAAACGGGGTTTATTTCAGTCTTTGTTTTCTGTTCTGGTATGTCCGAATAAAGCTCTAGTCCAGGTCGTGTCTGAAGTTGACTAGGTGCCTTGTTTCCTATTTGAATTGGTCGTGCAGTTATAGCAAGTAGTGGAGTTTGTTTAGGAGTTAATCGTTTAGTGGTTCCTTGTTTGTAGGGTGTTAGTTTCTCATTGTACGTTGTTATTTATTTCCTGTTCAAGTGATGAATAAAACTATCCAACGTCCTTGAAAACTTGTGATTCTCTCTATCATATATTAAACACTGTCTATATATATAATCTATATCCAGGTCAGTTTTAACAGGCATTTTGTTGAATTTCTTCCAAAATGCTTCTTCACTTGCAAACTCACAAGAATCAAACGCGTCATGCACATACACAAGAACGACTTCAAATTTTGATTTACCGGCCAACTTTTCATAGGCTGACTGAATTGTTTTTGTGAGGTCATCTTTTGGAAAATCTTCATAAAAATACAAGGCCACGACCTTCTCTTCAGGATCACGAACAGGTACATTCTATCAAATTATGGAGGTTGAAATGAATATATATATATATATATGGAAGAAAAGGTAAGCGAGTGAGTGTGTGCAAAGGGACTACATGTCAGTTTAAAAGCAAAATTATTAAATGATGACCTACAACAAAATAAAGGCATACCTGATTGTCTTTGTTTATGAGGTGATCACGCCCAAGAGACGTCAGGAGTGTTATAACAATGAATTGAAGTGAATGATATAAACTGGAAAAATATAAAGGGCACCGAGTATAAGATAATTTGTGGCAGGGGCTTTGCTTGATTAAAGATTACACACAACTGTAAGTTGTTAAGAATAATAAATTGTAAATCAGGAGAAGAATTGAATACAGAAAAAAAAAAAAAAAGAATACTACTTATTTAAGCTAGCTTGAGGGAAATAAAAGAGGAGTATATATAATATAATTTTAAAAAATCAGGTGATCAATACTTAATAACAACAAATTAATTATAATGAACGAGTTTCAAATATTCAACGTCACACATAGGACATAGAATTGGTACGTTCACCCCTTTCCCTCGTAGCCTATTCCTCACTGGTAGATTATTCTTACACACCCTCCACAGAAAGAATTTCATTTTATGTGGAATTGGAAGCCTCCACAGTCTAGCCCACCCTTGTGAATCACTCTCCACAGCCTGCGCATGATGCCTTTCAAACCAATAGTGATAACTCGACTTAACTGAGTACTAACCGTCCTTCGTAAACACCCATGCTACACGATCCTGAATTTGGTTCTGAGGAATACGCATATTTAGAATGCAACGAGCATCACCTTCATTAAAGGTCTGAGTTACTTTTACCTCGTCCCATTGTTTACTATTTGGACGGAAAAACTCACACACCTTGTCAACTCTGGTGCTATTCGTATGATCAATATCCACTCTAAAATCCGTCTTTCCCCTCAGCCACTGATCAGTGAAGATGTTAATGTTGCGGCCATCACCTATCACCCATTTAAAACCCCTAAAGAACTCATCCTTTGCTTCACAAATTCCTGACCAGATAAAACTTGCATTACTCCCCTTTCGCGCCTCCAAAACATGATTGTCTGGATAGTACCTTACTTTAAAAAGCCTCGCCACCAAAGAATCCGGATTTTTCAAGAAATTCCATACATGCTTGCCTAGTAAGGCCAAATTATAACCATGCAGACATCTAAACCCCAATCCACCTTTATTTTTCGTTGTACACATCTTGTCCCAAGCACTCCACCTAATACCTTTACCACTGTTTTTGCCAGACTTCCACCAAAAACCATTAAACATCTTTTCGATTTCATTAGATAGAGTTTTTGGTAACAAGAAACAAGACATGCAGTGAGAGGGAATAGATTGAGCTACATTTTTCAAAAGGATCGATTTACCAGCTCGTGACACCTTACTATCACTCCACCCCTGAAGTCTTTTCCAAACTCTTTCCTTGACAAAACTAAATACTTTCTTCCGTGATCTACCAATCAGAGACGGAAGCCCCAAGTACCTACTATCCTTCAGCTCATTACTAACTCCCAGTATACCAGTTATCTCATTTTGTTTGTCTCTTCTCACATTAGAACTAAAGAACACTGCAGACTTTTGAAAGTTCACGGCCTGACCTGACTGTTTTTCATAAAGATTCAACAGATCTTTCACCATCCTAGTTTCCTCCACCGTTGCTTTGAAGAACAGAAAAGAGTCGTCAGCAAATAGCAAATGTGTAATTGCAGGAGCAGAACTGCTAATGCGACAACCATTAATATTACCAGCAGCAGCTGCGTTGTTCAACATGTTGGATAGCCCTTCTACGCATAAAAGAAAGAGGTAGGGGGAAAGAGGGTCCCCCTGCCTTAAGCCTCGACTCGGCACAATAGGGCCAACATATGACCCATTCAGACATACCATGTAATGAACTGTAGTGACACAGAGGCGCATCCATCTCAACCATTTCTCATTAAAGCCCATTGTCCTCATTCTGTACCATAGGTAATCCCAGCTAACACGGTCGTACGCTTTGCTAATATCAAGTTTCAAAGCTACTTCCCCATCCTGACTACCTTTCTTGCCTCACATAAAGTGGATCAATTCAAAAGCTATAAGCACATTATCCGTGATGCCACGACCTTGAACAAAAGCCGACTGATTCTCCGTAATCGCTACTGGAAGAACCTTTCTGAGCCTATTGGCCAAGACTTTGGCCAGAATCTTGTAAAGGACGTTACAAAGAGCAATCGGACGGACATCTTTAAGATTTTCCACATTCTCTTTCTTAGGAATTACCACAAGATTTGTGCTATTAAGTTCTGCAGGAAATATGAACTCTTCCAACCATTGTTTACAGCAACGAAAGACTTCTCTTCCAACTAGATTCCAAAAGTGTTGAAAAAATGCAGGGCTATAACCGTCAGGCCCCGAGGCCTTGTCTGGGTGCATCTGTTTTAAAGCATAAGTGAATTCCTCAAACGTTACCTCTGCTGTGAGCATTTGATTTTGTTCTTCCGTTATGAGAGGTGTCTCCATGCTATCACTAGGAACGTCAGTGTTATTGACCTCTGTAAAAACACCTTTGAAATACTCTTTCACTAGCCTCCACATCTGTTCGTGAGAATCCACTCTCTCATCCTCTTCATTAACCAAGTACGTAATCCTGTTGCATTTCTTTCTCTTCGAAGCTTGTGCATGAAAAAATTGTGAGTTGGTGTCTCCTTCCTTCAACTAAAATATTTTAGCACGCTGTTTCCAATACGATTCTTCATGTTCAAGCAACTCATTTAGTTTCTCTCGCTCATCAAAGTAAGTCTTAATTCCTTCCTCATCATCACGATTCTTAAGTGCATCCAGAATCTCCTTTTGGAGCTGCACTTTATCCCTAAACTTGTGGAAAAAGTTCCTTCCCCATTTCGACATGAACGAAGACACATAAATAAGTTTAGGTAAAATATGAGTTGCTGGTAAAGCTTTCCAAAAACCTTCAACTTCAGCCTTGAAACTTGGCTCCTTTAACCATGAATTTTCAAACCTGAACCTGAAATGTTTCCTAGACACCAGAGTATCCATCAACTTCAACTCAATTGGTTCATGGTCCGAACTAATAGTATGCCTCAATTCAAGAGTTCCCAATGGAAATTTCTGCCACCATCCCTCTGTAGCGAAGGCTCTGTCCAATCTCTCCCTAACCCAGTTTGGCTTCCCTTTGCTCTTCTCCCATGTATACTTCCCTCCTTTAAGATCAGCCTTCACTAAGTTACAATCCTCTATTGCTGATCGAAACCCATCCATCAGAGACTGAGAATGAGGATGGATTCCCTCTTTATCTGAATCATAGAGCAAGTCGTTAAAATCGCCAAACACACACCAAGGAAGTGTATCTTTGACAGCAATCTGTCTCAGCAAATCCCAGGACTCCTGTCTCCTAGTACGTTCAGGCATTCCGTAAAAACAGGACAATCTCCACACAGGAGCGTTTTTCTCAAAGAAAGCCACATCAATGTGATTAACAGAGGAATCAACCACTTTACAACCTACCGACTGCTTCCACATAACAGCAAGACCTCCACCCTGGCCAACTCTGTTCACTGCAAAAAACTCTGAAAATCCCAACTTTGCATAAAGATCAACAATAACATTATTATCAACTAACGTTTCTGACAAAAACAAGAACGCGGGTTTAAGAGACTTTACGAGGTCTCCAAGAACACGAACTGTACGAGGTTTCCTCAAACCTCGACAGTTCCAGCTTATTAGATTCATAATGGATGGCTAGCTTATTGAGCAAGCTTAGCCAAATCAGGTTGAGTAGATGCTGAACAATCCGATCCAGAAAGACCAGCTTCTAAAAGTAACATTTCTTTTTTATTGCCTCCAACTAAAATGTCATCTGTATCCATCACTGTTTTTGTTATAGGCCCACTTCTCCTTCTCTTACGATCCTCCACATTAAGCCCAGTGTCCTCCTCTATACCCGGCCCATAACTTATATCCTGGATGCTCAATTTAGAATTTGAAATTATCCCGCCCTTTATCTTTCCTAAAATCTCCTTACCCTTTCCAGAATTCTCTCCCATGCGTGAATTGTGCACCACAGTTAAGCTTTTATCCTTATCTCCATAATTTCCTCCCGTGAAAGGTGGACAGTTGGTTGATCGCCCAATCTTCGCCTCCTAGCCATCATCGTCCTCGTCACGCAACCATTTGCTCCTGCCCTGGTTCGTACCTCTTCTCGGCGCTGCCCGGAGCCATGTCCCCCACTCTTTTGCACCCTCTTCACTTCGGTTATCCAAATTCCTTCTGCAAAACCGTTCTGTGTGTGATACCAGACCACAAACAAAGCAAAAATCACCCAATCTTTCATATTTGCAAGAGACCACGAACTCTGTTCCATTCTTCCTCATGATTTTCTTCTTCCTCTTAAGAGGTTTACGTACATCCACCCTAATCTTAACTCTCATGTATTCCATCCAAATGCTAGAGTTGTTCTTCGCATCATACTGCACAAACTCACCAAAGAAGTCACCCAACTGCTTACCGACTACCTCAGACATGAAACCTTTGGGCAAATCGTGTATTTGGATCCACATTTCCAAGAACCATAAAGAGACATTCAATGGATCTTCTCCAGGTGGGATTTTATTCATAACCAACATTGCATTCTCGAACGACCATGGCCCTCCATTGAACACCCACATCAGGTCCTCTTGGTGATAAAATTGAAATAAGAAAATACCAGGATCAATCTCCTTGATGTTAATCCCCATCGTTGGCTTCCAGATATCTGCCATCTTAGATGTCATGGCCCGAGCATTGATGTTCTTCTCCGTTAGGAACCTCCCCACAAGACACAACTCGTATCTGTTTACTTGTTCTTCCACGTCCCCTTCGAACATGAAATCTCCATTTTCCTCCTCCTCTATGTTCAGATCAGCCAGTTGTTCGTCTAGATTTTGATACCGTGCCATTAGCCTCTCACAAACCCGATGCAACAGGTTGAAGAGAAAAACAAACTCTCACAAGAATGGAGAGAAAATCGATTGTATTATTTCCATGTTATATTTATTAATTGGTTTTGATTCTCGAAACACTTTCTGCTAATCTTGGGAGCTCCGGCTTATTATTATTATTATTATTATTATTATTATTATTATTATTATTATTATTATTATTATTATTGTTAATCTTCCTCCTCTTCGAAGATCCCTCCTGCTAGTGCTGCTCCTGCTCTTTTCTTCGTGCAGAAGAACACTTGCTTAACCCGAAATCGGTTGTTGTTGTTCTTCTTTTTCTTTTTCTTCCTGATAAGTTCTTTTTGTTTAGAAAATCAACATCATCGTCTTTGTTATCGGACCTGATATTCTTGTGGGATCTCTTCTTATTCAACTGTTGCTGCTGCTTGTGCTCCCCATCATCATTTGCTTCGTCATCATCAGGGACGAAGCCAAGGGGTGGCAAGCAGGGGCGGCCGCCACCCCAAATCCCCTATAATCATGAAATTAGTATTAAAATTTATAAATAAATTATAAAAAATTCATATTTTTAAAGTTAAAATATTTTAATATTTTGATTTCGCCCCCTCAAATTTATATAAATTTATGAATATAGTGATAAATTTTTTGATATTTATAATAATTTTGAATTTTAATACTTGAATTTAAGTATATTCATAAAATAAATAATTTTAATGATAATTTTTTATTTTATTTAATAATTAATTATTTTAATATATTGATTATTAAGATGGGAAAAAAAATTTCACCCCCGCGAGTTCCATTTTCTAGCTCCGTCCCTGGTCATCATCGTCATGATAATTAATACTTCTCTTCCTTTTTCTGGTTATACCTAACCTCAATCCTCTCGCCATTGATATCATCTTCCCTACAGCAGCCTTCTGCGCTATAGGGTTTGAGTCCTTCAACTGCCGTTTGACCTACTTGACTTTGTACCCTCGATTTTTTTTTATTCTATAACACTTCAATTTAATTAATAATAAAAAACGGGTTTAAGTTGCTAAATTCGAGATAAATGTGCCCGCAGTTGTACTTTAAATTGTAATCTAAAATACCTTTATTTTAATATTGTTAGAAATATTTTTTATCAGGAAAATATATATTTCATATGCCTTTATTCTAAATAAAGAAGATTCTTTCCTTCAGGAGAGTTCATTAACTAGACTTTCAAATCTGAAAGGATGAACCCCACAAAAAAGAAACTCGTTAAAACCCCACAAAGGATCTTATTAGAAATTTGATTGCAAAATTAGTCCACAATGTATTGGTGTTGTTTCGAATTCCTTCATGTTACATTTATCATAAATCATTATCAATCCAACAAAAAAATCAGCAAAAGATAATTTCACATTTTTTTCGTCATTCTCAAAACAGTTTGACATGTATTATACTAAAATATATAATACTCTCTCTATTCCATTTTAATTAATGCTTGTTACGTGTTAAAATGTCAAAAATCTATTAAAATGAGATGACGAAGTAAATATATAAAGAAAAATGTCGAACACCTAGATCAACCAAATCAACTTGTGTGCAATAGTTACTACTACTAAACATATTTTTTTTTTAAAATTCACAATCACAAAAAGCTTCCACCCTGCATAAATGTCTTAGAAAAATTATTTTAAAAAATTAAAAATGATATCTAAATGAATAAATATTCATTTATCGATAAATAAATAAAATATTCATTAATCGAAAAATAAATAATCTCTCTAAATGAATATATATATATATATATATATATTTTTGGCCCCAATGGTATTCATTTATCGAGGTTCTACTAGGATTTTAAATTATGAAAGCTTGAAAAACACTAACGCTGTGTTCCACAACTTTGTAGAGAAAAGAAAAGAATGGAAAATGATTAATTTTCTCTTCTTCTCAAATCTTTCCAAAAGTGGGAAGAAGATTTTGGAGACAAATATAAAGAGAATTTCTAGCTTTCTTTTCTCTTCTTTGCAAAAAAAATATTCGGGAACAAGTGTGAAAATTACTCAATACTTTTCTTATCTTTTCTTTCCAAAATATTTTTCTAGAACACAGTGTAACAATTGGCTAAAAGACTAAAACAACCTGCATCGGTCGCAATGTATATACCATGCTTACCCAACACAAATGTTCAGAATTGAAATTCTGGAAATTGAATTCCAAGTTCGCTTTGCAGCCTACAAGTACTAGCTTACAGCTCAAAGTTCAAGTACACTCCAGTTCAAAATAAATTGTTTTGCCAAACTGCCGATAATAACAATGAGGCTATCTTAAAATGGATTAGATATACCAGGAGAGTAGGAGACTATGTAAGAAAAAAGAACACCTTTACATATTTGATAGTAGTCTGGCCGGTACTATATACATACATTCAAAGTAATCTACAAGAGCACTTGTCTGCTGCAGCTATACTTCATGTAACATTATAAGAAAAACTTATTTCCCAAGGACATAAATGGAACTTTATAACCAACTTTTGAGAAAAGCTTGTACCTCAAGTACATATCATGTATTCGCAGGAATACAAAGCAAGTTCGACTGTACTTCTTAAAGTGCTATCTACCCCAAACACATTTTAAGTCGCTATATTCCAAACATATGCTTCAAAGTTCAAACCAATGATTATAACCAAAAAAAGAAAAAGAAAATCATACTTTTGAAATTTATACAGAACATCAAATGATTCATTGTCAGACAAAGTCGCTTTATAAAGAAAGCATCCTCGCGAAGACTAAACTATAAACCTAAGGCGAGAGTTTCCTATGAGAACAAATATCAGGACCTTACACATTTCACTTGTCCACAAAAATTTATGCTCTATGCTCAACATAAGAACCAGAAAGCCCAGAAGTCCCAAGAACTGTAATCTGCAATCACATAAGCAGAGTGTTTCTGATAATTAGACCAGCCTCACATGATTGGCTTGTTAAATGTAAGGAACTGGAACAATTATACTCATTAAACAATCTTTAAAAAAAAATAGCTAATTGGAATTCCGGACAAAGGCATAGCTATTGGCTGAAGTACAATTCTTCTCCTATGACATGTCAGTGTCACTGTATCTTGTAGTATTACTCAACAACTAACATTTCTATTACAAGTTGGTAGATCTAAAAGATTAGATGAGACACTACATTTGCTGATTGAAATGTCTTGGTCAAATGACTATAGTGTTCCAAGTTCAGTGTTAATTTACGACTTTATTTCTGGTTAGTTTAATATTTAATCTTTACGCATGTATTGTCCAAAGGTTAAAACAATTTTGCGTACCAGTTTTCTTTAGTTGCTTTGCAAATCTACGCTTAAATATACACTTGGAAACATAGATATTAGAAATCACATGATCCTATTAATCTGTTCTGTGATTTTATAGTGAACCTGAAAGCTGGACACAACTTTTTAATTCGTTTTACAAAGAAATCACATCTGAAACCAATCTTGTAGTTGGAAACCCAGCTGCACCATTGATTACAATCATGGTTCCAATATTTTAAAACAGCTTGCAATGGTCGCCGGTGCAGTTAAAACTCAAAAATAGCAGATTCTCAGACGTAATACAACTTAGAAGTAAACAAGATAGAGGTATTTTAGCACAATACCTTTCCCCATTCAGAACCGAGACCACCGCATCTCATTTTTAAGTGAATCATCCTCGTTCCCAGCTCATTCTCGACTTTCTTTCGGATAAAAGTCTCATCAGGTTTGAAGGCATCTAAATATGCATTGTAACGCTGAAAAGCAGTTAGCAATGCCTTGGCAAATATATCTGGTAGAGGCTTGACATCCTGAAAAAATGCTTTATAATGAGAACATAACATTAATATAATGACTTAATGAGTACAGAACATTAACCGAACAAGCATGGAATAAATAGTCACTAAAAACACTGTTCTTATAATCTTTTATAACCTCTCCACTCAATCCAACAGAGTCATCAATTTCCATCCTCAGGGATACAAGTTTGCCTGTAAACTCTTCAACTGCCTCAGCTGCAAGGAGAACATTTTTTAAGGTCTCCTGACCGGACTTATCTTCTGTGCTCTTACTCAATGCTTTATTTGCTTCAGAAACTACAGCACTTGGGATTTCACTCCAATCTGCCGCTAGTAAATCCTTAATAGCAATCTTCATCTCTGGGTCTTTTATGGTAGGCATATGAGTTACATCCTCACTAAAGGAACGTGTGCTTCCAATGTTCATTTTGATTAAAAAAGGAAACCTGGAATCTGCAAGATGTTCATATGAAAAACCAATTATATCTTTCATAAGCTCACACAAGAAAGATAAACGAACTCACACAAGAAGCTGGGCAAAATGAAAAACATAATTATTGAGCTAAGCCACACCTATTTAGTTAATCTACATAGTTACTGAACTAACCCACGCCTATTTAGTTAATCAACATAACAATAATTTGTGTGATCATACTTCCGTGCAAGCATTATGCAACATGATTTTCTAACTAAAAACTGCCCCACAAACATGGTTATTATGACATCGGCCTCTTCAATGCTATATACAAAGTAATCTTACATTCATACTAAGATAAGAAGATGAAATAAACTCTCCCATTTCATGGAAGGAAAATAACATATTCATAAACCTTACATAGTAATAAGATCATGATATTGTACAAAAATTTTGATTAACGGAAGTTACGTGCACATTTCTCGTCAGTCATCTCGAAAACTAAAGATACACTCATAACCTTTCCCCTTTCTAATTAGTTTTGCGTTGGAAAAGAAAATTAGCGAAAATACTACAACAATAGCATAAAGGTACGTGCCTAAATTACAAATAAATTGACATAACCATAACTAAATGCCTCAAGTAAGAAACCACAAATTTACGGAACTGGCATTACATAAATTTTTTATCATGTCCAGCTGTAAGGAGCATTATGATTACGCCTCGAACAGTAAACTTATCCGCAAAAATCATATTGTATCAGTGATTGTAATTTAGTTTTAATTATGCTAATCTAAACAATTTGTGACAATCTCAATAAACACATATTTTATGGAGAAAGATGCATGCATCATTCTATATATATATATATATATATATATATATATATATATATATATATATATATATATATATATATATATATATATATATATATATATATATATATAGGCAAGTGCTCAAATACAAACCACTTTTAAAATACAAACCTACAAACCAACACTAAATTAATTATATTTCATTTATTCTAAGGTTCCCGCCAAGGGTACCTTCACAAAAAATGCTTAAAATAATTGCATCTATCCATATAAAAAAAAAAAAAAAAAAACTTGTCATGGAAATGCGAAGCATTTAAGACAGTAAACGGATGAGTTAGGTAGTCATGAGGGCCGAAGGCTCTCGACACACCCGTCAATCGTCTATTGCCTTTACCATTGATTGCCATTCCTTACAACTTTAGAATGATAAAGGCGCGAAGCGCCGTACAAGAAGGTGCGAAGCACCGTTAACCAGTGAAATCCACTGCCACGTCATCACGTGAACAGTGAATTTTTTTTATTTTTTTATTTTTTTTGTTGGATAGAGCCAATTATTTTAAGCATTTTTTGTATTGGGGTACCCCTAGTTTGGTTATTAGATTAGCTTGAAATATTAGATTATGCTTGGTTTGTATGTTTGTATTTTAAGAAGGTTTGTATTGGAGTAGCCCCTATATATATATATATATATATATATATATATGAGAGAGAGAGGGAGAGAGAGAGGGGGGGAGAGAGAGAGAGAGAGAGGAGTGTTGTACCAGGAGAGAGGCGTTTAGAAACGGTAGAGAGATGAGAATTCTGGCGAGCGGCGGCGAGGAGTTGGTGGTTGACGGAGGTAGTGAGGTAACCTCGGGATCGGTGAAAGATCGAACGGTAGAGAGATCCGGCTCTTACTATTTTCTCCATCTTTGCTTCTTCCTCTTTGGAGTTGCGATGTTTGATCGATTAATATTTGATATTACAATATTAAAAGTACTTTAATATATTCATTTTTGCGTAATTTTCTTAATATTGAAAGTACTTTAATATATTTTTCCCCTTTCATAATATAGTATTTGTTAGTAAAAAAAATCTTATTACATGAAGGCGTAAATTAAAAAGCTGGTGCTGTAACAGCTGTTAACAAAATTGGAAAAAAATTATGAAAGAATGCTGAAAATACCGAGTTTTTCAAAAAAAAAATTGAGAATACCATTCCCCGGCAACTGTGGTTAATTATACCCATTTCGTCACCCAATTGAAAAATGCGTACTACACATACGCATTAGGTACATGCGTAACACCCCTCTACTGTAGCTCCGTCTCTCCGACGAAGCTCTCTACCGGCGACTCGCCGACGATTTTCTCGATAGCTCCGTTCTCCCTTTTCTGATCACTATCCCAATCACTACGACATCAGGCATGACCCCCCGAATCATCTCATTCCTATTCCCCCTACCCGTTTCTATCCTCCGGCCCCGCAGGGGCTTACACGAAGCTCGTCGGAGAATGATTCCGACGTTAGGCTCGTTTTGGGCGTTTTAATCATGGCATATAAAATGCTAAGAAAGTTGTATAGGTGTGTAGAGAATTTGATTGTGATTCTAACGGTATATGGTATGTTATGGTAAAGTTCGGGATATGGATGAACGGATCGATCCAAAAACCTCGCCGGAATTGCCATGGATCGCGCCTCTGAGCTCTCGAACGACGATGACGTCATCACGCAGGATGATGATGCGTTACAGCTAATACGCAAGTTACAAATGCGTATTCCATGTTTACCCAACAGCCATTTGCGTATTCTAGGTTTTAATATACATGGGTTGCTCGGCTGAGACTTGATTAACCCCCATTACCCAACCCTTAAATGCGTAACTCACGTTACCCCAACCCCAAATGCGTATTCAAATGGGTATTTTCAGCACTCCCTCCCGAAAAATGTTATTTTCATTTTTTTTAACCAAAAAAACGTTATTTTCTGTATTTGCCCAAAAATTATAAACGTACCAATACTAAAAAGTAATAAAGCTCCATCTCAAAAAAAAAAAAAAAAGTACAAAAACCTATGAATGAAACCAATCATAAGGGTGCATTTCACCAGTTGTAATGAAAAAATGCTTTGAAGGCAGAGTCATATCACTATACTGTACAATTGTTGTCCATGCTGCACAAGGGTTTTGATTAACATTATCAAACCCAGCTAGACACACTTATATAAGGCTATACAAAAACGATTAATCAAAGAGATTGGCTGAGATTTCATATGGACTTCCTGTAATGTGAATTCGAAATTACGATAATCATTTCATGTTCAATTCTTCCAGGATGCTCCTTGCTTCAGTGACTGGGTTGGATTGAGTAAAGTCCACGCCCCATATATTTCTCATCGGAAGATTTGGCATGTTCAGTGACGCCAATTGGTTTTCTAACCTCGCAGTATCGTTTGAATCCATGGCACGACCAACAACAGTCTATATAGACAAAGAAGCAAGAACTTCATAAGCACTTTAGGAAGAGAAAAGGGATATGCATTTTACAGTAATAGATATATTAATTCTTATGCAGAAAACTTACCCAAAGGGTGCTTCTGAAGCAAGCATTTAGGATACTCAACTTAAGGAACTCCTCATCTCGCCTGCTAATAAATTTATTTGAACCAAAAGATACTGTAATGTCCTGAAAACAAGAATCAGAAGTTGATCCGTGGTTTCTCATGACAACTCTCCCATACTGCTGCAGAATTTTATCCAATTTAACACTGTTGGAATTTCTGGGTTTTGTAAGCAAGGTCTTCTTTGATCCCCTTGAACTTTCTCTTGTAGTATCGTATTCTTTATCCAGTCGTAACAAAGTCAGCGCCTTCTCATTATTAGTCCAGCAACAACACAAGGATGATCCATCGTCTACATGGGAAAAAAAGGTATTTCTTGAAGACTGTAAAATCATAGTAAGAACCAAAGATGATAAACTTAAAACTTTCAGCATTCAGTACACGCGCACAAAAGTGCAAACATATTCTCTCCATTCAAAAGTAAATTAGGTGTTACTTTTTCTGTTTGTTCTCTTAAATAGAGACAAGTGTCTGATTTCATATGGCATAGTAGAAGTTGAGAACTTGTCATACTTAATTAGAGTGTTGAAGTACTATTGTCTCCCTGATTCATAAATCTAAAATTGCTGTTTCAAGTGCGTAAAACAAGAGAGGATACACTATGGCTTTAAACCCAATCTATAACATCATCGCTGCAAACCAAAATCTATCATGTAAAAACCAGCATGACAACCAGAAGTATTCACAAATTAATGTACATTGCAATAAGCTCATCTTAATAAACATTGCTCAAGAGTTTGCTGATGTTACATTGATTAGATTCATCGATCTCGAGCAAGTGAAATTTTTTTTGATACAATTTCCATTTCTCGGGTGTCCGGCTTTTAAAGCATAGATGACAAAAATATTCATAAAGAAGAAATATCATTGAGAGAAAAAGACACACTGATGGGTAAACCGGAACTCCATTCTCACTGGAGTCCAGCCCCTAATCTTTTCACAAATTGGTCAGAGATAATACCTCAAAAAATCCTAAAGCATGACCTTAAGAAGTTGAAAACAAATAAAAAAAACCAGCAGCTTGAAGATAAATAGGTTCCTCAAAACAATCTATCATAAGTTCATGCCAAATTCTTCATACAACTGTAAGTAAATAGCAGACACACATCCATTTAGCTGAATACAGAAAGTCATGATTGTAACCTCGTTAAAAACTTTTAAATAACAACCTAGCATCCAGATATTATTTCAGATAAAACGTAATTGGCATAAAGAAAGATGGCCAAAACCTCTTTTTCTCCTCAATAAGTTGTAGTAAAAACCATATAAAAAAAAAAAAAAAAAAAAAAAACCCTTCAGTTCCTTGTTAATCACCTAGAACACATTCCTGTAAAATATCAAACACAATGCAAGCCAAAATAATTGTGGGGTGGGTGGGTGGGTGGGTGGGTGGGTGGGGGGGAGGGGATCAGAAGCAATACCATACCAAGAATAAAACCCGCAAGAGGAATGTTAACCGCACTTGAGCGGATGTGAGTTATTGGATGAGAGTGCACAGCTTTTCTATTTTTCTCCAGCATCAAGATATATACAGCAATAATCTGCCACATTTTGATAACCATAAAAACCAAGAAATGAAAGAATAATAAAGCATTATCTGAATTATATGTCATTTAGATATAGTAGGAAGTCTGATAAGAAAGAGATGGTTAATCAGCTTGTGGATCATTAAGTTGACAAATTAAACGCACATCACCTTGCAATGCAACTGCAGTAGCATATGGTCTGAGCATTTGTCCAATTCAGATATCAAAGACACTGGTCCTACTTCTTTTAAGGGAATATTGGGAAATTTTAAAGTAGCTGAAAAAAGATTACAACTGCCTTTATACTGATTATTGACGACCAATGCAGAACTGATAACGATGACAGATGAAGGTATTAGCAGAAGTTCATTTTGCCGTCTGAAAAATAGATTATCCAATAGTTTTATCAGACATATATTAACGGTTTGTATAATATATAGAGCAAGTGCAGGACATCCTAATGCTGTAAAAAAACATAAATTATAGGCATAGGTGCACGTAGGGACAGAGTCCAGACTCAGCACTTATATGCCCGAATGATGAGTTATTCACACTGAATTTTCGATCATGGTATACCCTCTCTTCCTTAATCCTTTATAACACAAAGGATCCTCTATATTCTGTGGTCAAACCCCTGATCTATCGAATGGACTATAATACAAAAAGTTCTATACCAGTTTCCTGTTAAGTATTTACATATACAAAATACCAGGGGTTATGAATTAGAACTTGTCATAAATAAATCTTTATATCTGTGATATATAGGACCAAAAGAATGGGGAAGACTGGATAGGGACCGTGTTGAATCAGCAGGGGCATATATAAAGAGTTTCTGTATCAATAATCCAGTTCAAAAAGGAAATAGAAATTTGAATTAAGAACTAAACTTACCCTGTTATGAGTATTCTGTGGAAAGTAGCATTTACACCTGCTCCAAATCCAACAGGAAGAGCATGTTTACTCAAGTTACCAAAGACTTTCACCTAATTTATATTATAAATAACATAAGATTGCATAGTTACCTAAACAAAATGTATAAGACCAGAAGTAGATAACTATTACCATGTGGTTCTCAACTAGAACATGCATGCAGGCACTCAGTGTTTTACCCTTAATGAAATTTGGGATGTAATCACCAATGGAACTATTATGACCAATATTTACAGCAAGAGAGGAGTGATCGGTGCTGTGAAAAGCAACCACATGTCCACGCAAAGATATTAGTTTTCCCTTGGGCAAAAAAACATCTAAATCTGGAGTCTGAAGAGATTGTAATGATGGAGTCATGGATTCGGAGATGTTAGTTAATTCTTCAAATGAGACAATTGCCTTTACAAAACCTTGACCCAAAAAATTTATACTGCCTTCTAAGAAACCTAAAGATTCAGGAGACAAAAATATTTTTATGTCTGAACATGCATCCATGAAATTTAAAATTGGATGGTCAACTCTATGAGAATCTTCAGGCAGAGTCATTTTATTGATGAAAATTTTTTCATGAATTAGAGGTGCTTGATCAGTTCTCGGGAGTGCCTCCTGCGATAAGAATGAAATGCTCAACAGACTTGCTCTAGAAGTGATGACTATTTTACTACTACTTGCATCGTTGGAGCACTTAATTGTGCAATAACGATCTTCCTTGTGATGCTTTATAATGTAATAACCACCAATCTTCAGTGACTGCAAAAGTGGAAGACAATTTGCAAGTTCTATAAGAACCCAAGTTAAAATGATAGAAATTTGTTAATCCTTGCAGGAATGAGGTAAGAGAGTATGGAAGCATGCTCACCTGAAATTTGCAATAGCTACCCTGATCAAACTCCAGTAAAACCTTTCGGACACCTGAGTTGGAGGAAGAAGTAATTTTTGCGTCATCTTTTCTGCAGTTGAACAGGGTTTCTTTAAAAGAAACAGTGATGCAAGCGATTTCAAGTGGATGACTTGAACCGAAACATTTCTTCTCCTTGTAAATTTTACTGCAAGGATTTAAGCAATAAGTTGAACTGCCAGCTGAATCATTTCCAGCATCACTGGAGCCAAAACTAGATGCTTCAATAGTTTTACATCTTTTAGTCCTCTCCTCATAACTTTTAGCATAATGTTCCTTCGAGTCACAGGAAAGAGTTCCGGATGTAGAAATTATATGATCTCCATTTTTCTCAGGGATAAGTAGATCCCAAGGCAAAATAATGGCCTCAGCAAATATTCTCAACCTCTCTGTAACAATTTGATCGCCTTGAAACTGAATTCAATGAAATGTAAAAATTATCAAGTGAAAATTATCAAACTGAATTTATTGAAACTGAATCAGTAAATTGATTAGCTTACACAAGAACATACCTTTTGTAACACAGGAAATTTGTGCGTAACATTAAGCAGATGGAATCTTCCGCTAAGATCTTCGAAATTCTCCTCATAACTAAAACCAGGGTAAACTGGACAGCTTCTATAAAGTTCATCTTTTAACCGACAATACAAATAAATGGCCACATTTCTCCCTTTTACAGATATAGCATTACCAAATATACTTTTACACGAAAATAATCCACTTGGGACTGATTCCAAATGATCTTCTCGGTCACAAACACCTTCCATTACAACCGTGAAGTCATAGACCTAATAAGATGAACAAATTAATATTAAGCAGCATAAGCAACAATATGTAAAAAGATATATGTTGCACCTTCAAACATAGTGCACAGCTGCAAGCTAAAATACTACAGCACATATACTTTGAAAAAAGTTACATTTACCTGATATATAGTTCCAATGCTCCAACTTGATGGAAGGTTGGGTATAACAGTTTCGATGCTGCCAGTTGCATCAGTCAGCTGCAAACTTCCAGAGGATAGAGAATTCTAGATAAAAATTACAAAGAAGAAGATAAGAAGATAACATATCCGCTTTAAAATTTCACCAATAAATCCAGATTCAGGACTACCTACAAGCACATTCACCGCAATCATAACCCATTTAATTATCAGTTTTGGACTTAAAATATATGTGCTTGACAACTTAGCTGGCAAAAAGCATTTTATTGGCATCATACCGCATAATGCCTATATTACCACACATCAAAATATAGGCATATTGGAAGTTGGAACTAGGTCCTAAAGTTTCATGGTAAAAAAAGGTACTGACTGGGGTCTCTGGAGAATGGGTTATAATTTTTTCATAATGATGATGAGGTAAATAGTAGTGATTAGGGAACAAGCTATAGTCACACCTAGGTCATAGAAAAGAGAACACAAGAAATCTCTTTGTGTAGACAGTCACAACTCAAAGGAGTAATCAAAGTTCCCCTGCTTCACGTGTGTGCAAGTCTAACCCAATTACTAAAATATAATGAAGAGCATGCATTGTTAGATTCAACAAAGCAAAATTTGAAATAACATTTACTCCTACAACTATTTGAACCACATATTCAGTTTGGTTAAAATTCAAGTAATTATTGTTTTACTACTGAAGCAATGTAAAACTAATCCTTTATGGTCCTCATTAATATTTGAGTTGCTGCATAGAGAAAACTTTGGTTTCTGAATTACACTAAACAGCACAGACAAACAACCAAGTGCCGTATATCCTATACATAGAAACTGACCTCATCTATAAAAAGTCTAAATTCTAAACATTAACCAGTGACCTAATGCCCATTTTTTTTTTTTGCTAAGTACCTAATGCCCATTTATTTACATGCTTTTATGCAAATTTACCTGCGAATGGAAATTAGCGAGTACTTCAAAAATTCATAGAAATGTTAAGTAGCAGAACAAATACAAGTAAATCACTTACCTTTAAGCTTCCCAACAAAACCACATCGATATCTTTACTTTGCAGCATCCTTTTAATAGGCTGACTAAAAGATTTCTGCCCACAAATTAGGGGGCTGTTTCGGTAATTGTTACTCATTATATTAGAATCAGTCTTCCCAGCGCTCATCTTTATCCATGTGGCCTCACAATGACTAATTAAACTAGATATAGGCACCACCTGAGGATATGAAACAGTTAAAGTAAGTACGTGCAGCTCATTAGACATGCTTCAATGCCTACAAAGTGTTGTACACTTTTACTTCTCCATAACTTGGGAATAGATATTAAGTTCGATAAGACGAAAAATGAATATAAGGTGTTATGATTCTCAACCGCTGTACAGATCACAAAACAAATAAACCACCAAACATGCATCATATACATACCAATTTCAAGTGGTTACAATCAGGTTCGGATCCACAACCACATGAGTCATGCTTGCAGTATTCTGTGAATATGCCATGCTGCAATTATCGCTACCATTAAAACGAAATTAAACAAAAGCATGATTTCACTTTACAATGTAAAGTGATCTTTTACCCGTGAATGGACGACTGATGAAGGTAAACAGGAAGTACAATATTTTTGAGCCACTCCTTGCTTCTAGAAAAAACATGCAACTACAAAGATTAGCTTCACAACATAAACAGCACTAAAAAGTGTAGTAACAACTTTGATGTCAAAAACCCGGAGAACTAAAAAGTGCACTAAAAGGTGATAATTATATTATGATATGTTTTCAAAACAAAGAAAGATTAAGAAATGATATACATTGTGACAAACAACAAACATATTTAGGCACAAAGAAGGAGTACATGTTTTGATCCTAAAATATCCTTCTCGGATAAAAACCCGGAGAACTTTTTCTTGAAACACGAGATGGTAAGTAATGCCCTGAAACAGAAGCATAATCTAAGAGATTGCATCAGGATTAGCAGAAAATGTGGGAAATACTGCATTATGGAAATTATTTTATTACCACAATCTCGCAGAAAATGACAGGGAGTCAATGAACTTCCTCAAAAGGCTTTCAGAGTGTTGTTGTATATTGCACCTGTGACACACATACATGAATAATACGTATCCAGGTAGCAGGATTACAAAACAATAACTAAGCCCAGTTACTAACCCAGTTTTCATGGGAGAAAATGAGTTCACATAAATGCTAGTTTTAACACAGGCACCAAGTACAAGTACTTTTGTCCAAGAAAAACTGGGATGCACAAAATGTACATTCCTCACAGATACCTACAAAGAAGCCAATTATCTAATAAGAGAGATCAAGAAATCTTAAAGAGCTTTGTAAAATCCCAGCTGTCCAAAGATTTTATCAGACCTACAATTATATTTACCAGGATTACCCATTAAAACTAAATAAACAGAAAGGCATGTTACTTACGATAGCACCAACTCTAAGACTATGTGTAAATTTAAGCAGCTGATCTGTTAATAGTAACATCACTTTTTCATCAAACTCAACGACCATTCCCTGCATGTAAATTTCTGTGACAATGCCCGTGTACTCACCACATTCACCTTTACCAAGAATATTGGTCTTCCGAAATAAAACACACTGATCCTGCAATCTAGGAAGATGCAGCATAGATTTCTCCGAGGTCACATACATTAACTGCGACTCTTCTTTCCCAATAAAAATCAACTTCTTCTTTAAACCCGTCAACGAAACATACTTTCCCACCAATCTCGAAACCACAGGGTGCCAGCACGACGCAAAATCATAAAAATACACAATAAAAGATTTCCTAAAACTATCAATACTATGTCCTTCATTAACACTACACAATGCTCTATCCGGATCGCTAGAACTACACAATTTACATTCACAAACCAAAATTTTCGTTAAAAATCCACATACTAAACTTGCTCCCTTACCATCCTTTCCCCCAACACTACAAGGAACAACCGTAACAGGACTAACCGACTCAATAACTCCGTGAACGTAATATCTAGCATTACATTTCACTTCCACATTACCCGAAAACTCCAAACATAACGAAAAAGACTCAATTTTTAAAGAACCCTGCACCACAAAACCCAAATTTTCCACAAAACCCCACTTAATAATTTCCAAGAACCCCTCACCACACTTAAAAGGAATGTAATTCCAAGCAAGAACACGAATCTTTTTCCCAATTACTCTCGGATGAAAATCAAGAATGTCACAACAAATCGAAAACTCATCATCAGAAAACAAAAAGCAACTAACTTTACAACACCCAGAACCTGAATTTGAATTCAAAGTTGAAAGATTCTTGTGAATTGGAAGATTTAGGGTTCCTATTAGAATTGTGGGCTCATTTAGGGGTTTTAGGGTTTTGGGGTTTATGGAATTTAAAAATTCAATCTTGGTCTCATCTGATTGGTTTGGTGGCGGTTTCGGTTTCGATTTCGAGGAGGAAAGGGAAGAAGCAGCTGTGAGTGGGAGGGATTGATGTATGAGTTGAGAGAGTGTGAGGATTGTAACAGATTGTTGTTCCATTACATCAAGAACTGAATGGTTCAGATCAAGAATTAGTACTAGTAGTTGCAGTAGAATGAATATGTGAGAAAAATATATATATATACATAGATAGACACAAATTTAAGCAGTTGTGTGTAGTGATGATATAATGGATTTAGGAGAAGACCCAAGAAAATGGAGGAGGATTGCGCGGGAAGGAAAGTAAATGAGAAGTAGTACACTTTTTTTTAATACAGTTACAATTTTTCTTTTATAAATTTAAATTTATCTATAAAAATGAATGAATTAGATTTTATTTTTTGGTGACATTTTTTCCAATTTAATTTAATTTTTTAATATTTGGCCAACATTTAGTTAATTAAATGATAGAAAATTAAATAAAAGAAATGAGACATGCTGTCAAAAAAACAAAGCAGTAAACTTAAACAAGCTTTCAGCAAAAGAAATAGTACTACATCACAATGTTAATACTATTACCGGTGAATAAATTTGCATTCAAATAGATTACTTCAACCTCCTCATCTACATCACCAGCATGTTTATGCTTCAAATATTCACATGTAATCAAAAACATTTATACAAGATTCAAATCTAATGGTAATTGGTAGCTACACGATCTTAGACCCATTTCGATTTTTAATATGTAAATGGTTACTGAACAATGTTGACAATATGCTTGGCAGAACTTGAGCTCCTTGCAAGTCTGAAGCTTCACGAAAAGAATCTGCACTCGCAACACTGAAAATACAAAAAGGTTCTAGTAAATCAGAGAGTAGACAACCATGTAAAGTCTTTGTTACGGAATGCATTGCAGAATTAGTGGCCAAGGTAAGAAGAAATCCTTACTCTGTACTAAGATCTTTTCGTTTCATAACCGATGTTGATGGTGAAACTGACCTCCAGTTCCGTTGTCTGTTTCTATCAACAGCAGACACGGATTTTTCCTAAAAGAAGATTAAGTTCAGATATTGAGTAATATGCTGATAATATATCACAAAATTTGGTGATACGTACTGGAATTTGCACACAGTAGTTCCAATTTGCTCGATTTCTGAAAAAGAATACAGAGCATACATACTACACTTTAACTAATGTTTGTAATATTAACTGTTTCAACAATATTATTAGAAATGAGACAAAATAGTATTTTACAAGTAGTGAACATAGAGTAGATTGAAACCACTTAAGGGTGTCTGAAACTTACATGCAATTTACGGCCAGAATATCTGTTCTAATCCTCTAAGTTTCTTAAAAAGGGATGGTCAAGTAACATAACAGCTGTAGGTTTGTCTGCTGGATTTCTCTGGAAGCACCTACCAAGGAAATCTTTTCCTTTTGCAGATAACGTATCTGGTATGGCCGGGGATCTGTTCAAGACGTTAAACATAGCTTGTACCTAACATATGGGCACAATAAATCAAAAACATTCAAGTAGAAAAATTAACAAAAAACATGAGCAAGATAGCACCATTTCTTCTGCACATTTTTGTTAGAAGAGTAATATTTGAAATAACAAAGACAGTTATATTCCTCGTCCCATTACCTATAGAAGTAAATACCATGAACCAAAAACCTAACTGTTGATTTACAACCATACAGACTAATTAATATATGCAGTTGTTTAGATGTTTACCCCGCTATATTCACTCCATGGTGGTTTTCCAGTCAGCATCTCAATGACGGTACAACCTACACTACATATGTCAACAGCAAAAGCAAACTCTGGTTTGGAATCTTTTCGCATCATAGACAGCAGAACCTGAGCAAGAAGATGAATATTATGCTTAACAGTAATCAAAGCCAACTTATTAATCCAAGTACCAATTGAGATACCTCTGGAGCCATCCAATGTGGACTTCCCTTCAAAGAAAGATCAACTGCATAACTTGTAAGCTGAATAGAAAAAAGTCTACAACATAAGAAAAATGAAGAGTAGAAGATACAACCAAGAAATGCATACCAGTATTAAAATGAAAAATCAAACTTACAGGAAATGCAAATTCATGACATCTCAACAGCATAATTTCAGTATGCTACTTACATATAGAGCAGGTATTCATGTTATAGCATTTAATATTAATCTGCATGTTTAATGCAACAGATCTCTTCATCTTTATTTTTTTTTTTGAAAAGATAGATCTCTTCATTTATAGTATCTAGATATCCTTCTTTTTTTTTTAAAGATAGATCTCTTCATGTTATATTTATTTGACATTTGTTCTTTCCGCATCTAATCCTTTTCCTTTAAATTACAAAGTTGAACATTAAGGCAAAAGTTAATGTAAAACATAGCAAAAGGTACGCTGATACCAGAGGCTAAAGACTACTAGATCTTACATGTTTTGCCAACCCAAAGTCAGCAAGCTTGACAACACCGGATGAATTGACAAGCAAATTTGCCCCTTTAATGTCCCTGAAAGAAAATCATCATTGAGTCAAACAAACTCTTATCAATAACTATCGTGCACCAATTCAGCAGATCAGTATGTCTAATAAATATTCTTCCTAGCCAAGGAGAAACTAACTTTAAAGACATGAACAAACTTCTTTTGGAGCCCTATTGTAGCTTCTACATCAAACAATGAAACAATAAACCTACCTACATGTTTATAAAAATAGTACCACAAATAAAGTTCAGTCAATGCTGATTAAGTCAAGCTTTCACCTGTGAATTGTATTTGTGCTATGCAAGTATGTGCTATGCACTGGCCCAATGCAGCTGGACTCTCATTTTATATTACCAAACAGCCCAAGACAGGCCCAGTGGTAAAAAGGCCCTTTTCCTGGAAACAGATATATAATCAAGAAGAAGGCACAGGAGGGGTTATGCTGAGTATTGATATTGTTATCGTTAATTAGGACTGGGAGAGAGCGGCTCTCTCGAATAGCCTGCAACTTGTTCCTTTCCATTCCGTCTTATTACTATTTTGCTCAGACTTGAGCTCAGTTCGGTATCTTTGTGATAAATGACAGTTGCTATGTTCAGTAATCAAGCAGTTCATTACAATTGGTATCAGAGCTGTTCGAGAATGGGGCACTCAACGGTGTCACAGAGATCAGAGATATCGGAGGAGATGCTAGATTTTGGAGAGGAGATGCGAGATTTTGGAGAGGAGATGAAGGAGTTGATTACGAAAGGGGTGGAGGAGGCAATGGAGAAAGCAATGGATGCTATGCGTCAATCATTGGCGGAGTGGTTCAAGGAGAGCCAAACCACGGCAAAGAAGAAGATGGGAATGAACTATGCAGACCCATCAAAGCTTGCTACAGAGAACGACGAGGGGGGAAGAGAAATTGAAGTTGGTGGAGAAGGAACACAAGCAAAGAAGATGTCAAAACTACTACTTGAGATGCCCGCACTTCAGGTGTTTGATGAAAAATCTGAGAGAGTATTTGTTCAAAAAGCCCCACTGTCGATCTTCAAAGGTACAAATCCTCTCATCTGCCCTCCCAACCTGTATTGGAATGCCTTAAAAACACAGTGAAGAGAGTTATGGTTTATAAACTTTATGAGAATGAGTACGGTAAAACTGATAGTAACTCTTATGATAAGTTTAAGAATATGATTAAGGCAACTCCATTGTTTGATCTTAGTTTTGCGGTAACAAAGTGGTATCAAACGTTGAGAAGGAAGAACGACAAGGATGTTACTGAGTTGATTGGTAAAACACCATTAGTGTTTCTTAACAATATTGCTGAGGGTTGCGTTGGTCGTGTTACTGCTAAGTTAGAGATGATGGAGCCTTGCTCTAGTGTTAAAGACGATGAGAATGGTCAGCCAATTTATGACGATGAGAAGAAAACTTTACTTGACAGAGTCGAGTTTTATGAGTCTGATCTTCTAAGGTACTGCCGTGATAATCACATAGAACTTGAACACATTGTTTGGTGTATACCACATATTCTCAATCCGAATCCCGTTGCAATGTCCGAGTTGATTACAGAAAATGCAAGTGAAGAATTCTTACATTCGTTAAGTAATTATTGTGGCCTCCAGGGTTTTGTTGAGGACCAATTTGGCTTAGGTTTAATTGCCAAAGCAGTTGAGGAAGGAATTGCTGTAATCAAGTCTATGGGTATAATGATTTTCAACAAGGGAGGTCGTCCAGGACAAGATGTTTGTAAACGCTTGTTTGAGAGGCGAGGTGTCCGTGTCGACAAGCTTTGGCAGACTAAAATTCTTCAGGCGGGAGACAAAGATATATCGGCTTTGGTTGAGATTGAAAAAAATAGTCCACATCGTTTTGAGTTTATCATGGGGCTTGTTGGAGATCAGCCTATATGTGCTCGTACAGCATGGGCATACGGAAAGGCTGGTGGCAGGATTTCTTATGCTTTATCAGTTTATAGCTGCCAGCTTCGTCAACCAAATCAGGTTTATTCAGATTTGGAAGTTGTTTTCGTTATCTCAGAGGAGAAGAACATCTTTAATGCACTATCCAAAACCAAAGGGGTTGTATCAGATGTCAATGCTTTGCATCTGATACCAAAGGAGCTCTCACTGAAGATTGTCAGTAAGATCGAGACTGGAGAGAGGTTCACTGTTTATGTTGTAGTCCCAATGTGGCTAGAAGGGCCACCAGAGAGTGCATCAGTTCAAGCTATTCTGGACTGGCAGAGAAGGACAATGTAGATGATGTATAAGGACATTGTTCAGGCTCTCCAGGCTAATGGAATTGAGGAGGATCCTAGACATTATTTGACATTTTTCTGTCTTGGCAATCGTGAGGTAAAGAGGAGTGGAGAGTATGCATCTTCACAGCAGCCAGATCCAAATATAGATTATAGTAGAGCCCAAGAGTCCCGTCGGTTTATGATCTATGTGCATGCCAAGATGATGATAGTTGATGATGAGTACATAATTATTGGGTCTGCCCATATCAACCAGAGATCAATGAATGGTGGTAAGGATTCTGAGATAGCTATGGGAGTCTATCAACCCTATCATCTAGCAACTAGGCAACCAGCGAGGTGTCAAATTCATCGGTTCAGGATGTCGTTATGGTATGACCACCTGGGAATGCTTGATGAAACCTTCCAGCATCCAGAGAGTGTTGATTGTATCCTGAAAGTGAATAGTGTAGCAGAAAAGTACTGGGATCTCTACGCACCCAAGTTGTCCGCAGATATGGAATTACTTGTGGAGCCAGAACAATTGTTAGAGGAACGAAGGACTCAGTCCAAGGAGAACAGCCAGCCTGAAGTTCTTATCAAGTGGAAAGGCTTACCAACAGCTGAAGCAACATGGGAGGTTATGGACTTGATCAATCAGCGCTTCTCGGCTTTCCACCTTGCGGACAAGGTGGTTCTTGGATGGCGGGGTAATGCTATGCACTGGCCCAATGCAGCTGGACTCTCATTTTATATTACCAAACAGCCCAAGACAGGCCCAGTGGTAGAAAGGCCCTTTTCCTGGAAACAGATATATAATCAAGAAGAAGGCACATGAGGGGTTATGCTGAGTATTGATATTGTTATCATTAATTAGGACTGGGAGAGAGCGGCTCTCTCGAATAGCCTGCAACTTGTTCCTTTCCATTCCGTCTTATTACTATTTTGCTCAGACTTGAGCTCAGTTCGGTATCTTTGTGATAAATGACAGTTGCTATGTTTAGTAATCAAGCAGTTCATTACAATATGCTAGGCCCGAAAGAATATGACGGGTGAAACTGCGAACCACAGATTCGGTAATTGATCGATAATGCTCACGGACATAGTTATTAATTGATCTTGGATGGACATACTCTAGATATATGCAAAAGCGATCCTCAATCTGCAATAGATATTCAACTTTTTTTTAGTGAATATTGTCAAACTCACAAGGAGCAAAGTAAGACTAAAAACATAAGAGAACATAAAAAGAACAAAATGCTTACTATATCACTGCCAAGATATTGCACAATGTTTGGATGATCCAGTTGCTGAAGAACTTTAATTTCCTGGAAGAACAGAAATAAGCCAGCAGAAGAAGCTGCTGTAAGAAGCAGTCGGTATAGTTCAGTTACAGTAAAGCAAGAAAAAATCAAACCTAAAATGTAGCATGTTGTTTTCAACCCAAAAGAAAAATGGGATCATGCCTATCAGAATGACATTTTTTATAATTTCATGTCATACATTAACTAAAGTTTCCTCGATCCCAAAACTAGATTACTATAATTCTAAAAGGTAATTTAATGATGCAGCAGTATGAAAGGGATATACAGTATAGCCTGCTCTAATTGCTTAATACATTCAGCGGATTTAGAGTAAGAAGGAATAACGTCAACTTCTTTCATTGCGCACATCGCTCCATCATTACTGTTTATTGAAAACAACAAAAATAGTGACACATATCATAACTACTTTACCATATATGACATGCATGAACTACACCAACACAGTGGCAAGAAAGCTACAGGTCATATCTTACCGGCTAATTGCAACATAAACACTTCCATACGTACCACGTCCAATGAGTTTTTCTTTTTGCCATTGACCCTTTGATGATTCATTCGTTATGTGAGACATATTAAGTAAATGTAAAGGCGATGGCGCTCCTGGTGGACGGGGTAATGGGTGGACACTTGAATTATAACCTTCGGGCCATCCTGCAGGACTTCCAGGAAGAGACTTATAAGGTGAATGATGTGCAACACCAAAACGCTTCCTAATATTTTGGTGGGGACTTGGTAGAATTGGACTATGAAGTGGAGAATGATCAGGGCTGGGTAAAAATCTTTTTGGCAACACATAGGATGTAGAAACAACATTCCTATCCATAGAAATTTTAAATTCACGAGGAACAGAATATGAAGAATGGAGAACATCCACCGAGCCAAATCTTTGTGGGCTAACAGCAGGACTTGAGAAGCCACTAGTCGGAGCACTCCTTGCAGGAGCGTCCAGCCTAAAGCTGTGAGCATTACCAGCATTTTCTGGATGGAATCCTCTTCGATGATAAGTGGGAACTCTAGATGATTTGCTAGCAACATAATCTGTGCTCTTCTTGATGGTTCAATGGGAAAAAATTGAAATTAAGAAGTCAGAAACATATCAACTACTTAATTAAAACTTACATATTTTACCAATTTGCATTTTCTTTTCCAGCAACAAAAAAAAAAATTCAGAGAGTAAATGACATGTGATCCTACTTAGCAAGGTACACAACCTTTTGTTAGGTTAAGGGACTTACACAATCCGAGATTCACAATCACCAAAACAGAGCACACACATAACCAATCGATAAGTTGACAAGATCTACCAAAGCACAAAATAAGAATACACAAATACTTGACGTGGAAACACCCACGTCCCAAACTTGTATTATTAATCCAAACAATTATCAATAATACATCAAAACAATAACACCTTAAAGGTGTCCCAACCCAATACTTGAGCCAACAATGCTCAAGCATCCCCAAACAATACTTAAGACTACATCTCTTAAGCTTTCACCTCCCCACAGACAAATACGATATGACTATGTATATATAGCCATCACAAACTTAGCCACCAAGATATCCTTTTCATACTTGGTTTCCAATTACAATCCTTATCATACTTGGTATCTAAATATACCATCTATAATAATTATCTAAACATATAATTATTACCCAATCCATATATGTTTTGGATCACCAAAACCCATAAACTCAAATAACTTGCAATTACAAGCCACTTCTGAATTTTCCTCTCCAAATTTAACTTCAAAAGTTACATGCCTTCTCTTTTCTCCAAACTTACAATTTTCAACCACTTTGTACATTGAGTCATCACTTTCAATTTTGGAAGCTTCACAATAAAGCTTTCCTTTTATTTCTTGTTGAAACTCCTTAAATTTTGAGTTGGTGTAAAGAGATTGAAGCTATTTTTCCATTTCAAAATCAGTTATGCAAGGATACATTGAATTATAAGAATTAAAATCTTCTTGATTCTCCTTTGCAACTTTACTCGCAAGAGCATTCTCATATTGCTCTACAAATTGCTTCAATGTAGTCTTGGAGTTCACATAGCCATCAAAAAATGCGTTCATGCTATCACTATGTTGTGTGGTTGACATCCCAGCCCAAAAACAATCTTTAACATATATTGGAACCCAAAAACAATCTTCAAAGTTAGATATATAAGGTAAGTTGTATGTAATATGTGTTGAAAATAATTAATGAGCACAAAAGAGGTTATGCGTATGTGTACTTGTGCGAGATGGCGATGGGAACATGCCTATTTTGGTACTTTCCCCGTTAAAATACTTTGAATTTATGAACAAGAAACGAAAGGTTAAAGGCACATAAAGAGTATGATTCTATCAAGTTTGACTTGAATAATGGAGTTTATAACTCTTTAAGTCAACATGAATTTGAAGAGAGTTGGAATATGATGATCCAAAGGTATAAACTACAAAGTAATGAATGGTTACTTGGTTTGTATAACGAGAGAGAACGATGGGTTCCAATATATGTGAAAGATTGTTTTTGGGCTGGGATGTCAACCACATAACGTAGTGAGAGCATGAACGCATTTTTTGATGGCTATGTGAACTCCAATACTACATTGAAGCAATTTGTAGAGCAATATGAGAATGCTCTTGCGAGTAAAGTTGCAAAGGAGAATCAGGAAGATTTTAATTCTTATAATTCAATGTATCCTTGCATAACTGATTTTGAAATGGAAAAAGAGCTTTAATCTCTTTACACCAACTCAAAATTTAAGGAGTTTCAACAAGAATAAAAGGAAAGCTTTATTGTGAAGCTTCCAAAATTAAAAGTGATGACTCAATGTACAATGAGGTTGAAAACTGTAAGTTTGGGGAAAAGAGATGGCATGTACCTTTTGAAGTTAAATTTGGAGAGGAAAATTCAGAAGTGGCTTGTAATTGCAAGTTATTTGAGTTTATGGTGATTTTATGTAGGCATGCGATCTCGGTGCTCAAGCAAAAAAATATTTATCATCTCCCAGCTAAATATGTATTTCATCGATGGAGAAAAGATATTAATCCATTACTCCCATCATCCTTATTTTTGCTTCTACTTCGACCATTGCTCGTCATCTTTCCACTCCTAATAACAATCAACGTACATTTCCATCAAACCAATGTAAACAAAAGCATAACAGTACTCGAAACCCCTAAAAACACAATTTTTAATCCACCAAAGTATAATACCATTTAAATTACGTCAAGCACCTAATAGCAAGAAACAAAAACAAAACTAATACCATCAAATTTACGTCAATGACCGCTTAACATCAACAACACCATTTCCAATCCACGACAAAGAACCACCTCAACAAATAGCTCAAAACTAATGATATAATAAAACATAAAAACCCGAGAAAATGGAGCCTAGACACAAACAAACCCTAGAAAATGGTGCACAATTACAACACATCAACAACAAACACTTGCATGCACTGTGACAAAACGATCAACTAAAACCCAAAACGTCAAAACAAGACCTAATTTCACAAAATAAATACAATTAATTACACGAAACTCACCGCAAATTAGAATTTGGATCAACCAGACATAGTTCTGATCAATTGATGCTAGAGAGTATGTTTATAGATATATAAGGTAAGTTGTATGTAATATGTGTAGAAAATAATTAATGAGCACAAAAGAGGTTGTGCGTATGTGTACTTGTGCGAGATGGCGATGGGAACATGCCTATTTTGGTACTTTCCCCGTTAAAATACTTTGAATTTATGAAGAAGAAACGAAAGGTTAAAGGCACATAAAGAGTATGATTCTATCAAGTTTGACTTGAATAATGCAGTTTATAACTCTTCAAGTCGACATGAATTTGAAGAGAGTTGGAATATGATGATCGAAAGGTATAAACTACAAAGTAATGAATGGTTACTTGGTTTGTATAACGAGAGAGAACGATGGGTTCCAATATATGTTAAAGATTGTTTTTGGGCTGGGATGTCAACCACACAACATAGTGATAGCATGAACGCATTTTTTGATGGCTATGTGAACTCCAAGACTACATTGAAGCAATTTGTAGAGCAATATGAGAATGCTCTTGCGAGTAAAGTTGCAAAGGAGAATCAAGAAGATTTTAATTCTTATAATTCAATGTATTCTTGCATAACTGATTTTGAAATGGAAAAAGAGCTTTAATCTCTTTACACCAACTCAAAATTTAAGGAGTTTCAACAAGAATAAAAGGAAAGCTTTATTGTGAAGCTTCCAAAATTAAAAGTGATGACTCAATGTACAATGAGGTTGAAAACTGTAAGTTTGGGGAAAAGAGATGGCATGTACCTTTTGAAGTTAAATTTGGAGAGGAAAATTCAGAAGTGGCTTGTAATTGCAAGTTATTTGAGTTTAGGGGGATTTTATGTAGGCATGCGATCTCGGTGCTCATTCAAAAAAATATTTATCATCTCCCAGCTAAATATATATTTCATCGATGGAGAAAAGATATTAATCCATTACTCCCATCATCCTTATTTTTGCTACTACTTCGACCATTGCTCGTCATCTTTCCACTCCTAATAACAATCAACGTACATTTCCATCAAACCAATGTAAACAACAGCATAACAGTACTCGAAACCCCTAAAAACACAATTTTTAATCCACCAAAGTATAATACCATCTAAATTACGTCAAGCACCTAAAAGCAAGAAACAAAAACAAAACTAATACCATCAAATTTACGTCAATGACCGCTTAACATCAACAACACCATTTCCAATCCACGACAAAGAACCACCTCAACAAATAGCTCAAAACTAATGATATAATAAAACATAAAAATCCTACAAAATGGAGCCTAAACACAAACAAACCCTAGAAAATGGTGCACAATTACAACACATCAACAACAAACACTTGCATGCACTATGACAAAACGATCAACTAAAACCCAAAACGTCAAAACAAAATCCTAATTTCACAAAATAAATACAATTAATTACACGAAACTCGCCGCAAATTAGAATTTGGATCAACCAGACATAGTTCTGATCAATTGATGCTGGAGAGTATGTTTATAGATATATAAGGTAAGTTGTATGTAATATGTGTAGAAAATAATTAATGAGCACAAAAGAGGTTGTGCGTATGTGTACTTGTGTGAGATGGCGATGGGAACATGCCTATTTTGGTACTTTCCCCGTTAAAATACTTTGAATTTATGAAGAAGAAACGAAAGGTTAAAGGCACATAAAGAGTATGATTCTATCAAGTTTGACTTGAATAATGTAGTTTATAACTCTTCAAGTCAACATGAATTTGAAGAGAGTTGGAATATGATGATTGAAAGGTATAAACTAAAAAGTAATGAATGGTTACTTGGTTTGTATAACAAAGTAATGAACAGTTTTCAACCACTTTGTACATTGAGTCATCGCTTTCAATTTTGGAAGCTTCACAATAAATCTTTCCTTTTATTTCTTGTTGAAACTCCTTAAATTTTGAGTTGGTGTAAAGAGATTGAAGCTCTTTTTCCATTTCAAAATCAGTTATGCAAGGAAAATTTGAATTATAAGTATTAAAATCTTCTTGATTCTCCTTTGCAACTTTACTCGCAAGAGGATTCTCATATTGCACTACAAATTGCTTCAATGTAGTCTTGGAGTTCACATAGCCATCAAACAATGCGTTCATGCTCTCACTACGTTGTGTGGTTGACATCCCAGCCCAAAAAACAATCTTTCACATATATTGGAACCCATCGTTCTCTCTCGTTATACAAACCAAGTAACCATTCATTACTTTGTAGTTTATACCTTTCGATCATCATATTCCAACTCTATTCAAATTCATGTTGACTTAAAGAGTTATAAACTGCATTATTCAAGTCAAACTTGATAGAATCATACTCTTTATGTGCCTTTAACCTTTCGTTTCTTCTTCATAAATTCAAAGTATTTTAACGGGGAAAGTACTAAAATGGCATGTTCTCATCGCCATCTCGCACAAGTACACATACGCACAACCTCTTTTGTGCTCATTAAATATTTTCTACACATATTGCATACAACTTACCTTATATATCTATAAACATACTCTCCGGCATCAATTAATCAGAACTATGTCTGGTTGATCCAAATTCTAATTTGCGATGAGTTTCGTGTAATTAATTGTATTTATTTTGTGAAACTATGTCTTATTTTGACGTTTTGGGTTTTAGTTGATCGTTTTGTCACAGTGCATGCAAGGGTTTGTTGATGTGTTGTAATTGTGCACCATTTTCTAGGGTTTGTTTGTGTTTAGGCTCCATTTTCTAGGGTTTTTATGTTTTATTATATCATTAGTTTTGAGCTATTTGTTGAGGTGGTTCTTTGTCGTGGATTGGAAATGGTGTTGTTGATGTTAAGCGGTCATTCACGAAAATTTGATGGTATTAGTTTTGTTTTTGTTTCTTGCTATTAGGTGCTTGACGTAATTTAGATGGTATTATACTTTGGTGGATTATAAATTGTGTTTTTAGGGGTTTTGAGTACTGTTATGCTGTTGTTTACATTGGTTTGATGGAAATGTTCGTTGATTGTTATTAGGAGTGGAAAGATGACGAGCAATGGTCGAAGTAGTTGCAAAAATAAGGATGATGGGAGTAATGGATTAATATCTTTTTCCATCGACGAAATACATATTTAGCTGGGAGATGATAAATATTTTTGTGAATGAGCACCGAGATCGCATAAACCAAACCAAACATACCCAGTATATCCCGTTCAGAGCAGGGTCTGGGGAGGGTAGGATGTACGCAGACCATACCCCCACTTTTAGAGCGGGGAGGCTGTTTCCGTGTAGACCCTCGGCTAAGTGTACGACAAACAAAGAGTGTGATAAATACAAAGGAAACCAGCTGATACGGAAATGATCAATTCCATACCTGAGCCTATGGCGTTCTCCACATGGGACATACCTATCTGCGAGGATTTATGGTACTCATAACTTGAAGCGCTCCAATCACACGAAAATCCTGCAAGGAGACAGCACCGAGCCAGGATCCCTGTAACTGCAAAACCAGCAAACAGAAGACACTAAAAACACAAAGTGAGAACGCTAAAGTCGAACTACTACAAAATCGCTAACCGAGACAACCCAATTCTGAGGCTCTCGACAACCGATCCACACCCTAAAAGAGAATCCACCACTCTGATACGCCGCCTCCAAGCAGACCTATCCGCAGGCATGGTCTCATTTAAGTCTAAGGCCTTCAAATCCAGCCTGAGCTGCTCTTCCCACGACTTCCTCGGCCTGCCTCTCCTCCTCGCCCCACCAACCGAAAGACTCTCGACCCTCCTCACTGGGGCTTCAACCAGCCTCCTACGGACGTGGCCGAACCATCTCAACCTACCTTCCCTAAGTTTCGCAGAAAAAGGCGCCACTTCAAGCTCGCTCCTAAACACCGAATTTGGGATTCTGTCCAACAACGTGCGCCCACAAGACCACCGCAACATCCTCATTTCAGCCGCTTCCAACTTCCTTACTAGGGCCTTCTTCTCCGCCCAACACTCCGAACCATATAACATCGCAGGACGGATAGCCGCTCTATAGAATTTCCCTTTCAACTCTAAAGGGACTTTCTTATCGCACATCACCCCTGACGCTGCCCTCCACCTTAACCACCCCGCGTTGATACGATGCGTGACATCGGCTTCAATCTCACCTTCCTTCTGAATGATCGAACCTAAATACTTAAACTTTTCCGTCTGCGGGACGATCTGGTCTTCAATCCTAACCTCCACCCCTACTTCGCTGGCCTCACCACTGAAGTTACACCAGAGATACTCGGTTTTAGAACGGCTCATACGTAACCCTTGGGACTCCAAAGTAGATCTCCAAAGCTCCAATTTGTCGTTCACCTCCCTCCTCGATTCCGCCACTAGCACGATATCATCCGCGAAGAGCATGCACCAAGGGACAGCATCTTGAATCCCCCGCGTCATGACATCAAGGATAAGGGCGAAAAGAAAAGGACTCAGGGCCGACCCCTGATGAAGCCCCATCTCAACATGGAAGAAACGGGAGTCCCCCACTGGGGTCCGAACGCACCAACTAGCTTGGGAGTACATGTCTTGAATCACCCTAACGTACGCCGACGGCACTCCCCTCTCCTCAAGGCTCTTCTAGATAGCTTCACGGGGAATGCTATCATAAGCCTTCTCAAGATCAATGAACACCATATGGAGGTCTTTGCGACGATCCCTGAACTTCTCCATAAGGCGTCTAACGAGATGAATAGCCTCGGTCGTCGATCTCCCAGGCATAAATCCAAATTGATTCTCTGAGACTTCAACTACTCTTCTAATCCGACTATCGACCACTCTCTCCCAAAGTTTCATAGTATGACTGAGTAATTTAATACCCCGGTAGTTACTACATAAAATCCCCTTAAACTCAAATAACTTGCTATTACAAGCCACTTCTGAATTTTCCTCTCTAAATTTAACTTCAAAAGTTACATGCCTTCTCTTTTCTCCAAACTTACAGTTTTCAACCACTTTGTACATTGAGTCATCACTTTCAATTTTGGAAGCTTCACAATAAAGCTTACTTTTTATTTCTTGTTGAAACTCCTTAAATTTTGAGTTGGTGTAAAGAGATTGAAGCTCTTTTTCCATTTCAAAATCAGTTATGCAAGGATACATTGAATTATAAGAATTAAAATCTTCTTGATTCTCCTTTGCAACTTTACTCGCAAGAGCATTCTCATATTGCTCTACAAATTGCTTCAATGTAGTCTTGGAGTTCACATAGCCATCAAAAAATGCGTTCGTGCTCTCACTACGTTGTGTGGTTGACATCCCAGCCCAAAAACAATCTTTCACGTATATTGGAACCCATCGTTCTCTCTCGTTATACAAACCAAGTAACCATTCATTACTTGTAGTTTATACCTTTCGATCATCATATTCCAACTCTCTTCAAATTCATTGTAAGAACCCAGATTTTGGATAGATATAAAACTTTTTATTATGTAATGATGTAAGAATGAATGGTGGTTACTGCTACAATGTAATAGTTGATCTTCTAATGAATGAATGGAATTCGATTTAAATATTTATATGTCTTGAAGAATGATAATGGTTGACAACTTAGATAAGAATAATCTATCTCCTAGGGGAATAAGATATGGCAATTCCAAGCAGGGGAATATTCTCATGTCATCCAGATCGATAACGATTAGTCCAGTGGTTCCGTGAAAGGGTTAAGGAACGCCCGAGAGAGAACAAGGACATTGTCATTAATATAAGGAATAAAAGAAAGAATAAAGAGTGAATAGTGTTTTTGGTGGAAATGAGAATATTATTAGACGACGCTATATAGAAGTAGTTGGAACGGATTTCTGAGTTCGTATTAGTGATCCAGGGGAAAATAAGTGTATGTAAAAGCTATCGGATTCTGAAAAACCGCACATTTATTTTCTCCGAGAATTCCCTGGACACTGATAGACTTAAGGATTTAATGAAGGGATTTAAGGAATTTAAATTCGAAAGTTAGTAAGAAAGATGGAGAATGATAGTATTAATATTAAGAAGATTTCCGGTAAAACTCTAATTAGAAATCCGTGAGATATTCTTACGAACGATCAATCGAAATGAGCAATAACCAGACAAAAGAGCAAGCAGAGATCAAGACACTTGCATGTGGTATTAGAAAATATCTAAGTAACCAAGTGGTGACTCAAGTAAGTAGGATACTTAGCAAGAAACTAGTACTTAGAAAACAAATCACTTAGTTAGCTTGTAAACCATCCAAAACACAACACATGTCCATGCCAAATACATCATTGCATGCATCATCACTTTATTAAAGTAACCAAGGATGAGATATTATCTAAATCTCATCACAATAATTCATTTAGATGAGATTAAACCAAGACAAACAAAGCAAACTCTCTCCCCCTCCATTTTCACCCCATTCGGCCTCACCATAAATTCCAAAACAAAAATCAAACTTCCAACCCTTGTTTGATCTTCTAATTTTTAAGGTGAGTTCTATAATTCAAGAAACTAATCTCCTAGAAATTTCAAGTCCAAATTCCATGGTTTCAATTTTCAAAGAAATCAAGAAAGATGATGGTGAATAGTGTTTCTTATGAACTAACATTTGATTTTCATGTTTTTTCGATTGATCTAGCTAGCTTAAGGTCACTCATGGATAGATCAAGGATTAGTAAGGATACATCACTCTCTAAGGAAGGTAACAAGCTCAAAAACCCTTAGTATCATTTTGAGTTTTATGGGTAATTTATTGTTAGTATGCTATGTTATTCTTGGATCTATGTTATTAGTTGATTATGGTTGTTGTTTGGATTATGATCCATGAGATGGTTGAGATGAGATGTTGTTAGACTAGTCATGATGTTATCACGTGTTAGAATTGTTGGGGTGTAGTGCTTGATTGATTCACGGTGATGTGAAAACTTTGGAAATCGCGTAAACATAGCCGTCGTAATGCCGAATTTTCATTAATCATTAAAAACCGTGCATCACAGTAGATTGAACTCACTGTCCAGTTTCGTATTTTGCCATGATAAGATAGATAATGTTCCAAGATTCGTTTTGATATAAAGATCGTGTGAAATGGACTTACGGTTTAGGATTTATGGCCGATTTACTAAAAGTAGTTCGAAACCGTAAACGAGAGTTCGTAACTGAAATTGAACCCTCGTAAAATATGTAAGTCAGTGGCAAATTATGGTAATTAAATACTAGAGGTAAAAAGGAAGGTGTGAGAGAAAACCTCATGTGAAACGGATCGTTTTTCGATTTTATAAAAATATTTGAATCAAGGTTAAACGCGAACGAACTCCTTAAAAGTATAACTTTGGTTATAACTTAGAAAACGAGCGATAAAACTCGAGGTATAATCTTGGTTCATAATCGACCGACTTTAGAACTTATACGACTTAAGTATATACTGAATGTGAGTATGATGACATGTCTTAATAACGAACAAATGTCGGATCGTATCGGTGATAAAAAGAGTTACACTAAAAGGTGTATAACGAGATAATTCGAAAACATGTTTCGACTTAAGTTGATACTTAGCCTTTTAAAAAGTGTTAAGTGATTAATCTCGAATATTCTGACTATTTATAGATCGCCGAGCTGACCCGGGACACCCTACCACTACCCTTACTCGTACTCGATTACCAGGCAAGTTTTAAATCCTTTTTAAAGGCTGTTGTTGTGAATATATATATATGATTCGATTTTGTGTTACATATGCCATTGCTTGCATGCCTACTTTTGAGATATATTGTGATACCTGTTCCTTGAATTATTGTTGGCTTATAAGCTAGATATTGAATAATCAGTTATAAGCCGGTTGTTGATAAGTCCCTTAGAGAAGGGCATATATATCGTATTCGTTGAATATAGACCGGGAGTCAGTACTTCTTGATACATCGTAATTACTTTCGAGGGAAATATTTAAGTAAATAATTTCCATTATTTGGTTGACGAATATCACTTTGAATATTAGTCCGAGATTATTTAATTAACGATCATTACTTCAAATATTTATTTGAATGTTATCTATTCAATGAATATTACTTTTCAATATTCATTCAAAGTCGACTCATTTATCGAATATTATTTCGAATATTCCTTTAAAGCTTGGATTACTAAATAAATATTATTTCGATATTCATTTAGAATATTATTCGTTAAATGAATATTACTTTTTGAATATTTATTTAAGTTCCCATTTACTTAATGAACATTATTTTAAATATTTATCTGATGTTCTATTTATTTATCGAATATTATTTTTAATATTCCTTTCAAGTCTTATTAATTAAAGGAATATTATTTCGAATATTCATTTAAATGTTTAATTATTTAATAAATATTTTCTCCTTATTCATTCGAGAAGTATTATGAGAAATACTTCGATTTAAATATTCGTTCGTAGTTATAAGTCTTCTGTAACTATTTCTGATGCAATAAATATTCTCTAAATATTTATCCAATACTCTGAAATGACTTCAAATATTATCGCCGACCTTCGATTATTATAAAATTTCTTCGGAGTCGGATTATTATTAATATTATATTAAGAAAGGTTCTCAAAATGTCGTTCTTCCTTCGAATCTATCTTCCAAATAATAAGGGAACCTTACTTGAGAAATGTTATTTATCTTGTTGACTTCCCGGTCACAAATCTTTCGAAAAGTATTCTTTTCACTCGCAACTCAAATTGCTATCTATTGCATCTGTGTACCCTCTCATCATTCGAGGGGTAAGATTTTTGGAACAAGATGGTATCCTCTAACAAGTAGCAGCTTGGGAGATATGATGTTGAATTTTCCTTTCCAACTTGATACGACTACTTTGTGGAGTCTTATCAACAAGTATTATACTTGGGGAAAGGGGGACGAACTTTACGTTCAGAGTCATGAACTTCTTTTCGAACTTGGGGTCGTGTAAGAGGCCGAGTAGCGCCGGTCCATCCCATTGGCCCAACCGTTGGCCGGGGAGATCTAATAGGGCGGTAGACAAGTAAATCCGTCAGCTCTTCCTTCTACCGGTAGTAAATCTAAATTGAGCTGTACAATCTGCGACTGATCATCGTAGGATTGGAACAGCGGGCGCGGTGAATACTCCAGCATTAGTTCATCATTCAGAATCATTTATTTTCTGCAACAATATCATTGTTGGCAGTATTGGAAAAGTATTCATAATTGGAATATATATGTTTTGAGTTACCTTGTAACTTCATCATTTACCTTATACTTGTATTATCTTCGTTAATGCATGGCATATGGTTTCAAAGATGTTTGAACTGCTATATATATATATACATCATCACTGTTCAGTTATATTGTTGTTGGTGGGCTATTGCTCACCCTTGTTATTTATTATGTCACAACAACAGCTAGGACAGATGGCTCGCGTCAGGCGCACTCGGTGCAAGCAGGTTACCCGACCCACCGGACTCCCCGCTGATATGCTAGCTGCCATTGCTGAGGTAGCATAGATAGACAGCTTTTGCTTCCAGCTTAACTATATGTATAATTAATGATAATAAATGGCAAAACTTTTAAACTTATGATGTTATCCTTTTTGGCTTGTAATAACTTTTATTCGTAAACCCTTTATGTAAGACTTATTTCAATTTCATCTCTGAGACTATAACTGTGTGTGTGTGAGTGGATATTATTTTGGGGTCACAGCATGCTACTTATTGATTTTGGACTCAAGTCAAGTATTATGTATTAAATATGAGACCGTAACGACCCGATCTCCGACCCCGGATCTGGGGGTGTTACATTCATGTTGACTTAAAGAGTTATAAACTGCATTATTCAAGTCAAACTTGATAGAATCATACTCTTTATGTGCCTTTAACTTTTCAGGCAACTTAAAAAAAACATGAAAGATTATATATTCTCCTAATATATAATATTTTGATTAGTCATGACTTTTAATTTAAATTACAAATATGTGAGATAAATGGAAAATAAGCTACTTTTCGAGATCTACCAAACTTACTATCACTAATTATATGAGTCTTGTTCATGACTTTATGTTGAAGAAATTCAACAATATCAAAACTCAAAACCCTAATGTGTCAAAATTTATTTACATGTTTTCCCAAGAAAAAGTATATCATTATATCATATTTTTATAAATTAGTACATTTTCAAAATGAGAATCTATAAACTAATATTGATCATAATTTATTTTCATAAAGGATGGAGTAGCTGGAAATGGGAGGGCAAGGATACAAGCACATGAATACGTAAAATGTATGGGAATGTGAGATGGGAATTTCAATTTCTCTTTCACATATCACTAACATTCCGGTTTGAGCATAGGGACAAAAAAGAAAGCTAGCGAATCACCGGAATCAATGCCGTTTTGAAGGATGTGAACCCACGTAATTATTCATATTTTACAAATTTCTTATATATTATTATATACACACCAGACATTACAGTAATCAGTTTACTTGATTATATTATATGGGTAAAGAGTTTCTACCTGACACGGTAAAAAATTTCTCTACCTGTAAGGCTTCAAATTCATATTTTTAATAATTTTTAAGAAAATCCAACCGTACAGATTAAAAGATTACGCAAAAATTAGTGGGTACACAAAATTACATAAAAATTGATTTTATATATGATGCAATTTTTAATCAAAAATTGATATAAAATCTGAACTGTTGTATTCATAGTGTAAACCATATATACAATACCATGTTAAATTAAATGTATTCTTAAAGGATAAAATTTATAAAATTTTGCAAACCTACTTATTTTTGCATAAAATTTTCATATATACGATTAGAATTACAAAAAAATGATAAATACATGATTTTAAGCCGCACAGGTAGATAATTTTTCTACCGTGTCTGGTAGAAACTCTTTACCCATATTATATTCAATGTCCATTTTTTATCGTGCATTGGTGTCAAGAAGCAGATCATTTACGAGTACAAAACATACATAATTTAATACACGTGGTGGCTTTAATTCGAATTATAAGAATGATATTTGTTCTCAATAAATCTCGGAATAAAGGATAATCGAATTTAATGTTTAAGAAATTTTATATCACGGAGTAAGATTGGTAGGATGGATATAGTAGGTATGAAAAGAAATATTTGCAGGTGATTCATTGAATGGGGAAGGGTTGTATACTTTTGTCTGATTATACTGTCTGCGACTGGAGGAGACATAAGAATTAAGAACCATGGGACACAAAGAAATATAGGCGTTTGTATATGGAAATGGAAGGTGCTCCTATTCTCTAGCAATATTGGCCTTTTTGTGCTTCATATTTCTCAAATGGAATTATATATATATATTTCCCTGTTTACTCAATAAGTATTTCTAAATTACTCGTATATGAGTTAAGTTCTATGGAGACCAACATTTGAGTGGAGACCGTGGAGACCATATACATTATGCACTCAAAATATTGCAAAACATATATATTTACAAAGAATGTTCAATGAACATTATTATTTTATTCAAAATCTTAAAAATCATATATGATTTGCTAGCAGAACATGTTTTGAAGAACAATACGTTCTGCAATATTTTGTTTGCAGAACATACATAATTTTCAAGATTTTTAATGAAATTTGCATGTTTCTATATATGATTTTCAAGATTTTCAATGAAATAAATGCAGTAGCGATTTTCATAGAGCATGATTTTTATTGAATAGGTTTTTGTAATATTTTGATTGATATATGGTCTCCGATCTCCACTAAAAAAGTTGGATTCCATAGAACTTAACTATATATATATATATATATATATATATATATATATATATATATATATGGGGTATGATTCAGGTGAGAACACGTATATGTTGGAGAACAATGAGAACACCACATTTCAAGCTATTCTAAAGGGTCCCGTCAGGGGCACCCAATACGAAAAAGCCTTATAATTATACCCTCTATTCATTCATCAAAAATAAATTTTTTAAATTTTTTTTTAAAAATAAAAAAAAATGATGATGTGGCAGCAATTTTTTTTTAAAATTTTTTTGTTAATTTTGTTTTAAATTTTTTTTAAGAAATATTTAGAGGGTAGAATTATAAGACTTTTTTGTGAAGGTGCCCCTAGTGGGACACTTTAAAATTGCTTAAAATGTGGTGAATATGTGTGTTCTTACTATTCTCATATTAACACGTGTTCTCACTAGAGCGTGACCCACACACACACACACACATATATATATATATATATATATATATATATATATATATATATATATATATATGTCATTTAGGGATGGGCATCGGGGCACTTCGGGGCCAGGGAGTGCTATCCCCGCCCCCATCCTCGAATTTAAACCCGATCCCCGTCCCCGGCCCGATCCCCGTCGGGGATTATTTTTTATTCCCCGTCCCCGGCCTGAACGGGTAACGGGGATCCCCGCGGGAAATCGGGAAATTTCATTTTAAACAAAAAATAACATTGTAAACAATTTTAAACACTAACCAGCAAGTTTGAAACAATTTTTTAAGCACTAAATTAAGATAAAAAATATTACTTAAATAAACAATAATAAATAACATGGAAATGAAGCTATTTAACTACTAGAAAGACAGATGTTTCCACATGCTGAAGTTAAGGTTCTAGATGTGTCAACTTCAGACCACCTGCCTCTTTACTTGCAACTTAACAAGCAAGTTTATGTTCCGAGGGGAAGGAGATTTAGGTTTGAGAATATGTGGATCCAGGAAAAAGATTGTAGAGGAATAATTCAAGGGTGTTGGGTTGATGATGGTAGGCGGGACTTAATGGAAAAAATGGCTCTCTGTGCTGCTCGGTTGGAGGAATGGGGCGGGGGCTTGATTAAGGAAATGAAGAAAAAAATTTCAGAATATCGAAAAGACCTGCAGAGATTTCGATCTAGAAGAGACGTAGCTGGTATTCGAAGATACAATGAGACTCGGTGGCATTACTTGAAACTGTTGGAAAAACAAGAGATCTTTTGGAGACAGAGAGCAAAACAATATTGGCTCACTGATGGAGACAAAAACACGCGTTTTTTCCATAAGTTTGCATCTACAAGGAAGGAGCACAACAAAATTAAGAAATTGAAAGCTATGAACGGTGACTGGAAGGATACAGATGAAGGAATTCAGGAGGTGATTACTCAGTATTTTGATGATATTTTCAGTACCAAGGCAACGGGTGACGTTATGTCAAGTACCATTAATTTTGAACGGGTATCGGAAGAGCAAAAAAAGGACCTTACAATGCCGGTGACTAGGGAGGAGGTTAAGACTGCTGTTTTCGATATGCACCCAGAAAAATCGCCTGGGATTGACGGATTAAATCCGGCATTTTTTCAATCCTATTGGAATATCGTGGGCAACGATGTAACAGCCTTTTGTAGGAAATTTTTCAACACGGGGGAGTTGCCAGAAGGTATGAATCGTACCCTTGTGTGCCTAATACCAAAGGTTAAACAACCAAAGCAAGTGTCTGACTTACGACCGATTTCCCTATGTAATGTACTGATGCGAATTATTTCAAAGATCATGGCGAATAGATTAAAACCATGTCTACATTCGATTATCTCGGATAAACAGAGTGCTTTTATAGAAGGGAGGTTGCTTACAGATAATGCTCTGATTGCCTTTGAAATTAATAATTATATCAAGAGGAAAACGCAAGGTCGTGTTGGTGTGGCTGGGCTTAAAGTGGATGTCTCGAAAGCATATGATAGATTGGAATGGGGCTATCTTCACCACATGTTAAACAGGTTTGATTTTCCACCAATTTGGATTGAACGAGTTATGCAGACTGTTAAAACTGTTTCGTATAGTTTTGTTCGTGATGAGAAAGTGTTTGGTAATGTTATTCCTCAAAGAGGGATCAGGCAGGGAGATCCAATCTCGCCATACCTGTATATCTTGTGTGCAGAAGGCTTAAGTGGAATCATTCGAAGATATGAGGAGACTGGAATTATTCACGGTTGTAAAATAGCAAGAAGTGCCCCGACTATATCCCATTTGTTGTTCGCAGACGACTGCTATTTTTTCTTCAGGGCAACGCAAACGGAAGTAAATAGTTTGAAGTCCATTCTGCAAAGGTATGAAAGATTATCAGGCCAAATGATTAATTACGGAAAATCTGATGTTATGTTTAGTCCGAACACGAGTACTGAGGATATAGCTTTGGTCTGTAATTGTTTGGGAGTTAAACAAACGATGAAACCGGGGAAATATTTGGGGATGCCCATGTGTGTGGGTAGAAACAAAACGGAGGTCTTTGGTTTTTTGAGGGATCGAGTTCACGGGAAGTTGCAGAGCTGGTGTAATAAGGACCTGTCAAAGCATGGTAAATTAACGCTGCTTAAAACAGCAGCACAGGCAATCCCAAACTTCTGGATGACATTATACTTAATCCCAGAGAACATATGTGACAAGATAGAGAGAAATATGAATGCTTTTCTTTGGGGTCGTGGTTCGAATGGAAAGGGTATTAAGTGGAGCTCTTGGAAAAATTTGTGTGTGCCAAAAGATTATGGCGGGCTGGGGGTTAGACATTTAAAAAAATTTAATCTAGCCATGCTTGCTAAACAGGGGTGGAGGCTGCTCAAGGAAACAAATCCGTTGGTGTCTGCGCTTATGAAAGCGAAATACTATCCTAACTCCTGTTTTTTGAATGCATCAGTTGGAGCCAACCCAAGTTACGTCTGGCGAAGTATCATGGCTGCTGTAGGGAGTATTAGAGCGGGGGCTAGAAGAAAGATTGGCAATGGACTAGATACGAATGTATGGAGAATGCCATGGCTGCCAGATACGAATGATGGTTCCCTAACTACGCAAATGCCAGATTGCTATTGTGATATAACAGTGCATAACTTGATGGTTACTGGGGAGCAAAGATGGGATATGGAAGTGCTAAATGACATTTTCGACAGTAGAGACGTCGAGTTGATAAAACGCATACCACTCCCTATTGCAAATAGAAGGGATTCCTGGTTCTGGAGGCTTGAGGAAGGAGGGGAGTTTACTGTCAGGAGCTGTTATAGGTGGTTGCAGGGAGAATACGATGATGATTGTAAACTGTTTTGGAATAGGTTATGGTTGCTGAAAATCCCGGGTAAAGTTATAAATTTTCTTTGGCGTGTGTGTAAGGGCTGTTTACCGACTACTCATGCTCTGGCATTGAAACATGTTAGTATAGAGAATCGCTGCCCTTGGTGTCACAGTCATGTAGAGACAGACACTCATGTGTTGTTCTCTTGTGATTTTGCAAAAACAGTTTGGATACATGCAGGGCTGCAAGGTTATGTTCAGAACATAATACATGAGTCAGCGTTTGAGGTCATTAGTAGAGCTTTTGAGATATGCACAACGGACCAACGTGTTTTTATTGCTCTACTCTGTTGGAGTATTTGGAATAGACGCAATAATTGGGTTTGGAAGAAGGCCAATGGCTCTGTGTTTGGGGTGAGAGCTGCAGCTTGTAATATGCTTAACGACTGGAAGGCAGCACAGGAAAGAGCGAATGGGAGGCGTTCGCAGGTTTATGTTGGTGATAGAACCTGGAGTAAACCAGCTACGGGATGGTTGAAGATAAATGTCGACGCAGCAATTTTCCAAGATGGTAATATTGGTGTGGGTTGTGTGATTCGTGATGCTTATGGGAAATTCATAGCTGCTAGATGTAAGAAGATAGAGGGTGCGTGGCTACCACGGGAGGCGGAAGCGATTAGCTTAAGGGAAGCCTTGTCCTGGGTGATAGCACGGAAACTTGATCATTGCATTTTTGAAACAGATTCTAAATCCCTTGCTATGGCATGTAATGGAACCCCGGGAGACTCTTTCTTTGGTACCATAGTAGTAAACTGTATCGAGTTATTAAAGCACATAAGTCCAGTGCTAGTTGAGTTTGTGTTTCGATCTGCGAATAGTGTGGCGCACATGTTAGCAAAAGCTACCTATTCTACGTCAGGTCTTGAGGAATGGTATGATAATCCACCTCAGTTTCTCCATCATGTACTAGATTCGGATAATGTTCTTTGAATGCAAGTACGTTTTTACTTCAAAAAAAAAACTACTAGAAAGACAAATGTATAAGATTAAAATATCATTTTATTTCCAATATAAAGTATTGGAAATTCGTATATATTAATATATGATTATATATATATATATATATATATATATATATATATATATATATATATATATATATATATATTAATGTGATGAAATCGAGTCGGGGACGAATCGGGCCGGGGGTCGGGGATCGGGCCGGGGAGACATAAAATCCCGGCCCCGGCCCGCTCCCCGATTTTTTTTTGAAAATTGTCTCCGCTTCCCGGCCCGTACCCGAAAAAATCCCCGATTCCCCGCCCCAAGCGGGACGGGGATCGGATCGGGATCGGGCGGGCCGGGGTGAATGCCCATCCCTAATGTCATTGCTCCATACAGAACACCCTTATATAACAAATAATAAAGAACACCTTAGATCTAATAGATCCAATGGCCCCGCCAGGGGCACCCAATACAAAAAGTTGTTATTTTTTTTACCCTTTATCCATCCAGTAAAAAAAATAAAAAAATAAAAAATTACTGTTCATGATGACGTCATAGTGACGTCGTCATGAACAACAATTTTTTTTTAATATTTTTATAAATTTTTTTGCTAGATGTATAGAGGGTAAAAAAATAATAACTTTTTGTATTGGGTGTCATGACGAAACTCTTATATTCGATTAGATATGAGGTGTTCTTTATTATTTGTTATATAAGATGTTTGTTATGGAATGCAACTCTATATATATATATAGGCTAGCGTTCAAATAGAAACCAACCTTAGAATAGAAACTAGAAACCTACACTAAATAAATTATATTTCATTTATTTTAATGACCCCGTTAGGGGCACCTTCACAAAAAACGTTTAAAATTCTTGGCTCTATTCAACAAAAATATAAAAAAAATGTAAAATTTTTTTTAAAAAAAGTTACTGTTCACGTGCCACGTCATCGCGTGAACAGTAACTTTTTTTTAATTTTTTTTAATTTTTTATATTTTTGTTGAATAGAGACAATAATTTTAGAGAGAATTACCAAAATGCCTATTTTTCATAAGTTTTTGCCCAAAATACTGATTTTGAAAAAAATGGCCCGAAATACCGACGGGATACGGAGAATCGTCCTCCGTGTTAGCATAATACGGAACATCGTGTTCCGTATTATGCATGATACGGAACACCATCTTCCGTGTTAGCATGATACGGAACACGGTGTTCCGTATCCGTGCATGATACGGAACACGGTGTTCCGCAACACCCCATGATACGGAACACGGTGTTCCGCAACACCCCATGTTACGGAACACGGTGTTCCGCAACACCCCTCATATCACGGTAGACGGTGTAGCGTTTTCAGTCAGTAAAAAGGGCCAGCATGGCTCTCATATGAATATTTTGGGCCATCAACGTTTTTTGTATTGAAGTACCCCTAATTTGGTCATTAGATTAGCTTGAAATATTTAATTTAGGTTTAGTTTCTAGTTTCTATTCTAAGTTAGTTTCTATTAGAACAATATATATAGGAGGGGGTTTAAGGGAGATCACTTCATAATGGGAGTAGTGAATACCCCCTCTTAACCATTGATTATTTTCTAATCTAGTGGTTTATATTATATACAGAGAAATTACAAAATTTTAGTATTTTGATTATAAAAAATACAAAGATCATACATCAATCATACGGACCGTATGATTTCATTTCCTTTTTTCAAATAGATTGCATGAATCTTCTCACCCACAAATCACGTTCTGTAAAATTATACACAGTTTGTAGTTAATGCATACAATTAACTTGTAATTAAATACAATTCACACTACAAGAATTCCCGGCATTAGCGACGGAATTTTCCGTCGGCAGAGGCTAAATACCGTTGGAAAATCAGGATAGCGACGGAATTCGCGACGGAACAAGGTGTTGCAGTTTTGGCCGTAGGTAAGGCTTTAGCGACAGAATTCAAATTCCGTTGGCAATCTAGCAACGGACCTGCAACTGACTACTAACGGATCCCCTCATTGTTGACCACTCTTCAGCAACTCTTTACCAACGGAATTCCGTCGGAAGCTGCCAACGGATTGGCTCCGTCGCGACATTTTGAAATGAATTCTCCATTTTATTTCCGTTGCAAATCTGTTGTTGATATTAATTTTATTCTTTTTTTGCCAGATTTAATTTTATTCTTTTAAAAAATTTGTTTTTGATTAAAATTCCATTAATTTTGTCATTTAGAATTTTGTGTAATGTCTTCATAAGTCAATTTTTTTGTTTATTGTACATGTTCTATATTCAGTTGAATACATTCAAAATTAATTCTAATTAGGGAGATACATCCAACAAAAATTGAACCAAAAGGAAACCATATATTAATAATTTCAACACTTACAAAAAGCCATAAATCCAAAAGTAGTACAAAATGAGTACATTAATAAGTTCACAAATCCAAAAGTAATACAAAACGAGTACATTAATAAGTTCACAAATCCAAAACGAGTACAAGCCGAGGTTAAATAAGTTCCTGGTAGTTCTTTAATACCAATTAATAGCTAGAATATAGTAGTTGAAGATTCAGAGCAGCCAAGATTTCCATAGTAACTACAGCAGCAATGCAACCATCATTCTCCAGTTTTCTGCATTTTCAAAAAAAGTAAAACTAATCAACATTGCACACAATGCAATGGAGATGATGATTTAGTAAGTACTGCAATGATTTAGTAAGTAGTCAAAGTTGTCACCTGCCATCACGTGAAACGGCACAAGAACAAGTACTGCTTAATTCCTATCGACTCACTTGTCATCCTGATTATTTCTTTTTCATGGTCCCAAACCAGCTATTTTATGTGCAACTAATCAAGACATAGTAGCCACAAACGACATTTCTATCACCGAAAACACGGAAAATTCTAGCCAAAATGATGTCAATTTGAAAGTCTATGTATGTAGGAGGAAACACTGATCAACCAATTGCGAAAAAGAAGATGAGTAAGAGAGCAGGGGAAAGAACAAAAGAGAAAAGAGAGCTGCAACTTGATGTTCAACAATCGGCCAGCTTAATGACATGAACGACTTTTAGTTGAGGTCGAACAAATGCAAAATGCTCGCAAGCAGCAACTGCAAAGTCAGGAGATTAGAGAGGAAAGTATTAATATTACTGATCCTAATATTTTCTTCATAACTGGAAAATGCAACCCATATGTTCTCTTCAATTATCATCAAACTTCTGGAACTTTTCATGAGGTATGTTTTAAGTTCAAAACATGCTAATTTTTCATGAAATATAGTCATGCATAAAGCTTTTCATTAAATAGTTCTTAATTAAATCTTTGCAGCAATATCAGTTCACCGACTTTCAGTTTCCATTATGCTAGCTTATGAACCCATGTGCAGTTTAAAATTGCAATATAAGACATGACAAAACATAAATGAGCAATTTACTATGAATTTACTTACTCCAATACTGGTGTTTTCCATCATGTCCTTACTGATTTTGACTATTAAACACCCTTGCTAGTTGACTCTCCATATCCTTCATCCGCTGATGCATATCATCCATCTGTTTTAATCGCTGCTGCATCTCATCCATCTGTTTCATTTGCTCCTTCATCACTTCAAGCTCAGTCTCTAACTTATGATAATCTTGGAGGTTAGGGTGAGAGGAGTTGCTGAAATGAGCACTGCTGCTATTTGGTTCATAATAAATGTCCTGAGTCGAGCCAAGACCATATATCCTATTTCTGCTATTACGACCACCCACTGCATCATAATACAATTGATTTTCATCAACAGGTAGAGGTGTTGATGAGCCATCAGTGGGCTTCGAACGCTCACTACGGAGGGTCTTGATTCTTTCCTGTATAATTAAGCAAGTCAAATTGATTAAAAATAATGAACACCATAACAATATCAATTATAAATGACAGTCAATGTGTACTTACATATACTTTTTCACTTTTTGGGTCAACGAAAGTCTTCAAGTCATGATTTAAAGTGTGTGTATAGAGAAATAACTCAGGGCAGAATGGATCTCTCTTATAGTCTTCAGCCTACATAAAACATTTTTGCATATTAGAAATTTGACAATACAAAATTCAGCAAGCTATTTAATAACTTACAATCTTGTATCCACAAGCTTACCAAAACAGCTGCAGTCTTCCGGTGAGAGGATGAACCACTAGTGTGTGTTGCGGGGTACTTATTCCCATCAACTCCACCCTTACGATTGTTTCTCTTCAATTCAGTTTTCTTTTGACATTCTGGGGTTTTCCACTCTTCGATCCAACTCAGCCACACATTCTTTCCGATTCTATTATCCAACCTTTTATTTTCCCACTTTGCACGTGCTCTAGAACGTAGATCCTTATAACGGTGTGAAGCGCTTTTTTGCCATGCTTCCTGCACCAAGTTATCCGGTTGTCTCCATACAAACCATTTCTACAATACAAAAATAATAATATTAATAAGTCACTAACAACAGGTAGGTGTTTGTAAAGATGACTGATATAAAAGAAAAATAAGGCAGTCAATGTCGTACCTTAAACTCCTCAAAGTAGAACCGTTTGGTTTCCTTAGACACTACTTTCCAGGTATACCCTTTAGGTTCAAGTTTTTCAAACATGATACTGCTGATTTGCTTTGAGCATTTATTCGATGGTTCCAGCCTAAATTAAAAAAGCTATCAGTTAAATTAAATGCTATAAGTACCTAAAAGACATGTTCGAAAATAAAACTTACACTCCTTCAATAACTTCAGCTCGAATACGCCCATCATCATGCATTGTTCCCACTTTCCATACACCATTAATGGCAGAGGTGGAGGATTCACCAGGCGTTCCAGGATCAGGATCATGTGTTTGATCAGGTGTGTGATGCTGTGCCTCAGGTGTGCTCTGTTGTGTCAACTCTGGTGTGCTTTGTTGGGTGGGCTGTCTTGTTTGTTCAGGTGTAGAGTGCAGTGCTTCATTAGGTGTGCGCGATGTTTGATAGATAGGCCACCTCATTTCAATCTGCATAAATCAAGACCATACATGATATGAAACTACTGATATTTAATCTACATATATTAAAGCATTAAGTTAGAAATAATACAACATCCTAGACCTTAAGAATAAACATACTAACTTGGATACCACACATGCTACTAACTAACTATATTTGTACCTTTGGACATATAAATCAGATGGGCAAAGACATATACTTAGAAAACATATTCAAACAATTTGATAAGCAATAATCGTATCAAAAATGGCAGCATAAGGTGTTGACGTATGAAGCTTCGATAAGCATACTTTACTTTTTCTCAGAAAATTAAGCTCATAGTTTGCACCTCTCTACGAATACCCTCCTGTACAATTCACAAAGAAATAGAGCCCAATGGTTACAACTAATGTGATCTTTAACCCAAATACAATTCTCAGATTTGTTATTTAGCATCAGTTGGATCAGAAACGTTATGCCCTTGGGGTAACCTAAAGGACAACAATTTCCATGTAATCCCCAGACTATCGCCTTACTCTAAAATTAAAGGACTATGAGCCCCGTATAACCAGATTTTAATCATGTTTTTTCGTTCATTATTAATGGATTATAATACCTAGTGAGAGAAGGTATTACAATCCCATAGAAAGTAACCAAAAAGATGATATAAATCTATTTCTAAATGATAATTGTCCTTCAGATTCAGAGTAAATAAGATAATAATCTAGGGATGATAATCAGCCTTTTAAGATAGCACAAAAAACTGAGATAGCATCATCAAGATGTTTAATAAGCATCAATTATAACAAGGGGTCAACTATTATTTTACTAAAAAAAAAAGATGTTAAAAGAGTAAAGATTTGAGAACCAAATAAACGTATATACCAGGTCATTGTTACACCTCTAGATAAAGAACCTTAATTGCCACCGTCTCATTTAATGGAATACAGAGGGCTCTGTACACAGTGGCGCTAACACCTTCTCTCCAAAGCCCGTTTCTCTTCTATTTTAACTTTAACACCCTCCTTATCTTAGATGTGGCAAACCAAATGATGTATATGTATGTATATACCTTTGTGGATATGGCAGGGGGGATGGAATAAGATCTGAGAAGCCTAGATTCAGATATTCATTTACAATTATACGGACTAAAATATACATAGCAATTAGACAAAACCAGAACAAAATACATATAGAGAAACATATACAGGTAGAGAGGAGAGGGAGAGTTGCGAGAACAATAAAATTTAGAACAATAAAATGGCAATTAGAGATTACCAATTGATTGGTGCGAGAGGGAGAGTTGCGAGAGGGAGAGTAGAGAGGAGAGGTAGCCGCTTAAGAGTGAGAAAGACCCAACAAACCCTAATCCAATTTTATCCCCAATTTTTCACAAATAGCGGTCTTTTTTTCACAAATAGCCCGCTCTTTTTTTCACAAGCCCGCTTACCATTTTTAATTTTAGTACATAAATTCTTTCTAGCAAGTAAATATTTTTATTAAATTATTAACTAAATTATATTAAAAAAAATACTTGCATTAAAATATTTTCAGAATTAAAATAGTCAAAAAAAATTATGAAGTGCATAATTATTTACCGTCAGATTCACCATCGCTATTATCTGTATTTGAAGATTCTTCTTCTTCCGTATCAATTTGTATTTCTTCCTCCGAACATCCTTCATCATCATCTAAATCAACTGATGTTCCTTCTACATCATTTAAATGTGTAAGAATATCCTCTGTATTGATCATATTTAAGTGTTCAGGAACATCATTCTGAAAGGCTTCTCGATGTGATTCAGGGACTTGAGGTAAATCAACAAGTGGGCGAGCTTTAATTTTGGATACGACCAACCAGTCTACTTTATCTCGTTTAAGACTTGGATAATTACAAAAGTAGACTTGTGTAGCTTGCATAGCTAAAATAAATGGTTCGTAAATATTTAATCTTTTTCTTCGATGCACCTCAACCATGCTGTAGCGTTGATGAACTCTTGTTCCAACGTTAGGTGTAGAATCAAACCACTCGCACTTAAACAATGCTGTCTTTTTTATCGGACGACGGGGGTACTCGATAATCAAAATCTCATCTAATATCCCAAAATAATCATTAGATGTCTCGCTATAATTTGACCCCTTGATACATACCCCACTATTAAAAGTTGACTTGGTAGCCCCATATGCTCGTGTATGGAATTTAAATCCATTTACGTAGTAAATTGGTACTGATCTAACTGAACGGAGAGGTCCTGATGCTAGATCTTGAACAATTTCATTTGGAACCAATGATGCATCTTGAGCCTGAAAAAAATAGTTATAATCATCTAAATAACTTGTACTTTGTCGACTTTTAACTCAACTAAGTTATAAAAAAAATAACTTACATAATGCCTAAACCACGTAGCAAAGTTACTCTCTAAGCACTTATCAATCTCAGCACCATTTATGTATGGATTTTGCTCTCGAAGTACATTTGTAAATATCCTGTTTACACAAAAAAATGATGAATAAATTTGATGCTTATTTATATAAATTATTTATGTGATTGTAATTACAAGGTAATACTTACTCAATATATGGTGCAACCTCTGGACAATTAAACAAGACATAATTGTTAGCTGCTGTGTACTCATGATCATCAAGATAACGAGTTCTAACACAACCATGTGCTCGCCCTGGATAAGAAAATATGGAAAATGTTCCCTCAAATCTCTCTCCACCTCTACTAGAATCATTTCGAGGAACTTTTCTATGTTTGGTGTCAACATGCTGTTCAAAGTAATGTGAACAAAAGGTTGAAGCTTCTTCAACCCAAAAAGCATTGCATATGGATCCCTCTACCTGAACTTTATTTTTCACATTATTCTTCATGTGTCGTAAAAATCGCTCAAATGGGTACATCCATCGATATTGCACAGGACCTGCAATACGTGCCTCATACGGTAAATGCACCAAAAGATGTTCCATTGAGTCAAATAATGATGGTGAAAATATACGCTCTAGCTTGCAAAGTATGACTGGAATCTGTTCTTCAAGTTTACGCATATTGCTGACCTTCAAAGTGGCTGAAGTGAGGTCTTTGAAAAAAAGGCTTAATTCCGTCCCACATTCCCAAACACTAGTAGGTAGCAATTCTCGAAAAGCAATTGGGAAAAGTCGTTGCATAAACACATGGCAATCATGACTTTTCATTCCAAATAACTTGTATTTTTTCATGTCGATGCAACGTCCCATGTTCGACACATATCCATCTGGAAACTTTAAATCCTTCAACCAACGACATACTGCTTCTTTACCCTTCTTGTCTAAGCTATAACATGCTTTTGGATATTTTTGTGTCGATTCATCGAATGCTAACTCCGGCCTCCGACAAAGTAATGCTAATCCGTTGGGCATACACAACGGAAGACATTCCGTTGCTAAATTCCGTCGCTAATGCCGGGAATTCTTGTAATGTCATAAGGTAATACTCTTTCACTTCAAAACTAATCGTCCTCAATTCTTTCCGACTTTCAACAAAGTCTTCTAGGTTATCTATGACAGCGTGCAGTAGATATAGGTATACATCTGTTAAAGTTTTTTTATCACTTAAAGTAATTTGGTATATCATGTAGTAAACGGCAGTTATACCACAACTGAAATCCCAATCTCTAAGGAAACTCTAGATGTTTTAGAGGATCAAAATCATGACTTAGCAGTTGATTATATTCCTGATTGTCCACCGAAGAAGAAACCAAAATTACAGCAAATTTTTCAAGACCTGGACACTGCCTTTAGTTTTTACAAGGAATATGGGCGTACTTGTGGTTTTGATGATAAAACTTGATAAAACTGGGAATAATGTCAGAAAATACTTGCTGAGAATTGTATTTACGTGATTTTCTTTGTATTTACTTTCTTCGAAACTTGTTGAGATTTTTTTTCTTAGGGAGGAGTCCTCCCAAATTTTTGTATAATTAATTTTCTCTAACTTATATACCTCCTATCTATTAAAAATAATTTGAAATGAGTATTATATTTTCGGGTTCCATAATAATATCATAAATAACACTTTAAAAAATCTAACCATTTAAAAGAAGATTATAAAATTTTGAAAAATAAAAAAGAATTTTAAATATATGAATATTATAACATATACTTAAACGAACATTTTAAAGAATCTGGATGTTATAAGAAAATTATAGTTAAAAAGAATATTTTAAAAAATTAAAATACAAAATTATATTCATAAATAAAACTTTAAAGAAACTGATTATTATGAGAAATATTTAAACGAACACTTTAAGAAATCTCAATGCTATAATAAAGAATCTCAACATTAAAAAAATTATTTATAAAGAAAATTTTAAAGAATTTGAGTATTATGAGAAATACTTAACCGAACACTTTAAAGAATCTCACTATTAAAAATAATTTTAAAAAAAAAGTAAAAATAAAAATTTATATTCCTATAGAATATTATAAATAATACGAGTTTTACGATAAATACTTAAGTGAACACTTTAAAGAATCTCAAATTATATTACTTATAATTATTATATTAATATCCACTAGAACTTTTTGAAAATCCACGCTCCTATTATATGTATTACCAAAATATATTGAAGTATTTGAATATTATAATAATGAATTTTATTTCTATTTTTAAAATTAAAAATTTATAATTAATAATTAGTCATTTTAAATAATTATTTTAATGATGTATTTTATTTTAAAAATATACTCCATTCTTCATTTTAATAGTTGCTTGCCATTTTGGCAGACATTTTGAGGAACTTCGATGTTAGATTGTTTTTCTCAGTTTTTTTTAAACAAAGGTATTATTATTTTCAAATAAAATCAAGATACATTTTATCTATTTTTCTCATAGAAATATAATATTTAAGTGAGATCTTGTAAGGTATTTTTCTACAATAAATTAATATATATTAAAAATATTGTGTTCATCAAAATATAATCTAAGATTTTGTATAATTTTAATCGGTTTTTTATTTAGGATTCTAGAAGGTGATGTCGAAATAAAACATAATAATTTTTTTATAGAGGACATGTATCCTCTTACGTGTTTTGTGAAAATATTATTTACTTTGTACTTCCACAATTTGTGTTTTTTATTAAAATTTTATATTTATATTTATTAATATATATAAAGAAAAAATAATTCAAGATTCTTTAAATGATGTATGAATGTTTATTTTTGACTAAAATTCTTTTATGTGATGTTTGTTTTATTTTCTCATTTTTTAATGGCATTATTATTTATAACAAAATCAAGATACATTATATCCATTTTTTTTTGTTAGAATTAATGTTTAAAATTTAGTCCTAACTACTCCCTCCATCCCAAAAAGATGGACACACTTTACTTTTTGGTAGTCCCAAAATTAATGAACCTAATATACTTACTAATTTTCAACACTACTTTTCACTATTACACCCACTAACTTTATTACTTTTTTATTAAATAAATATTATAAACACTATTACACCCACTACTTTACTCCACTATCTCAAATCTATTATTAAATATACACCATTACAACCACTACTTTACTCCACTATCTCAAAATCTCAAATCTATTATTAAATATTAATAGATCCCATCACTTTACCCACTTTTTATCTAACTTTACTCATATTTTTATACATTTTATTAATCTCCGTCAAAGCAGCTCAGTCTTTTCTTAATCTCCGTAAAAGTCTCAAAGCAGCTCAGTCTTTCTGGGACGGAGGTAGTAGTTTTTTGTATATAATGCTAAATAATCGTAAACCTTTTGCTGTATACAAAAATATTTAATAATTTCCATTAAAGAAAATATCTTCAGAGATCGCTAAACTATTTAATAATTTCCATTAAAGAAAATATCTTTAGAGATCGCTAAATTGATGTGTGGTTGTTTACTTTTTGATGAAGATTATTTAATGTGATGTTTAATATACTGATATTTAATATAAAAGCAATAGAAACATAAAAATATATATTATAATAAAGTGTTAAAATAGAATTTGCTACGATTAAAAAAATACTACTCTATAGTTATAATAAGAGATAAATTAAATAACATTTCATATAAATAATAAATAGATGAAAAATTTTAAGAATCTAGGATAATGTACAGTAATAAAATGTGAAATATTATATTCTAACGAACACTACTAGAAATTACAAAATTATAAAATTATAAAAATATTATTTTCCATTATATTTTTATTAAATAGAATTCATATTATATAATAATGTTTCTACCACACAAAAATAAAATTTTTTAACAAAACATATTTTAATATCATAATAAAGATTTAAATATATCTCAAACACAAATTCTTATATATAAATAAATATATAAGTGAATAATAAAACAAATTTTTAAGATATAGTGAAATAAATATCTTAACAACACATAATAGAATTTATAATAGTAGGAAGTATATCCTTTGAAATATTTTAAAGTATTTTTTACGATAGTGTATATTTTTCTATATTAAGATTCCTAAAATTTTATAAGTTCAATATTATCAATAACATTAAGATGTTCCAAAATATTTCTCATAAAATAATTTATTAAAATAAGATAAATCATTAAAAAATTTATTCAAAATGTTTAAATATTAATTATTATTTTAGAATTTTAAAATTATAAATAAAACTTATTATTACAATATTTAATTACTTTAAAATATTTTTCATAATACATATTGCGTGAATTCAAAACGGTTCTTATGCATATTAAAATGGTATAAAATATAAAATTTGGATTTTCTAAAGTCTTCGGTTAAGAATTTCTTATAATACTTATATTCTTTAAATTTTTCATAATGAATATAAATTTTATATTTTATATTTTTAAATTACTTTTTTATGTGTGAGATTCTTTATAGCATTGAGATTCTATAAAGTGTTCGATTGAATATTCCTCATAATACTCAGATTCTTTAAAAATTTCTTTCTGATTATAAAGTTTTTTTTTTAAGAGTGAGATTGTTTATAACATTGAGATTCTTTAAAGTATTCGGTTAAATATTCTTCATAATATTCAAATTCTTTAAAATTTTCTTTATTATGAATATAACTTTTTATTTTAATTTTTTAAAATATTCTTTTTAACAGTAAAATTCTTTATGGTATTGAGATTCTTTAAAGTGTGCAGTATTTCTCATAATACTAAAAATTCTTTAATATTTTCTTTAGGAATATAAATTTTTTATTTTAATTTTATAAAATATTGTTCTTAACAATGAGATTCTTTATAACATTGAGATTTTTTAATATTTTCATTTAAACTTATATATATAGAATCTTGATATAATTTGGTATAGTTTAAATATTGCTTTGTTAATTAATTATAATGACTAGCTTATTTTCTGAGGGAGTCTTAATTATATTATTTAGTAGAATGCATAATATAATATTTAACCGAAATTCTAATAGAATTAAAAATAGTTAACTAGAGTTTTTAGTAGAATGCTTAATAAAACAATAAAAATCATATAACTGTAAACACTTAATACACTATAAAAATCATTGGTATTTTTAGGCAAACAACTAGTCATATAATAGAATTTATGTTCATATTCAATACTAAGATTCAAGAATACCTAGAATAATACTTAGCTGGGAAAAAACTTAAAGGAATAGTTCATTGAGAAATATCTAACTGAATATTGGTAGAATACATAATGAAACTATAACCTTGAAATTGTTTTTTTCCTTCTATAAACAAAACATATTTATAAACAGGGCCAGGAAAGTATATCGAGCTTGAAAGTACATCAACTCCACTCCAAAAAGAATTAGACCCTTGGTTAATCCACCCCTATCAATTCATTGCATGAATATCAGTTCTTCGTACATTGCCATTTGCATGAGAACTTCTTCAACATCCATAAACTCCTTGTTTATTCGACCTAGGTAAATCCCTTTGTTTGTGTCCTGGAATGAGCCTCCTTTTGCATTAATATTCGACTAAGGGATCATTTGAATAAGTTCCTCCATTGAAGTTTTAACAGCCATATTCAGAATGTCTTTTAAAACAGACACCATTAAACACTTGCTCATCCATGTCCAAAACGGGATTACCAAAGATCTTAGAATTTGCAATAAGATTGCTACTGTCCCGGATTTTGACGGCCTCCTGACTTCAGAGTCCATCAACACTAAAAGCATAATCAGAGAGGATCTTTCCTTTTCCTTTGTCACTGTACAGCGAGCCTCCGGGGGGGGGGGGGGGGGCATTTTCATTATGCGAAAGGCATTGTTTATCTGAAGGATATATATTGACATTAATCTGCAGATTAGTGTTAAAAACAGTAAGCACATTCAAAGCTGGACTTAATTGAGCTGGGATAGGGTCCTCCAAAGAGACATCATAATTCTCCGAGTTGTTATGCCACTCCTGTTGAGGTGATTGAATTACCACTTCAGACATAAGTGAAAGCGGAGCAGAGGAGATGGGCTATTAAGAACTTCCTCATCTCTATAGTTTGGAGCAACCTCTACAGTAGTTAAACCATATCAAAGTCTAATTTTTCTTGAAGTAGACCAAATACCACAAGAATCTCTACAAAAGACTGATTTCCTTGCACATCATGGTTAGCTAAAAAAAGATTGTTTTGTTCAGGTCTTGAGAAATGCGGGTAACCCTTAATATTGAAGAACCATCCAAAAAATGATTTAAGTAAAGTGTATTAATATAAGTCATTACCTCTTCAAACTCCTCCTCAACTAAATGTATTCTTTGAATCTGATTGTTTCATCAAAAGCTCAGTGATCGTTCATTTTAACATGAACCTTTCATTTCAAAATGAACCTTGTCCCTTTTTAATCTTAGAGCTTGGACCGGTCCTGCATGGATACCTTTTAACTCAGCCTGCGCCATATTCGTACCTTGTATGGACCTATTGCTCCTCAAAGTATCTCTCCTTTTGAGTACCTGATTGAACCTTGAAATTGTTAATAATCCTACAGTTTTACATCTAAAAGCTTTAAAGAATCTTTAGACTATTATTTCATAAGAATTTTAATACTAAGTGCTTTTACAGAATTGAACATTTTTAAATAAAAAACTAATTATAACTATATCTTGCACACACTAAAGCTAATCTTAGTATAATATTTAGTTCGACATGTTATCCCGAAAATACTTGTAGAAGGGGGGGTTGAATATAAGTATCACTTGAATATGCCTGTATATCGTTTTTGCTTTAATATACGAATGGATTTTTTATATTGATCAAAGCAAATAATTATTACTCAAGAATGAACAAACAACAGCTTGTATTAATAATGATCTCAATACAAACTCTACCAAAGGTATACTTATACCTTCAGCAGCTTCTCTACAAACTAATTCGTTCGCAGTACCTAACTGTATAACTCTCTCTCTGTATAAACCCTAGCACTTGAGAATACACAGTTTCGACCACACATATTACAATGAATAAGAGAGTTTATATATACAGCTACCTATCAACTAAACAGCAATAACAATTTACATGGTAATAAGAAAATAAATTTCCTTCTGTTTTGTTGATAGCTTCCTTCTATGCATCATTACCTTCTGGTAATAAAAACTTCTGTCTTTAATCTATTTCTGACTTGGTCTTCACGACTTTCCCTTTTCTGCAATACTGATTTGTAATTTCACCACAGAAAAGCTTCTAGACTCGAATAGCCTTTTAGACCCTGACTGAGTCTGTAGAGTCCGACTGTACTTTGTAGACTCGGATTGCTTTCAGACTCTTGTCAGCTTCACTTTACAATTCTTCTAAGACAGAAATTGATCTTGACTCTGTTCTATTTTTCACATCATCAAATACATTTATTCCTAACAATCTCCCCTAATTATGCTTTATACATTAAGCATAAATTCTGAGTTAATGATGTCAAAACTTATTTAATATTTACAATTAAAAATAAAACAAATGTATAATATACAAGTATGCATAGAATATTTACTCTGTAATTGTTCTGATTCTGGTCTCCTTTCTTAAACATGCTTCAAGAAGTCTATCTTCAAATTTTACCAATGCTTTCCCTATCTCTTCTTTCAGTCTGATATTGTCATCATTTGCACAAATAATCTGATAATAAACTGATCTGAGCTCATCTGGTCTGTATTGAATTCTTTAAGCTTATCCAGATTGATTGATTTAAGTTCTCCTTCCATTGGCTGATAAGTGATAAAATATCCCCAATAATCTTTTTCAATGTCAAAGACTTTTTGAGAAAATTCCTTTTCTTCACCATGAATATCAATGTACTTGAACTGGTAAGGAGCAACTTCTTTTCTGTCATAACACCTCAGAATTTTCAGTCTCTTATCAATTCCTTCTGTCAGATTGTAGAAGATTTCAGTCCAGCATCCAGAAGTTTCAGCTCTGCAAGTAAGTAAAAATCTGATATACTGTAACTCCTTGCCTCTTTTGTTTAATAGAAAGGTTTCAAAGTTCATCCACCTTACTGATCCATCCCTCATGAAATACAAAATGACTTCTTCTTTTCTATCAACATAAGCCATTTCTCCAAGCTTCTTTTTCCACTTGAGCTCTTTATCAACCTTATAAACCAATTGAGTAGAGATTACCTTATCATGTGTTTTTGAGTAACACTCTCAAATGATCTATCAGTTAGACTATGAGGATCTTCATAAAACCTTTGCATATTAGCTTCATGCTTCACCATATTTTTATGTCCTAGCCCAATGGTAAATTTGGCTTCGAGAGCTTTGTTGTTTTCTCTGAGAAACCAATAAGTTGGAATTGAACTATCTATTCTTCGAGTATCCAGAGTCTGAACATTTTGACTTCCAACACTGATCCATTTAGTACTTATATCTACAGATATTTTGTACCTGCGTCTTGTCTTGAATCTGAATGGAGTCCTCTTTATGTCAGATCTGGTTTTAGAAATAATTACAGATTTACCTTTATCATCAGAAGTAGTAGATTTCTGAATGTTTTGTGGTTTCTAACCACCTCCTTCTGTGAAATAGGTAACATTATTGGCAAATCCATTGAACCAACCACATCTCTAGCAATTTCTTCCTGTAGTCTGAGCATTTGTTGTTCTCTAGAGAGTGAAGGGTCTTTTGGAATTAGTTCACTATCATACATAACACCTTTAGATTGTTTCTTTGTAGGTGAAGTTCTAGAACTAGACTCAGGAAAACTTACTTGCTTCTGAGTATTCTGAGTATCAAGATTTGTAGTCATTCCAGCTCTAGACTCAGATGGTACATATGATCTTTTAAGTGGTTGATCATCATCATCACCACCACCATCATCATCATCATCACCTCCACCCTTATCACTCCGACAAGTATCATCAGTACCTTTCTTTCTCTTCTCCCCCTTTTTGACAGCATCAACATTAATACCAAGAGATGTAGAGAGTTGACAAAGTAAGTCAAGAATCGCATATTGCTGTTCCATCATAGTCTTTTGATTGGACTCAACAGTCTGTAGTATTTGTTCAAAAGATGTAAAAGTTGATGTAGATGACGTAGACAACTGAATGACTTGAGCTTAAGTTTGCAGTAATGTAGCATCCATACCTGCTACACGTCGAGATAAAGAATCCAACGTTGTATGAAGAGTAGTAGCAGAAGGAGTAGCTCTGTCATCAACATTTTCCAAATTCAAAACAGATTGGTCTACCTCCATATTCTTCCTAGCTTTAGCTAAGGCATGTAAATCAAGAAGTTGAGTAGAGGAAATACCAAACTGTGATATATGAGCTTGATCAAACATTTGTTGAAATCGAGTGACAACAGGTCTTTCATCTTTAAAGGAAGAAGGTCCAGAGTCTGAAGGATGATCATGATCAGAGTCTGAATTAGAATTAGACTCAGCTTGAACAACCTTATTCTTGAAATTTAAATGAACTGGTGGATTCTTCTCCAAAGCTATATATCGATCATGTCGTTGAATAGAAGATATCAGAAAATAGTCAGTTGAGCTATAACCTCGAGATAAAGCCTCAGCTTCAGAAGCAAACCATTCCTGATTCTCATATGTTAATGGCTGATCAACTCTTAATGTAGATGGGATTGAAAGATCATCATTCGAAGTAGGAATACCAGAGTCTGAAATTGAAGACCCGGGTACACCCATCCTAATCTCTCCCTCACTCTGGGGTTGGACACCCAGACACTCATTCTCACACTAGAGTTGGACATCCAGTTTCTCATGCTCACTAAGGGTCGCTAAGCCCTTTTCTCTTTCTACCTTTCCTTTTGCCTGGACAGGAGCCAGCCTCTCGAATATTGTACTCATAGAGATTTCACTCAATTTAGGTAAGGTGCTCTGTTGTCCTAAAGAAGTATGAGGTTGAGAAGAGATATGTACTTCAGTACCTGAAACCATATGCTGAAACCATATGCTGGAGAGGAACCCCTTCATCTGTCTGAAGGCTAGGGGTTTCCAACACAGGTTGAGCAACACTAGACTCTAGACCCGTACTAGCTTCTACTTTCTTACCAGAGTCTAGTGGCTCCAGTACTCCAGTCTCTGATGGAATGATAGACTCAGACACCCTTCAAAGAACTTTCATTAGGTGACAAAGACAACATTACATCATCATGGACTATTTTGTTGTGATACTCCCCCTTAATGTGAGTAGACTCTGATAAAGTTTGACTTGGATTTTCTTCATTTATTTCTACTAGAGTCTCCAGCATAAAATCACTGGGGTTATCCACCTTTATATCAGTCATCAAAACTAGCCTTTCAGCTTGATCTTCAGCTCCACTATCACCCATCCTCTGACTAGGTGGTTCTTGTGTGGGTGAAGCCGTCAAATCAACTACATTATTGTCCATAACTTGTGCAACAGCACCAGTTTCTGACTACAAACCACTACCGCCTACCCCATAGATAAACACCTGGAAATGATAGGTTTACTGAGAAAAAGACGTGCATAGATGCCATTTAGTGCATTTGAAAAAGATAAGTGATGAAGATCCTTCAGATTCCTCAAAACCAATTTATAAAATGGATTCCTCAGTAAATCAAGTCTGACTTTGTATGTTCGATAAACAAAAGGATTAGTAACTTGCATAACACTTTGTGCTATGAAAGATTGAACATCAAAAGGAAGAGTCAATTCTTCTATAACCCATAAGATTGCTTATCTATAAGTGACATCTTCATCCCATAGAATATCATAATAAAAAAACTTTATCAAGTTCACCAGCTGGAGATTGAGTGACAGTTCTAGGAAGCTTATTGCCTTTCTTAATTCTCCTAGATTTCTTCTTTGTGAGTACTAGTGCAGATGAATCTTGAGAAGTGTTTCCAGTTCTTTATGAAATAACTTCTTCAGCCAAAGATTTCAAGATTGGAGAGAATAAATAGCTATAAACACATGTAACAGCATCCCTGGCTGGCATTTTCAACTTCTTTTCTAACTTCCTTCGAACTGGATCAACTGTAGTGAGAAGCTTTAATTTAAATGAATCTGTAGTATAAGAAGATGAATCCTCCACAGGGGTCAGAAGTGGATACATTAGAACTAATGCTTCATGACTTGGAATTATAGTGTGTTGGATCAACTTCTTGGTTTCTCTTTTAGGCATTCCTTCCAAAAATACTTAATCATCAGAGTCTCACTATCTAGACTCTGACTCAGTATAAGATTCTGGTACAGGTAAATTTTGATCTAAAATTCCAGAATCTGGTGCTACAGGTACCTTGGGAACATCAACAATTGTTTCCTGCAAAACTGATTCAGACAGACTAGACCTTGTGTGTGAAGGTGAAAAATGAACATTTCTCCTTTGTCTCCTTTGATAGTAAGCAAAAGATTTTACAGGGGTTGACTGTTGTGCAGACTCTGGTCGATCAGCTCTGAGGGGTGAGCTTTGTACAACAGACAAAGTCTTTTGAGAGACTAAGTCCTGTTTAGTAAATTCCCTCTTATCTAAGTCTACACTCTTTTGAGAGACTGAAGATGTTGGCTGATCAGAGTCTAAAGGTGCTAGACTGTCCTTAAGTAAGGAAAGTCCTTGTGCATCCTGTAAGGTGTCTTCAGTATCACTGTCATCTATCAAACGCAATCTCCTTCTTTTTATAACCGAAGCTTTTTGCAAAGCAACAGAGGTTGGTTTCTTTTTACTAGGTTGGGTTTGAAGAGATGGTGATTGAGATTTGGAAGGCTTTTAGGTTTTGACTGAAGAGGTGCTTGGGCTAGGCACAGAGGGGTTCTCCATTGCTAGACTCTGAGCCTTAGCACCTGAAAAGAAAGAATCTTCATACTTGACAAGGTCAAGAAACTTAAGATTAGAGATTATTACCTCAGGGTACACCATAGTTGGGAATGGTGTGCCTTGATCCTTCAGCTTAGCCTCCAATTTGACTGCTTCCCTGTTGAGATCACTAAAGATCCTCAAACCTTGGGAATAACATTCCTTTGTTGTCATTGATACTGCCTGCACATGAAAATTAGGAACAAAGTGTAGAAGGAGCATCATCAAGAATCTATGATAATAGACCTTGACTCTGCCAGTCTCCACAACTTTCATCTTAGCTCCCATTTGAGTCAATAACAATTTAGCTATGTTAATAACTTTATTACTGAGTAAGCTATATCCTATCTGAGAAGTGATATCCTATCAGAGAAGTGATATTAGTAATTGCATCATAACCACTACACTTTCCAGTAAAGGCTTTGCTAATTTGATCAAAGAAAAAGGACCATTCTTTTCTAAGAAAAGGCCTCTTAATCTCACTCAGGTCATCTAAGTTACCAACATAGTTTAGTATCCTAAACATGGTTCTAATTTCATCATCAGTAGCATACTTATCAAATGGGTCCTTAACAGGCAATCCTAAAGCACTATTAATGGCAGTTTTAGTAATATCAAAATCCAAGTCACCAAAGGTAATTATGATTTTATCTTTACTTACCTCTGTTGATTGCCATAACTTACCAACCACTTCAGGAACAAAAATGGGTTTGTGCGAGAGTGCTCTTTCTAGAGAACAATGTGCCATAAAATCCATGATTGGGTGAAAATCAGATGTAGCTTTATCCTTGGCATGAATTGCTGTTGCATGATTAGTAGTCATGAAGTCGAAGTCGCCAAATGAATAAAAAAGTGATTTTTGTCCCCTTTGAATTGTAGATTGAGCAGCCATTGTAGTCTCTGATGAACTGTAAGCAAAGATATGAATTCTCAAGAGAAAAAGGATAGTTAGAGAAGTTTGTAATTGTATAGTATGTATATGGAATTAAAATATACAATAGCATCTTCAATAGTAAAGCCTTTTAGTTAAATTGGTAAAAATTCAATATTTCAACCATTATTCATTAGCAAAAAAATATAGATAACTAAAATTGGGCTAGCTTAAAACCTCTAAATCTATTAGTTATAATTTTAGATAATATAATTATACATAATACCATTGGAGTAAACCTAGAACCTCTTAACTATAATTTTAGATAATTATCAATATATTATATTATAGCTAACAAATATACATAACACCCTTGGAGATACTCTAATCCCTCTATGTCCGAACAGTTAGTACCACTCACCCACTTTCAATAACAAATTAAAACGTGTCAATCCCCGATTTGTCGAGAAAAAACAATAATATATACATATGTATATACGTATAAAAATTGTTTTATTTTATTTAAAGAAATTATAATTAATAGAATTAATTATAATTACCAGAGACTATACACATCAAAATCAGTATTTACCCTGAATATATTTCATTATCAAATGTTAGCAAATAAAATATCAGGAACTAATACATTTAGTAAAATTACTAAATAGCCCGCCAATACTTTAATTATCAACATTAGTAGTAATCATTATGACATGCTGAGAGAGGTTGCATATTTTCAAGAAATAAATGGGAATTGTATCGTCACCCGAGAAGATACACCCAGATAACCAAACGTCTCAGCTTCCTTGTTACCTGTTCGCCTATAAAAATGAAGGAGGGTTATCATCACACAATACTCAAACACTCCAAAATAAAAAATTATGGCAAACATCCCCTTTAGATTCTTATCAACTGAAGAATATCAAGAGTTAGACTACGAAGAGCAGTTGGATTATCTTTTTGATGAGATGAATTTCTTCATAGCCCATGGTTACAATCCTCCGAAGAATGAAGAAGAGGAAGAAGATGATGAAGTCAAAGATCCTCCTTCTTCATCTGGTAAGGTGGAGTCGAAGAAAAGATGCAGAGAGGATGATAAGGAGCCTCTACCAGGTGCATGTCCTGTTCTCCTCATGCCTCCTGCCATTCTTGCATATTGAAGATGAGGCCACCCCTTCATATCTTCATCTTTATTTGGATCAGCAGCTACATCCATCTTTGTGTTCAGGAGCTCTTCTAAATCTTAGAAGGAATCCAAGAGCAAATGGTTGTACTTTCTGAAGATATGGGGGGTTTCGATTTTATGTTGCTCTCCATTCATCCAGTGGCAAAGATGATGGCTGGGATGATGGGAGTAGTTTTGCCGAAGCAGCAACAACTGATCACCTGTAAAATAGTCTTGAAAGTAGTGATTAGCAGTCCATGTAATTTATTTGCAAGAATATTGTATTTCTATGTACTATTTTTTGAAAAATTAATGAAAATATCAGTTTTTTGTATTATTCTTCCCTGTACATAGACTATTTTTGAATAGATGACAATGTTGAATTGTTGAAAAAAAATATTTGCTACAAGTAACAATCCATTACTATTTTCAAGAAGCATCAAGAGATTCAACCTGAAAAATGACTAAGTCAAAAATAGTATCAGAGTTGAGAATGAATCAAAGTCTACAAGAGTAAATAATGATTTTCTCAGAGAATATCTGATCAGCGTCTAAGAAATCAGAGTCTAAAGCCCTTTATCTTAGAAATTGACTTAGAGTTTTCAGTTCCTGTCAAGATAGAATAATTTATGTATATAAACAGATAAGAATTGATTCATACACAATTATTTACCTTGCTTCCTGTTGCAGAAACTTAGTTAAAATTCAACATACCTAACTCACCCACTAATCTAGTAAATGTAGCTTCAAGTGGTTTAGGTAGAATGTCTGCAACCTGTTTGTCAGTTGGAATAAAAAGAAGTTCCACAGTACCATTCTCAACATGTTCTCTAATAAAATGATACCTGACATCAATATGCTTTGTCTTCGAGTGTTGAACTGGATTTTCTGCAATTTTAATAGCACTAGTGTTATCACAATACATAGGAATATTGGATGAGTTCATACCATAGTCCAACAACTGATTTCTCATCCAAAGCAATTGTGCACAACAACTCTCAGCTGCAATGTATTCAGCTTTAGCAGTGGAAGTTGATACAGACTATCGCTTCTTGCTAAACCAAGAAATTAGTCTCTTTCCCAAGAATTGACAAGTACCTGTAGTGCTTTTCCTGTCTACTTTACACCCTGCATAATCAGAATCTGAGTAGCCAATTAGTGAAAAATCAGAGTCTCTGGGATACCACAGTCCAAGACTAGGTGTCTTTGAGATATCTAAAAATTCTTTTCACAGCAATTAAATGAGATTCCTTAGAATTAGATTGAAATCTAGCACACAGGCAAGTTGAGAACATTATATCAGGTCTACTAGCAGTCAAGTATAACAGTGAGCCTATCATGCCTCTGTAACTAGAATTATTCACTGATTTACATTTTAAATAAGAGTCTAGTTTAGTGGCTGTAGTCATGGGAGTTTTAGCAGTTGAACAATCATGTAAATCAAATTTCTTTAAAAGATCTTTAACATACTTTGACTAAATAATAAAGATTCCATCATCAGTTTGCTTAATTTGTAATCCCAAAAAGAAATTAAACTCTCCCATCAGGCTCATCTAATATTTTGACTGCATAAGTTTGCTAAACTTAGCACATAACTTTTCATTATTAGAACCAAATATAATATCATCAACATAAATTTGAACTAAAAGCAAGTCATTTTTAACCTTTCTAAAGAAGAGAGTTTTATCAATTGTACCTCTGGTGAAGTGATTTTCAAGTAAGAATTTTGATAAAGTCTCATAGCATGCCCTTGGAGCTTGCTTCAGTCCATAGAGTGCTTTGTCCAGCAAGTACACATGATTTGGAAATTTAGGATCAACAAAACCAGGAGGCTGTTCAACATAGATTTCCTCATCAAGCTTGCCATTGAGAAATGCACTGTTTACATCCATCTGGTATACTTTAAATCTTGAATGTGCAGCAAAAGCAAGAAACATCCTGATTGCTTCCAATCTGGCTACAGGAGCAAAGGTTTCCTCATAATCAATACCTTCTTCTTGTGAATAGCCTTTTGCAACCAATCTTGCTTTGTTTCTTACTACTATACCAATTTCATCTAGTTTGTTTCTGAAAACTCACTTTGTACCAACAATTGATCTGTTCTTTGGTCTTGGTACCAGTTTCCAGACTTTGTTTCTCTCAAATTCATTTAACTCTTCTTGCATTGCCACAATCTAGTATGGGTCTTGCAATGCTACTTCAACCTTCTTTGGTTCATTCTTTGAGAGAAAGCAACTATACAAACACTCATTTTGTGTAGCTCTTCTTGTTTGAACACCACTATTTGGATTACTAATTATCAAATCTTCAGTATGATCCCTTGTCCATTTTCTAGCTGGAGGTAGATTGTTCCTGCTAGATTCTCCCCCTAAGTTTGTGGCATCTCTTGAAGTTGAGTTAACATTATTTTCAGTAGCTCCCCCTATATCAAATATGTCTGAAAATTCAGTAGATATGGAGACAGTGGACTCAGAAATAGAAGGTCTTGAAGATGTAGTCTCTGAGTTGATAGACCCTGTTGAGTTATACTCTGTGGGACTAGACTCAGATGAGTTAGACTCTGTCCCTGCAGAATTTTCTTGACTTGACTCATTAAGCTCCCCCTCGGCCTGTGCATTAGTTTGAGTGGGAATAGAGGGAGTGCCTTCATCCTCACTTGATTCAATCTTATTATCCTTTAGATTTTCAAATTCCAATCTATCATGGCTTTCTTCAGATTGCAGACTCTGAATCTTCTTATCATCAAATGCAACATGAATTGATTCCATAACAATATTGGTTCTGAGATTGTATACCTTGAAGGCCTTTGTTGCAGGTGCATATCCTAAGAAAATTGCTTCATCTGCTTTGGTGTCAAATTTTCCTAGTTGTTCAGGATGAACCTTCAGTACATAGCACTTGCATCCAAATATGTGAAAATGTTTCACACTTGGCTTCTTGTTCTTGATCATCTCATAGGGTGTTCTACCATGCCTGTTAATCAGAGTACAGTTTCGAGTAAAGCATGCAATATTGACAGCTTCAGCCCAAAAATATGTTGGAAGCTTTGCATCAGTTATCAAGGTTCTGGCAGCCTCTATGAGAGTCCTGTTCTTCCTTTCTACAACTCCATTTTGTTGAGGAGTTCCTGGAGCTGAGAATTGTTGGAAGATACCATTTTCTGTACAATATTATTCCATCACATAATTCTTGAATTCAGTGACATTGTCACTTCTAAGAATTTTCATAGTGTATTCAGAATTCTTCTCAATTTGCTTTATTAGATCAATGATATACTGTGCAGTTTCATCTTTTGTAGACAGAAAGAAAACCCATGTAAATCTTATGCGCTGCATTTAGCAAGATTCTAACCCGGCCACCAAAACACAGAGCTTGAACAGACTCCATGAATTATTATTATCAATAGGTTTGAGAAAATTGTCGGGGAGAGATTCTTTGCACATGTTTGGAAACGTATGATTTTAAGTAGTCCAATTCACAACGCTGTCAATAGGTAGCTTGCATTTGTGATTGTTTTCGTCGACAGACTCTTGTACAAATTTTATAATATTTACCTCTTTTTTGGTGTATGAGCAAGGAACGATTCATGATAAGATTAAAAATTAGAAGCGTACTACAAACCTAATCTCTCTCTCCCTCCCCTCCGCCTCTCATCTTCTTCTTTTTCGAGTTAACCGTCGGGGCTTCCATCGGATTTCTCCGGTGGAAAGCCCTAATCCCTTAGTTATTTTATTTTCTTGCAAAGTTTGCTAATAAATACGTTATTTTTTTTAATCTTTTTTCTCAGGAAATTTTAGATTTAAAACCATCGGAGATTCAGCTGTCTTTCTTCTTTGTTTCAAGCGGGTGGATATTCGGTCTGGTTTTTCTTGTTTTTGTGGTTCCGCTCTGGATCTAAGGCTTGGTTTGTTTTTAGCTAATAATTTTAAGTTTAATTTCAATTTTTTTGGTAATTTCAGTTTGGTGTAGTCTCTCCTTGGTGGGAGTTTGATTGTTTCTCTCCTTCGTGGGAGTTTTGTTTGTTTCTCTCCTTTGTTTATGAGAGTATGATTTTTGATTTGGTGATAAAAGTTGTTAAGGGATTGCAATTATGGTAGATAGGTCAAACTGGATTAACTCCAACTAGATGTGGTGAAGATGGTAAATGTAAATATCTCTTCAACAAATCGCGTGACTCCAAGAAGAATGGATTAATGAGCGATTATTTCTGTTTTATATTTGTTCGACGCGACTATTTTTTGTAGATGTCGTACAGTTTTTTATTATTAAATTAATTTTCTACAAAAAAAAAAGTAATCGAGGATAAATCCTTCATTTGAACTATTCAATCATGCTCACTAATTATATTTGAACTATTTAATCACGCTCATTAATTATGTGTATGTCTACTTTTTTTTTTTGAAAAAAAAGAATAAAATATTCTAATAATTAATTGTTTAATAGCAATATTCTAAAAATCTCTGATTAATTCTTAGTTAATCTTTATAAAATTATATTAATAATTGATTACTTTTAAATTTAATTAAAAAATTCTCGATTAACTCTAAATCGGTAGTTCAGCTAATTAATTCCGATTTCCGTATTCAAGAACCGTGGATTGACGTGAAAAAGATAAGAAAATAATGGAAAAAAGAATGTAATATAAAATGTCAAAATTAAAAAATAAAATCGATAAGAAAAATAATAAATATTAAGTAATTTGTGAGAGGTGAAACCTCTGTATATCTAATCGATCAAATCAATCGCAAAAGAGGAAGAAGCAGATATGGAGAAAATAGCTAGAGCTCGATCTCTCTACCGTTCCATCTTTCACAGATCCCGAGGCTACATCGCCACTTCTAGCAACAACCAACTCCTCGCCGCCGGTCGCCGGAATTATCATCTCTCTACGCTTCCTAAACGCCTCTCACCTGGTACATCTCTCTCTCTCTCTCTCTCTCTCTCTCTCTCTCTCTCTCTCTCTCTCTCTCTCTCTCTCTCTCTCGTACATACACACAAATTGCTTATACAACATGATTTTGTTGATAAATTTTAGTGTTGGATAATTTTAGTGTAGGTTTATCGTTTATGATATTTTCCTCGTAAAAAGAATGTTTGTATAGTCTTGTAGTAGATGAAATGAAATTAAAAAAAATTGGAAAGGAGGAAAGGTTTAAAATGTAGTAGTTCTAGTTTTCGAGATGACTAAGGAGAGATGTGCGCGGAATTTTTATACCTACTCGTAAATTATATATAACATTTCATTTACCTTGAGAGTTGAGGTTGTCAATGGTGGTGGTATTTTTGTTTACGTATGATATTGTCAAATTTTTGATTTCATCTTCTTAAGTATGAATCTATGATGGATTGTGTTAAAAGGAAAAGAAGTATAAGATTACTTTTGTATATTGCATTGAAGAGGCTTATGTCGTAATATCTATCCGGAGGGGCTGATTTTTAACTAAAATGATTTTAGGTGTGGCTCGGTTTAATAATGATGTTTATCCTTTTTCCGAGATTCTTGTGTGAGGTCGTTTATCTACTTTGTGTGAGCTTGTTTTTTTATATGAATTTCTCCACAGATTTCAGGTCCCCTTTTTTGATTAAAATGAACATATACTCCTCCTCCTCCTACTATGTATTACAAAGCAATTACTGTGCTGCTCCTGCTTCTTTTCCAACCTCGACTTCATTCAAATATCTGCTCCCCTCCTTTTTGAGTTTTCAAGGTTAAAGATTTCATCTTTTTACGGAACAATAGATTTAATTGTAAATTTGTGTTTAACCGGGCTTACCCTAGTCCCCCACCCAAAGAGGCATATGGAGATCGTTGTAATCTAAGCTCTCATCTCATACCGCTTCTTGGTGCTATTGAGCTGATATGAAGCTAGTTTTTGATTTTTAGATAAGCCCATTAGCATCTTACCTCTCGGAGGGCTGATCGAGTGGAATAAATGGTTGGTTAGACCGAAAAGTGTTCTTTAAATTTAGTGCTAACAAGCTAAACTCATCAAAATATCTACACGTTAATCGGCAGGAAATCTCGAAACTAAAGGCAAAGTGGAGGAAGCAGGAGGACATAATCATAATACAATGACGCAAACTGCGAAGCATACTGAAGAGATGGAAAGGGGTACGATAATAAGAAAAGGGGACATGATCAATATAAATGAACTTCTTTTCACCAAAAACAGGGATTATCTCATCAGATGCAATGACGGCCGGCGGGTACGTATTACGAATGTGTTTAGTTATTGAATGTCGTTCCCTAATTTTTGGCAATGTATTTTTCGTTTTTCTTAATATCGATATTCCTCCTTTACCTTGGGCATGCTTGCAACAATCCAAAACTCTTACTTGAGTTCTTTTGGGAGTCTGGAATGATATGCTATGAATCTTTAAACTGTGTTGTCTCTAGCTGCATCGTCTCCTCTTCTGGCACTTGAATATGCTAATGTTCTGAACCTAAATTAAAATATTATGTCTTGTTACTACTGCAAGTCTGCAACTCATCCAGTATTAGCTCATAATCGCATGGATTTGGAAATAGGTTTTTAATAGTGATAATCTACATTCCTCAGCTTTACATCTTCCTAAAAAGAGCAGAAATGCAATTTAAGTTGGTGGAAGAATATGCAACTGATTTTTCAAGTTTCTTGTTAAAATAAATTGAAACTAATTTTTAGGCACAAAGTGTCTTTCTTACATAAATCATGCAGCATAAATAACTAATAAGAAGTATTATATATAGAGAGAGGCATGCCTAAAACCCGTGCTTTTCATGGGTCTGAATATTGCAAAAATAAAAATATTTTATATAAAATTTATTGTTAAATATTTTTTTTCTTTTTTGAACTTTTATAATATTTAAAATTCTAATAGAGTTCTAGTTAGACAGAAGTGTAATATTATTCTAGCTTGAATGACATTTGACGTTGATCGTGGATTAAAATTCTCATAGGATTTTATTGTAAGTAATTATTAAATTCATAAGAGGTTTTCAAGATTGAATACATAAGATTAATATAATATTTTATTAGATATTGGTTTGACCGAAAATCGTAACTAAGTGACCAACTACAAAAGTGTCAGGAACTGACCATGGCCTGGCAGGCTGTTAGAATCAGTAGTATTATGTCAGTATGTCAGGATTAGATTAATTATGCTGTCATAATAGTGCTGTTTGTGTGTGTGCTGTGTGGTGTGCTGTGTGGGGTGTGTTTTATGGTGTGTGTGTGCTGATTATTGTGTGTATGGTGTGCTGATTGTTGTGTGCTGTGAGCTGGAAAGTTTATATGTATTATTAGGTGTGTGAGCTGTTCTTTAGTGCCTATAAAGGCAATTGTGTGGTGTAATGTTGGAATATCAATCAAGGAATGAATTAATATGGAAATGGGATGTTTCCCACCATTTCTCTCTAGGGTTCTCTCTATCTAATAACCCTTTCTTTTTCTTACAAGTTCCTCTAATAACTTGTTGCTGTCTATTCTCACCTCCCTTTCTACCTTTCTATCTCTGAAATCTATCTGTTTCTCAGCTCTAATCAGCTGCACTCTATCTCTCTGCTGCCTATCTTCTACTTTCTGCACTTATATAACTGAAAAACCCTAAAAATAGCATCAAAACAGGTTCAGGAACTGAGCAGTTCCTGACAAATGGTATCAGAGCTGCAGAAATCGATCATCCACTGCTTCGATTGAGCTGTGCTGGTGAAACGAGTCGTGCTGTTGTGGAATCATATTAATCGCAGTTGTAAATCACAAGTATGCCTAAAACAGTTCAGGAACAAGATTTTAATGAACTTTTTCAAGAGGTACAACAACAATTTTGGTGGTATAAGGAGAAGTCAAATGAAAGATTCCAGAAGTTGGAAGACTTACTTACCTTAGCAGCTCAACAAGTTGAAATTATCCAGAGGAAAAGAGCTAAGAAAGTTAAGTTTGAAAATTCTTTTGCTGATAGAAATATTCCAGCAAGGCAGACATTAGACTTATTACCACATCTTAAGCTACAACTTCCAAGGTTTAAAGAGGGGACAGAAGTAGGTGACTGGCTCCATGATTGTGAGCAATATTTCACCATCTATAACATAGCAGATTCCCTGAAGGTTGTTGTTGCAGGAATGCATTTGGAAGGAACAGCTAGAAATTGGTTTCAGGGTATGCAGCTGGAAGTGTTAGTTGGGAATGGATAGGATTCTGTCAGCAGATAACTAAAAGGTTTGGAGCCTTATTCAATGAGGAGGCATGGAGTGATATGGACACTGAAGCTAGTATAACAATTGAAGAAGAGGAAGCTGTTTTTGATGAAGTTCCAGGTGGTGAAAGAGAAGATTGGCAATGTGAGGAACTCCTTTGTAAAGCTTTGGGTCTAGAAGACTTCTTTAAGGCCAAGCAGAATTCCGAAGGCAATTCCACTAATGCCAAGGTGTTGGAATGCACTTCTACTTTTAAATCTGATGACAAGGAGGATCTAGAGGTGCCAACACAATTAGAGTCTCAAATGTCAACAGATCTAACAACATTTATACAGATGGAAGAGTTGAGGATGCAGCAGCCTATACCTTGCTCCCACTCTTATTGTCTAGATAAAAAGTCTTGCAAATACAACAGGGAAGAGGGGCTCATCTTTGATCCTGGTGGGTCTATGAAAGGCAGTTGGTCAAAAAGTGTAATGAACCTGGTGATGAATCAGCAACATGACTCTCATCAAGATTGCCTACCTAGGTTGACAAATGTAAAATTTCTGGTCAACATATCAAATAAGGTGCTGGAAAATGGAGAGCCAAAGTTTGCTAATTTCAACAGTTTAGAGGAACAAGATGTTGTTGAAGAAAAGCCTTTAACCATTCTTATCAACAGGGGATTACTAATTGATAAGGCATCTTGGACAGATAAGCCAACAGCTGCAAACTTTTTTGGGTTGGAAAGGAAGTCTAGTCTTGTTAAGAAGAGCATGGCTATATTTGACCCAGGTGGTCTTATGCAAGAAGATCATTCAGAAAGTATTAATATGATGTTCAAAAGCCTGATCAGCATTGGAGAAGTGAAGCTTGAGAAAATTGCACTTATAAACTTTGATGATGGGCAGTTTGGACAATGGCAGGGGTACCCTAGGGTTGTTGTTCAGATTGAAATCTCAGATGGAATACAAGGCAGATCAGGAAAACCTGGAAGAGTATGGAGACTTGAAGATCATAAGGCTTCAAGGAAAAGGAATACAATCATTACCTTTGATCCAGGAGGAAATACCTTGGTGTCTATGAGGCTCAACTTGTTGAGGAAACACCTTAAATTCTATATACTTAGCAGTTTGCAAGATTGTTCAAAGATGTATTTGATCCAAGAAAAGGAAGATTGGAAGTGCAAGATCCATGAGGACATGGATGAATTTAAGGGGGAAGGTTTGTCAGGAACTGACCATGGCCTGGCAGGCTGTTAGAATCAGTAGTATTATGTCAGTATGTCAGGATTAGATTAATTATGCTGTCATAATAGTGCTGTTTGTGTGTGTGCTGTGTGGTGTGCTGTGTGGGGTGTGTTTTATGGTGTGTGTGTGCTGATTATTGTGTGTATGGTGTGCTGATTGTTGTGTGCTGTGAGCTGGAAAGTTTATATGTATTATTAGGTGTGTGAGCTGTTCTTTAGTGCCTATAAAGGCAGTTGTGTGGTGTAATGTTGGAATATCAATCAAGGAATGAATTAATATGGAAATGGGATGTTTCCCACCATTTCTCTCTACCATTTCTCTCTAGGGTTCTCTCTATCTAATAACCCTTTCTTTTTCTTACAAGTTCCTCTAATAACTTGTTGCTGTCTATTCTCACCTCCCTTTCTACCTTTCTATCTCTGAAATCTATCTGTTTCTCAGCTCTAATCAGCTGCACTCTATCTCTCTGCTGCCTATCTTCTACTTTCTGCACTTATATAACTGAAAAACCCCAAAAATAGCATCAAAACAGGTTCAGGAACTGAGCAGTTCCTGACAAAAAGTTATCCTATTCGGTTATAATAGTATTTTCAAATCTTGAAATTTTATTATTTTTGAAATAATAATAGAATTTTGTAATATATAAAAGAGTACTACTTGTATAATTTTGATTAGACTCATTGTAAATCTTAATTATAAAAGAATTCTGTTGTAAATAATAAATTGAACTTATAAGTAAATTGCAAGTAGATACTCTAAAGGAATTTGTAAATCGATATATCGAGCTCGGTTATAATAGTGTGTATATATATTAGTGTAGATGCCTATTGCATAAACCTTTTTGTACCAATCAGTGATTTGTGGATACAAATGAAAATTAATGTCTTGTAGCATGTAAATATGCTGGAATTTATATTTAATATCTATTCAATAGTTACAATATCACTTTATATTTTCACATCCAGACATTTTTATTGTACTTTCAAGTAGTCTAAATGTTTTGTTCTTTTAAATCTCTCGCACTAGTGAATAAGTTGAAGCTGCGGGCGAAAAGGAGTATTTAAAAAAAGGAGTATTGAATGACTAGATTGCAATTTAAACATAATAATCGAAACCAGTCCAGCAGTTTTTAAACCTTGAGAATCTAAGCTGGACTCACCTCTAATTTACCAAATCTTTTTTAATGAATCAATTATTCTTTTATTTCTAATTCTACATAAGGTAAAGTACCCTACCCCATAATATCTTTTAATTAAATTGGCAGCATCAAAGTTTGGTTTGGCAAGGGCCCTGCATCGGAGTAACATAGTTTATATTAGATGCGTATTATGGGATAATATACAGTTTATATTAGATGTGTATTATGGGATAATATTTGTTTTTTTTATGGATGTCCTTATAGTATAAGTTCTCGGTATGATACCATGTTTATTGTGATTCAAGCAACTTACACATTTAATTTAATTAGTCATTTATGTTTATGCCAACTATATATGACATTGCAGTGTGGTTTAAACTAGTGCAAGATTTGTAGATAATATCTAATATAAGCGACAAAATCTTGTTACTAGAGCGAGGGGTGAGCATTTGGCTGGTTCGGATCAAAACCAAACCGAAAAACCGGAAACCCAAATCCGGAATCTCTTGAAAGAGAACACAAGTAGTTCTACAAACCGAACTAGGTAATAAATTTTGGTTGGCTCGGGTTAGAAATAATGGGAAGTTTAAAAAAAGAAAAGAAGAATAAAGCAGAAAAGAAAATCAGTTGAAGCCAACAACGAGAGTTGTTAAACTGATGCAATTATGCTACTTAATCATGACAATGGCAGGATCTGTAATTGTAACAAAAACACACAATTGAAAATCTATATTATATTGTCAAAACTGAAATATTAAAAGTTTTGGTCGGTCAAATGGTCGGTCGGTCATTCGGTATTTGGCCCGCTTTACGCGGTTTTTTATATTTTAACCTATTTTAACGGACCGATTCGATTTTAACTAAAACAAATGTTTTAATTTAAACTCTCTCGGGCCTTTTTATTTTACGGGCCTCTGTATTTTAGTACCTACTTTAACGGGCCTAATCTATTATAATTAAAACACATTTGAATATTTTATTTTGAACACATCTCTTAGGCCAACTTATTTTTTAATCTATTTTGACGGGCCTAAATCAATAAGAACCTATTGGTTCTTCTGCGGTTGGATCACCTTATTTGCGTGGTTTTTCTGCGGTTAATCCACCTTATCTATCTTATAAGTGTGTTTTGTTCTGTCCTGCATCAGTAAGAAAAATAATGTCCGTAATTGTCCATCATTACGTCTCGCGAAATAAATTATTATTATCGAAGTTGTGTAAAAATGTCAGACCAAGCTGATTATATATAACTTATATTTGTAGGTGAAGGCTGAAGAGTTGGCAAACAAGCTTATTGCTGTATATTTTGTGCCTTTACTAGCTGGTTATTTGGAAGAAAGATTACCCACAACACACTTGATCGACACATACAACTATTTGCTGCCTCACAATGTTTTTGAGGTAGTCTTGGTCGCTTACGAGACTGATAAAACACTTCATAATAGTTCTAATATAAACCCCGAGAAGCAATTTGAAGCTATCTTTTCTCATATGCCGTGGACTGCCATCCCGTTCTCAGATATAACATCCAGAGAATGTCTGTTTAGAAGATTTGGTATCCGCAGCTTTGGAACGCGGCTTCATTCGTTTGTCATTGATTCAACAGGCATGGTTTTGCAAACTGAATGTTCATATTTATTTGAAGAATATGGAGGTCTGGGCTATCCTTTCACCGATGCAAGGATACAGTACCTGGAATCTCTAGATGCTGTTCTAGGTGAGCAACCCTCTTTGAAAATGCTCCTAGCTTCCCCACGACGTGATTATGTCATCTCGAACAAAGGGGATAAGGTATGACTCTAGGCATTTAACTGCATAAGGTCTAATTATGATTAGCCTATCTCAGTTGAACTCCATAAATTTATATATTTATCTGTATATTTTATTATTTATGTGTCCTTTTACTATTAGGTACCTATTGACACTCTTGAAGACAAAGTTGTAGCGCTATATTTTTATGAAGAGGGTAAAACTCCTAGTAGGCTCACAGCCGATATTGAATTGGTTTATAAAGAGTCTGCTAAAATGAAAAAAGAATTTGAGGTTGTGCTTATTTACCTCTATGACACCGCGAGCACTTGTGGTAATACAAATGAAGAATCATTTTACGAAACATTCAAATCTATGCCTTGGCTGGCACTCCCATTTAAAGACGTGGCATATAAAAAGTTGAAGCGCGTTTTTGGCCATAATGATGATATGGGGGACTACTTAACTCCCTCACTTGTAATTTTTGGGCCTGATGGTGAATTTGTTGAACCTTGGGGTGCTGACATTTTAGTGAATTATAAGCTTGCAGCATACCCGTTCTCTCGCGAAAAAGTTGCCCAGTTAGAGACTGAAAATATTAGGGAACTGAGGCTGGAGATGCTCTGGGACCGAAACACAGTTTTTAGAAGAAATGAGGGGACTAAGGTTAGTTCCTTCGACATATTTGTAAAAGTTTCTTTATTTTTTTTTGAAAACCTGAAATCATTAGTTTTCTGTTTTACATATGGACAAAAAACATGGAATTGCTTAAAGCCTAACAAATCAACCGTTGTGGTCTAGATTGGTTCTATCACACCTGTGTTTATATTACTCTTCACAGATGAAATGTGGTGGTGTGTTTGGGAATTATATGCAGACATAGAGTGTATAATATTTTTAGTAAAATCTTCCCACTGTCTCTCAAGTGTATAATATTTTTAGGGAAAACCTAATATGTGTACCAAAGTAGAGAAATCAATATACTCATTGAGTGTGAGTGTGCTGCCTACTTAATTTAGACTTTAGAGTTTCAGTAACAAACGTAACATAAGATGCCATGCATTTACTATTGGATATGGAGTTAAAGTTTCTTCGATATTTATGTCAGTTTCCTGTGTCTGTAAAACCTCAAATATTAATCTTGATATCTTTCTTGTTTTTTAGATTCAATTGTATGAACTTGGGGGAAAGAGAATCATACTCTTTTTCGAGGGTAAATATTACAATCAGCATGCACCAGGTTTCTTAAACCTAATAAAAAGTAGTTATGCCCGCATGGAGGGTACAGATGAGGAGTTTGAAGTGATATACATCACCTCTCGCAAAAAGGGAGCAGTATATGAGGAGATAGTTTCAGATGTGCCATGGTTGTTTGCACATGAATCCGAGTTGTTACCCGTCGATCTTAGTTTGTATTGTTGCTATTGTTTGCCCAAGAAGTATCTTTGCCAGTGCTCGCCTGGTTGGTGTGGTAAAAGTTGTACACTTCTCGCCTTTGATCGAGATGGAAAACTTGTCAGTAAAATAATGGATCCTTATGTTTCTAGTTGTAATGATTTTCCATTTGGTGATGCTGATATGGAAAAGCAGGCATTATTGGAATTACATACTCATCGATGGGATGACCTGGATCAGCAGTATAATGGGCTTAGGGGGCCGGTAATCAACTCGTTAGACTATTAGTACTCTCAGTGGGCTTTGCTAAACAATATTTTCAGATTTTAAATTTAATTAAGCTTTGGTCTGTGTATTTGGGAGTGATATTTTGAGATTGTTATATAGTAATACGTGGTATTTGAGGAGATTGTTATCTAGTAAATGTGTATTTGAGGAATAATGAATGCATTGGAGTAATATGTGTCTTGAGGATTATTATAAGTGCTGTGTATGAAGAATAAAGTGTAATATTAATTGAGCGGGACAAATTTTTAATGGTAATTACATTGTTATTTTAATAATGTGTGTGTTTGAGGAATGAGGAATACTATCTATGTAGAAAAATGTGTTCAAATAACTGATATGTGTTAAAATAAACTGAAATAAAACTGTGTACAGGATTTTTGTAGTTTTTTTTAGAAAGTATAATTTATTTGCAAAGAAAGTGGTCTGTCGCTCCCTTCAACATATCTTGGGTTCAAACCTTAAGACAGGTGTGTGAGTGGAGGTCCCGATTTTGTTTTCACAAGAATCTTTAATGTCATATAACTAATGGCTTGCATAATTAATTTTTATTTTTTCATGTCGTCGCACATAAAAATATATTAATTTAATAAAATTATTAATTCATCTAATATTTATTTATTTTTATCATTTTTTATTATAGTATTCACATGTCCCTGTCATATCAAGACATGAATTTACCTGAAAGATCAAAATCTACAGAAAAAAAATCCTAAAAATTTACAAGGGAGCAAAATATACTAATAAATAAATAGTTAGACAAAAAATACTTCATAATATTTTTAGTTACATTATTTTATAAAAAATATTTGTAAGAGTGGTAGTGTTTAATCAAACTGTAGTAAAAATATATTTTGTATTTTTCATTTCTAAATATTTCATTTATATTATTATAAAAATTATTTAACATTTTTAATTTTTCACAATTTTAAATTGAAATAATTTATAAGAGTTTTGTTATGAACCTTTTCACAAAAAAGTGAAAATACTGTTTTGAAAAATGACATATTCAATGGGAAAATTAACCCCTCAATCATTTTAGTGTTTATCAAATTTTCTTAATGCATTATTATTATTATTATTATTTTAATATAAAATACTAAATATCTATGTAAAAGTAGAACTATTTTAAGGTAAAATGACGACTTAAATTATTTATATTGTGTCATTTTTTTTTCTCTATTCAAGATCATCGCAATTTTTTTTTGAGCAATTTAAGATAGCCGATTTTAATTTTTCGAGAAATTGTTCATGAGTGGTTGTGAAAATCGTGATACTTTATGAAAAAAATATAAATTTTTGAATAACATTTATAATTTGTATATAAGTAATATCGAGATGTTTTACTTTGCACATGAATAAATTATACATGGATGTAACCAACCCGACTCTTGGTCATCAAATTGATAAAAACAATTATATATCTTTTATTTCATTATATTCGGTCAAAATAAATTAATATAAAATCAAATAAATTGTTGTATCATGTATGTTATGTGAGGAATGTCGACTTGTAAGAACGTTATTTACTTACGTTTAATATTTTTAAATTTTGATCATAGAGATTATATAATTGATACTTTTTTTGTTTATGATTTATTGAAGATTATTAAAATTTTAAATATATAATGAGAGCATTCGTCCAATTTATAGTTCACGTAAATTATTTTCAATTTTTTTTATAAAATTCTTATATAGATGTTTTTTTTTCTAAATTTTCTATTTTTAATTTTTATTAATTTTTTTTTTTACATTTAATAGCATCTTAGTTAATCTTTAATTACACATATTGAATAAAAAAATTATTTTATTTTATTTATATAAAAGTTTAGCAAGATTTATTTAAGCAAAAAAAGACTATTTCAATATTAATTATTAGTTATCTATATATAAAAGTAAGATTATTTTTAGGTAAAATAATTATTTATATCATGCCATTTTCTATTCCATGTTCGAGATTACTATTTTTTTTATTTCTATTCAAGATCCTTACAATTTATTTTCGGACGACTATAAGATAGACGACCTTAACTTTTCGAGAATTTTTATCCCAAGTGATTGTGGGAATCCTGCTAAATTACGAAAGTTTATAGATTTTTCGATTAACATTTAGAATTTGTATATAACTAATATCGGCATGTTTTGTTTTTTCACATGAACAAATTACACATGTGTGTGACTAATCCGATTAAATTGAACTAACCTGACCTTTTTCTGGATCGATTAAATCGATAAAACAAATTTGACATATGTTGTTCCATTATTTTGTGTGAGAATAAATTTATATTCTAATCAAATAATTTTTTATACTATTAGTGATCATGTATGTTATGAGAATGGTGTCGACTTTTAAGAACATTATTTAGTTATATTTAATTTTTATAATTTTTGATCGTAAAAATTATTTTAATATTGTAATTGCTTCTTTTCATGTTTATGATTTTTTTTAAATTATTAGAATTTTAGATATGTAATGAGAATATTTTTGCAACTAATAATTCACGTAAATTGTTTTAAATAATTATTTTTCGAAATTCTTCAAATAGGTATCAATATTTTTTAAATAGAAAAATTAAATATTTACTATTTATAATATTTAAAAATAAAAATTTATAACAGCTTCGCGGAAAAATTTTCTAGTATTAATTAATTATAACACAATTACAAGTTTTGAAGTGCCGGATCTTATGTCTTGTAATTAGACCTGGCAAAATGGAACCGAAGAACCGAATCAAAATACATGGAACCGAATCCGATTTTGGAACCAAATTAGAAAATCTGATAATGAACTGAAAACCGATTTGATCCGAACCGAAAATTTAACCGAAAATTATCCGAAATATTAGATCCGAAAATGTCCTAGAACCGATTAAATTCGAATAAAAATTTATCATAACAGAATATGACCCAAAATACGAGACCATATTTAATATATAAAATAAAATATATTAAATAATAAGATAAAAATTTAAGATTTGATTTCTTACTTATAATTTGAATGGATCATAATTTATAATCTATACTTGGTGTATATTTAAGCTGGTATGATGATGAGAAAAGAAACAGTAGAATTCGAGAAGCAGTTTAGGGAATTAACCCAACAAGTTGAACAAAATGTTAAAACTTAGGTGATAAAATAAGGGTGGCCATGGGTATACAATCATCAAATGTTCCGGTAGATATGGTAGTCCTATATTAGTCGAAACTGGAACTGGACTTGCAACTCTATCAAGGAGATCTCTATAGAATGAACATTAGGCTCCATACCTTTCGAGGGAAGGTCATCAAAAATTGGCCTAGCCATATCAGATGATAGTCCTCAATCCTCGTGCTTGCTAGTACCATCAATCATGATAGTATAACATTTAATATGAGATAGTCTCCTGTTCTCCAACATATCAAGTAATGACATGGCCTCAGCAATGTGGTGATTTTGGCACACAGTCCATCCAGTAATGTTGTGTTGTAAGCCCACATATATATATTTGGCATGATTCTTCTTGCCAATCTTGCCTGCATCTCATTTAATAAAGTTCAAGAGCTAATGCACATTTACCCATCCATCCAATATATCGAATCCATAAAAGTGTTGTATGTAGATACGTCAGGCTTCACTCCTTTTGAGATGCAATGCCAGGCCCAGTTTCTTGCTGCTGCAATAACCGTTGATCAAGCTGTTATATGCAAAAGTATTTGGAAACACGTTTTTAATATTTATGTTACAGTACAACTTCATTTGTGACACAATTATACAATCTCATAAATTGCAGAGAGAATGAAGAAGACATAAGAAAATGTATAAACTGTATTAAGCTTCTTGAACAAAATTCTGTTACAAACTAATGTTTATATAGAGCTTAGATTACTCTAGCTTAATCTAGAAGTAATTACATACAGAGATTATGAATGTATAGATTGTAACTAACTCTTGTAACTAACTAGCCTAGAGCCTAGCTGAGTTGGCAACATTGAGCTGGAAACTAGGCGCCAATCCTTCATTTGTATCATCACTTTCAGTATCTGTAACAATTTGCTTTATCCATTTTCCGTGGTAAACAATATTCATCAATCACTGCACTATACTAATATTAATATTAGGGTATTAAACTTATCTTCGAAAAAATTAAACTAAAGTAGTGCATCACATTTATTTCCTTTGAAAAATCCTTGGGCAATAACATTGTAAGTGACAGTATTTGGCAAGCTTCAAATCTCGGCTCAAACAAAGACTGTTTATCAGTAGGGTTTCTGTATGAGGCTTTACACCTTTCAACGAAAGGTCATAGAAAATTGCCCGAGCTGAATCAAAATCCCCTAGTACCATCAATGATGACAGTATAATGTTTAATATCAGGAAAGTCCCCTGTTCTCCAACATATAGAGGTAATGACATCGCCTCACCTCACCAATGTAGTGATTTTGGCACAGTCCGTCCATCCAGTAATATTGTGTAAGTCCACATAGCTGGCATGATTCCCCTTGCTTGCATCTCATTATAGAGTTGAAGAGCCAATGTGCATTTACCAATTCGATATTAACACTAGTAAAATAGCTACCAAACACTGAGAAAGCAAAACCAGGTAAATTCAAATGACAACAACACTTGATAACAATGGTCATGATTCCCCAAGAAACACATTTTCTTCAATAGTACAAGGACAGAATCGTAATGGTGAGTAATTTAGTCAAGTGATAAACAGAGGGAATGGGGTTTCTAAGGAGCATTATGTCAAACAATGGCAAGGCATCATCGAGGTTATGAATATTTTGGAATAAAATAAGTGGGCAAACGGGGATTGGAGGAGGTGTAAAAATGATTGAATATAGAGATGTGGTTATTTAGTCAAAATATCGAAAAAATATAAATCCAAAATCGTTAAAATCCGAACCAAAATTGAACACTAGAAAATAAAAATTTTACTCAAATAATTCACCATCCCCAAAGGTGAATTTCTGGTAACTAGTTTCTATGCATGACTAATGGGGCAAAACTTATAGTCACATAACATTCCAAAACTATTGATTACAACTCCAAAGCAAATTACTCAAATCTGATACAGACAGGGAAAGCTAATCAGTTGGTGTGTATTGTGTAAGTATAGATTGTATTGAAAACTGAAGCTGAACAAGAACAGAAATAGTAACAGACTAGAGACAAGTAGAGAGAGAGACTTGGAGACGAAGATCAAAATACTTACAAATTTACTCAAATAATTCACCCTCTCCAAATGTGAATGTCCCGTAAGTAGTTTTTTTGTTTACTTGACTAATGGGCCAAAACTTATAGTCACATAACAGACCAAAACTATAGGGTACAACCCCGAAGCGAGGATGCTCACAGAAACTCACTCTAACCATCTGTTGGACCTTCTTAGAAACTGCAGCCATAAGATCCTCACATGCATGGTACTCTCCCCACTCTAAACCATCCAAGTCCATAATTTCCAACAATTTATTGTTGTCCAGAATTTTTGCTAGCTCCGTGGCTTTGGTGCAGTAATCTGAAACATCAACAACGAATTCATTCCCTTGTAGATTGTGTCTCACACATTGGCGGGCTACGTGTCGTGCGACATTGTGGTAATCAGGTCTGGCACTCCATATTCGATCCATCTCATCCAAGATATCTTGAGGTAGCTTACTCACTTCCTTCTCAACTTCAGAAATCAATGTTCGGTATGGTTCTATTTTTAGGTCATTTTGAATGCAGCAAACAAAAGATTTTTGGCCTTCGATTTGTATTTCTCCAGCCGACATTCCATGGAACCCAAGCCCTTTCTGTGGTGAGTAGTACCACTGGAGTAGATAAACGGTGTCTGGTGAACCTGTGACAAAATACAAAATAGATATAAGGCACTTAGTAAAACCTTATAACAATTGTTTAAGAGTTATCAAGTACTGCATATTAAAGAATTAATACTTCACATAATACTGACATTAAGATAAATATATACTACAGTTACTTAACATCAAGCATTATTTTTCATTTACTACTATATTGCCTAGGTTTTGCCCGATCCCGCAAGTTAGATACCACATTCTCTCTTTTTTAACTTCCAATGAAATTTACTATAGGTTAACTTAAAAATTGAAATCATTTTGTAATAAATTTTGGGAAACAGTTTAGAGGAATCTTGGAATATTAATGGCAATCATATTTAAGATTGGGTGCAGTGAGGGCAATATAATTGACTGTCAGAGGGGATCTTAATCTCGTGAGATAAAGGAAAACATTACCCTTTTCATAGGAATGTATTACCCAATCCAACCAAACAAGTCCCTGCCCCAAACTTCAATACATAGATACCTAGTTCCAATTAACAAATCCTCTAACCATTAACCTAATGTTACTTTCAATCATGTTATGATAACAATTAATTAAAATAATTAAAATGTATTTCGCATATTAATTAATATAGCAAAGAAGTTCTAGTTAATAGTTAAGGATTAGTCCTAATGCTCTCCTATGCTTAAAGCAGGTAAAATGTGATACATAGTAAATAGAAAAGGACAGCATATCATGTGGTGAAGAATAGCTAAGCTAAGAGGTAGCCCATGTTGAGTGATATAATCGGTTCAGGTTATCTTACCAAGCAAGCGCTGTTTTGGCTGTATATATTTGAGCTTCTCCACAAAATTTCTCGAACCTGCAATGGAAGGCACCTTTCGAACCTGTAATAGAAAGGTAACTTGAATTAATTCACATATAGTAGACAAGTTTTTATCTTCTAGCAAATACATTAGTATGGACAAAATCAATAAATCAAATAAGAGACATAGATCTTCATTTCTTGACAAATGTATCGGTCTATTAAAACCTTACCATTTTCTATAGGATCCCAGGAACAACAAATTTTGTGTAGTTACCTCCGGCCAGAAAGTAGACTTCTGTCTGTGCATTTTTAAAATAGTCTGCAAGATATATATATATATATATATATATATATATGGGAGTTAGTTATATAAACATGTATTTTTATGTTTTCAAAACATTATATGTTAATAGTAGTCGACTCAAGTCCCATTAAAACCAATTGGCCAATGGGCCACGACCATGATACCACCATCCCGTAATACTTTAAACTTAATTAGAACAAGACCAGAAGCACACTAAATCCACCAGCTACAAGCCAGGAACTGACATTGAGCAACAACTTACTTTAACTGAAATTTACCAACTTAATATGTGTGTATCAAGTTATAAGTTCCATTCCGAGCAGGCTTTTAATCCCCTAGCATAATTGATTTTGGGTTATTTTTTTGTTGGACATGGAGATAAAGGTTCCATTCAATGACAAGGGGGATGTGTCCGTGGCTGAGATTGAATTTTATATCTTAGACTAGATGATCCCACCTCCAACCAATTGACTTTTGTGTTGGATGATTATATTGTATTTTGGGAATTCTTATTATTTTTTTACTGGAACTTGTAAAAAGATTCGAGAAAAAAAAATGGAGACAGTCCCTACCTGTCATGTGATTGTTCTCCAACATTGAAACAAGACAGTCTCTAGTTCCCCGACTTCCAACAAAAGGATCAGTGACTGCTAGAGCATGCGTAGCATCAGGGCTCCAAGACAATGATAATTTGCTTCCACTAAAACCAGCATATTGCATAATTTGACCCTGCCACAGAACTAATTAGATATATTTAAAAGACAAGGGTGATGCCAATTGACGACACATGAAGCACATAAAATCCATTGGCACTACCTACCATGCTAGAAGACAATACATTGGGTAAATGATAAAATCCTCCAGATGGTCCAGCTCTAGTAGAAACAAGCCCACAAACATCCCAGATTTTTTCTTTCATGCGAACATCAACTCCCTGAGTTTTATAACAGTAGCCAAAAAATTGAGTTCCAAAATTAATTTTAAACGCACGTCCAAATGTAATGAGTGTTAAATTACTGCATGTCGTCAATAATTCTATTTTGTATCTTGTTAGCTAATGCAGTTATCTACAGACCTAATTTGAAGTCAAATTTAAAAAAGGACACACATAAAAGAAAACTCTTTCATGTGAGCCACCATGGGCGAAATAGCAAAGGGTATTACATGCTTATAGTAGATCTGTATCAAATCAAACAAAGTTCAACTAACAGTACTATTCGAAACCTATGTGCATGACTACAGGCAAAGCCTCACATTCAAATTTAAGGATGCATGCACACGTTTGACATTTACAGTAATGCACGTGTAGAAAAAGGATTTGCTGAGCACATTTGATTTATAATAATAACATGATCAGTAACTGAAAAAACTTGTTAAAAGCACTGCTAAAACTGTATTAGTTGCCTGAATCATAGAAGTGCCATATTTAACTCACCACAATCCTAGAAGAAGTGCCACTGTTCATATTGAACAGGTAAGCAAGGTTCCGATCAAAACAACCAGTTTTGAAGAGGTAGGCAGGATCCCGGCGAAAAGAACTCGGCCCACTATAACATTACAACTTCACTTGTAAGAAATTTAGTACCAAAAAATACATAATATAAATTAATAACATGTCATACAGTCATACTTTTTTACCAAAGTAAAACATGTGAACTACATAAATAAGTATGTACCAAAAGCTGAAAAGATCTCATCCTACATGATATAGGTCAGGTCATCACCCCATCACCAAGACAAACACTCACGTAATTTTATATTAACAAAGTTTTAATTCATAGCAGGATATTCAGCTCATATGGGTTGATAAAAGTTCACTACTCTAGTCAGCTATAGTATCATCTCATTCTTGAGAAAGCTTTTAATTGGTCGAAGATTCATCTAGTTGTCTCATCTTTACTCCCTCTCCTTGGTTGTACAGGTTCGTGTTACATTGTTTTTCATCGCTATTTAACTTTCCTTTTTAGTGTCTGCCTGGAGATGTATATATCTGAAATTTCCATATATCTTTGCCTACTGGTTTCTTTTAAAAGTGATATACTTTTCAACTCCCCTGTCTTAATTTCCTATCTTGACCATAATTTAGATTTGATTTTGCGCAGAGAAGAAGGAATATTTTTTTCTGGTTACGCCCAACAGAAGGATGAAAAATGCAATATGTTTAGCTGAACAATTATTAACTAATGTAATTATAATTAGTACCTAAATCTCTTTCTGATGTATGTACCCAGAAAAATTCATATATGCATATTATTACTTTATTACTTTCATTATTATTTTTATATTGTTTTCAGCTCAAATGCATTTTTTATTTAATTTAAATTTGTTTTTATGATTTTCAAGCTTGGATATCACATTTCTATGGCCCTGCTCCCGTATATCCTAACAGGCTAACAGTCATACTTTTTTACCAAAGTAAAACATGTAAACTACAAAAAAAAAAAAAGGTATGTACCTAAAGCTGAGCAGAAAATCTAATTCTACATGATATAGGTCAGGTCAATCACCCCATGTCCCCATCACAAAGACAAACACTAACGCTATTTTATATTAACAAAGCTTGACTTCGTAGCAGGATTATAGTAAATATTGCAGGACAGAGCCATGTTTGTTTGCTGTAACGTGCCTCCAGAAAAGACAAGTCCAAAAGGAAAAATATTTTCTTTTGTTTGTGTATATGCTGTGAGAACACAATTCATGTTTTGGAAGTGAAATTCATAATCATTTTGTCAGTATGCCACTTTCATTGCAATGGTGTATGCCTTAATTTAAAGAAGGTAAAGATTTTGTTTCAGTAGGAGGTTACATCAAGTCAGGTAAAAGTATTACCTAGCACTAGCAGTGAAGACATCAACATCATCAGAGTGTATAAAGCAGCTACCGCACATTGGTTGAGGCTCGTAGTTCTTCACAACATCCACGTCATACTTGTCATACCACAATCTGCAACAAATATATAAAGTGTTTATTACCATAAAAATCACCTCCTTCAAGCCCATATCCTAATAGTAGTTTACAAGAAAAATAGCGGGTTTACAAATGGCATAAGTATGATAAGGGAAAACCATTAGTAAATCTATTCTACATTTTTTCATGGCCATGTAAATTAATTGTACCTATTGTACGTATTTGCCTTTGTAAAATACAAAAAAAAATGTCATTATGCACTTCTAAATTTAATCCTCATAAAAAAAACATCTTTGTTGTCAATAATTAGTGATTTTCCACCAACAAGTGAAAAAACTCTATATCTTTAGACCACATTTACCTTGTATCAATCAAAATAATGCAGGCACTTCTACTCGCCAAGAAACAAGCTGTTCTTAACCAAACTGTCTTTATTTACAGTAGATTTGCTAGCTCTTGTGTCATTCACAGCCAAACGGCCAAGTAGACCAGTCTAAATGGCCTCAGCATTAGATTCATACTGTAGATTCATACTGTTTCAGGAAACACTTAAGAACTTCAACATGGTCAAAATCTAGTAACTAGTAACTCTGTATTACAATTTACAACACAGACATATGCCCGTTTGATTATGATAAGAAAAACGACCATATAAATCCCACGACCAAATATTTTCAAACATTTTTTTTACAAATCAAATACATGTTACATCTGGAAGTCAAAAATTAATGCAGCAATTCAAAATTAGATACCACAAAATTCAATAGTCGTTTATAATGTTTGTAAAGTTTGTGGTGTAATGGTGTAATTGTCTAGCATAATTTATTGCGACTAAAAAAGTATTCTGATGAAAAAAAGGATAGGGATATTTTAGTGCAAAAAGGAGTTAGGGTGTGCATATATCAGAACCCCAAATATATTGTTCACGAATTACCAAGCTAGTATGCTCAGCATACTAAGGAAAGAATAAAAACACTACCTGCGCTCCAACTCATCCAGAATCTCAGCACGAACCTCAGCACCAACCATATCCATAATCTCAGCATGAACCTCAGAATCAACCACATCCAGAATCTCAGCACGAACCCCAGCATCAACCGCATCCCCAATCTCAGCACGAACCAAATCATGCAAACTGAAATGTAAACATTAAATGTTAAAACAAGCCAGCGGAAATCACCAAAATATAACTTATTAAATGGCCCATTAGATGGATAATGATCTACAACGAACATTACCTGAGAAAATAGTGCTCAAATCTATATCTGATATATGTACCCAGAGAAATTCATATATGCATATTATAACTTTATTACTTTCATTTTTTTCCGGTTCAAATGCATTTTTTAATTTGTATATAACTTAAATTTTAGTTTCAATGATTTAGGTTATTATAGCACTGCTCAGGTATATCCTAGTTCAGTATTAGTTATAGACTGACATTCTCAATTTTGTAGCACTTAGAGGGCCAACCTAGGATTTCAATACCCACATGAAAGCAGAGGATTTGATCACCACAAAATGCATGAGTCATTACAAGTTTCATTGGAGGAAAGCTTCCTGTTTAGGGTATTGCATGGATGGAGATGACTTTACAAAGGTGTCATGGTAATTAAGCTTCTAAACAAATTAAGAATTTGTGCAACTTATTGGATGCTGTGGAACACATCAATATCAACTCTATGCCTTTATACTATCACCCATTCCCTTTTTTAGTATGCCTTTATTCTATTTATTCTCATTCCTCACTATACAAATTCTTCGTTCTTTTTAATCAATTGTAACTTATCATTTCTCACTATACAAATTCTTAGCTCTACAAAGAATAAGGTAAATAACTACAAACCTGGAAGAAGAAAAGTTCCAACCAACTGCCACCGTCGGTAGTCGCCGCAAATTGCGGCTGTTAACAAGCCGTCCAAACATTGTAACTGAAATAGTACAATCCCCAACCCTATGAATTAGAGACCACAAAGAAAGGCTAATCCACTGTCAATTACACCCAATCTTGTTCAAAGTAGATGTCATTACATTACGTTCTCATATAGAGGCATATATGGAACCAAATAAGCAAATACGATAACTTGTCAAAACCACAAAAACACTGAATAAGTCAAACAGAAAGTCTACTAGAGTACAATTTTGATGCGAAACAAATCATAATTACTAAAACCAAGAAGGTAGAGATTAAAAACACTCATGTAATATAAGATATGTTAAATCAGCACTTGACATTATACAGGTTATTGATATATTAGTATAATTCGAAACCCTATTAATTAGGGTAAAAAAAGAAATGGATAATCCAATGTTAATTACACAAAATCTTGAACAATTTAACAACAATTTCAATCAGGAAACTAAATTAAATCATCTCAGTTGCAGTACATCCATATAGAGAATCATATTAACTTATACTATTTAAGTCAAGAAATTAACAATGCAAAAATTTCTCAAAACCCTAACTATAGATACAAAAATTTAGCAGAGAGAGAGAGAGAGATTCTTGAAACAAACAAAGCGTAATTACCTAATCAAGAACAGCGAGATTAATTAAACGCACGAACATACGGACAAGCATAAAATAAGTACGGAAATGAGAATACTCGAAACATACAGAGATATATTAACGGACAATTTTGTGCAAGAAACATGTGAGAGAGAGAGGGAGGGAGGGAGGGGGAGAGAGAGAGAGAGAGAGAGAGAGAGAGAGAGAGAGAGAGAGAGAGAGAGAGAGAGAGAGAGAGAGAGAGAGAGAGAGAGAGAGAGGACCTGGAAGAAGATTCTAGAGAGAGAATGGAGAGGGGATGATCATGAGCTGGAGTTGTACATAATATAAATGTATATATAGATCATGGGCGTATGTATATGCACAGACTACAGAGGTACGGTTTTGTTTTTAGGCGGGAAAGTCTACCACTATTTGCCTATTTTGAATTTTTTTTAAAACAAAATTATTTTATTTACTCGTTTTAATTTCTTGTCATTGTAAATTTGCGATTGTGATAACTAAAATATCTACTCTCTCCGTCTCATTTTTCTTGTTCATCAATCAAAATTCACATTTTATTCAATCAAATTAATTAAATTAATAATTTCCTAAAATGTTATTGAATTTTCAAGATTACCCTTAATTAATATAAAATTTTGATCATTAATTTAAGTAGTAAAGGACAAAAGAGGAATTTAAGTTATAAATTCACCATAAATATTAAAAATGGACAACAGTTTTGGGACAAACAATAATAGAAATATTGGACAAGAAAAACGGGACGGAGGGAGTATTTATTTAAATATAATAACCAATCTGTGAATATGTAGCCGTTGCTTGATATTGTATTTTATTTTTGTTCAAAAATAATTCGATATTAGTAATATTTCGTAAATTTTTTCCAACTCGAATAATATTTTCTTCTTTTTCGAAAGAAGTCAGGCCATCATGGTAAATATTGTTGTAATAATACCGAGAGTACTGAATCTTTTTTTTTTTTTTTAGGAAATTATGTGCCATTTTCAAATGTTTCTATTGGTAAGTTTATGTAAATGAGGAACACATGGAATTTTGAAAATAAATTTTGGAACGTTAACATACTTTATTGCTTACTCAGAACAAAGGTCAAAATTAATTTTATAGGATTAAAAAGTTTAATTTTTCTAAATTATTTTTTCCAAAAGTAAAGACGTAATATATTCAATTTTATATAAGATTCTTATATTTTGTAGTTAGCGTTTCAATTTTTTTTATAGCAAGGGTATAACAGTATAAGCTCAATTATACATTTGTCGAATTATAGAAAAACTTGCCGAATTCCATAATAGTAAAATCTGCGTCTGGAATCTGTACATCATATCTAACATGAAACTTACTATTTTTCCCTGGTAATGCTGCTAGTTACTCCGCACAGCATTGTTTGCACGTTGCAGACTGATTTTAGTAGTGATTTGCTATTGCAAGAGACTATTAGAGCAACTTCGGAGGATTGGTGTCTTCAATGTTTGCAGTTTCAAAACACATCGTCTTCAATGTTGCTCCATGCTTGAATGTCCATTTCCCTTGTTCTCTTTAGTTGTTTCACCATGTTAATCCTTTCAGAAGAATATGAAGATGGAATTTATATCACAAAGCAAGAGTGATAAGAATAGCTATTTAAGTGGTAAAGATTTAGGACACGGCTAGTAATTGGAATGAATAGATTAAATTACCAGTGCTGGAATGCATCTCTTGATTGCTGTTAACATAGCTGCATGTGCCACTGTAGACATCTAATTACAGACACGGAGAGATTGATTGTTAAATGTTAATACCTGATACTAACTATAACATATTATGAATATTGAACCATCATTACGCGTATAATACATAAAACCAAGCAAACCAAACCGAAATATGGGTGCTCATGTTTAACACTAATTACACACTCGGATACAGCAGAGTTCTAAAATATAAGGTCTCGTTGGTCTTAAATATGGGCTTACACTAACCAATTCTATTATAAGTGAACTGCCAAAAAGAGTTTTCTATGTGTGACAACACAAGAAAAATATTGCAAGACCAGTGGCTTACAAATTTTGAAGCAGAGGATTGGCTGAGCCTCATAAGTATTTGAAACTATGTTGTAACTGAAAATGAAAAGGAATAAAGATTCTTACAGGAATCAGCATCAGGATCGCAACTGGAAGTAGTGTAGCAACATCAGCTAGAGTTCTTGCAATCTTCTTCCTCTCTCTTTCTGTGACCTTTTCTCCCCGTAGTTGCTTCATAACAAGATTTATGGAAACTAATACATCAAGACAGAGTAGCTGAGTACCCGTCAATAGAGCCTGCAGGACATTCAATTTGCGATAAGCATCTATACATGAACATTTCGAACTAGTATATTGATCCAACTGGATATTCAGAATGATTGGCCTTACAGTACTTGCAGACATAAGCTTGGAAGCAAATTTACTTAGTAGACTCCCATAGATAGAAGTGGACTTGGTAAAGTGTGGCTCCCTTTTGCTAAAAGCCTGTTATTACAAGAAGCAATGATATATATAGTAGCGGATACAGGCAAAGTGGAGGGCAATTATACCAAGTTAGGTTTCCAGACAACGAAAAGTAGACAACTAGAAAAAAAAAGAATTTTAGAGAATTCCGTAGAGATGTACAGACATTTGTAAGAAATCATGAGAGAAGAACAAGAGAATCACACAGCAATAGTATATACAGATATTTCCTGCTTATACCTAAGATTTCCAAGTATATCTGTTACTGAAACAAGTACCTAACACTGCAGAAAATACAGAGAATTGTCCAATCACTAGAGTCTTCATGCACTTAAAAGTACAAAAGATCGAAGTCACCATCCCTTGCCTAATACTGTTACTTTTAACTTGTACTGAGGAGGCTTACAAAATAAAAGATTTTAATCCATGTTGCTTACTTCCTATTTTTAGGAAGTCAATTGCTTTTGATGTACTTCTAATATTCCTGATAATCTTACCATGCAAGAATTTGTAAATTTCTTGGCGTCTTCCTCTGTCTTTCTCACTAGTTCACTGTGAGAGAAAATCAGCATGCACAAGATTAATCATTTTTGGCTAAGGTATTTATTTTACAAAGTAAAACTATAGGACTCAACTTTACCCTGATCTATCATAGGCAGCCCAGTAGTCCTCCAGACAAATAGAAAGTAAGCTCTGACTGCAAAATGTCAGCAGATAATCTTATATGGACTGTAAAAGATACCTGAAAAGATAAACCTGCTAAGTTTGTACCTTCTGTGCAAGAACGCAAGCAACTTCGGATCTAAGGGCAGTTTAGTTGAACTAATATAGTGAGCAAGCCCAGTGAAAACATCATAGCAAATTGTAAAAATTGTGTTCAGAATAATTTCTTTCTTTGCTTGTATTGCGTGTTTTTTGGACCTTCGCTTATCTTGACGGAACTTGCAATTATATTCAGCATAAACGTCTAGCCACCATCAGTAACTACCTGCTAACAACAAATTTAACACATTAAATTTATTCAATCAACTAGTTAAAATTGTTTTTCACACATTGAGTTAGAAATTAAGTGCAGATGAACTGCAAATATTGTATAGGGGTCTAAATTATTTATATATATAAAGCAAAAATTGAAATCTAGGAGCGTCCCCTTTTCACCAGGTCATAGATCTGCATACTAACCTCCATGAAGAGCTGATACTTAGGCAGGGAAGAAAATCTACGATAAATAAAAAGGCTACCACACTCCAAAGGTTAAATTTGGACCTGTGTGTCTAGTAGATCAAGAAGCCTACCTGAGGAAATCCACAACATGATCATCAAGATCTTTAATCTTCATTCTTGATAAGAATAATCTTATTTCCTTTCCCAGAAACGCAAAAAGGCCAAGAATAGCCAAATCATTCTCTTGATCCTGTCAAGTAACAAATTAGAATGAGTTTATTAAAATTTTCTATTTGTAGGGGCAGAATGGCAGATTAAAATTATGTAAAAGGACTGATGGCAAAAGTATCTGTTAACCTTACAGGAACATGTCAGATTCTAGATATTTTGAAGAGACTTAATGCCTCGAGACTGACCTTGTCGCAAAATACTTGTTTGCCTGAACTGACACTCTCTCGGTGAAATGTTACAGATAGTTTTTCCTGAACCAGGCCAATCCTAAATTCTACATCTTCAATGTTTTTACAGGGAAGAATCTTTGTACCAAAATGCAACAAGAATTCCTCTTCGAAACCAGCTTCACTGGCCAAGTGATGCAGCTTATCCACAGAAACAAGGGTATAGGACAAGTTCATAAGCTCTACAATTATATTTTCAATAGATACAGATGGTGAAGGACAGGAAAGACGCCCTGAACCCAACTTTCTCACTGCAATACAGCAACTTATTTCCAGAATGATTCCTGCAACACCACTGAGTAATTTGTGTTTAGAATTTTCTTAAATGTTAGGGTATCTTGAGTATCGTATTATAAAACGAGATCTCATATCATTAAGAGGTATAATCATGAATCCTGAAAGATCATCACATCATAAAATTGACATATAATTGCAGAAATTCAAAAAACCAGACCTTCCTGCATAATCCATAGACCACTTTATGAATAGAGGGATAAAATATGCTGCAATGCGAGGCAGTTCCACCATTTTAAACCAGTGTACTAAATTTGGGTTCCTCGAGTTGAGCTGATCTTCTATGCACTCCCCAAGAGAACTTGTCATTGGGTATAAGCTAACGAAAATAATTGAACAAAATGGTTAAACCCAGGTAGAAGTTCCATCATTAGTTAGATATGAAGAAGTGTTGTAGTTGTAGGTAGGTTACGTAAAGAAACTCTAAACAGCTAATTCTATGTTATGTCTTTGGAATCATATCAAGTTGCAATAAGTATGATAGAAAAAAGTCTACATCGCATATATAATTGTAAAGAATTTTAATCTACAATAATAAGCTTGCAGACAAGAACCGCATACGTCAGGAGAAATTTGTACCGTTAAAGCACATTGTACACTTACATCTCAGAAACGGAAGCATTGGTGTGACGTTTGTGAGAAAGAAACAACTCCACCTCAATTGTTGCTTTAAGTAAAGCGTAGACAGCAACCTGTAGAGTCAGAAATCATACTTAATGTGTCTGATTGAATATTATTGATGTTAAATATGCTTATATTAGAACAGATAATAACTCTATGTAACCAGGTTGTAGTCAGCAAGTCAATAAATCTTAGATATCTTAGAAACCTCATTCTCATAGTCTGGCAAGCAATCTCAGTGCCAGTGTTTTTGTGCGTGCTTCCATACCTGATAAGAAATTTTTTTGTGCCATGAGTAAACATCAACTCCAATCCATGCCATTGCAAGCTCTGGTTCACGCCGGGCTGATTTAAGTGTTAGAAAATGGAATGTTTGAGGCATATATATTTTATATATGTTCTTGATAAAATTTCCGGAAATTAATACTTGGAGGTTGTTCCTTGTAATGAGGACTTAAACTTTCATATTTGAATCTAAGATATTTTCTTAGTGTAATCCATAAATAAATTGAGTTGAACTTGGTTGCTTGAAATGGGTTATGTGAGTTGTTATTTGGAAATAACACGTATCCCACATTGAATTGGTAATGAGAGGCAAGTGACTTTATATAGAACCATGTGCAAGTGTAGTGTACAACTACTAAGGTATGTGGGTGTGCATGGTGTTAGTGTGGGCCTCGTGCACACACACGTGCGTGTCTTTCTCTCTCTCTCTCTCTCATATTACATACTCGGAGCTGTTTCTGGAAGTGATATTGCAAGCATTTAGAGATGCACAAAAAGCCCATCGGGGCCGGGCTGGATCGGGCTTTTTCTGGGATCAAATCGGATCGAGATTTTATGTTATATAAGAATGTTTTTTATGTAATAATGGCAGACATGTGTTAAACAATCTATATTGACGATACAAATATTACATTTATCGATTTACTTTTTGATTTGATGATATATTAATTGATTACACGTGTACTTAACTTGTTTTCGTTCATGTATCGTAATATATGCATATAAATAATCTTATTATTAATAATGAATATGTAAATATATATGTACTTAAATTATTTTTATATTTGTAGGAAGTGTAAATACATAAATATTTATGTATGTATACTAGAATAATCGAATTTTACCCGGGTTTTTTCGGGCCGAACCGGGCTTTTAATCGGGCCGGGCCGAAGACCGGGCTTTTTGAAAGACGGGGCTAAGACCGGGCTTTTGCCGGGCCGGGCCGGGCCGAGCTTTGCCCAAAAATATAGGGACCGTTTAAGGCCCTCGGGCCGGGCTTGAACGGGCCGGGCTTGACCGGGCCGGGCTTTACCGGATCGGGCCGGGCCAGATTTTTGGGCTCGGGCTTTTTGTGCATCTCTACAAGCATCCCATCACAGCGTAAGTGGGGGCAATTATCTCTTCAAGAATAGCCAGGACTTCGTGCAAAGTCTGGCGACTCAGCTGTGTTTTTATTTTGTTATTTATACACTGTTATGGGTATGGCGATAGGTACTTCTTCTAATTTTTCTTTGTTCTATCAGTTACTGATTAACAAGCTTTCTGCCCTCATGGTTTGTCTCATTAACTGTGGCCTTTGCCTTGTGTTGTTAAATATATTTTATAATTGCCTCAGTGTTGCTTTATTTGTGAACATATCCAACAATCTTGAAGAGATAATTTGTTATATAATTATATTTAGAAAAATGGTTAACGAGTCTGAGGTTACTGTTGTTGGTAATGGTTCTGGTGCGTCTGCTACGGTCATTGATTGGACCACTTATCGGTTTCCACAACACATTGAATTGACGGGCTTGCCTGAAAAATTCAGTGGTGGCGTCGGATTTTCTCGCTGACAGAAAAGGATGCGGTTTTAGTTAACTATAAAGGGTCAGTGGCCGGTTGTGGAATATGAGAAACCGGTTGTGGATCAAGAGAAGGCTGATTCAGTTAAGGCTTATGCGATGTGGGCTGAAAAGGATAGGGTTGCAAGGGCGGCCATTCTAGCAGCCTTAACCAACACATTGTTTGATGTGTATTCCTCTGACTCCTACACCGTTAAGCTCTTATGGGAGAAGCTGGACCAGACACACAATACTGACTCACAAGGTCTGGAAAAGTATTCTGTGGCGAGGTTCCTTGAATTCAAGCTGGTGGACAATAAGTCCATGACTGAGCAGGTGCATGAATTCAAGATGATAGTGCAAGCTTTGAAGGAGTCCGGAATGGACCTCCCTGAAAAGTTCAAGGTTATTAGCGTGATTGAAAAGCTCCCGAAGTCTTGGGAAGAGTTCGCTCTCTCCCTGAAAAGACAGAAAGGAGAGATCACATGGACCAACCTTATGCTGGACATCGCTGTTCAAGAACAACACAAGTCCAAACAGGGACATGTGATGCCAACTGAGCACGGCAGCTCAAAGGTGAATGTAGCTGTTGTAAGACAGAAAAGGAAGGCTATCGCTAAGAAGGGTAATAAGAATAAACCTACTAATAACAAGGACAAGGCCAAGAAACCAAAGGCAAACAAACCATGTTGGGCTTGTGGGCAGGTTGGGCACTGGAGTAAGGATTGTTCGACAAAGAAAGCTAAAAAATCCAAGGTGGTAGCGCAAGCGAATGTTATGCTTGGAACCGCTAGTAGGCCTGTAGTGAACATGGTTGTTGGTGAGGCTTCGGCTTCTGAAACCAACGAGGACCGGTATGTCACATACAACCCTGTACTATTTTCCACTTATCTGTCAAATGAATGGTTGATTGATACTGGAGCTAATGTGCATATTTGTGCTGATATTATTTTATTTGTATCATATCAACAGAGTCATAGCATGACAGTGACGATGGGGAATGCAAGTGCTGTTAGGTCCAATAAGATTGTAGAAGGGGGGGTTGAATACAATCTATGTCATTTTCTCGAAATTTGTTCTTTGAATAAAATTTATCTTAAACAAATTTTGTGCGGAATAATATAACACAGAATTCAAGTTGAATATATCAATATATTAACTTGACGGGTGTTACAAATGATTATCAAGAGATTAATAACTAATTAGAAAATTCGACATGAACTTTTCTAATTTTGCTAATTAAAATCAAGATATCAAGATATGAACTAGGAAACTTAATTCGCTAGTAGTACAAGAGTAATCAATAAACAAGTTCCAGCGGATCAGATATTACAATAGGCTTGAACTGAATTTATTGTGTGAATTAAAGCTTGAGCACTTGTGTGTAGAAGATGAGAGTATTTGATGTTCTTGGGTCTCTTATTTTCTTCTCCTGGTTGTTGTTTTTGGTCTTCTGTCCGTGTGTTTCATTTATATAGTAAACAAAACAATTCCTTCTGATCAACTGCTACACATTGACACGGTGATAGTATAGATGCCACGCTGATAGTATAACTGGCACGGTGATAGTATAGCAGCCTAGGGATAGTAGAACTCATTCCCTTAAAATAGTATGGATTTACTTAGAAATAATATACATTTACTTAGAAATAGTTTACTTAAAACTTCGGTAATAGTATAAATATTTCGGTCATAATATAACTGGTAGAAATAGTATAGTTTAAATATTTCGGTAATAGTATAGTATATTATTACTTGATCAGTAATAATATCTATAATACTTCAGAAATAATATACTATTAATTCCAGAAATAATATAACTTCGGGGATAGTATAGTATACTATTACTAATGCAGTAATAGTATCTATATTATTCCAGAAATAGTATACCACTTATTTCAGAAATAGTATAACTGAATTTCCAGAAATAGTTCAACTGAAATTCAGAAATAGTATAACCAAAATTCTCCGAAATAGTATAATCCATATATTATTACTGATTGAATAAATCAGAGATAAATTAACTTAATTAATTAATTAAATAAATTAATTCGAATTGAATTAATTTGTTTAATTAAATTAATAATATAGTTAATTAATAATTGACTTACTCCTTGTGAATCACTGTAAACTTTGAGAAACTTCCACTGGATAATTGTTGACGTTCGATGTACTGTCTGGTTCATGAACGACTAACTCCAATATCTGTTCTTCAATTTGACTCTCAGTTGTGATCCACATACTTTCTTAGCACTCTTTAATAACTCCTGTACTGATGCTGTCTCCACGGTAATCTCTGTCACTTTAAACGAATCCAATTGCTTCAATGCTGAACTGGGGCATGATCATTAAACTGACTCTTCTTCCAGTGTAAAACATCAAAACTATAGATTGACTTTCTTCTTTCTTCTGACATATAGTACTTTGTGAGATTCCTGAGACAGTGAGCATTAATTACTTATTACAATCTAATTTAAATTGAGTCGAATCCTCGAACTACAAATAGGCTGTGTCATATGCCTTTCAATCTCCCCCTATTTGTTTGTTAAAAATTAACAAGCAAATTCCTAGAGGATAACTCAACTAACTCAACTTAAACTAGTAAAAGGTAAAACTGTAATTGCAAAGTAAATAATGAAAATGGTTCTGCTTTATATTTAACATTTCCAGATTCAAACATAAAAGATAAATACAAGATAGATGATCCTCTAGACTGATCATATTTCACATTAACCTATCTTGTTCTATCTAAGCTCTAAAGATATAACATGTAGAGCGATTCTTCACTTCGGGCTGTCGTCTCCCCTTATCTCTCCTTCTTCAGGTTCATCCAAGTCTGGAAGCATCTCGTGCAATTCTGCATCAGTAATTAATTCTCTTCTAGATGATGACACTGGATGAACTAGAGGTGTTCCAACTAGTGGTTTTTCAAGAGGTATTCCCAGCTTCTTTCTTAACTCACCTTGATAAAATTTGTACTTCTTCATGTTGTCTTGAGCATAAGACTTAATATGATCTGCAGCTTCACTTTTCAATGTAGTTGCAAAACCATGATTTCGTAGAGCATATTCAACATACACCAAGTGTCTGGCATGATGTTCACGGAGTTCCTTGGTCTGAAGATTAACAGTGTGAATGACATCTCCTATAAGAACTTTAACTTGAGGAGGATTACTAATTACTTCAGGACCTGCTCTTTCAGCGAAATCTAGGAATTTTTCATGAAGTAGTACACCAAGTTCATAAGAAGTTCTGACTTTTGGTCTCATTACCCAAAGTTCTGAAAGTGATCTATCATAGAAGAACTGAAGAGATCACCTAACCGACGATCATCACAGCCAGAAGTTTGTGGTGAATCTATGATTCTTTGAGCACGCTCCCACTTATCACCACTCTTGTACTTAATGTACATCCTTCTTGCTTGAAGCTTTTGAGAATGTTGCTGTTGAAGTGCTTCCTGTTCAGCCTTTTGAAGCCTTTCATTATGAGCCATCTGTTCCATTGTTTTTCTGAGTCTTTCTTCTCTCATTGTCAGATTAGCTTCATTTTGTTCAAGTTCTTGATTGGCTTCAAAATTCATTCTTTGGAGTTCAGCAGGATCAGGAACTACAACTTCTTCATCCTCATCCCAGAAATTGAGATCTGGTTCTCCAAATGCTTCACCTTTATCTGAAAAGTCTAAATCAGCAAAAACATCAAGGTTATCAGGTTCACCTGAGTAGTAATAACCTTCTACAGTGTCATCCTTCGGTGCTGATTGAGATTTCTTTCCCTTGTCACCTTTATCAAATTCTCCCCCTCTTGATTTGTCTTTGTCTCCCCCTTTAGTACCAGCTCCCCCTGTTGACTTCTCCCCCTTAGTTGAGGAATCCTCTACAGATTTATCAAATGCACCATCTTCAGGGTCTTGCTCATCACCATCTCCACTTGTTCCTTGAAAGAATTCTACCTCTTCTGTTGTGGGGATGATAGTGCGGCTAATCATGTTATATAAGTGTTTTAGCCCTTGACTTTGATGTGCACTTTGGCTTTCAATCCGATTAAGACGACTTTCAGTAGATAACTGATTTTCATGTACTTCTGTTTGAATGTCTTCAACCTTATTTGAAAGAGCCGTAATAATTCTGTCTTGAGTAACTGTTATGTCCGAGGAGTCAGAGATTATCTGTTGTTGAGATAGTTCAAGAGTATTGATCTTGGTGTTAAATGCAGTCTTCATTATTTGAATGTCATGTTTCACTCCCATAAGCTGACTGTTGACAGAGGTAGATGAAGAAGACGGTCCATCCACTTGTGCTCGAAGTAAATTTGCTTCAGCTTTAGTTGCCTCAAGTTCCTTTTCTAGAGCTTTAATCTTTTCTTCCAATGAACGAGTGTATGTGTCAGTGTGTGCACTCACCTGATTATCACTCTGAGTTTCACTCATCTGACGTGCATGTGTTTCACTCAATTTAGTGGTGATCCTCACATCACTCCTCAATATTTCCTTAGCTGCTCCAGGAAGTGTACCTGCAGGTAAAATCACCCTAGCCTCCTCTTGGAAGGTCAGTGGTGGTACAATGGGAGTTCGCAAATCCCTATCCATAGTCATTTCTGTCATGTCAGTTGGAATTGAAGTCTGATTTGCTTCAGTGACAGAAAGACTGAGTTGCCTTCCACTTTCTCCAGTTGAAACTGCGAGTGGAAAATACCTTGAGGGAGCCAGGAATGTTCCTCCTGGGAGGGGAAATGATGACTCTATTAATTTTGGCGGAGAGTCAAGATTTCCCTCATTAGCCTGTGAAGGCTCCTCTACCGTGACTATGGTAGGCACTGTTTCAGTTCCTAAGTGCTCTCCTCTCAATGTGTCCCTATTTTCATCCAGTTCTACATGTTCTCCCATTGTTAGTAATAACAGTGGGGTTGTGCTTGACACATTACAAGATGCCATGGCCGACTAGCGAAATTCAATGGACTCATCCTGTTGAAAGAATGGTTCCAGAAGCTGTTCATTTGCCATTTCAAAGTCCATATCCTTTTGGGAGGGTATGGATGAGCTTACAGTTGCCTCGGGTTCATTTCTACTCTTCTTTAGTAGAGGCAGAGCTGTGGGTTCACTCACTTCTTCACTACTTCTTTCAGTTCTTTTAAGCTGTGATTTCTTCTTTCTGACTTGATAGACTTTATCTATTTTTGACCTTGTGTTTGGCTCTTTGACCTGGGATAGAGATTGTGGTTCTACAATCCCTTGGTCAGTCCTAACAACCACTTGGGTTCCAGAAGAAGATTGAGGGATAGAAGTAGTTAAGGAATCAGAATGTAATACCTGGTCAGCAGATGAAGTGACATGAGCCTCTTGTGATTGAAATTCCGGCTCAGCTTGTTCAAGAGCAGGTGCATTTTGTTCTGGATGCACAATAGCAAGTGCTTGCTGTTCTATGATTGGTTCTGGTTGCTCAAGTACAGGTCCAGGAATAATTGGAAGATGTATGAATGTGGACATGTACTGAGTAACAAGCACTGGTACGTTGTTGTAGTCATTCTGTTGTGAGACAGCTTTTGTATGAAATTTCTTATGAAAAGACTTTGAATCTTGAGCTTCCTCATCAACAAATGTATTCTGTACCTCCTCAGAAACCAAGTGATTAAAAATAAGAGTGAAAAATCTAGGATAATAGATTAACACCTTTTCACCCTGACTAAAATTCTTTTTAGCATTTACTATTCTTCTAAACATGTTCTTCCAAAGAATTTTACCTATATCAATTCTTCGATTGTGAACAACCGAATAACCAATATACTGAATCAGAGAAGGAATATTTGAAAAAGAAGTGTTAGCACAGTTAGCAAACACTCGAATTAAAGTATCAAACAACAAGTACCATTCAGCTACCAAACCATTTTTCGGCAAGTTGCTCAATTTCAACTGTCCCTGATAATTAATATCAGTGAAAAACTGAGTCAATTCAGTGTTGGACGGATTATCAACAAAATCAGCAGTAGGAAGATTCAACACTGTCTTGAGTACTGATTCATTGACTCTGAACTGTGAGTTCCCAACCTTGAATGTAAAGGCATTGGTTGCTGCAGATATAATAGCTGTAGAACACATCAGTCGTAGAGGTTCCAATTTCATTGGAGCGTCAAGAGATAAAGCACTACTGACGATTGGTTGTTCATTCAAGAAACGAATCCAGGGCTTGAATCTGTCAACCATACATTCCTCCGGATCATAAAAACCAACCATGTTGTGCTTAACTAGTTCGAATTCAACAGCCATTTTAATACAGATTTTAAGCTTTTGAAATTTTTAATTTTTAGCACAAAATTCAATTAAACTTAATTAATTCGAATTAATAATAAATTAAAAATTCGAAAAATAACAAAGTTCTTGAAAAATTCTCAAAATCTCAGGATATGATATTGATACAATCACAAACACGTATGTATTTTTAGTTTTCTAAGAATCAAAGCCAATCTCTGGAAATTTCAGATCGAAATTTTCAATTTTCGAAAAACAAAGTCACCAAGAACTCGACCAAATCGTGATTTTGAACGGTTAAAACAGAGTTTTTGATGCAAGAAATCAATGGATGTTTTTAGTTTGTGATTTGGTTGAGATTTCGAGTCGAAAATCCGGCAGCAATTCGACACTCCGATGTGTGTATATCGTGTGTATCAGTATCGAGTTCTCTGTGACTAAACACGAGAGATAGTATAGATTAGAGATAGTATGACTAGAGATAGTATACTATCACCGGCAGCCCTATACTATTGCCACAATTTATATTATTTCTAAGTCTATTTTTATACTATTTCTAGTCACCTATATTATTACCGACACACTATATTATTTCTAAGATTAACTCTATTATTACAGATCGTTATATTATTACTAACAATAATTCTATATTATTTATAGACACTTATACTATGACCGGACACTGTATTATTAATAAGAAATTCTATACTATTTTTAAGATTCTAAACTATTTATAGAATTAACAACTATTTACAGATATAACAATTATTGCTAATAATCTATATTATTACTGAAAAATACATTAACAGATTTACCAGATTAAATTAAGCAAGCTATGTACAAGTTATATACTCAGTAATTTACAGAACTTCGAAATCTTAATAACATAATAATTTACAACAAATTTACAACACAAAAATCAACATAGGTTAGCCCTTTTACGAAATCAAACAATAATAACAAAAGGACAAACACTACAAAACAAATAAAATTAAAATATTCACATAATTATATTATTTCTAATTTCATAATTGACCAAATAAAATATTAACATGATTGACAAGTGTTCGAAAATAAGCAAGTGGAATTAATTAATGATAAAATAATTACACAAGTGATTTTAAACAACAAATATTCACAAAATCATCACTTGTTAAATTATTAAAGAACAGACCTCAGATATTAACCAAATTAATTACTAGGACTATTTAACATACCCAATTCACCAACAATTCTGGTGAATGTGGATTCGTCAAGAGACTTAGTAAAAATATCTGCTGTTTGTTCTTCCGTGGGAACAAAATGTAACTCCACTGTACCATTCATGACATGCTCTCGAATAAAATGATACCTGATGTCAATGTGCTTTGTTCTTGTGTGCTGCACAGGATTGTTGGAGATTGCTATGGCACTTGTATTGTCACACAAGATAGGAATCTTGTCAAGTACAAATCCATAATTCCGTAGCTGATTTCTGATCCACAAGATCTGAGCGCAACAGCTTCCAGCAGCTATGTATTCAGCCTCGGCTGTAGAGTTGGAAACTGTTTGCTGTTTCTTACTGTACCAAGAAACCAACCAGCCACCTAGGAATTGACAACTCCCAGAGGTGCTTTTTCTATCTACAACACTTCCTGCATAATCTGAATCTGTATATCCAACAAGATTAAAACCAGAATCTTTAGGGTACCAAAAGTACCCTTAAGATATCTCAAGATTCGTTTTACAGCAATGAGATGCACATCTCTAGGATCCGCTTGGAACCTTGCACACAAGCATGTAGCATGCATAATATCAGGTCTACTTGCAGTGAGGTAAAGTAATGAGCCTATCATACCTCTGTAGCTTGTGATATCTACCTTGGCAGAATTTTCACATGCTCCAAACTTAACAGCTGTAGATGATGGTGTTCTTGCTGAAGAAGAGTCCTCCATCTGATACTTCTTGAGGAGCTCTTTGACATACTTGGATTGATAGATAAATATTCCATCTGTCCTTTGACTGATTTGCAATCCAAGAAAGAACTTCAGCTCACCCATCATGCTCATTTCAAATTTACCCTGCATTAACTTAGCAAATTTCTTGCACAAAAGATCATTAGTAGACCCAAATATTATATCATCCACATAGACTTGGACTAATATAGTATCATTCTTATGTTTCTTAGTGAAGAGAGTTTTGTCTATGACACCTCTAACAAAATCATTTTCAAGTAAAAATTCAGAGAGAGTGTCATACCATTTCCTTGGTGCTTGCTTAAGACCATAGACAGCTTTGAAAAGGAAGTAGACATAGTCAATTAGATCTGGATCTTCAAAGCCAGGGGGCTATTCTACATAGACCTCTTCATCTAGCTTGCCATTTAAGAAAGCACTCTTGACATCCATTTGCTAAACTTTAAAGTTTGAGAATGCAGCGAATGCCAAGAATATTCTTATGGCCTCAAGTCTAGCCACTGGAGCATAGGTCTCATCATAGTCGATGCCTTCAGATTGTGAATAACCTTTTGCTACCAGTCTTGCTTTATTTCTCGTCACTGTACCATCTTCATCAAGTTTGTTCCTGAATACCCACCTGGTGCCAACTACTGGTCTGTCTGTAGGTCTGGGTACCAGCTTCCAAACTTCTTGTTGTTTAAATTGATTGAGTTCATCTTGCATTGCAATCACCCAATCAGGATCAGAGAGAGCTTCTTCAATTTTCTTAGGTTCCATTTCAGACAGGAACCCTGAGTAATTACATTGATTCTGAAAAGCTCTTCTAGTCTTCACACCAACAATTGGATCACCAATGATTAGCTCAAAAGGATGAGCTCTATTCCAAACAGTCTGTCTGGGAAGATTAGATCTTGATGATTCGCCTTGATTTTCATTGTGATGTTGTGTGTGACCAGTTGACCCTTGATTATCTCCCCCTGAGTTGTTGCTGGGTTGACTAGATGATTGTTTAGAGGAGTCAGGGGTATTTTGACTACTATCATTGCTTTCATCACCATCACCCTGATCATCATCATTGTTGTCATTAGCATCAGCAAAAATCTCAGGTGCATTGTCATCATCTGAATCTGTATCTGTCATGTCATCGAAAGATAGCTTTTCAGATGGATCCTTAGTTTGGATACTAGGGAGTTTAGTGTCATCGAATGTTACATTGACACTTTCCATCATCTTCTGTTCATCAATCACATACACCCTGTATGCTCTCATTGAATAACCAATAAAAATTGCTTCAAATGCTTTGGTATCGAATTTACCACCTTGATCATCACCTTCTTTAAGCACAAAGCACTTTGCCCCAAATGCATGAAAGTATTTGAGTGAAGGTTTCTTATCAGCCATAATTTCATAGGGTGTCTTCATTTGATCTTTATTGATTAGAGTTCGATTCTGGGTATAGCACGCAGTATTGATGGCTTCAGCCCAAAAGTACAATGGAAGCCTTGATTCACTTAGCATAGTACGTGCAGCTTCAATCAAGGTTCTATTCTTTCTTTCCACTACCCCATTTTGCTGAGGAGTTCTTGGAGCTGAATATTGTCTGGTTATACCCTTCTCAGTGCAAAAGTCATTTAGAACTGCATTCTTGAATTCAGTTCCATTGTCTGATCTTATAGCTCTCACTGGATACGTAGAATCTCGCTCAATTAATTTAATGTGATCAATCACCAGTTGTGGAGTCTCATCTTTAGAATTCAAAAACAGAACCCATGTGTATTTTGAAAAATCATCAACAATCACTAGAGCATATCTCTTCCTTGACATAGACATCACATTAACTGGACCAAACAAATCCATATGAAGTAATTGTAATGGTTCAGTTATTGAAGATGTATCAGTGCTCCTGTGACTTGCCCTTTTTAGCTTGCCCTTTTGACATGCATCACACAGTCCTTCTTGAGTGAATTCCATTGAAGGCAAACCTCTCACCAATTCTCTTTTGACCAGAGAATTCATTGTCTTAAAATTAAGATGAGAAAGTTTCTTGTGCCATAGCCAACTCTCATTATTAGATGCTTTAGTGTAGAAGCAAGTGACTTCTTCAGTGCTTCCTGAGTTCATATTGGCTACGTACAGATTTCCTTTTCTAACTCCTGTCAGTTGTGGCTTTTCATGTCTCTTGTGTGAAATTAGACAATTCTTCTTGTTGAAATGAACTTCATAACCTTTATCACAGAATTGACTGACACTGAGCAAATTGTGCTCAAGTCCTTTCACAAAAGACACTTCATCAATGATAACATTTCCAGCTTCAAGTCTGCCATATCCATCAGTTCTACCTTTGCTGTTATCTCCAAAGGTAACTACTGGGCCGGCCTTCTCCACCACATTTGTCAGCAGGGTTCTATCTCCAGTCATATGCCTTGAACATCCACTGTCCAAGATCCAGGTTACTCGATCAACCTGTTCAATACCCTGCAATGACAAATGAGTTAAACCTTCTTCGGGACCCAAATTTGATTGGGTCCTGCGTATTTAAAGTATTGACCTTTATCAGGCAAAACAACATTTTTAAGTTTAACCTCTTTAGTCAATAAACATTTAACCTTATAAACAGATTTGAAAATCTTTTGTTTAATCTTGGGTATCCATGTTTCTCTCGCAGCCGTAACACTTGTGTCATTGACTGGACATTTGACCTGGTAGACATTCTTGGTAATCTTTTGTTTAGTCTTAGGTGCAAATGTCTCTCTCCTAACTTGAGGAGAAAAAGCAGTCTTAGATCGAACATTATTGTTCCTGTTCATGTGCTGTCGAGGAGCATTCTGTTTAACACATGCATAATTACCATTAAAATAAGCACGCATATTGTTAAAAGCACAAGACATACAATTGATAATACCACATGCTTTATGATTAGAATCAATAGTAGACATGGTATTTTTCTGTTTCAACTTGTTACTACCTAATCCAGTCTTAGAAGAACTAGCTGATTCAACAACTTTGACTGGTACTTTAGGTACATCTTTCTTGGATGAAACATTTGTTGTGTTAACGTCCTCAACTGATTTAGCCTTAACAAAGACTGTGACATTTTTCTTGGATGACACATTCTTTGTATTATAGTTCTTAACAGTTTTATCCTTAACACATTTATTCTTAACAAGAACTGTGCCATTTGCACTATCCTCATTTCTCATTTCTTCTTGTATAACCATAGAACGAATATCTGGTGGGCCAGCATCAGATTTGGTAAACATTGGTTTTTCAACATTCTTGAGGATATGTGGTATACCTCTTTCTTTAGCTGGGATAGAATTAGGAGAATAATTACTCAAAGAACCAACAGCTTGACTGTAATCAAATCCTATTCCTACAGTTCGTTCTACTGCTTGTTTGTTGAAGAAATCTTTAGAAACCTTAACAGTATTATAACAAGCTGTAACCTGTGTTTCAAGTTCTCTAATCTTGGTTTCTTGTTCAGCAATCCTATCAACTTGTTTTACCATGTATTCTCCTAGACCCTTTTCTCTGTAGTTAAGTCGAGTTATTTCTTCTATATTCTTATCTTGATTAACCTGCACCTTTTTTAAATCTAACATTTGATTTTCAAGGTTAGTGTTAACAAGACTTATTCTCTCGTACCCTCTTTGTGCATTATTCAAGGAACTACTTAAACTATCAATTAACTGAGCATCAGTAAGAATTACCGGTGTGGTATAATAAGTTGAAGATTCAGCATTTGCCACCAACGCAAAGTTTCCATATTCTTCATCTTCGCTCTCTGTATCATCCCAGCTTTTACCAGCAGCTACATAAGCTCTTCCACTTTTCTTCTTTTCAGAAGCATAATCTTTCTTCTGTGCTTGCTTGGGTTTCTGACACTCAGTAGCAAAATGTCCCAACTCATTACAATTGAAACAACGGATTTTGCTTCTGTCAACAGTTCCAGTTTTATAACCTCCCCTATTACTAGAGGATGAAGAACCTCCTCTCTGAAATCTGTTATTTGACTTAAACCTGAACTTTGGATTTCTTCTGAATCTGAAGTTACTGAATTGTCTCACCATCATTGCCATAGATTCATCTTCCAATTGATCCAGCTCTTCAAGTGAATAAAATTCTCCACCATCCTGAGTAGCTGGTGTTTGGCCAAGTTCTACTTCAGTTTGTTCCTTGTTGAAACTGATAGGTTGAACAACTTTAGTTTCCACTTCCTTAGGAACCTCAACCACTAGAGCGGTAGAAGAATTTGCCATTCTGCCTTTGCCATAGAATTCCTTTTGTTGTACTTGTTCTAATTCATATGTTTTCAAAACACCAAACAGCCTTTCAAGAGCAACCTGAGTTAAATCTCTAGATTCTCTGATGGCAGTGATTCTATGCTCTAAGTGAGTAGGCATAGTTAGTAAAAACTTCATGTTGATCTCCTTCTGAGTATATTGCTTGCCATGAACTTGCAAGTTGTTGATTATCTTGTTATACCTTTCGAACACTTCCTGAATGCCTTCATTAGGGCCAGCTCTAAAGTGTTCATATTCAGAAGTTAGAAATTGTAGTCTATTTTCCTTGACTTCATCAGTCCCATCATTAATGACCTCAATAGTTTCCCAGATGTGATTAGCAGTTTTACAATTCCTCACATGGCTATACATTACAGCATCTAAGGAATCCAATAGAATGAGTCTCAAATTTTTATCCAATCCAGCTTCCTCCTTATCTTCAGAGGTATAGTTCTTAGGGTCCTTTGGATAGGATTTGGCAGGGACTGTTACAGTTCCATTGACAACTGTTTCAGTGTCATGTTGCATGGGAGTTACTGGTCCATTTTCCAAAACCCACAAAAATCTTGGGTTTGCTACATCAAGAAATAACTCCATTTTGTTTTTCCACATATCATAATTATCTTTATTAAAGATAGGAATTTTAACATTGCCTTTGGCTGACATGATGAATTTTTAAGAGAGTTAAAAATTCGAGGTTGATTTTTGATTGAGTAAAAATAGGATCTTGATTTGTATATCAATCAAATGGCTCTGATACCAATTGTTAGGTCCAATAAGATTGTAGAAGGGGGGGTTGAATACAATCTATGTCATTTTCTCGAAATTTGTTCTTTGAATAAAATTTATCTTAAACAAATTTTGTGCGGAATAATATAACACAGAATTCAAGTTGAATATATCAATATATTAACTTGACGGGTGTTACAAATGATTATCAAGAGATTAATAACTAATTAGAAAATTCGACATGAACTTTTCTAATTTTGCTAATTAAAATCAAGATATCAAGATATGAACTAGGAAACTTAATTCGCTAGTAGTACAAGAGTAATCAATAAACAAGTTCCAGCGGATCAGATATTACAATAGGCTTGAACTGAATTTATTGTGTGAATTAAAGCTTGAGCACTTATGTGTAGAAGATGAGAGTATTTGATGTTCTTGGGTCTTTTATTTTCTTCTCCTGGTTGTTGTTTTTGGTCTTCTGTCCGTGTGTTTCATTTATATAGTAAACAAAACAATTCCTTCTGATCAACTGCTACACATTGACACGGTGATAGTATAGATGCCACGCTGATAGTATAACTGGCACGGTGATAGTATAGCAGCCTAGGGATAGTAGAACTCATTCCCTTAAAATAGTATGGATTTACTTAGAAATAATATACATTTACTTAGAAATAGTTTACTTAAAACTTCGGTAATAGTATAAATATTTCGGTCATAATATAACTGGTAGAAATAGTATAGTTTAAATATTTCGGTAATAGTATAGTATATTATTACTTGATCAGTAATAATATCTATAATACTTCAGAAATAATATACTATTAATTCCAGAAATAATATAACTTCGGGGATAGTATAAATTCGGGGATAGTATAGTATACTATTACTAATGCAGTAATAGTATCTATATTATTCCAGAAATAGTATACCACTTATTTCAGAAATAGTATAACTGAATTTCCAGAAATAGTTCAACTGGAATTCAGAAATAGTATAACCAAAATTCTCCGAAATAGTATAATCCATATATTATTACTGATTGAATAAATCAGAGATTAATAAACTTAATTAATTAATTAAATAAATTAATTCGAATTGAATTAATTTGTTTAATTAAATTAATAATATAGTTAATTAATAATTGACTTACTCCTTGTGAATCACTGTAAACTTTGAGAAACTTCCACTGGATAATTGTTGACGTTCAATGCACTATCTGGTTCATGAACGACTAACTCCAATATCTGTTCTTCAATTTGACTCTCAGTTGTGATCCACATACTTTCTTAGCACTCTTTAATAACTCCTGTACTGATGCTGTCTCCACGGTAATCTCTGTCACTTTAAACGAATCCAATTGCTTCAATGCTGAACTGGGGCATGATCAGTAAACTGACTCTTCTTCCAGTGTAAAACATCAAAACTATAGATTGACTTTCTTCTTTCTTCTGACATATAGTACTTTGTGAGATTCCTGAGACAGTGAGCATTAATTACTTATTACAATCTAATTTAAGTTGAGTCGAATCCTCGAACTACAAATAGGCTGTGTCATATGCCTTTCAAGTGCCGCTCAAGTACTTGGAGTAGGAAACGTGGACCTGAAGTTTCCTTTGGGGCGTATTCTATCCCTGACGAGAGTGCATCATGTTCCCGACATGCATAGAAATATAATAAGTGGAAGCTGTTTAGTTTCAAATGGTTTCGAAATTTCTTTAAAATGTAATAAAGTAGTTCTTATTCATACTGGTACATTTTTTGGAAAAGGTTACTTGTCAAATGATTTATTTGTGATTAATGCTAAGCCTGTTTTGGGCAATTTGATTAATGATATTACTCCTTCTGTTAACTGTGTTGAATCATCCAACTTATGGCATGTTAGACTTGGTCACTTAAACTTTGGTGCTCTTAAGAATATGATGAACTTAGAGTTGATTCCAAAACATGTTATAGAAAAGAATTCTAAATGTCAAGTATGTGTGTCTGCTAAACAAATAAGGAGCCTTTTCATAATATTGTTAAGGATTCAGACTTATTAGATTTAGTACACACTGATATTTGTGAATTTGGTGGCATGTTAACTAAGGACCATTATAGATATTTCATTACCTTTATAGATGATAGTAGTAGATATTGCTGTGTTTATTTACTTAAACATAAGGATGAAACACTTAGTAAATTCATTATATTCAAAACTGAAGCTGAGAAACAAACTGGTAGAGTACTTAAACGTTTGAGGTCTGATAGAGGTGGTGAGTATACGAGTAACTCCTTTAATGAATTTTGCGCAAGCAATGGCATAGTTCATGAGGTAACTCCACCTTACACACCTGAGTCTAATGGGGTAACTGAGTGAAAGAACAAAACTTTTAAAGATATGATTAATAGTATGCTTCTTAATTTTGGGTTGCCTAAATACATGTGGGGAGAGGCTCTAAATACGGCTTTCCATATTCTGAATAGAGTCCTTCTGAAACACAGGGATAAGACACCTTATGAATTATGGAGAGGCAAGAAGACTAGTCTTAAGTATCTTCGTGTGTGGGGGTGCCTTGCTAAGGTACTTGTCCCTGAACACAAGAGAAAGAAACTAGGTCCAAAAACTGTTGATTGCATCTTTCTGGGCTATCTTGACACCACTACAGCTATGAGATTTTTAGTGTTGAAATCTTACATAGATGGAATAGTGGCTAACACGATAGTTGAATTTTGTGATGCAACATTCTTTGAGGATGTGTTCCCCATGAAGACTGGCTTACCTCAAGATTCTTCTGAAGAAGATCCCACTCTCACATCAAGTTCCATTCCTGATCATGTGGAAAGGATGACAAATGTGGGGGATGAACCTGATAGTAGCTCTACTCCTATGGAAGTAGAGGAACCTAGAAGGAGCAAGCGTGCAAGGATAGTTAAGGACTTTGGAAGTGACTTTATCACTCTCAATGTCAAGGACGAACCTTTAACTTTCCAACAAGCTATGGATTCTTCAGAGTCTAGGCATTGGAAGGGCGCCATAAAAAGTGAAACTGACTCTATTGTTTCTAACGGGACATGGGAGTTGGTTGATCTCCCTCCTGGGTGTTCTACTATTGGGTGCAAGTGGATCTTTAAGAGGAAGTTGAACCCTGATGGTTCAATAGATAAGTACAAGGCTAGGCTTGTACCTAAGGGGTTTAGGCAAAAGGAAGGTATTGACTACTTTGATACATACTCTCCAGTTGCTAGAATGATGACAATCCGAATGCTTATAGCATTGACTTCCGTACATGGTCTTATCATCCATCAAATGGATGTAAAGACAGCTTTTCTTCATGGTGACCTTGAAGAAGAGATTTATATGGATCAGCCTGAAGGATTTTTTACTTCTGGCAGCAAGAGGAAAGTGTGTAAGTTAGTCAAATCAATCTATCGCCTGAAACAAGCCCCGAGAGATTGGCAAAAGAAGTTTGATGAAACTGTCTTGCCTTTCGGTTTTGTAATTAATGATAGTGATAAGTGTGTCTACTCTATGGTTAAAGGGAATGAGCATATTGTGTTGTGCATATATGTGGATGACATTTTGTTGTTTGGAACCAATATTGAGATTATTAACGAGACAAAAAGTTTCTTGAAGAGTCATTTTGAAATGAAGGATATGGGTGAGGCTAGTGTGATTCTCGGAATCAAGTTGACTCAGTCAACTGATGGAATAACCATGTCACAGTCTCATTATATAGAGAAATCTATAGTTGAGAAGTATGGTTATTCAAATTACAGAGTCGCTAGTACTCCATATGATCTTAAAGTGACCCTTAGCAAGAATACTTCAGGGGTACCTGTGTCTCAATTAAGGTATTCTCAGATTACTGGAAGTTTGCAATATCTTACTAACTGTACTAGACCAGATATTTCATATTATGTGTCTAAGTTGGCTAGATATACGAGCTGTCCAAACAAGACTCGTTGGGAGGCACTAGATAGAGTTCTGAGATATCTCAAGGGAACGGTTTCCCTTGGCTTGCATTACAAGAGGTTTCCTGGTGTACTCGAAGGGTACAGTGATGCAAGTTGGATAGCTAAGAAATCTGGTTCCAATGGAGTGACTGGATATTTGTTTGCCCTAGCGGGTGCAGCAATATCCTGGAAGTCAACTAAACAGACTATTGTACTCTCATACTATCACTTTATTTCGTACATCACTTTATCTAAGTCAGAAAATATTAATCAGTGAGTCGCCAGAAATAAGAAGCAATTTCACGGGGATCCCATCAGATTATATTCTCATTCCATATGGAAATAAGATCAGAGTCATTCAATAAGCAAAGAGTAAACTTAGGTCCCCTGTTAAGCTAATGTGCACATGAACACAGCCCGTTTTTAATAATACAGGAAATCCAGAACTGTATACATAGATAGAATCATTGAATACATGGCAGAAAGCATATTTAATCTTACAGCAACACTAAGAACAATGACTCCAATTTTGTTGATAAAAGTTATATTTTGCGTATTTTATATAGACTGTTTCCAGAGCCTACAGCTCGCATATGCCATCAGTTCGTAAGATGTCTTCAATTGTTAAGACATGAAAGAAGTCATCTACAACAATATAAGAAAATGGCTAAAAGATTAAACATATACTTCATTATAATTTGTGTAGCCAGCAAGTTTCACATCTACATGTTTAAAAACCTATAAAAACAAAAGGTGTTCCTAAGTCCTGTCAATTATTCTCTAACAACACGACCTTGCAGATGAGCAAAACAGATGCAGTAATTATGACATTAGCAAAGCTTCTATCTGAAATAGAAGACATGCATACAGTTAGTTTTGTTCCTCTAGAAATCGAGATAAATGACAAAGCTAGCCTGAAGGAGGAGCTCCCTAGATTAAATTCTGAAGAATGCAATATTTTGCCCCTGGAAGAGAAGCTAGAAAATGTTCAAAAATCCATAGACACACTTTTAAAGTGTTTCTCAAGTGGCGAGGAGACTCCTGAATGCAAGAATCAATCAAAAAAGAAAAAGATCCTACCGTTTACTTTGAGCAACACTCCTAAATATTAAAACAAACCATTTCAAATTCCGAGTAATGATTTAGATTTTTGGTATCAATACAAGTCTACGAGATGGGGTCCATGGGAAGACCTCAGATTTACTTGTGTAAGTTTATCTTTCAACGAGTAGATCCGACCTTTATTCAGGAAGTAGTCCCAGTAGTTCCAATTAAAATATGTATTTAATTCAGACAAGGCCTCATCTTCTAAATCATCAGCACAGAAAGGAAACTCCATATCCTGAAATGTAGAGTATATTGTTCTCCTCACCAGTCTTCCATCCCGACCAAAGGCAAAATTTGGAGAATAATAGTTAACCATGGACTCTTCATCATTTAAAAAATAGGAACCAATATCAGCAGTAGGCAACTCCTGTGATGTCAACCAAGGTATATCCCCAACACGTACGGCGGCGGAATATTCCATTTTACTCTTAATTATGTGGATCACCTCAAACTCATCGTCACTACCTCTCATATAGATATACCTTTCTTTTAAAATCTTTAGGAATTGGACTACTTGCCCATGAACCCACCAACTACCACACTCAAAAAATACTATAACTTTCTTCCCAGTTAGTTGAGAGAAAGTAACCTACAAAATAAACAGAGAAAAAAAGGTTGGAAAACAAAGCTACAAAACAAGTTATGGAATCTGCAACTGGGAATGTAATTTCATCCAGCTTCAAACTTCTATCAAATTAAATAAGTGCAACTAAAGAGTTTCAAACATGCATTATCTTCGACTAACCTGGGACCCATCAATTCTTCTAAACACAGTCTCCAAATCCCATAGCATCTCCATCCTTAGTTTCTGTGCTTTTTCAGCCTCTAACTTCGCGACTTTCTTACGAGTGAATGGGTATGCTGGAATTCTATATTTATGCAAAACTTCTTGCCCAAATGGTTCAATGAATTCTCTACGAGGCCCTAAAATTACAAGGCCAGGTTCTATATACCATCCTTCAGTTCTTCAGTATCGGACTCTTCAGTGATCTCAGGTTCGTAGAAATATAGGGCTACCACCTTATCTTCAAGAGTGTGAATAGGAACCTGTATGTCCGAAAGGAAAAATGACAGAACATTAATTAAATTTTATTATGCTCATGTCTGGATGCCACCAAAAATAGAAAAATTCAAGTAAGATGTAGAATATATATATATATATATATATATATATATATATATATATATATATATATATATATATATATATATATATATATATAGAGTCCCACTCTATGGAGACCCATGTTACATTGATTCCTATGGATAACCAATTAAAATTTTATAATTAAGCATAATATACATTAAAATTGAGTGTGGGGTGCCCCTAGCAGGGCCACTAAATTATATTAAATTATTTTTCTACTATTTTTTATTTATTTATTGATGACGGGCCACGTCACCACCACGTCAGCATGACGTCAGCAACTAGGCCACATCACCACCACGTCTGTATGACGTCAGCAGTTGCTGATAGTCACGATTAGACCAGACCTCATATCTGACAATAAACTGGGTTTCTCTCACTTAAGCACGATTCTATGTATATGTGCAATCTGAAATTTAAAAATATTATTCAATAATAGTTAAGCATAACACTACTAAAATGTCAGAATTATCATAGTCACTACATTATGCAATCTACGAATCATACCTTATCTCCTTCATTTGAGATGACATAATCACGATCAGGGGAGCCCAATAATGTTTTCAAGGAGGGTTTTTTAATGATTGCATCATCTTCTGCCTTCAGAAATTTTACCCTTTCATCGCTAAAAGGATAACCCAAGGCTCCATATTTTTCGACTATCTCCGAAGCATGGCATTGCAAAACAATGCCTTTCGAATCAATGACAAACATCGTATGATAAGTACTTGCTCGACAAAAGACATTAAAGCTTATTTGCAACCTTTTACTGGATCTTATATCTGAAAATGGAATGGAAGTCCATGGCATTCATGAAAATAATTCTTCAAAACACCTATAAGCCTCTGTTTGGGAAGAATGATCGAGTGATGTTTCTCCGTAGATACTAGTATCGGCATCATGTAGAGGGACAAAAACAACCTCAAAACCATTGCTTGATCATAAATAGTTGTATACATCTTTCACCAATGTTGTGTAATAGTTGAAACATGAACCAGACTGTTAACACAATATCACGCAAGTGTACGTGGTCACAAGTAATATAGATTAAGTTCGTTCCACAGAGATCTGGTTGAGTTTCTATTAAGTTAATGTACCTATTCAACAATGTATGGTTATAACTCACTGCTAAGACAAGTAACAAATTGGAGTTTTAATTACCTAAACTAAACTAAGATGCAATTTATCAAATTAAGAATTAATTAACTGCTGAGATTTAAAACTGAACTTCTTATATGAGAATAAACATGGGACTCTAACTTCATTAACTACTTCGCTTAGAGTTGATGCCTTTAATCACTGCATGTGATGATTTTGATAACTGATCGAATAACACGAAACAAGTACACGCTACCTGTCAGCATACGTATACCAAACTACTGATACATCCACAAAAGAGATAGAAGATGAATAGACACTAATTATGCTTAGACCCTATATGTCTATAGAATTTGAAAACATAAAGGTTGAAGAACAAGTTACTCATATTGATCACATAGGGCAATATAATTATTTTCATCTTATACTACGAATCATATTGATAACCAATTATGAACCTATGCTAGCATGACAAGTTCTAAATCTCAAGATCCACTTTCACTTCACAAGAGATTAACAATTCAATTTAGATGTTAGCTACGCATCTAAAAGCATTAAGATTGACCATACAAGGATATCAAGAATTCATCACACACAGATCTTTAAAGCATTCACACTACTAAGCTACATAGATAAATCCGTTAGAATCCCATGACAACGATTAGTTCATAATTGAACCGTTCGTCACCATGGGATTTGATGAAAACATGGTATGAAACAAAATATGAATGAAAATAAGAATATTATTAAAACAAAGAGTTGATAAAACAAATCTAGAATCCAGAATAACGCCTAAGAAAAGAACACAAAAGATGAAGTAGATCGAGATCCGTTGCTTGTCACGAGCGTTTGATCTTTCTCCCCTTTTCTCCCTTGCAATTCTATGCTATATTGATATAAATTACAATGATTCGATGTGTTTATATAGGCCCTAGAAGTCTTGCACCACAAGAAAATACCCTACAATACTATTAGAATTCAATTCGGTGCAAGAAACTGCCTAAAATACGATTACAACTAAAATTAGGGCAAAACGGTAATTTTTCAGCATCTTCCGGCCGACTAGGGCGCAGTCAGCGCACCTAGGGCGCAGCCTGCGCAGTAGCATTTTGTCCAAGGGCGCAGTCTGCGCACCTAGGGCGCAGTCTGCCCACCTGGCTTCTGGAATTTTTCTGTTTCAGCTCGTTTTGCTTCGTTTTGGCTCCAAACGCTTCCGTTCTTTTTGCACTAGCTTCTGTCTTCCATTCTCTATCTCTGGAATCACCATGGTGGTCTACAACAAGACTCCATTCTTCATTCGTAAGCTCAAATTCAATTCTACAATCGACGGACACGTTAACCCTAATCGACGTTCTTGCACCCCTGCACAATTAAACAAAATACATCAAAACTACAACAAACTTGAGTCCAAGACAATCAATTTAAGCCGATATGGAACGTTCCAAGTGGATATAAAATCCACTTATCATAGACATAAAGAGCGGCATAAAATATAGAGCAATAACCTTACCAGCCAATTGTTCAACCCCAACCTATAAAACAAAGAGTATAGAAGTAACATTTAAGGGGTTAATGTATTAAAAACACTCAAAACTGGTATATAGTACAATAAAACTGAACATACATGTATGTTAGTATTTGTAATGAGGTAATCCATGTTTTGTGAAAATAAAAGGTCTGGCAAATCAATGACATCTCCATTTCTTATGATCCGCTTCCCACAATCTAAATCAGGTACTCTTTTTGCTTCCTCTCCCATTTGAAGGTCTTGGTATATATCCTGTCAGCCAAAGTTTCTAATCAACTGCGACTGACACTTACTTTTTAATTCTGTATAACACTTTCTAGAGAGCATGGGGGATTGGCTGGTGCAGGACATTGCCTCACCAAGCATGGGTCGTCGTGTTTAAGTTGGATATTGGTTTCAACTGCTATATATATATATTTAGTTTTTAGTTTTAGTTATTGCATGTATGAATAAGTTGAAGTTTTAATTATGCACGTATTTATTTCAGTTCTACATTTTAGTTAAATCCAATCTTCTTTGCCTAACAGAGGGATTAGTGCTTGTCCAACATCTTTGTAAGTGAAATGGTTAGTTTGTGAAGTTGTTGGAAGTGGGTAGGGGCCGAGCCTTCGAGCTGTAAGATTGGACTTCGATCTTCATAAGCCTATAGACCTTTCCATGTTTCTAATATAATTGGCTTATCAAAAAAATATTGATAAGTCATTAATGTTATCTAATCATACATTACACCGATTAAAATAGTTGTGATACAATATAAAATTGAATTAAAAACTAATCCTAAATTGTATATAAAAAGGTTTGAATTTTTCTAAAAATATATATGATTTCTTTTAAATAGAATCTAAAATATTGTGTAATAAATAATATGTTTAAAATTGACGAGCTTAATAATTTGTAATATTTGAATATACATAAATGGATGACACTCTAGAGTGGACTTTTTATATAGAGTTTCATAGCGTACCATTAAAATATTACTAATAATACTTGAATATAACGACTGAGGTCATAATCAGGGGCGGACCGAGCATAGAACCAGGGGTCACCGTGGCCCCCCCCAATTCTGAAAATTCACTATTAATTTTTTTTTATTTTTTATTTTAAAAAAATTCACCATGTAATTTTATTTTTTTTCTGATTTGGCCCCCACAATTTTTTTGACACCGGCGGCCTGCGTCCGCCCCTGGTCATAATGTTGGATATGTAGTCAGAAGCATCATTGGCTCATGGCTTTCACAGCTTGTGAAAGAAGGATAATCAAGGTTGACAAAATCAAAATCTCAATCGTTATCTAAAAAGATTAATAGAATATTTTCAAAAAAATTATGTCTTAAACTTTTACACAATATATATAGAGTTCAAATTTTTTATTTTTTGTTTGAATGACATATCTATCTCTTATAACTTAATTTTATTATCACATTTGCATATCAGCAACACGTACTTTCTTCCATGTGTGCAAGTTTCTGTTGTTAACTTATATGTTAGGCGTGACTTTTTTCAACTGCCTATATATTTTTTATTTTAATTAACACAGATCAAAATAAAAACCAACGATTTCACCAAAATTACAAGCAAGATATTGATACTTGAAACCCCCATAACTACATTGAAACTCTTACAATTCACAATCATATAATTCATAAGTTGCTTGATCAAAAAAGTTATATACATAACGGCAAAAGTGATATAATCAAAAAGATTAGTTGAGATTTCTTATGGACATCCGGTAATGTGAATTTGAAACTACGATAATCATTTCATGTTCAGTTCTTCAAGGATGCTCCTTGCTTCAGTGACTGGGTTGGATTGATTGAAGTCCACACCCCATATGTTTCTCATCGGAAGATTTGGCATGTTCAGTGACGTCAATTGGTTTTCTAACCTCTCAGCATTGTTTGAATCCATGGCACGACCAACAACAGTCTATAAACACAAAGAAGCAAGAACTTCATAAGCACGTTAGGAAGATAGAAAAGGGATATGCATTTCAGATGAGAATCACACTTGTTATGGGCAGAAGGCTTTTACAGTAATAAATAAATTAATTCTTATGCAGAAAACTTACCCAAAGGGTGCTTCTGAAGCAAGCATTTAGGATACTCAACTTAAGGAACTCCTCATCTAGCCTGCTAATAAATTTATTCGAACCAAAAGATACTATAATGTCCTGAAAACAAGAATCAGAAGTTGATCCATGGTTTCTCATGACAACTCTCCCATACTGCTGCAGAATTTTATCCAATTTAACACTGTTGGAATTTCTGGATTTTGTAAGCAAGGTCTTCTTTGATCCCCTTGAACTTTCTCTTGTAGTATCGTATTCTTTATCCAGTCGTAACAAAGTCAGCGCCTTCTCATTATTAGTCCAGCAACAACACAAGGATGATCCATCGTCTACATGGGAAAAAAAGGTATTTCTTGAAGACTGTAAAATCATAGTAAGAACCAAAGATGATAAACTTAAAACTTTCAGCATTCAGTACACGCACACAAAAGTGCAAACATATTCTCTCCATTCAAAAGTAAATTAGGTGTTACTTTTTCTGTTTGTTCTCTTAAATAGAGACAAGTGTCTGATTTCATATGGCATAGTAGAAGTTGAGAACTTGTCATACTTAATTAGAGTGTTGAAGTACTATTGTCTCCCCGATTCATAAATCTAAAATTGCTGTTTCAAGTGCGTAAAACAAGAGAGGATACACTATGGCTTTAAACCCAATCTATAACATCATCGTTGCAAACCAAAATCTATCATGTAAAAACCAGCATGACAACCAGAAGTATTCACAAATTAATGTACATTGCAATAAGCTCATCTTAATAAACATTGCTCAAGAGTTTGCTGATGTTACATTGATTAGATTCATCGATCTCGAGCAAGTGAAATTTTTTTTGATACAATTTCCATTTCTCGGGTGTCCGGCTTTTAAAGCATAGATGACAAAAATATTCATAAAGAAGAAATATCATTGAGAGAAAAAGACACACTGATGGGTAAACCGGAACTCCATTCTCACTGGAGTCCAGCCCCTAATCTTTTCACAAATTGGTCAGAGATAATACCTCAAAAAATCCTAAAGCATGACCTTAAGAAGTTGAAAACAAATAAAAAAAACCAGCAGCTTGAAGATAAATAGGTTCCTCAAAACAATCTATCATAAGTTCATGCCAAATTCTTCATACAACTGTAAGTAAATAGCAGACACACATCCATTTAGCTGAATACAGAAAGTCATGATTGTAACCTCGTTAAAAACTTTTAAATAACAACCTAGCATCCAGATATTATTTCAGATAAAACGTAATTGGCATAAAGAAAGATGGCCAAAACCTCTTTTTCTCCTCAATAAGTTGTAGTAAAAACCATAAAAAAAAATTAAAAAAAAAAAACCTTCAGTTCCTTGTTAATCACCTAGAACACATTCCTGTAAAATATCAAACACAATGCAAGCCAAAATAATTGTGGGGTGGGTGGGTGGGTGGGTGGGTGGGTAAGGGGGGGGGGGATCAGAAGCAATACCATACCAAGAATAAAACCCGCAAGAGGAATGTTAACCGCACTTGAGCGGATGTGAGTTATTGGATGAGAGTGCACAGCTTTTCTATTTTTCTCCAGCATCAAGATATATACAGCAATAATCTGCCACATTTTGATAACCATAAAAACCAAGAAATGAAAGAATAATAAAGCATTATCTGAATTATATGTCATTTAGATATAGTAGGAAGTCTGATAAGAAAGAGATGGTTAATCAGCTTGTGGATCATTAAGTTGACAAATTAAACGCACATCACCTTGCAATGCAACTGCAGTAGCATATGGTCTGAGCATTTGTCCAATTCAGATATCAAAGACACTGGTCCTACTTCTTTTAAGGGAATATTGGGAAATTTTAAAGTAGCTGAAAAAAGATTACAACTGCCTTTATACTGATTATTGACGACCAATGCAGAACTGATAACGATGACAGATGAAGGTATTAGCAGAAGTTCATTTTGCCGTCTGAAAAATAGATTATCCAATAGTTTTATCAGACATATATTAACGGTTTGTATAATATATAGAGCAAGTGCAGGACATCCTAATGCTGTAAAAAAACATAAATTATAGGCATAGGTGCACGTAGGGACAGAGTCCAGACTCAGCACTTATATGCCCGAATGATGAGTTATTCACACTGAATTTTCGATCATGGTATACCCTCTCTTCCTTAATCCTTTATAACACAAAGGATCCTCTATATTCTGTGGTCAAACCCCTGATCTATCGAATGGACTATAATACAAAAAGTTCTATACCAGTTTCCTGTTAAGTATTTACATATACAAAATACCAGGGGTTATGAATTAGAACTTGTCATAAATAAATCTTTATATCTGTGATATATAGGACCAAAAGAATGGGGAAGACTGGATAGGGACCGTGTTGAATCAGCAGGGGCATATATAAAGAGTTTCTGTATCAATAATCCAGTTCAAAAAGGAAATAGAAATTTGAATTAAGAACTAAACTTACCCTGTTATGAGTATTCTGTGGAAAGTAGCATTTACACCTGCTCCAAATCCAACAGGAAGAGCATGTTTACTCAAGTTACCAAAGACTTTCACCTAATTTATATTATAAATAACATAAGATTGCATAGTTACCTAAACAAAATGTATAAGACCAGAAGTAGATAACTATTACCATGTGGTTCTCAACTAGAACATGCATGCAGGCACTCAGTGTTTTACCCTTAATGAAATTTGGGATGTAATCACCAATGGAACTATTATGACCAATATTTACAGCAAGAGAGGAGTGATCGGTGCTGTGAAAAGCAACCACATGTCCACGCAAAGATATTAGTTTTCCCTTGGGCAAAAAAACATCTAAATCTGGAGTCTGAAGAGATTGTAATGATGGAGTCATGGATTCGGAGATGTTAGTTAATTCTTCAAATGAGACAATTGCCTTTACAAAACCTTGACCCAAAAAATTTATACTGCCTTCTAAGAAACCTAAAGATTCAGGAGACAAAAATATTTTTATGTCTGAACATGCATCCATGAAATTTAAAATTGGATGGTCAACTCTATGAGAATCTTCAGGCAGAGTCATTTTATTGATGAAAATTTTTTCATGAATTAGAGGTGCTTGATCAATTCTCGGGAGTGCCTCCTGCGATAAGAATGAAATGCTCAACAGACTTGCTCTAGAAGTGATGACTATTTTACTACTACTTGCATCGTTGGAGCACTTAATTGTGCAATAACGATCTTCCTTGTGATGCTTTATAATGTAATAACCACCAATCTTCAGTGACTGCAAAAGTGGAAGACAATTTGCAAGTTCTATAAGAACCCAAGTTAAAATGATAGAAATTTGTTAATCCTTACAGGAATGAGGTAAGAGAGTATGGAAGCATGCTCACCTGAAATTTGCAATAGCTACCCTGATCAAACTCCAGTAAAACCTTTCGGACACCTGAGTTGGAGGAAGAAGTAATTTTTGCGTCATCTTTTCTGCAGTTGAACAGGGTTTCTTTAAAAGAAACAGTGATGCAAGCGATTTCAAGTGGATGACTTGAACCGAAACATTTCTTCTCCTTGTAAATTTTACTGCAAGGATTTAAGCAATAAGTTGAACTGCCAGCTGAATCATTTCCAGCATCACTGGAGCCAAAACTAGATGCTTCAATAGTTTTACATCTTTTAGTCCTCTCCTCATAACTTTTAGCATAATGTTCCTTCGAGTCACAGGAAAGAGTTCCGGATGTAGAAATTATATGATCTCCATTTTTCTCAGGGATAAGTAGATCCCAAGGCAAAATAATGGCCTCAGCAAATATTCTCAACCTCTCTGTAACAATTTGATCGCCTTGAAACTGAATTCAATGAAATGTAAAAATTATCAAGTGAAAATTATCAAACTGAATTTATTGAAACTGAATCAGTAAATTGATTAGCTTACACAAGAACATACCTTTTGTAACACAGGAAATTTGTGCGTAACATTAAGCAGATGGAATCTTCCGCTAAGATCTTCGAAATTCTCCTCATAACTAAAACCAGGGTAAACTGGACAGCTTCTATAAAGTTCATCTTTTAACCGACAATACAAATAAATGGCCACATTTCTCCCTTTTACAGATATAGCATTACCAAATATACTTTTACACGAAAATAATCCACTTGGGACTGATTCCAAATGATCTTCTCGGTCACAAACACCTTCCATTACAACCGTGAAGTCATAGACCTAATAAGATGAACAAATTAATATTAAGCAGCATAAGCAACAATATGTAAAAAGATATATGTTGCACCTTCAAACATAGTGCACAGCTGCAAGCTAAAATACTACAGCACATATACTTTGAAAAAAGTTACATTTACCTGATATATAGTTCCAATGCTCCAACTTGATGGAAGGTTGGGTATAACAGTTTCGATGCTGCCAGTTGCATCAGTCAGCTGCAAACTTCCAGAGGATAGAGAATTCTAGATAAAAATTACAAAGAAGAAGATAAGAAGATAACATATCCGCTTTAAAATTTCACCAATAAATCCAGATTCAGGACTACCTACAAGCACATTCACCGCAATCATAACCCATTTAATTATCAGTTTTGGACTTAAAATATATGTGCTTGACAACTTAGCTGGCAAAAAGCATTTTATTGGCATCATACCGCATAATGCCTATATTACCACACATCAAAATATAGGCATATTGGAAGTTGGAACTAGGTCCTAAAGTTTCATGGTAAAAAAAGGTACTGACTGGGGTCTCTGGAGAATGGGTTATAATTTTTTCATAATGATGATGAGGTAAATAGTAGTGATTAGGGAACAAGCTATAGTCACACCTAGGTCATAGAAAAGAGAACACAAGAAATCTCTTTGTGTAGACAGTCACAACTCAAAGGAGTAATCAAAGTTCCCCTGCTTCACGTGTGTGCAAGTCTAACCCAATTACTAAAATATAATGAAGAGCATGCATTGTTAGATTCAACAAAGCAAAATTTGAAATAACATTTACTCCTACAACTATTTGAACCACATAAACAGTTTGGTTAAAATTCAAGTAATTATTGTTTTACTACTGAAGCAATGTAAAACTAATCCTTTATGGTCCTCATTAATATTTGAGTTGCTGCATAGAGAAAACTTTGGTTTCTGAATTACACTAAACAGCACAGACAAACAACCAAGTGCCGTATATCCTATACATAGAAACTGACCTCATCTATAAAAAGTCTAAATTCTAAACATTAACCAGTGACCTAATGCCCTTTTTTTTTTTTGCTAAGTACCTAATGCCCATTTATTTACATGCTTTTATGCAAATTTACCTGCGAATGGAAATTAGCGAGTACTTCAAAAATTCATAGAAATGTTAAGTAGCAGAACAAATACAAGTAAATCACTTACCTTTAAGCTTCCCAACAAAACCACATCGATATCTTTACTTTGCAGCATCCTTTTAATAGGCTGACTAAAAGATTTCTGCCCACAAATTAGGGGGCTGTTTCGGTAATTGTTACTCATTATATTAGAATCAGTCTTCCCAGCGCTCATCTTTATCCATGTGGCCTCACAATGACTAATTAAACTAGATATAGGCACCACCTGAGGATATGAAACAGTTAAAGTAAGTACGTGCAGCTCATTAGACATGCTTCAATGCCTACAAAGTGTTGTACACTTTTACTTCTCCATAACTTGGGAATAGATATTAAGTTCGATAAGACGAAAAATGAATATAAGGTGTTATGATTCTCAACCGCTGTACAGATCACAAAACAAATAAACCACCAAACATGCATCATATACATACCAATTTCAAGTGGTTACAATCAGGTTCGGATCCACAACCACATGAGTCATGCTTGCAGTATTCTGTGAATATGCCATGCTGCAATTATCGCTACCATTAAAACGAAATTAAACAAAAGCATGATTTCACTTTACAAAGTAAAGTGATCTTTTACCCGTGAATGGATGACTGATGAAGGTAAACAGGAAGTACAATATTTTTGAGCCACTCCTTGCTTCTAGAAAAAACATGCAACTACAAAGATTAGCTTCACAACATAAACAGCACTAAAAAGTGTAGTAACAACTTTGATGTCAAAAACCCGGAGAACTAAAAAGTGCACTAAAAGGTGATAATTATATTATGATATGTTTTCAAAACAAAGAAAGATTAAGAAATGATATACATTGTGACAAACAACAAACATATTTAGGCACAAAGAAGGAGTACATGTTTTGATCCTAAAATATCCTTCTCGGATAAAAACCCGGAGAACTTTTTCTTGAAACACGAGATGGTAAGTAATGCCCTGAAACAGAAGCATAATCTAAGAGATTGCATCAGGATTAGCAGAAAATGTGGGAAATACTGCATTATGGAAATTATTTTATTACCACAATCTCGCAGAAAATGACAGGGAGTCAATGAACTTCCTCAAAAGGCTTTCAGAGTGTTGTTGTATATTGCACCTGTGACACACATACATGAATAATACGTATCCAGGTAGCAGGATTACAAAACAATAACTAAGCCCAGTTACTAACCCAGTTTTCATGGGAGAAAATGAGTTCACATAAATGCTAGTTTTAACACAGGCACCAAGTACAAGTACTTTTGTCCAAGAAAAACTGGGATGCACAAAATGTACATTCCTCACAGATACCTACAAAGAAGCCAATTATCTAATAAGAGAGATCAAGAAATCTTAAAGAGCTTTGTAAAATCCCAGCTGTCCAAAGATTTTATCAGACCTACAATTATATTTACCAGGATTACCCATTAAAACTAAATAAACAGAAAGGCATGTTACTTACGATAGCACCAACTCTAAGACTATGTGTAAATTTAAGCAGCTGATCTGTTAATAGTAACATCACTTTTTCATCAAACTCAACGACCATTCCCTGCATGTAAATTTCTGTGACAATGCCCGTGTACTCACCACATTCACCTTTACCAAGAATATTGGTCTTCCGAAATAAAACACACTGATCCTGCAATCTAGGAAGATGCAGCATAGATTTCTCCGAGGTCACATACATTAACTGCGACTCTTCTTTCCCAATAAAAATCAACTTCTTCTTTAAACCCGTCAACGAAACATACTTTCCCACCAATCTCGAAACCACAGGGTGCCAGCACGACGCAAAATCATAAAAATACACAATAAAAGATTTCCTAAAACTATCAATACTATGTCCTTCATTAACACTACACAATGCTCTATCCGGATCGCTAGAACTACACAATTTACATTCACAAACCAAAATTTTCGTTAAAAATCCACATACTAAACTTGCTCCCTTACCATCCTTTCCCCCAACACTACAAGGAACAACCGTAACAGGACTAACCGACTCAATAACTCCGTGAACATAATATCTAGCATTACATTTCACTTCCACATTACCCGAAAACTCCAAACATAACGAAAAAGACTCAATTTTTAAAGAACCCTGCACCACAAAACCCAAATTTTCCACAAAACCCCACTTAATAATTTCCAAGAACCCCTCACCACACTTAAAAGGAATGTAATTCCAAGCAAGAACACGAATCTTTTTCCCGATTACTCTCGGATGAAAATCAAGAATGTCACAACAAATCGAAAACTCATCATCAGAAAACAAAAAGCAACTAACTTTACAACACCCAGAACCTGAATTTGAATTCAAAGTTAAAAGATTCGTGTGAATTGGAAGATTTAGGGTTCCTATTAGAATTGTGGGCTCATTTAGGGGTTTTAGGGTTTTGGAGTTTATGGAATTTAAAAATTCAATCTTGGTCTCATCTGATTGGTTTGGTGGCGGTTTCGGTTTCGATTTCGAAGAGGAAAGGGAAGAAGCAGCTGTGAGTGGGAGGGATTGATGAATGAGTTGAGAGAGTGTGAGGATTGTAACAGATTGTTGTTCCATTACATCAAGAACTGAATGGTTCACATCAAGAATTAGTACTAGTAGTTGCAGTAGAATAAATATGTGAGAAATATATAACTATATATAGATATAGATAGACACAAATTTAAGCAGTTGTGTGTAGTGATGATAATGGATTTAGGAGAAGACCCAAGAAAATGGAGGAGGGTTGCGCGGGAAGGAAAGTAAACGAGAAGTACACATTTTTTTTTTATAATTTTAAAATTTATCAATAAAATTGAATTAGATTTTATTTTTTGATGACATTTTTTCTAATTTAATTTAATTTTATAATATTTGGCCAACATTTAGAAAATTAAATAAAAGAAAAGAGACATACTGTCAAAGAAAACAAAGCAGTAAACTTAAAAAGTTGTAGCTTTCAGCAAAAGAAATAGTAATACATCAACAGCTTGTATATGCTTCAAATATTCACATGTAATCTAAACCTAAAATCAAAAACATTTATACAAGATTCAAATCTAATGGTAGCTACACAATCTTAGACCCATTTTGATTCTTAATATGTAAATGGTTACTGAACAATGTTGAGAATGTGCTTGGCAGAACTTGAGCTCCTTGCAAGTCTTAAGCTGCACGATAAGAATTTGCACTCGCAACACTGAAATACAGAAAGGTTGTAGTAAATCAGAGAGTAGACAACCATGTAAAGTCTTTGTTCTGGAATGACTTGCAGAATTAGTGGCCAAGGTAAGAAGAAATCCTTACTCCGGACTAAGATCTTTGTTCCGTTGTCTGTTTCTATTAACAGCAGACACCGATTTTTCCTAAAAGAAGATTAAGTTCAGATATTGAGTAATATGCTGATATTATATCACAAAATTTGGTGATACGTACTGGAATTTGCACACAGTAGTTCAAATTTGCTCGATTTCTGAAAAAGAATACAGAGCATACATACTACACTTAACTAATGTTTGTAATATTAACTGTTTCAGCAGAATTATTAGAACTGAGACAAAATAGTATTTTACAAGTAGTGAACATAGAGTAGACTGAAACCACTTGAGGGTGTCTGAAACTTACATGCAATTTACGGCCAGAATATCTGTTCTGATCCTCTAAGTTGCTTAAAAAGGGATGGTCAAGTAACATAGCAGCTGTCGGTCTGTCTGCTGGATTTCTCTGGAAGCACCTACCAAGGAAATCTTTTCCTTCGGCAGATAACGTTTCTGGTATGGCCGGGGATCTGTTCAAGACGTTAAACATAGCTTGTACCTAACATATGGGCACAATAAATCAAAAACATTCAAGTAGAAAAATTAACAAAAAACATGAGCAAGATAGCACCATTTCTTCTGCACATTTTTGTTAAAAGAGTAATATTTGAAATAACAAAGACAGTTATATTACTCGTCCCATTACCTATAGCAGTAAATACCATGAACCAAAAACCTAACTGTTGATTTACAACCATACAGATTAATTAATATATGCAGTTGTTTAGATGTTTACCCCGCTATATTCACTCCATGGTGGTTTTCCTGTCAGCATCTCAATGACGGTACAACCTACACTCCATATGTCAACAGCAAAAGCAAACTCTAGTTTGGAATCTTTTCGCATCATAGACAGCAGAACCTGAGCAAGAAGATGAAGATTATGCTTAACAGTAAGCAAAGCCAACTTATTAATCCAAGTACCAATTGAGATACCTCTGGAGCCATCCAATGTGGACTTCCCTTCAAAGAAAGATCAACCGCATAATTTGTAAGCTGAATAGAAAAAAGTCTGCAACATAAGACAAATGAAGAGTAGAAGATACAACCAAGAAATGCATACCAGTATTAAAATGAAAAATCAAACATACAGGAAATGCAAATTCATGACATCTCAACGGCATAATTTCAGTGCTACTTACATATAGAGCAGGTATTCATGTTATAGCATTTATATTATCAAGATATCAATTATTTTTTTTGAAAAGATAGATCTCTTCATGTTATATTTATCTGACATTTGTTCTTTCCGCATCTAATCCTTTTCCTTTAAATTACAAAGTTGAACATTAATGCAAAAGTTAATTTAAAACATAGCAAAAGGTATGATGATACCAGAGGCTAAAGACTGCAAGATCTTACATGTTTTGCCAACCCAAAGTCAGCAAGCTTGACAACACCGGATGCATTGACAAGCAAATTTGCCCCTTTAATGTCCCTGAAAGAAAATCAGTATTGAGTCGAACAAACTCTTATCAATTACTATCGTGCACCAATTCAGAAGATCAGCATATCTAATAAATATTCTTCCTAGCCACGGAGAAACTAACTTGAAAGACATGAGCAAACTTCGTTTGGAGCCCTATTGTAGCTTCTACATGAAACAATTAAACAATAAACCTACCTACATGCTTGTAAAAATAGTACCACAAATAAAGTTCAGTCGATGCTGATTAAGTCAGGCTTTCACCTGTGAATTGTATTTGTGCTATGCAAGTATGCTAGGCCCGAGAGAATATGACGGGTAAAACTGCGAACCACAGATTCAGTAATTGATCGATAATGCTCACGGACATAGTTATTAATTGATCCTGGATGGACATACTCTAGATATATGCAAAAGCGATCCTCAATCTGCAATAGATATTCAACTTTTTTTCGATAAATATTGTCAAACTCACAAGGAGCAGAGTAAGACTAAAAACAGAACAAAATGCTTACTATATCACTGCCAAGATATTGCACAATATTTGGATGATCCAGTTGCTGAAGAACTTTAATTTCCTGGTATAACAGAAATAAGCCAGCAGAAGAAGCTGCTGTAAGAAGCAGTCGGTATAGTTCAGTTACAGTAAATCAAGAAAAAATCAAACCTAAAATGTAGCATCTTGTTTTCAACCCAATAGAAAAATGGGATCATGCATATCGGAATGACATTTTTTATAATTTCATGTCCTAACATTAACTAAAATTTCCTCGATCCCAAAACTAGATTACTATAATTCTAAAAGGTAATTTAATGATGCAGCAGTATGAAAGGGATATACTGTATAACCTGCTCCAATTGCTTAATACATTCAGCGGATTTAGAGTCAGAAGGAATAACATCAACTTCTTTCATTGCGCACATCGCTCCATCATCACTATTAATTGAAAACAACAAAAACAGTGACACATATCATAACTACTTTACCATATATGATGACATGCATGAACTACACCAACACAGTTGCAAGAAATCTACAGGTCATATCTTACCGGCTAATTGCAATATAAACACTTCCATACGTACCACGTCCAATGAGTTTTTCTTTTTGCCATTGACCTTTTGTTGATGATTCATTCGTTATGTGAGACATATTAAATAAATGTAAAGGTGATGGTGCTCCTGGTGGACGGGGTAATGGGTGGACACTGGAATTGTAACCTTCGGGCCATGCTGCAGGACCTCCAGGAAGAGACTTACAAGGTGAATGACGTGCAACACCAGAACGCTTCTTAATATTTTGGTGGGGACTTGGTAGAATTGGACAATGAAGTGGAGAATGATCAGGGCTGGGTAAAAATCTTTCTGGCAACACATAGGATGTAGAAACTACATTCCTATCCATAGAAATCTTAAATTCACGAGGAACAGAATATGAAGAATGGAGAACATCCACCGAGCCAAATCTTTGTGGGCTAACAGCAGGACTTGAGAAGCCACTAGTCGGAGCACTCCTTGCAGGAGCGTCCAGCCTAAAGCTGTGAGCGTTACCAGCATTTTCTGGATGGAATCCTCTTCGATGATAAGTGGGAACTCTAGATGATTTGCTAGCAACATAATCGGTGCTCTTCCTGATGGTTCAATGGGAAAAAATTGAAATTAAGATGTCAGAAACATATCAACTTAAAACTTACATATTTACCAATTTGCATTTTCTTTTCCAACAAAAAAAAAAAAATCAGAGAGTAAATGACATGTAATCCTACTTAGCAAGGTACACAACTTTTCTCTTAAAAATATAATTAGAAACTGGGGAAATCAAGCAATCCTATCAACTGTAGTGATAAAGCACACATTTTATGTCATGCAATCTAAATACTGACCCAGATGGAGGCATATAATTAACAAGCAGCAATCGGATAGACCATCGATCACAGGGCAAAATTATTAAGTTTTTATGCTAATCATTTAAACTAACAAGCACTCGAGAGCATAAACCATGTTTTTATAAAAACAACTTTCTCCAGTAACATTTATAATAATTTTATAATTATATAGATGCACATAATCATTCTTGGTATGATAAATCAGAGTCCTATTCTCCTTACCCCCTGGTGACAGAGCTCGATGAACTTCTCTCCCCTACTCCACCCCTTTCATTAATCTGCACCCATAAATCATCATTTTTTTTGAAAAGTGAAGACAGTTCAGGAAGTGGCAATGGTTGAGGCACTGCAGGCACAGACCAACGCCTGAATTTAGTAGGTGATAGTGATCCCCTGTTAGGGGAAACCGGCAATGACTTGGACATGACCTCAACAGGCTGCAACCCTAGGTCAAATTCAGTTGCATGGCGGTACTTACGTTGTCTAGTAAGCTGCCTTCTCGACCCCAGTGATCTTCCACTACTCAGCGGAGAATCAGGAGGAGACGAAGGGCGAGAATAAAACACATTTTTCAAATTAGGCATATGGTATCAAGACCTATCTCAGTGTATTATTGAAGGATCTCAATCAACACATTAATGTGTTTAACTTGAGAACTCAAAATATCAATAAGTCTAAAGTTAGTGTCAGGTCATTGTAAGTCATCACATCACCATATACAACTTGCATGAAAATACCAGTCAAATGTTTGAATTGTCCTAACTCGTGTCATCAACAAAAGGTGAATATTGTAGTATTTCTTTATATACATATAACTAATAAGATGTCGGTTGAATTATGAGATTTCAACTCAATAAACGACTAGCAGAAATGAAAATGAGATATTATTCCAAAAATGTACTATAAACTCATTCATGTTTTCGTTAACCTTGTTTTAATTTCATGATCCAAATTGTCCCCTTGAAAACATGGTCTATGTACGGACAAGAACAATTTTAATTTTGATACGGAGAGTTTACAAGTGTGAGCTTAAACCCTTTACGTCACTGCTTAGCCCAAATTAGAAGAGTACATATTTGTAAAGTGGTCGGGTTCACAAACTGGAAAAGCCCAAATTAGGATTAAATTAACTGGCCCAGCAAGCTGAATCAACCCGGATGTGATTTGACCCAAGTGAATTTAGACTTTATAAATTTACAGAATAATTACAGCTGTGTATATGTGTAGGTAGAGAACACAATTGTGGCTATGATACGTACATGGTTCATTTAAATATATAAGTGGCTGTAAACAAAAGAAGAGTTGCTATAAATAAATTATTATTTTTTCTTGACTTTTTTAGTTGTATTGTAAATTGGTCATGGTAAAGGTGATGTTTCGTTACTTGATTTGCCAAAACTTATAGAATTCCAGGAAAGAAAACATTTATTAAATGAATTTAAATTCTCATTCGCAACGTAAAGATGTGCACGTTTTTTTGGCGGAGAAAATTAGAATCAAATGTTTACTAAATGAAGATATAACAGAAGTGTGTCCCATCAGAATTATCATACCATAAAGTTTCGCTCTGCAAATTTGTTCAATCATAGCTTGTCCCATCTTTATAAAAAGTTCAAGATTTTCATAATATGAAGTCTTTGCGATTGCTTCTAGAAAGTGGGCTATAGCTTACACAAGTACGAATGTTAATAGCTAGCAAGCACAAAATTAGTAGAGCATCTGATAAATATGTGAGAATCAACTGAGTATGTTTTTTGATGAATTATCAAGTCGAATTGATAACTAAGGTACTGATGTGGAAGATAAACAAAGATTACTACCGATAACTTCATATTTTTAACATGTGCTTTCTCATCGTTTCCATACTGATAATTTCAGATTCCGAACAGGTGCCTTCTCGTCATTTCCATACTTGCAAGAGTTAAAGTTGATGATTGAGTCTTTGCAAAATATCACCGAAGAGGGATTTGAGTCCCGCTACGTCTTCGATGGAAAATAAATATTCATGGACTAAAGTATCCAAGTATGGAGGATGTGGGTAAAGAAGTATGTGTAGAAAATGTAAAGTTATAATCACTAAATCTTCTTCTCTTTGTTTCCACTATAAGTCAAGGGTTAGGATTTGGGATTAGTACCTGAACGTTGAATTTGAGTTATGCAGGACATCCGTAAACATAGCAACCGATAGCCCCGATCTATCTAGGAAATAATTGTGTTGATGTGTGCAAAAATCATGTCAGCGCTTGAATTAATAAGAAGTTGATTATGCTAATCATAGAATTCCATGTGGAACCATAATCATGTTCTGTACATGTTACATTTAGTGGTGCAGTATAATATTATTTCACGCGTCTTAAATCTTAAATCTGGGTTGCAGATGCTCTATATTGGATCTAAGCTAGCTGAACTAGCCTCAGACAAGATTGGCATCTACTTGGACTAATCCCAACTGGGACCAGCTTTAGTTATAACCTATCAACTACCAATGTAATTAGCTAAAAATGAAAGATTACTATCAACGTAGACATGTCAAACAAATCACATATTTTATCTTAAAACAATGCAAGGTGCATTTTCAAAATTTTATCGGTTGTGCTTTTTGCATGAAGGATCCATTTATTTTATAATTTTGTAGCTCATCAATTTGTTACACAAATTTTGAAAAATTCTTTTAAAGAAGATTTGGAATATTTTTATATGCATTTTTTTTTAGTGAATTACAAAATATCGACTTTAACATTTTGATGGTTGAAATTTTAAATTTAGAATATGGAAATTAAAAATTACTTTCATTCTTCCAAAAACTAGTTAAGGATCATTTTTTTAAAAAACTAATTATTTTTTTCTCAAAAAATACTTGACATTAGTTTTATTTTTCAAAATTATGGCTAAGAACCATTTTTTTTTAAAAAAAATAATAATTGTTTATTCTCATAAAAATGGTTCTTAACCATCTTTTCAAAATATGAAAATAATTTATGCTCATTATATTTTCACATTACAAATTTAAAACTTTTATCATCAAAATAATAAATTAAATTTAGTTCGAGCACAGTTTTATACGTGTCGTTATCTTTACATTAATGTCGAACATTTGATGAGTATTTTCTTATGAACTTATTTTGAACATTTGATTAGTATTTTCTTATGAACTTATTTTCGGGTAAAAATTTCATATCTTGATAAATTTTTTTATATAAATACTAGCTTATAACTCGTGCAATGCATGGGTTTTTTGTATTATGTTATAAATTTTATTTAATATTACAATTATGTTTTTATATAATCATTTTTTAAATAATTTTTTTAATTTTAATTTGATATAATTTAATATACTCATTTTTACGGATTATATTATTGTTTCATTATTATAAACAATGATAGGCCATAACCAATCCCAACTGGACTCGGCCCAAGGTACCATGAGTCCGGCCCACATGTGGCCCGGACTGGGCCCGAGCCAGTCTAGTGGGCAACCCAGCCCCAGGGAGCGTAAGAGCACGGGAGACACGAGTCATGACTAGGGTCCTACATGACAGCGACAGATAAGGGAATCCTAGTATTGGCACAATCATGTCCCCATCAGACCACGTGCTGACACGCCCAGGGCACACGCCGCCACAGATATTACCTGGACAAGTGGGAATTATCAGCGAAGGACAAGTGTCCCACCTACCTAGGATCCGACGCTCATGATTGCAGGTACCAACCCCTAAACCCTAATCCCGGGCCTATAAATAGACAAGGAGAAAAAAGTGAGGGGGTTACATGCTCTTTACATACACACTCATATATGTTGGGAGTTGTCCCACATCTGGGAGGGGCAGATAGCTAGTTTATAAGCAGCCAGTTAACTCCATTAGTATGAGGCCTTTTGGGATGTGCCCAAAAACAAATCCGTGCGGGCTCGGCCCAAAGCGGACAATATCATACTAATGTGGAGTTAAGGTCTGCTTAGCGAGCCCAACAAGTGGTATCAAAGCTATGGTTATAACGATCCAGAACAATCTCAGATGGGCTTCCAGAATGGATCCAAGGAAAAGGCAGATGAGCTATCCCAGGTTAGGCTTAAGGGGGAGCAGGTGGACTTTCCAGTATGGGCCTAGGGGGAGCCAGATAGCCAGGTGAATTTCCAGTATGGGTCAAGGGGGAGCCAGATCATACAGAAAAGAGGCAGATTCGACAGGTGTCGAGCCCGATGTGTGAAGGGGGAGATTGTTGGGAGTTGTCTCACATCTGGGAGGGGCAGATAGCTAGTTTATTAGCAGCCAGTTAACTCCATTAGTATGAGGCCTTTTGGGATGTGCCCAAAAACAAATCCGTGCGGGCTCGGCCCAAAGCGGACAATATCATACTAATGTGGAGTTAAGGTCTGCTTAGCGAGCCCAACAATATACACACACCCTCCATAATTAGATACTCTAGTCCTTATCTTTACTCTCCAAAGCCGTCACTTATTCTCATGCCGGAGGCGCCGCGGGGCTCAAACCCCCCTCCGGTGTTGTTTTGCAGACGCCCAACCACCAGCTTCACCTCTCACCGGGCGTGGGAACGGCGGAGGAGGCACTAGATCGGGTCCTGGAGTTATCATTGGCGCTAGAAGGAGGGGGTGGCTCTGTCCTTTGGTCTCGGTGCCACTGGACTCGACTCCATCAACAAGCTCTTGAAAAAGAGTCCTAGTCAAAACCAGTAAGATCTAAAACAACCTTAAAACCTTTACCAAAGATGTCACCTTTGCACATTTCTTTGCTGTGTGTATGCGTGTTCAGCATTATTTAGCCTTGCTAGCTCAGATATTGGTAAAGTTGCGATCTTTGGCCTCTAGATATAGCTGACGTACAGATCCGTGCTCTTAGTCACCTGCTTGTCTGTCTATACCTGTTTACCTGTGTTTATATTTGAACATTTAGCGCATACACACACTGCTCTACTCGAAACTTAGCCCCGTTCTGTTACAATCAATATTTTGTGAAATATTTTGTGAACTTGAAATCATGCCGAGAGGGAGCAAATCTACTCAAAGAAACAATAACCGAGACCAAGATCCTAATCCCGTCCCGGACCTGCCCTTGGTTCCGGCAGAAACAGCTCCAGCTTTGGGAAGGGTAGGGATTGGTCCTGGAGATGCCCGAATTGACATCGAGCTCAACCAATACAAATATACAGATGTACCTCTGGCCGCGGCACACATGCAAGATCTTACTCGGGACGAATTGGCGGATGCAATCCGAGCATATCGTGCAAGCCGGATAGCACCTCCTCCCGAACCAGAACAAGCTGAAAATTCGCAAGGCTCTGAACACTCTCACCGATCCAGAAGATCAGTCTTCGACCGAATCGGCAACCAAGGAAAACAAACCGCCAACAAAGCCCAAAGCAAAAATCATGAAGCGGAAAAACTCAAAAAACTGGCTGAACTCAAAGAAAAGATCAGGCAAGAGGAGGAAGCAAAGCTCGAACTCAAAATCCAGAAAAGGATCCAGGAGGAAGAGGACCGAGTATTGAGGCGGTCCGGATCTAAGAGGGCTATGAGAGAAATCAGTCCTGAACTAATCTCAGATGAAGAAGAGCCTGGAGACAATCTCATGCAAATGATTCACGAGTTACAGAAAAAAGTAGGCCAAGACTCTGGACTTGAAATCGAGGGCACTTTGACGCCCTTCAGTCGTTCCTTGGAAGCTATTCCTAGGCAGAAGAGCTTGAAACACTACAATTTTGATTCATTCGACGGACTGGGAGACCCGGAAGAACACATCAATTACTTCGAGCAGATTGCCCTGATCTACTACTATAATGACATCACCAAATGCAGATTCTTTGCATCAACCCTGAAGGGAGGAGCACAGAGATGGTTCAGCCGCATCCCCTCTCGAAGCATTCACTCCTGGAAGCAGTTTCGAGAATCTTTCCTGAAAAGATTCAGAGCAAACCGGACACACGAGTTACACATGTGTCATTTGGAAACCATTCGACAGTATGATAATGAATCCCTTTCGGATTTCATGAAACGCTTTCAGGAGGCAATCAACAAAATCTCACGATTGGATGAGCGCGAAGCTCTCAGTATTTTTCGGAGAAACCTAGACCCCGACCAAAATGAAAGATATGTTTATGAGCTAATCAACAAAGAGCCCGAGAGTTTGGCTGCAGCGTACTCCATGGCCGCTCGATTCATCAAAGAAAGTGATGTGCTCCAGGCCATGAGGATGACTCGGCAAGGGAATTTTTTTTCCCGGATTACTCAAGATGACCGCTCTCGGGGAGGGTACCAGTCTGAAAAAAGGTTCAAACCGAACAGACAGACCAACTACATTCAAGCTTCCCAACTCCCCGCCTCGGGAAGAGCTTCTGATCCGGTAACGGCGACAGTCAAATCGGACTCAAAACCTCAGAAACCGCCCAAACCCGATCCAAAACCTGAACCTCAGTGGACTCCACTCAGCCGAACTCGTTCTGATATACTGAAAGAGGTTCGGGATAAGCCATACTTATACCCACCTAAACCGATGATTACCGCCCCGGAAAATCGACCTACTCACAAACAATGTGACTACCACGGCACACACGGTCATACCACAGAAAACTGCCTCTCACTCAAATACTTTATTGAAGATCAAATCAAAAAAGGAAACATGGGGCAATATATAGCTCAGAAGACCATGGAAAAAGGGGAGGCATTCGGAACAGGAAAGAAGCATGTTGTCAACGTGGTCATGGGAGGTTCCAATTCTCCTCCCCCTAGTCCAGATTCAGGTGATGAGGTAATGATGATTCAATCTTCCCCGAGCAAATAATAACTTTCAGCAACGCCGATTTTGAAGGAATTGATCCAAACCATAATGAGGCTTTGGTGGTCAGCCTAGATGTCGCTGAAAATGAGGTCAAGAGAATTCTGGTCGATAACGGATCCTCAGTCAACATCATCTTCAAACATACATTCGACAGAATGCAACTGGGCAGTATAAGAATGAACGAATGCAGAGAGGACCCGCTCTTCGGGTTCGGGAACAACTTAGTCCCAATCCAAGGAACTTTATATCTACCTGTTCAGTTCGGAACCTACCCAAAGCAAGTCACTCACATGGTAAAATTTTACGTGATCAACACCCCATCCTCGTACAACATGATACTTGGCCGTCCAGCATTAACCAAGCTTCGGGCGATAACCTCTACCCCGCATTTGAAGTTTAAGTTCCCTACTCCATCCGGAATTGGGGAAGTTAAGGGTGATTCGGAGACTGCCGGTCGTTGCTACGGCCAAGCTTTGATCATGACTGAAATAGACCCAGAAAATAAAAGAAAAGCAACCTTGTACCAAAAGAACTTGAGCCGCAAGAAGCACAGAGCCCATTTCAAGAAGGAACCCGGACATGAAGTCCAGAATATTGAAAGTATCGAAGCTCAAACCAAGGAAGAACTGATTGCGAAAGCCCGGAGCTATCTAGAGTCCAATACCCAAGCTCGGGTTCAGCAGTTCATTTCAAAGAAAGATCTCGGAAAGGTAGAACCCGCAGTTGAAACCGAGATGATCGAGCTAGAGGAAGGTATCCCGGACAGAAGAATAAAGATAGGATCCGAACTAGATCCAAAATTCAGGCAGAAACTTATACAGCTGCTCAGAGATTATGCGGACGTTTTTGCTTGGAGCCCGGAGGACATGCCCGGACTCAAAGAATCTGTAGCCATGCATAGCCTTGATGTTAATCCTGACAAAAGACCAGTGAAACAAAAAAGGAGGAATTTCGCTCCGGATAGACAAAAAGCGATCGATGAGGAGGTTGAAAAGCTTCTCAAAGCAGGAATAATTTGTGAGATAAAATATCCAGAATGGCTGGCCAATGTCGTCTTGGTCAAGAAACCTAATGGGAAGTGGAGAATGTGTGTGGACTACACAGACCTCAACGCGGCATGTCCTAAGGATCCTTATCCTCTCCCAAGCATTGATCAACTCATTGATGCCACCGCTGGTCACGAGATGTTCAGTTTCATGGACGCATTCGCTGGCTACAACCAGATTAAAATGAATCCGGCGGACATTGCAAAAACTGCTTTCATAACTCATAGAGCTGTCTATGCGTACAAATACATGCCTTTCGGATTGATGAACGCTGGATCAACCTACCAAAGAGCAATGGTCAAAGTGTTTAAAGATCAGTTGGGTCGGAACCTGGAATCTTACGTAGACGATATGATAGCTAAATCAAAAACAGTGCAGGAGCACATCCTGGATTTGCAAGAATGTTTTGACAATCTGAGGAAGCACGAGATGAAGCTAAATCCGGAGAAGTGCACATTCGGGGTGGGAGCAGGGAAATTCCTAGGATTCATGGTTAGTCAGAGAGGAATTGAAGCAAATCCTGAAAAGATCAAAGCGATAATAGAAATGGAACCACCCCGGACTCAGAAGGAGATACAAAAATTGGCTGGCTCGCTAGCTGCTCTGAGGAGATTTATTCCTAAGTTAGCCGAGCGGTGTTTACCATTCTTCGAGCTGCTAAGAGGGGTGAAGAATAAAAAAGAGATAAACTGGAGCCCGGATTGTCAAAGGTCTTTCGACTCTATAAAAGCATACATATCGTCCCCGCCAATCCTGTCCAAAGCTGAACCCGGAGAAGCACTGTCCCTTTATCTGGCCGCAAGTCCTTCGGCTGTGGGGGTGGCACTGATCCGGGAACATGACGGTCAACAAAAACCGGTCTACTATGTCAGCCAGGTTCTAAAAGATGCAGAAACCAGATATCCCAACTTGGAAAATTTTGCTTTTGCCCTGGTAACTGCCACCAGGAAGCTAAGGCATTATTTTCAAGGGAGAGAAATTAAAGTTATTACTGACCAGCCCTTGAGAAGAATAATTCACAAGCCAGATGTATCTGGTAGACTCGTTAATTGGGCTGTGGAACTCAGTCAGTTCCAACTCACATTCATACCCTGAACAGCAATAAAGGCTCAGGTGTTGGCCGATTTCGTCGTGGAATGCTCTTTTCCCGAACCCCGATCCGTTCCCATGGTCATAGATACGTGGATAGAGGGTGAATCTAATCCGGAAGTTTGGTCTTTATATGTTGACGGATCGGCAACAAGTGAAAGGGCCGGAGCAGGCTTAGTTCTGAAAAGTCCCCGCGGATTCCAGATACAACAAGCGATAACTTTCAAGTTTTTGGCTACTAACAACCAAGCAGAATATGAGGCACTTTTGGCCGGACTCCGATTGGCCAGATCCTTGAAAGTCCAAGACTTGAAGGTTTATAGTGATTCTCAAATTGTGGTCAAGCAAACGAAAGGAGAATACATTGCTAAGGATCCAAGGCTGGCTCAATACCAAGCTTTGGTGAAAAGTTACTTAACTACAATTCCAAATTTCGAGATGATGCAGATTAATAGAGAAGAAAACACGGAGGCTGATTCATTATCCAAACTAGTCCGAAATGATGCAGAACTAGACAGCTCGGTCTACTTTGAAGAAATAGAGAAGCCAACCATTGAAAATGGTGAATTAATGGAGATAGATAATCAGCCCAGCTGGATGACCCCTATAATTTCATATCTAGAAAAAGGAGAGTTTCTGGAAGATAAAAACAAAGCCCAGAGACTCAAGGCCAACGCTGCAAAATTCTTCGTTGAAGAAGGACAACTTTATCGTAGAACATTCTCTAATCCGGTCTTGAAATGTGTGGGACCTGCCAAAGCGGCATACTGTTTGCAAGAAGTTCATGAAGGGATTTACGGGGATCACCTATCAGCAAAGGCTTTAGCATACAAAATAATAAGGCAGGGCTACTATTGGCCAACGATTCACAATGATGCGGTGGAGTTTGTCAGGAATTGCAAAAATTGTCAGACATTCAGCAATGTCCAAAGGCAGAGCCCGGTTCTACCCTCTTCGGTCCTCTCTCCCATACCATTCGCAGTCTGGGGAATCGACATCATGGGTCCTTTTCCCCGGGCTAAAGGGGATTTGAGGTACTTGTTGGTGGCAATTGATTATATGACAAAGTGGGCAGAAGCCAAAGCTATGAGAACAATAAATCAGCAGGATTGTATCCGGTTCATGGATAACATACTGATGAGATTCGGGATTCCCCAAGTGTTAGTCTCGGACAATGGACCTCAATTTGTCGGTTCAGACTTTGAAAATTACTTGAAGGAGAGGGGCATCAAACACAAGAGATCCTCGGTGGCATACCCCCAGGGTAATGGATAGGTAGAGGTAACAAACCGAATCTTGCTGAGGGGAATAGAAAAAAGGCTTCAGGAAAGCAAAAACAAATGGCCCGAAGAACTACCAAACGTGTTATGGGCTTACCGGACTAGCCCGCGGACAAGCACGGGAGAGACACCTTTCAAGCTAGCTTATGGGTCTGAAGCAATGCTACCGGTTGAAGTGGGATCACCTTCTCACAGGGTCATTAACTTCGAAGAAATCGCAAATGAAGAAGGGCTTCGAATAAACTTGGATTTGGTAGATGAAGTTCGGGATGAAGTTGTGGCAAGAATGGAAAAGTACAAAGAGAAGACAAGAGAATACTTTGGAAAGAAGGCTAGAGTCAAAAACTTTCAAGTTGGAGACCTAGTCCTTCGAGACACCGAAGCCTCCGAGCCGACAAACACCGGAAAGCTAATGCCTAAATGGGAAGGACCCTATAGGGTCAAGGAAATTCTTCGTCCTGGAACTTATAAGCTCAGCAACATGGATGATTCGGAGGTTCCGAACACCCGGCACGACCTCCGACTCCGGAAGTTCTACCAGTAAACGAAAGGCTAGGCCCGAAGAACCAATCAAGGAGCTGCTTCTGAGCCCAAAAAGTCTTTAACAGATAGATTAGTCTCCGTAATGAAGCAAGAATAAATAGTTTGTAATTTGAATATCAGGACTAATGAAATCGGGCCTAGCCTCGCAATTTTCATCTGCTACTGTCAAATTAGTATATCACCAACACACACAAGTCCCCGACCGGGAGCTATAGGCAAAGTCGGAACCGGGGCAAAAGCAATATAAAAAGATCACTCTAGTCCGGTCCACTTTCTATGAAAAGCGTCCGGACTGGGGGCAAACATGAAAAATTTTCTAAGTAACCCAAAGCTTTCAAACTTTGGACTTAGCTAAAAATGATCACTCTAGTCCGGTCCACTTTCTATGAAAAGCGTCCGGACTGGGGGCAAACATGAAAAATTTTCTAAGTAACCCAAAGTTTTCAAACTTTGGACTTAGCTAAAAACGATCACTCTAGTCCGGTCCACTTTCTATGAAAAGCGTCCGGACTGGGGGCAAACATGAAAAATTTTCTAAGTAACCCAAAGTTTTCAAACTTTGGACTTAGCTAAAAACGATCACTCTAGTCCGGTCCACTTTCTATGAAAAGCGTCCGGACTGGGGGCAAACATGAAAAATTTTCTAAGTAACCCAAAGTTTTCAAACTTTGGACTTAGCTAAAAACGATCACTCTAGTCCGGTCCACTTTCTATGAAAAGCGTCCGGACTAGGGGCAAACATGAAAAATTTTCTAAGTAACCCAAAGTTTTCAAACTTTGGACTTAGCTAAAAACGATCACTCTAGTCCGGTCCACTTTCTATGAAAAGCGTCCGGACTGGGGGCAAACATGAAAAATTTTCTAAGTAACCCAAAGTTTTCAAACTTTGGACTTAGCTAAAAACGATCACTCTAGTCCGGTCCACTTTCTATGAAAAGCGTCCGGCCTGGAGGCAAACATAAAAAATTTTCTAAGTAACCCAAAGTTTTCAAACTTTGGACTTAGCTAAAAACGATCACTCTAGTCCGGTCCACTTTCTATGAAAAGCGTCCGGACTGGGGGCAAACATGAAAAATTTTCTAAGTAACCCAAAGTTTTCAAACTTTGAACTTAGCTAAAAAACGATCACTCTAGTCCGGTCCACTTTCTATGAAAAGCGTCCGGACTGGGGGCAAAGATGAAAAATTTTCTAAGTAACCCAAAGTTTTCAAACTTTGGACTTAGCTAAAAATGATCACTCTAGTCCGGTCCACTTTCTATGAAAAGCGTCCGGACTGGGGGCAAACATGAAAAATTTTCTAAGTAACCCAAAGTTTTCAAACTTTGGACTTAGCTAAAAACGATCACTCTGGTCCGGACAACTTCCTACGAAAAGAGTCCGGACCGGGGGCAAACGTGATAAATCACCCAAAGTCTAAGAATTTTGGAGGAAAGAAAAACAATCGAAATGCAAGCAACAGAAAAAGAGAAACGACACAAGAACAGCAGCAAAAACTACGACAATGGAATCACAATAAAATATTTATGGCTGTTTTCCAAGCCATTTTTATTTATAATAAGGTGGGGGGTACAATATTGTTACAACTAAACGGTTGTCCCCCCAGAAGCAGGACCAGGACCGCCGGAACCCTCCCCACCCTTGCCAGCCTTCCCCTTAGTCTCATCGGCGACCATCTTCCGAAGTGCGAGCGCCTCCTCGATCCTTTTCATCACTACTCCAATTTCAGCCATGGTGGTTGGTCCGTCGAAGACCATACCATCCACGATAACTTTGTTGTTATCGTAGTCATAAACCAAGTTTTTGGGATCCATTACGCAGAAAGGAAGAATAAAGGAAAACTTCAAGTGTTTCTGAGGAGAATATGGAAAAAGGAAACTACAAGGGCCAGTATTTATAGAGATGGGAATGAGAGGAGCCCAAGCGATTCAAATCCTCTGTCATACTTGGAAATTGGAATGGAGTTAATATCAGTTGACGACGTGAGAATCAAGACGTTTGACCGTTGAAAATACGCGTAACGAAGCATCATAATAAATCCTGTCAAGAATCAGGTAAGGAAGGTACAAATTTCGCACCACAGTTCGAATCCAACCAGTTGGAGGAAATCCGGACTAAGGGCCCAACTATATTCAAAATCCTTGAACTGGAGAGAAGTATTTAAAATTTTCATCACAGTCCGGATCTACTCACTTCGAAGTACTCCGGACTGCAGAAGAGCCACATGCAAATTTCCCTAAGTAGTTCAAGAGTATCGGCCTTGAACTTAAGGGACGCATTACAAAATTTCCTAAGTAACCCAAAGCTTCAATCTTTGGACTTAACCGATGGCAACCGCTCTAGTCCGGGTCATTGCATTGGCATAATAATCCGGACTGAGGGTAACTACAATAACGAACAAATACACAAAGGGAAATATGCAAACAGGAACAATTAGAAAGGAACGTAGACAAGTTCAGAGCGCACATAAGGCGCAAAATTCAGAGTTACAACACATAAGTTCAGAATAGCAAATGATAAAATTACAGAGCAAAAGTTCAAAAGATTGAAAGTTCAAGCAGTGCGACCATCCGGATTCTCGAGGGCAAGAGAAGGATTTGCGAGAGTTGGATCCGTAGGAGGGATGGCAGGAATGATCGGATTGGGACCAGCATAAGGTTCTGGTTCTGAACCGTCCCGGTCATGAGCTTCTTCGGCGGAGACATAGAGATCAGTAAACTTGTCCCAAGAAGACTCGGGATCAGTCTTTATTAGCCTTTCTGAAACAAGCCAACACCGGTACAATTTCTCTGCGAAAGACTCAGCAACCGTGTCAGTATAGCTTTCAGAATTCTTGTACTCAGTAATAACTTCCTCCACCGGTTTACGAACACTCAGTTCGGCCTCCAACTCGGTTACCCGTTTCCTCAACTCCCCGGATTCAACCTCAGCATTGCCAACCCGATCTGTAGCAGACTTAATCCTAGCCTCCAAATCAGAAACCTTTTTCTCCAACTCGCTGATCCTCAAATCTTTCCCGGAGCTCTCAGTCAAAGACCGCTCTAGATCAGTGATCTTTGAGTCCTTTTCGGTGCACTCTCTCTTTGCAGCATCTAGCTTCTCAGCCAACTCTTGGATCTTTTCCTCCTCAACATGGGCATTGGCCGCAGCTCCGGCAAGCATGATCCCGGACTGAGTAACATATCAAAGATTAGTAAAAATTTACAGCAGGAAGTGGAAGTAGTTCAAGGAGCAGAACAAGTTACCTGAGCCCAAGTAACAAAGGTCCTCTTCATAATGTCGATCTTGGAAAGCCGCTCCATGGCTTTCCAGTCTTTTTCTTCAGCAATAGAACCAGCCATTTCAGCTATCTACCTTATGCTAAAGTTACCAACTTTGAACCCCTTTTTCTTACTAGTCCCAGCCTCTTCTGGCGGGGTGGCATCCGTGCCTGCAGAAGGAACAGCCCCAACATTCACACCTTGAAGCGATTCAGGCTCAAAATCGTCATCTGCTTGGAATAACCTCGCTCTTTTGGCAGGAGGTGCATGAGTTTGGGCTTGGTCGTGTGGAGATTGACCGCCTACTGTACCCTGGACCAGAGACTCGCCACCCACTTCCTTGGGAATATTAGAACCACCACCAGTACCGGTTTCAGAATCGGCGGGAACTCGATTGTTAGGGACCTTGGTTTGGTGAATACCAGTTATCTTTTTCAGCTTGGAGGCAAGGGCTTTTGTAGCGTCACTCTTAGACATTCTTTCGACTAGTCTGGGGTCGTAGAAAGGCAAACCTTAAGGAAGCAAATGAAAATAGAGTCAGTACACAAAACAAAAATAGTACGAAATAATGAAAGGGAACAACTTACATCCAAGTTGGTACATTTTCTCGTGGTCCATGAAAGTATCCCGGGTCATTTGGTACCCGACACACTCACAGAACCGGTGCATTTTATCGAAGGTAGCCCCATCGAATTCAAACGTCTCTTTCGCGGGAATATTTTTTACACGCTCAGCAAAGAGGGGCATAAACTCAAGGTCTACACCTTTTAAATAGATCCATTCCCGGTTCCAACCCTTCAGAGAAGATTGGTGGATGACCGGCTTGGAGGACCCGGACGAATAGCCACACTCATCACCCCGGAACCTAAACTCATAGAAGGGATTTTTGCTCGAATGGATAAGGGTGAAAATATTATGGAACAACTTGAAGCTAGGAAAGAACCCACTCTGATTACAGGCAGCCAGAAACCAGGATATCCATTTCACGGCGTTGGGAGTTAATTGCATCAGGGGTATCTCGTATTCATACTTACAGAGGTGTTTGATAAAGATATGGCACTCCGGATTCCAACCAGATCGGAGATGCTCGAGCCAGACTCCTACATACCCATCTCCCGGTCTGTGGTAAATCCTCTCGCCATGCCGGGGCCACCTCCATTCAATTTTAGGCCCAAGATGGAACACGGACCGGATTGCATGTCGGACTTAGAGTATTCAGCATAGATCGGAGATAGAGGATAAGGGGCCTCACTTACCACAGTCCCAGAAAAGGTCGCATCTAAACGGGCTTTGTCGTAAGGGCCGGGCACCCCACATGGTTGCCTATGTTTATATTGGAAGCTAAGGTCTTTCTAAAAGAGAGCCTCTTCCACCTCATACTTCCGAACAAAGAAGTACTTACTGTCTACCCAAAATCCATCGGGAGTCATACAGGCCTGCCCGGGACCCCGATCCTTAATGCAGAGCTGGGACAGTACCGGTTTGCCACTCTTCCTCTTCCTGGCCATCAAACACCACTCTAAATCTAATAGTGGAGAAGGTTGATTTACAGAACTAGTGCTACCGGTGCTACTGTCAGAGCTAATAACCAAAATATCCGAAGGAGGCTTCGATTTCCTTGCCCGGCTTTTGTAACGAACCATAAAACCTGAGGAAATTACCAAAGTTAAGTATTTTTCTTTTAACCCTATTACAAATTTATCTACACATTTTCGTTCTACAATATCTTATTACACCTAATCCGGGCAAGGATTTACTCTAACAAGTCAATCTAGTCCGGGTTAGCGTGATTCTCTCTCTATATAGTCCAAAACACATTAGACGCCTAGTCCGGATCTAACGAACCGTCCCGCATCAAACAGAAAACCCAGTCCGGACTAAGCACATACATGAAACCTAAAAACACGATACAAAGGGCAAACACATCCTACCAAGATCTAAACACATACATACACGCCCACATACAGGTACGAAAACCAAGAACGCAGAGAGTAACAAATAAAAAACCCCTTAACCCAGATCTAACAGGAACCCAAAAAACCTCAATTATGAAAAGGTGGGCAAGCAAAATCGAATCGTCAACAAAGGACACGGTAAACTCGCACTCAATAACAAGAAGCCAAGGAGTACATGAAGAACACAAAATCAAGAAGATGAACAGCCGCAAGTGAAAAAGGGACGGGTCACAGATGCATGCAAAAGAAAGGAAAACAACAAAGACAAAGGAAAAGAGGAGAACACTTACAAATAAAAGCTTTCCCAAGAGGACCAAACGGAGATCAAAGAGAGCAGAAAACGATGCCCAGGAGTGATGGATTCCGGTGAAGAGAGCACAAAATCTAATAAAGAGGAGAAAGGGGGTTTCGCCTTTTTGGTTTGTAAGAATGGAAGTACAATTGCAACTCAAAAGGAGTTATATATAACTTCTGAAAGGAAACGGCAGAGTGGGCCACGCGGCACGTTCTGATAGGCTGGGGAATAATTAAAAAGGGTGAAAAGACAACTGCTTTAATGACACGCAGCTGTCGCACGTCTTTTTAGGAAAAATGGAGTGAGGTGATTTTGAAATGGATAGATCAAAAAACCCCCAAATTCGCTTGAATTGCTGCGGTACACTCCAATCCGAACTGCCTTTTTATACAAACTACTTCAATCCGAATTGTCTCCACTTAAAAGCAATTCGGATTAGGAGGCAACATTCAACCAAAAATTTTTTTTCTTCAAACTACTTCAATCCGAATTGTCTCCACTTAAAAACAATTCGGATTAGGAGGCAACATTCAACCAAAAAACTTTTTCTTCAAACTACTTCAATCCGAATTGTCTCCACTTAAAAGCAATTCGGATTAGGAGGCAACATTCAACCAAAAAACTTTTTCTTCAAACTACTTCAATCCGAATTGTCTCCACTTAAAAGCAATTCGGATTAGGAGGCAACATTCAACCAAAATTTTTTTTCTTCAAACTACTTCAATCCGAATTGTCTCCACTTAAAAACAATTCGGATTAGGAGGCAACATTCAGCAAAAAAACTTTTTCTTCAAACTACTTCAATCCGAATTGTCTCCACTTAAAAGCAATTCGGATTAGGAGGCAACATTCAACCAAAAAACTTTTTCTTCAAACTACTTCAATCCGAATTGTCTCCACTTAAAAACAATTCGGATTAGGAGGCAACATTCAACCAAAAAACTTTTTCTTCAAACTACTTCAATCCGAATTGTCTCCACTTAAAAGCAATTCGGATTAGGAGGCAACATTCAACCAAAAAACTTTTTCTTCAAACTACTTTAATCCGAATTGTCTCCACTTAAAAGCAATTCAGATTAGGAGGCAACATTCAACCAAAAAACTTTTTCTTCAAGCTACTTCAATCCGAATTGTCTCAACTTAAAAACAATTCGGATTAGGAGGCAACATTCAACCAAAATTTCTCTTTCACAAATGATCGACTAAGAAAACATTTCCACTGCTACTCCCGAACTCTCACTCCCCTATACGGAGAATCCGCATAAGGGAGTGGGGGGCAAATGATAGGCCATAACCAATCCCAACTGGACTCGGCCCAAGGTACCATGAGTCCGGCCCACATGTGGCCCGGACTGGGCCCGAGCCAGTCTAGTGGGCAACCCAGCCCCAGGGAGCGTAAGAGCACGGGAGACACGAGTCATGACTAGGGTCCTACATGACAGCGACAGATAAGGGAATCCTAGTATTGACACAATCATGTCCCCATCAGACCACGTGCTGACACGCCCAGGGCACACGCCGCCACAGATATTACCTGGACAGGTGGGAATTATCAGCGAAGGACAAGTGTCCCACCTACCTAGGATCCGACGCTCATGATTGCAGGTACCAACCCCTAAACCCTAATCCTGGGCCTATAAATAGACAAGGAGAAAAAGGTGAGGGGGTTACATTCTCTTTACATACACACTCATATACACACACCCTCCATAATTAGATACTCTAGTCCTTATCTTTACTCTCCAAAGCCGTCACTTATTCTCACGCCGGAGGCGCCGCGGGGCTCAAACCCCCCTCCGGTGTTATTTTGCAGACGCCCAACCACCAGCTTCACCTCTCACCGGGCGTGGGAACGGCGGAGGAGGCACTAGATCGGGTCCTGGAGTTATCAAACAACATATACGATTTCTAATATATTTTATTAATAATTGAAAAATATTGTGTGATATTTTCGGGTATATATTAATGATTGTAAGATTTGTTTAAAATTAAAATGGTAACGTGTTTTAATTCGAAAGAAATATTAATGATTGATTGATGTTTTTAGGTATTTATAAAAGGTAATATCCACAACTAAAGTAAATGTGAAAAAGGCAATCGACTAATTATCATTAATTTTATTATGTTAATGTGAAAAAGGCAATCGACTAATTACCATTAATTTTATTATGTTAATCAACTAATTACCATTAATTATATTATGTTATTATTTATTTTAGGTGTTATATTTTTCTTGAAAATTATGGTGTGATATTTCGGATATATATTTTTAGATGTTTATAAAAGGTAATACCTTTAACTGAAAGTAAATGTGAAAAATGCAATCGACTAATTACCATTAATTATATTGTGTTATTATTTATTTTATGTGTATTTATTTTTCTTTATAATGAAGGGTAAATAAGTAAATTCACAAAGTACCCAAAAATAGGTACCAAAAAACAGGTACAAAAAAAAAGTACCAAAACTTTTAATGTTTCGGTTTTATATAATAGTATAGATTTAATGTATGTTTGAAATTCCATAAATTGCAAAAAATAAAATTATTTTTTCAAAAAAAAGTTTAGAATTTTTAACTTTATCTTAAAATAAGTTGACTTATTAAAAATAAGTATCCCAGACATTCCCTTGACCATTTTTGTTAAGTTACGTGTTCTTGCAAATATAAATGAAACTGAGGGAAATTGGGCTAATTCAAAATCTTGTTTAATCACCAAATTTTTGTTTACACAAAGTTGAAACACAGTGTGTTTGGGGAACTTTTTTTCAGAATAAGTCAACTTATTTTAAGACAAAGTTAGAGATTCACAAAGTTAGAGATTCCTATCTTTCCAACTTATTTTTCTAACTTATTTTTGCAACTTATTTAATCTCAAACATACATTAAATATTTGTATAAAAACAAAATTTCAAAATATAAAATTTTTACCCGAAAATAAGTCCATAAATCCTTAAAATAAGCTGAGCCAAACAAGCCCACGGACTAAATTTGCTTTACCATAGCTCACTTTCGTTATTATAAAAAAACTGAAGACACAAAGATCCAAATCCGGTCCTGTCCGGATTGATTCGGATCGGATCGAAAATCGTTTTTTTTTAAATTCTTGGACCAAGGATCGGATCTGTTATAATCGGTCTTAGGACCGTATCAAATCGAAAAAGTTTGGATTGGACCGAAACCGGACTGGTATGGACCAGTTAGTTAATTCTATATAAAAAACAAAATTTTAAATTTAATATTTATTTTTTAAAGTTTAAATACATAAAATAAATAAATTATTTTGCAAGTTAATATAAGTTTAAAAATGAAGTCCATATCTTAATTTTTGTGAACTAATCGTAATTTGCAAACATGTGAGTATCAAGTATTTATCATATATAGTATAACATTTAATCATTTAGATTGTAATGTTGATCATTACTATTTCATCAATTTATTTTCTACTAGTTTGGCTTGTCAAATTATGATGTAATTAAATATTTAATATCTGTATTAAATATTTTAAGAAGTAAAGTAATATAAAAATAGCTATATACATAAAATTCGATCCAGTTGGACCGAGGATCGAATTTTTTTGATTTTGCGGATCGGGGACCAGATCGATTATACACGGTCTGGTCAGGATCGTGGATCGATAAACCTGATCCGATCTAATTTACCGGTTCAAACTGGAATGTTATACAACCTTATATGGAGGTCTTTTTTTTTTCCCCTTCAATTTGAAACTTTAAACGATTCTTTAATATTTCTTAACCTTTTCTTCTTCAATTATGATCTCATACATTAATGCTGGAACAACAAATAGTCGTCCATATATACATATAGTTACTCCGTTCAATTTATTTATCTTGTTTGATTTTTTTATGGTTAAATTGATTCAATTTTAATTATAAATTAAAAATGATTTTTTCATTATTTTCAAAAATTAAAAAATATATATTAAAATAAATTATATATACTTTCTAATGATATTCTTTTTATAATTACTAGGTTAAAATCTGTGCGAGGCACGAATTTTTTTAGTATTATATAATTTTTTCCATTAATTTGAATTAATATTTTTAAAACATGAATTTTGTAATCTTAAATTTTTAAATGAGATGATGATCGTAATTATTTAAATGTTATCCATAATATTTTTAGAAAATGAGGAATTTTAGTTAGAAAATATAGAAAATGTGATAGATTTTAGTTGAAAAAGTTAATCTATTAATTATTAGTAATTATAAAATTATTATTTTATTTTTATTAAATAGAATGTCCGTGATATAATTAGAAAAAGAGAGGATTTAGTTAGAGACAATTAAAAAGGTAACATGTTTTAGGTGAAAAAGGTAATTGATTAGTTTATAGTAATTATAATTTAATTATGTTATTTTACTAAATAAAATTGTTCGTAATATTTTTAGAAAAGTAGAAATTAATGTTGCCCGTGATATTTCTAGAAAAAGAGGGATTTTTGTTCGAAAATATAGAAAAGATGATACGTTTTAACTGAAAGAGTTAATCGTTTAATTATTAGTATTATAATATTATTATTTTATTCTATTAAATAGTACCATCCGTGATATAATTGGAAAAAGAGATATTTTAGTTTGAAAAAATAGAAAAGGTAACATGAAAATTAAAATGGTGACATATTTTAGGTGAAAATGGTAATTGATTTGTTTATAGTAATTATAATTTAATTTGGTTTTATATAAAACTGGCCACCCGTTTCAATCAAAACTATCAATTAGACCACCCATTCAAAAACGATATCATTTGAATCATTAAAATCATAATAAATATCAAAGTGGCCACCCATTATAGTACTCGGGAGGTAAAAGTAATTTTTCATCTAGATCTACACATTTTACTTGAACGCTTCCATAACCAAATGAAAGGTTAATAATTCTAGTATTTTTGATAATATATTTAGAATTTAAAAAGTTTATTTACTATTTATTTTTAATTAAAACAAGGAAAATGACAAAAAAAATAAAAAATAAATAGTAAATGAATTTTTAAAAATCTAAATATATTATCAGAAATACTAGAATTATTAACCTTTCGTTTGGTTATGGAAGCATTCCATAAAAATGTGTAGAACTCGATAAAAAATTACTTTTACTTCCCGAATACTATAATGGATAGCCACTTTGATATTTATTATGATTTTAATGATTCAAATGATATCGTTTTTGAATGGGTGGTCTAATTGATAGTTTTGAGTGAAACGGGTGGCCAGTTTGATATAAATTAAATTGCTCTTATTGTTTTTAGAAAATGAGAAATTAATGTTACCTGTGATTCTTTTAGAAAAAATAAAGAATTTATTTAGAAAAAATAAAAAGATGACACATTTTAGCTGAAAAAGTAATCAATTAATTATTAGCATTATAATATTATTATTTTATTTTTATTAAATAGAATCGTCCATGATATAATTGGAAAAAGAGATGTTTTAGTTAGAGAAAATACTGTTTTGGCCGAAAAAGGTAACCCGTAATATAATTGGAAAAAGACCGAAAAAGGTAACCCGTAATATAATTGGAAAAAGAAATATTTAGTTAGAGAGATGAGAAAAGGTAACGTGTTTTGGTTGACAAAGTTAATTGATTAGTTAATAGTAATTGTAATATACTTTTTAGTTAGATAAAATATAGAAGATATTATATTTTACCTAAAAAAGAAATTAATGAGTATTAAAAAATAGAATAGGTAATATGTTTAACCTGAAAAAGGAAATTGATTAGTAAAGGAGAAATTTTAGTTAGATAAAATATAAAAGATATAAATTGATTAGATAATAGGATGGATATAAATTGATAAGTAAGGGTAAATAAGTAAAATCAACAGGTACCATACCGACCAACCAAATTTTTAATATTTCGACTTATAGATAATAGCATTGATTGATATTGATTTTTGATTATATACTATATATAAAAATTTCAATTAAAATTTAATTAATTAATTCTAAAAAATTAAACAAGACAAATAAATTGGGACTAATTAAGCCAACCTCTATTTGTCATAATCATTCGAGAGCCCGAATCGTCAATACCAATAACTTATTACACATAAATCAGTAAAATGTGTTTCATATTATGTGAGCTACCTCTTTTTCCATATAATTTGAAGAGCTTTAGTATGGATAGCCAAAATTTCATAATGTGAAATAAATTTAAAGTCAAAAAATGGGTACCCATTTTCTCTATAATTGAGTGTCATTGAGAGGTTCCAATAATACACTGGGGAATAAAAAACATATTGATTCCATTACAGCAAATTATGGACAAATTTTCTATATAAACAGGCTAGTAATCCATAAAACATTAGTTAAAACTACTAAGTTTCTCATTGCCCTTGTCTCTACCCAAATAAAAACTCCTTCAAACATGGTAATATGTTTCTTACTACTAGCCCAGCTCCTTACATGCATGCATATCTTATGTACATATACATTTCTTGGAAGATGGTTAAACATATTAATACTAAAATGCATTATGATTTATGTATTTATATTTCGTGTTTCGAATTCTTACAAAGATGTTTGTTGCATTATGATCAGTGGAATTGAGGAAAATGAAACGGGGAGGAACCAGAGCTACTCTGTTTGTATTTGGTATTAAGTTGTTGATTTTAAGGAGTACATTCAAGTTTTTAGTGTATTTGTTTATGCTTTGAGTGTTTCTTTCTCAAGTAACTAATTTTCCATCCACTAGTTTAAGAAGTACAAGACTATTTATACATTGGGGGCCACTCGTAACTAACATTCCTATTTACCAAGAATATTACAATTATTCTAAAAAAAAATGGGCTAATATGTGTATTATTCATGCAATGTAAATCAAGTAGCACAATATATTTAACTGTCAAATGAATGAGACTGTCTCAAACGATAATGAGACTGTCTCTTTTGTGTATGAGAGTGTCCCAATTAACTAACAGAGTAAATTATCAGCAATAAGTAAATGACAGAATGTAAAGCAAGAACACCAGAAATTTTCACTTGGTTCGGCCCCTACCCAATCTATGGCCTACATCCAAGTCCCTATGCCAACTAGCACAGAGATTATATTATTAGAACAATAATATAAAGCTTACAGTTTCCCCGATTACAAGTTTAAAGTCTCTTGGAAGAACCCTTCCCTTGACACAACTGTCTCCTAGCAAACCTGCTACTTAGCCCACTGACTACCTTGGCTTATGACTTGAAACCCTATCTAATTGCCACAACCCGGCACAAGTGTGTGTAAAATGAATAAACTTTTACAACTCGATGAATGGAACTTCTAAACAAAGTATGTATAAACTTTAATGTCTGTGTATAGAAGTTATATTGCAGAGAGACTTCGAGTGTATCTTCTTCTTGCTGAAAGATCATCTTTATATAGCACAAGAACATATAACCGTTAAAGATGAATCCTTGAGATTTATCTGTTAAAGACAAGAATCAATCAAGCACAAATTAGTAATCAATCAGTGATCATAGCAACGGCTCCTTTAGGATTTGAATTAAAATCAAATCGCATACTATCCCTGAAATATATCCCAAGATATATGACCTCTCATAAATACAATATATATGTCCTGCAATAGATATGGCAATTATATATGGAACCTCAGAATCAAATCTCAATGATTTAATTCGAAGACTATTCAAAAATCATCATCCTAAAAACCTGGGATTAACAATCTCCCCCTTTTTTATGATGATGAACATTTTTGAATGTCGAACAAGCTATTTATGTCTCCCCCTGTTAAAAACACTTATATAGACAATGCAATCAAATACAGACAGTGTAATCCAGTAGTCTGAGATTAAATCAGGGCATGTTATGAACAAGTAGAAATCAGACAGCAAATAACTCCCAAACACAAATAACCACAAATAGCCACCAATATCCAAAACGAACACAAATATTCAAAGTTACCACAAATAAGTTCAAACACATAATCAAGCACAACTAAGTTCAAACACAGAACAGCCAACTTAGAACAGTTCAAATTCAAAAACAACTAAGTTCTCCCCCTTTCATCAACATAAAAACAGACTTAATCATCGTCAGGAATATCAACTGGATCTTTGCCCTTGCCCTTTTTCTTGTACTTAGGAGAGTCCCCATAGGTAGAAAAATTCTGTGCAAAGAAATCTAATGAAGGAGCTTTGCCATCTCTAGCATCCATCCACTGAAAGAGCTTCTCATATATTCATCCTTTGTAAGTCCAAATGCAGCAGGAGGAGGGATTGCTGGGAGAGGAAGAGGTGCAGTAATTTCTTCGAGAGTACAATCTCCAATCCAGTCAGTCTTTTTATGCCAGGGTGTGACATGTTTGCCATGAATAGAAGTGAGCTGCTTGGACAAGAACTGTGTCTCGGAACCCAACTTAAAAAAAAGCTTAACAAATCCTTTTTCCCAAGCCTTGGCAGTATAAGTCATTCCTTCCTGAAGTGAGCTAAATTCAAAATCCTTTTTCCTAGAGATGCTTCGATCATTGGCTTTCAATACATCCAATTTGGAATGTAGTAATTCCATAGACTTGGACATCGATGCAAGAGAGGATTCAACAGAAAGCAACTTAGTTTGAAGAGATTCGATGGCTTTAGCATTTGCTCCAACTTGAGCAGAAAAGCCATCAAGAAATGCATTCAACTTATCATTGACAAAAGATGATGGAGAAGTGGGAGAGTGAGGCAAAGAAGTGTCTGACAGAGAATCAACATTCTCAAAAACAAGCTCATTTGACTCAGTAACCGAAAGATGGTTACGAGCTAAGGTATTCAAATCAAATGTTTCAGTCAAATTATCCACTTCATCAGTGGCACCAATCACTTTGAAATATTCAAAAACTTTAGTCAAAAGACAGGGGTATGGCAAATGCATGGAATCATGAGAAGCACAATGAATCATGTTACGAATCAAGAAAGAAGCAACATTAAAAGGAATTTGCTTAACAAATAAAGATAGCAAAATTGAATCTTGATAGGTGACCCTATCTCGACCACTTTTGCGCGGTAAAAGGTTTGTATGAAAGAACTTGAATAGCAAAAGACAAGTAGGAGTGAGAGATGATACCAAGGGTTTGGAGTCAGCCGAGATCGAAGAATCACCAAGAATGGTTCGAAGCTGCTCTTCATATGGAAGGTCTTCAATCTCTGAGTATGGTTGATGAGAGGTGAAGGGGCAAGGTCCACTGGCAGCAACTCCAAGAATAGATCCAATCCAGTCAGCAGTGAGCACAATGGAAACACCCTTAACATTCGAATACACCATTTCGTTATGCCCTTTAGTCAAATTAGAGTAAAAATCTCGAACCAGAGAGGGGTAAAACTTCATCGGAGGCGATAAAAGAGATGCACACTTGAGAGTCTCAAAGATCTGCACTATACCAATGCGTTGAAGTAGGTCACTATCCGCCATTCTTTCTTTAAGAATCGGTTTTGCCTTGTTTTTAGAGGACCCCTCAATAGTCATGAACTCTGCTTTCAAGCTTGGCTCCGGAATGGAAGATTTAGAGTTAGAATGATCTTCAGAAACGCCTGTCTTAAGGCGTTTAGAGGACTCTGATTTTGTTGGAGGCTTGCCAGAACGAGTAGCAATCGATCGAGTTTTTCGTTTTGCCATTAGAAGAAAAAGGGAAAAATACAGAGAGAAAAGATGAGAGATAATAGAGAGAGAGTAAGAGAAGAGAGAGTTGTAGAGACACTTATAGGAAGACGTGCCCGAGAAAAAAACAATTAAGGCAAACAGGTGTAGACCATGCAAGATAATAGCATAAACTGACTCACATTACTAACAAATAAAACTACCACGTATTCACAAATCAATCAATTTAAGTCACAATCAAATTAACATATTCACATAAACAATAATTAAGGTAATTAAATCAAAATACTGTAATACTATTTACCAATCGATCAATTAAAGGGTGCACATACCAAACTCCCTTCGAAGCATGCAGAACCTGTCTTCAGATAAAGGCTTTGTAAAAATGTCAGCTTTTTGATTTTCAGTAGGAATAAATATAAGCTCAATATTACCTTTAGCAACATGATCTCGAATAAAATGATAACGAACATCAATATGTTTGGTACGAGAATGCAAGACAGGATTTTTGGAAATATTAATAGCAGAAGTATTATCACAATAAATTGGGATATTTGAAAATTTTATACCAAAATCTTTCAGGGTTTGCTGCATCCAAAGGATTTGTGCACAGCAGCTACCTGCAGCAATATATTCTCCTTCTGCAGTTGACATTGCAACCGATGTTTGTTTCTTACTGTGCCAAGCTACTAGACAATCACCTAAAAATTCACATGCTCCGCTAGTACTTTTACGATCAACTTGAGATCCTGCGTAATCAGCATCTGAAAAACCAATTAGATCAAAAGACGGGGAACTGGGATAGAATAGTCCCAAGTCATCAGTTCCATTTAAATATTTAAATATTCGTTTTACAGCATTAAGATGGGATTCCTTAGGTGCTGCTTGAAAGCGAGCACATAAGCAAACACTAAACATGATATCTGGACGAGAAGCAGTAAGATATAACAAAGAACCAATCATACCTCTATATTTGGTAATATCAACAGACTTACCATTTTCATCCTTAGTGAGTTTAGTGGTGATACTCATTGGAGTTGATTTAGGAATAACATGTTCTAAATCAAACCTTTTGAGTAAATCCTTAATATACTTACTTTGATGAATAAAGATACCTGCATTTGTTTGGTTAATTTGTAGTCCTAGAAAGAATTGTAATTCTCCCATAAGGCTCATGTCGAACTCCTTATGCATACAGTCTGAAAACCATTTGCATAAGGCCTCATCTGAAGCTCCAAACACAATATCATCAACGTATACTTGAACTAATAAAAAATCATTTTTCTTATGAGATATAAAGAGAGTAGGATCGAGTGTACCACGAATAAAACCTGAGTCAACAAGGAATTTACTGAGTCGATCATACCAACACCTGGGGGACTGTCTAAGACCATAGACAGATTTCTTGAGTTTGAATACGAAGTGAGGATACTTCTCATGAATGAAACCTGGAGGCTGCTTTACATAGACTTCTTCCTGCAGATATCCGTTTAAGAATGCGCTTTTGACGTCCAACTAGTAAAGCTTAAAGTTCTTGTATGCTACAAATGCCATAAGAATATGTATAGCTTCTAAACGGGCTACTGGAGCATAGGTCTCGTCGTAGTCGATACCCTCCTGTTGATTATAACCTTGAGCCACGAGACGAGCTTTATTTCTGATAATGTTTTCGTCTTCATCCTTTTTATTCTTGAAAACCCAGCGAGTACCAATGACTGTGATATGTTTTTGAGGCGGTACAAGTTCCCACACATCACAACGTTCGAACTGGTTAAGTTCCTCTTGCATTGCTATTGACCATTCTTCATTTTCCACTGCTTCTTGAGCAATTTTGGGCTCGAATTCAGCTACAAAAGCATAGAATGCACAAAAGTTTCTCACCCTGCTTCGAGTAGTGATTCCTTGAATTAAATCTAAAAGAAGATTGTCTAGAGGATGATTCTTAACGGCTCTGGATGATTTAGGAAGATTTATTCGACTCATTTCTTCTTCATTTGAATCCTCTGATTGATCAGGAATTTCTGAAGAGTTTCTTTCAGTTCTAGAAGATGGATTATCAGATGCTTCAGAAAACTCTGGAGATGATTGAGATAAAGTGGAATTCCTTTGAGGTGTCTCCTGTTCTGTTGAAGAATGAGGCAGTTCCTTTTCAAAGGGAGACTGTTCCTTCTCAGATTGAGACTGTCTCTTTCCAGATTGAGACAGACTCTTTCCAGATTGAGACTGACTCTTTCAAGATTGAGACTGATCCTTTTGAGCATAAGAATCATCATCTGCGAAAACTTCCCAACCTTTGGCTAGATCAAGATTAGACTCATTGAAAGTAATGTTAATAGATTCCTCTACTTTATTCTTATCAGGTTATAAACACGATATGCCTTACTAGAAGTGGAGTAACCCAATAATATACCTTCAATAGCACGGGGATCAAACTTCCCACGATTTGGCTGAGTATCTAGAATAAAGCATTTGGATCCAAAAACTCGAAAGTAACTAATATTTTGAGTTTTATTTTTAAGCAATTCATACGGAGTTTTCAACAAGATAGGACGAATTAATACTCTATTAAGTACATAACAAGAAGTATTTACCGCCTCTGCCCAGAACTTTCGAGGTAACTTACTCTCATGAAGCAAAGTCCTAGAAGTTTCTTGTAGTGTTCTATTTTTGCGTTCAACTACTCCGTTCTGTTGAGGAGTGCGTGGAGCAGAAAATTCATGTGATATGCCTCTGGCCTTGCAATAATTGACAAAGTCTTTCTCGAATTCTCCACCATGATCACTCCTGATAGTTCTCAGCTTCTTGGAATACTTAGTTTCAAGGTTAGCAATTAAATCTTGAAATTCACTAAAAGCTTCATCCTTAGTACGAAGAAACAGTACCCAAGTGAATCGAGAAAAGTCATCAACTATAACAAAAGCATATTTCTTACCTCCAAGACTTACATACCTTTCAGGTCCAAAAAGGTCGAGATGCAGCAACTGCAATGAATCAGTAGTAGACACCTGATTTTTGGCTTTGAAAGATGTCTTGACTTGCTTTCCCAGTTGACAAGCAGAACAAGGCTCTGTCTTTTTATATTTGAGCTTAGGCAGGCCTTTGACTAGACCATGAGATGAGATTTTCTTCAAAAGATCCATATGAACATGGCCAAGTCTTCTGTGCCAAAGATGCTGCTGTTCTTGAATGGACGCTAGACATACTTCTTCCTCTTTCTCATCAAAATCTAACACAAAGATATTTCCTTTTCGTTTGGCTACTAAAGGAGTCTCATTATAATTAGTACCAATAAAGCACATATTTTTATCAAAGTTAACACTATGACCAGAATCTGTGAGTTGACTAACACTAATGAGATTGTATTTAAGACCTTCAACCAATCTTACATTATTAATAGAGAATTTTTCATTATCTATGGTGCCTTTTCCAACAATCCTTACCGTATTGGAATCACCCAAGGTAACTAACCCTCCATCTGAAGCAATTAGAGATAGGAATTTCGACTTGTCTCCTGTCATATGACGGGAACAACCACTGTCTATGATCCACTTATTCTTTGGAACGTGAACCTTTAAGCACAACTGCAAGATATATATATATATATATATATATATATATATATATATATATATATATATATATATATATATATATATATATATATATATATATATATATATATATATATATATTCATGTCTTAGGTACCCACCTTGATTTGGGTCCTGCATTGTTAGTATCTATGATATTATATAAATGTCTTTCTGTTTTCTTAATCCAAATTTGAGCAGTATTAGAAGAATCAGGCATATATGACTGATAAGATTTAGCAGTTTGGCCCTTAATATGACAGAATTTGGATTCTGCTGAGATATGTCCCCTTTTTCCGCACTCTTTGCATTTCTCATGCGGCATACTGTACTTCATAGTAGTCCTCTTCTTTGTCTTTTGAAATGCACTCTTTTTGTTCGAGTTATATCCCAGTCCTTCTTTTCCCAAAGAAGATTTTTGGCTTGCCAACATCACGTCTAATGTGCCTTCACCATGTACGAATTTGGCCAGATCTTTCTTTAGACAATCGATCTTTTCCTGGAGTTCAGAGAATTTCTGTTCTGTTTCCATCTTTTTGCATTCAGTTTCCTTGAAGGCTGTTTCCTGCCTTAATGTGGCTAAGCAAGCATCCTTTCTTTCAATCTCATTTTTCAGATGCGTATTTTCTTCGACAAGCTTGGTCATCTTTTCATTTAGCAACTTGTTTTCTTCATTTTCACTGAAATTTTCATCAAATCCAGCAAAACATAGTTGAGCAACTTCATCATCAGAGTCAATTTCTATGTCAGATTCATCGTCGCTCCATGTGAGAAATGCTTTACTCTATTTCTTCTCCTTGTCTTGATCCTTTGATCCAGAGGATTTTAATTTCGCCTTCAGTTGAAAACAATTCTTTTTGATATGACCTTTCTTGCCGCATTCGAAACAGGCTTCATCGTTCATGTTGTTTCTGAAATTAATCTAAAATCAGTTGAGAGATTTTAGGAGGTAGTTTTCAATCAGCTTGATTATAGGAGTTAATGCTTAATTCTAGCTAGTAGTATTTTTCTATTTATTGTAATCATTTCCATTCTGTGAAGATACAACAAGACTTAATACAATGTAGTCCTCATAAGCATTTTGCTCTTGTACATATCTCTATCGATTTCCTTTCTTTGTAAGTGTTTATCTTTATTACGTGTGTATACAGTTATATCAGCTCTCATATTCTACACGAATAAATTTTTAACGAACCGAACAATGTTTGATAAGCTTATCGGACAATTTTTCTTATCCGAACTCGAGTTCGGTAATGAACCGAACCGAACACGAACTGTTTGCGAACATACCGAACCGAACCGAACACGAACATTTCGATAATTATATATATATAATATTGTATAACAAATAAATATAATAATATAACAAAAAAATTGTAAATATTATTGTTTTTATCGAACGAACCGAACTCGGAAGAACTCTTAACGACCTCGGACGAAATCTTAACGAATCGAACAATGTTCGGTAACCTTATCGAACATATTTTCTTGTTCGAACTCGAGTTCGATAAGCTTATCGAACGAGTTAACCGAACTCGAATACGGACGAACGAACGAACCGAGCTTAACGAATAATTATTATAAATCATACTAAACATTTCATATAATATTATAACTTTTAATAAAAAGGTATAACAACATATTTTCTCTCATCTTTTATCTCTCTCTCCGGTCCAGTTGGGTTTCCCATAATAATTATAAATATTGTTATTTTTTTATGCCATAATTATTTTATTACTTTATCATAATAAAAAATATTTTTAATTAGGGAAAAATATTTAAATAATCACATGTTTCCAAGGTCCTAGAGGCCCCTAATTAAAAAAATAAATTGTTGACTCCTCGGTTACACAATTTAATTATTTTATGTAAACCCAACTAGATGAAAATGATAGAGAGAATGTATTTTCTATTGAATCAAATTTTACATAAAAATTTAGTATGATTTTATCTGATATACATTTATTATTTTTTAAAATTGTTAAATTTTGGAATTCCATTTATGAAATTAAATTAAAATTAAATATTTATTTACTATGATTTAGTATGATTTATACGATTAAAAATTTTTAATATAAAAAAGTGAGTATATCCTCTAAAATATCACTTTATCCTCCTAATAATTAACGGTGTTAGTTGATTTTGACGAAAATACACGATTTGTTAACATTCCTATCTTCAGGTACATAAGTTGCTATTTATCTATTTACAGACACACAAGTTACATTTGTCCCAAACTTCAACTACACACCTTGCATTTTACTCTTAAAAATTAAAAAGCAATTTAAGTAATTATATGGAGCCTTCACCAACTCTGTACTTGGTCCTCAATAGAAAATTATAAACATTTAAAAGAGTCTAATGAAACAGTTGGATTATAGAACGCCATCTAAGTTAAAAAAGGTGATTAATTGCAAATAGCATCTTCACTCCTTGACACCTTGGAATACTTTCGAGAGTAAAGTATAAATTTGTAATCAAAGTTAATCCCAATTAACATTTTGGTGGTTAAAATTTTAAATTTATAATAATATGATGATTAAACATTGTTTTTGTATTTCAAAAGGGTGGTTAAGGATCACTTTTCTTAAAAAAAATCCTAAAAAAAGTGATTCTTAATCGCCTTTTTGAAAAATAAAAATAATGTTCGATCACTATATTGCAAATCCAAAATTTCGGTTAACAAAATACTAAAAGGAATAAAGTTCGATCATTATTTTACAATTTGCTCTCCCTTTCAACTAGAAATGCTAAATGGAAGTTGCAGCAGGGTATATATGTGATTTCATGACACACACTCGGGTAGGGGTGAGCATCGGGTGGTTTGGACGGTTTAGGATCGCCAAACCAACCAAATCATAAATTTTGGATTTTTAATTTTTCAAACCATAACTAAACCAAAAACCATAACATTTAAAAAAAACCAACCTAATTATAACGGTTTGGTTTGGTCGGTTTCGGTTTAAAACCATGACATAATTTAGTTATTATCCATATGCATAGGTAGGTAGAGATCAATCCCATTTAGGAAGGAGAAACTATAATAAAATGAGTTAATGAGAGAACTCGACAAATACCAGAAAAAAATTAAAAGAACCACACACACACAGATATATATATATATATATATATATATATATATATATATATATATATATAATATTTATATATTATTTAATCTTAATGGTCGGATTGGTTAAATCGGGTGGAAAAATTAGTAAAACCAAACCCAACCTAAAATTTTCGGTTTTTAAAAATTTAAAACCATAACCAACCCAAATCGAAAAAAAACCGAAACTTTCAGTTTGGTCGGGTTGGTTTGGTCGGTTTAACCGGTTTTCGGTAAACCGTGCTCACCCTTACACTCGGGTATCTATGAGATTAATTGATGGGATATAAATTATTACAAGAAAATCCATTTTTGCTAACGAAAATTTTCGTTGGCATATTCCGTTGGCAAAAATGAATTTTCTTGTAGCAAACGAGTGTCAACTTGGGATCGTTACGACTTCACAAGTAGCTGAAAGAAGAGCTTCTAGATATATTTTTATGCTATATCAGTATCTCTTAATCGCCGATTAATCGCTGTTCGGTACCTCTCCGAATCGGAATTAATTAGAATTAGTCGGTATTAACCACCGATTAATCACTGTTCGGTGTCTCTTCCAATTAAGTCAGATTTTCACTTTTTATAACACTGGTCAGTATGCAGATCTAGTTAGAAAGGATCAAATCTAATTTTACATAAAAATGAATGGAAATTATGAATGACCAATATTGTGATGTTTTCTTAGATGATATTAATTGTATGGATACACAAAATTTGATATTACAAAAAAAAAAATATAAAGTCAATAAATGGGTACTAATTTACTCCATAATTGAGCAGAATTGAGAGGTTCCAGTAGACGTAAGATGGCCAATTTTTCTATATAAACAAACTGCTACAATAGTAATCCATGCTTAAGAAAAAACTACTACTTATAGTTTCTCATTGCTCTAGCCAAACAAAAGCTCTTCAAAGATGGTAATATATTTCTTCATCAATAGCCTTCTAACATGCATCCATCATGCAAATATATGTAATTTAGTAGATTTATGTCATGTGTTTATATCCCCCCCCCCCCACCCCACCAATTCTAACACAAATGTTTGTTGCACTATGAACAGAGCAACTCAGGAGAGATCGAACCGAAATATAATCTGAAAATGAAACGCGGAGGACTGAGAGCTACTTTCTTTGTATTTGGTACTAAAAAACTAAATTTTTTACATATACAATTTTACGGTTAGTGTTTATGATTTTAGGGAACTGATCGAATTTAATGTACGATCATATCTGCAGTGACAACGACGCTTGAGACCATGATATTTGTTGGGAATGCAGTGAGCTTGTTTGTTTACTTTTATGGAACCATGAACTTCAGCTTGACAAAATCAGCAACCATGCTTACCAATTACATGGGGTCTGCGTACGTGCTTTCACTAGTTGGAGGTTTTATTTCTGATACTTTCCTGTCAAGATTCACAACTGCTGTCCTGTTTGGATCAATACAAGTGGTGGTATGTATCCGGAACTTAATTTACTAAAGATATCTCGTTCACTATATACATGTAATATTCCTAATTAACTAATAATTAAGGATGAGTTTCGGATAGGTTGTAGTAACTAAATTTGAAACTTAAATGTCGACTGTAGCATGTATAGGCCGGATTGCAATCATATTGAAAGCTAACTTGATTCATGTTTGAATTGAATTAATTGCAGGGCTATGTGATTCTAACAATACAGGCATTTATCGATCACTTAAAACCTGCTCCGTGCAAGGATATCACCCTTCTTCTAATGAATAAATGTGAGAAAGCAGATGACGGGCAAACCTTAATGCTATACGCAGGCCTGTATTTAGTTGCACTGGGGGTAGGTGGGATTAAAGCGGCAGTCCCCTCACTGGGAGCTGATCAATATGATGAGCAAGTTCCTGAGGAGGCAGTACATATTCCTACATACTTCAACTGGTATTTTTTCTCGTTTGTTTGCGGGGCTGTAATAGGTACCACTTTCTTGGTCTGGGTTAATACATATCGAGGCTGGGACTGGGGTTTTCTGGTGTCCACTTTAACCATGACAGCTGCGGTTTTGTTCCTCTGCACCGGATTTCCTTTTTTTAGGCACAGTTCCCCCAAAGGAAGCCCACTCACTCGAATAGCACAGGTCTAATAAGAGAAGAGCTAAATATATCTTTATATGTGTACAAATATGAGAGGCTTACACTATTCTATTCTCAATACAGGTATTCGTGGTTGCATTTAAAAATCGAAATCTTTCACGTCCAGAAACTTCAGAGGATTATCACGAAATTAGTGATGATAAAGAGGGAACTGGAACTGAGATAATCAAGAAAACAAATCAGTTCAAGTACCAGTTTATCCTTTTCATTATTATCGATCAGCTTGCTTACGGAATCTATTTATTGTTGTTACTAACTATGGTAATTCAACCACAGATTCTTGGATCGCGCTGCAATTATTAGGACACCAGACTCGTCTGATACCGGACCTTGGTCAATTTGTACAGTGACACAAGTTGAGGAAACAAAAATAGTTGTGCGAATGCTCCCAATTATAGGGAGCACCATATTCCTCAACACATGTTTGGCTCAGCTCCAAACTTTTACGGTCCAACAAGCTAATACCCTAGACAGAAATGTCATCGGAATTCACATCCCCAGCTCTTCAATTCCCGTCATACCAGTCATTTTCATATTTATTGCACTACCAATATATGACCGCATTTGTGTTCCAGCACTTAGAAAGTTGACAGGAATTCCTACAGGGATCAGACAACTCCAACGTATTGGAGTTGGACTCGTTTTAGCAAGTATTTCTATGGTAGTAGCCGGATACGTAGAGACAAGACGCAAGCGTGTTGCTGTCCACCATAATATGGTGGACTCTCAGAACCCACTGCCTATGAATGTGATGTGGTTAGGACTCCAATACGGTATATTTGGAATGGCTGATATGTTTACATTGGTTGGGTTGCTAGACTTCTTCTACTCAGAGAGTTCAGCTGGAATGAAGTCATTAGGCGTCGCCTTCACGTGGTTGTCATCGGCCATTGGATATTATTTAAGCACCGCGATAGTGAACATGGTGGATGATTTGAGTGGTGGATGGCTTAAAAGCAATAACTTGAACAGGGATAAACTGGATTACTACTTTTACTTGTTTGCAGGTTTGAGTACTCTAAATTTCGGGTTTTATCTGATGTGTTCATCTTGGTATCGGTATAAAGATGTGGAAGCCAAGGAGATAGAGGGTGAGAGTAAAGTTGAAATGGGGAGCGTATAAGTTGCTTAGGCTAGAATATTATTTGAAATTCTATTTTTAAGTTTGATTGTTGTACTTAATTCAAACACTATAATGAAGTTTTTGCATTTTATCAGCCGAGCAAGTTGACTGATGACCTCTACCCTTTATCAGTTGATAACTACAATCTTGACATTTTAAAGACCTAATCCTCAGTTGAAATCAGCTTCAACAATCTTGATGAGTTCATTGATTTCTTGTGAAATTTAGGACCAGTTGAAAATGTATTCTATAGAAGTACTCTCCTGCAATATATATGTATATATGCAGAGGTTCTCCTCAAATTTTATAACATAGGCCTTGGAAGATTAGTGCAATAATATTTTAAAAATGGAAATAAGCTGATTATTAAATAAAGTATCTAAAATATTTTTTAAATGTCATTATAAATTATAATTAATTGTGCATATTCAAAAAATTACTAAAACAATACTCCCTCGATCGCAATAGGATCTTTACCTTTCAGAATAAGGTTTCTGATACGTATTTTAAGGTACATTTTAAGGGTAGTTCCATAACTTATTTTTAAAATTTTCTTTTTTTTGTATAAAAATATAATATATATATTTTATACAAAAAAAAAAAATTTTAAGATTAAATTAAGGAACTATCCTTAAAATATACCTTAAAATGCATGTCAAAAAATGTAAAAAAAAAATAAAAAATAAAGAATTGATTGGGACGAAAGAAGTACGTAATATCATATCATTCATATCACCTGAAGTAAGAACATAAACTACTCCTAGCACTACTGTGTAACTTTTGCTATACAATGTTAAAAATGAAGATAATCAGTTATGATAAAATATATATATATATATATATATATATATATATATATATATATATATATATATCATTCCAAGTATCTATTTAGATCAATTACAATAATATCAAATATATTTTACAAATGAATACATTAAGACTAAAATTTATCTTTGTAATTATCAATTATTTTGATTTTATTTTTAACAAAAATTGTTAGAAAACATCTAAATTTCGTAGTCCACTAATAAGTATTAAAATTAAATATTTAAAATATTAATTTCAAAATGTACAAGAGGGCTAAAATTTTACTAATCATATAATATTATTTATATTTTAGATAATAATATTATAATGCACGCTAAGCGGAGAAAATGATTAAATTCACACAAAAACATACTCCCTCCGTCCCAAATTGTTTGATACCTTTTGACTTTCACGGAGATTAAGAAAATGTAGTAGAAAAAGAGTAAAGTTAGTTGAAAAGTGGATAAAGTGGTGGGACCTATTAATATTTAATAATAGATTTGAGATAGTGGAGGAAGGTAGTGGGTGTAATAGTGTAAAAATAGTCACGCACCATAAGTCAAATCTAATTTTACATAAAAATGATTGGAAATTATGAATGACAAATATTGTGATGTTTTCTTAGATGATATTAATTGTATGGATACACAAAATTTGATATTACAAAAAAATAAATATAAAGTCAATAAATGGGTACTAATTTACTCCATAATTGAGCAGAATTGAGAGGTTCCAGTAGACGGAGAATGAAAAACATTTAGATTCCATATACAACGAAAGATGGCCAATTTTTCTATATAAACAAACTGCTTTAACAGGATTTTACACGCCATGTTTGGTGGGTACGAGTATGCTAGCAGTCCTCCGGATTAGTCGAATTGTGCGAAAGTTGGCCCGAACACCAGATTATAAAAAAAAAAAGGATTTCACACCCAAAAAAAACTACCCCATAGCTTTCTCATTGCTCTAGCCACAGAAAACCTGAAAAAAGATGGTAATACATTTCTTCACCAAGTAATAGCCTACGTAAATACATGCATATTCATACATTTAAGTTGTATAACGATTTTAGGTAAAAAAATTCAATTCATTGAGTGACGTTCATTGGTTCAAATAATACACTAAAACCAAACCAAACCAAACATACCCAGTATGTCCCGCTCAGAGAGAAAATAAAATACTTTTTGTTTACAATACAAAAAAAATGGACAAATTTTCTATATAAACAAACTGCGACAATAGTATTCCATGCCTAAGAAAAAACTACTAATAGTTTCTCATTGCTCTAGCCAAAGAAAACCTCTTCAAAGATGGTAACACATTTCTTCATCAATAGCCTACTAACATGCATGCATGATGCACATATATAGATAGATAGATTTATATCATGTGTATACATTTTTTTTTAAAATTCTAAGACAAATGTTTGTTGCATTATGAACAGAGCAACTCAGAGATCGAACCGAAACTTAATCTGAAAATGAAACGCGGAGGACTGAGAGCTACTCTCTTTGTATTTGGTACTAAATTATTTACATATACAATTTTACAGTAAGACGTTTATGATTTTAGGGAACTGATCGAATATAATGTATGATCATATCTGCAGTGACAACGATGCTTGAGAGCATAATATTTGTTGGGAATGCGGTGAGCTTGTTTGTTTACTTTTATGGAACCATGAAATTCAGCTTGACAAAATCAGCAACCATGCTTACCAATTACATGGGGTCTGCGTACATGCTTTCACTAGTTGGAGGTTTTATTTCTGATACTTTCTTGACAAGATTCACAACTGCTGTCCTGTTTGGATCAATACAAGTGGTGGTATGTACCCGCAACTTAATTTACTAAAGATATCTCGTTCACGATATGCGAGTAATCTATACTCGTGGAAAACAATGTTTTAATGGTACACAATAGTACCAAAATACCAAATATGGTTATCACTAAATTCGGGGTGTTCAATTTGTGTCCGTGCTTCGCACGGTTTATCAACTAGTATCACTACAAGAAAATTCCTTACTAACAACAGAAAATTCCGTTGGTAGATTAAGGAAATCCGTTACTAAGTCAGTGTGCCAACGGAATAGCCACGGAAATGATCGGTTGCACAAATCATCGTTGGGAAGTGGCTACCAACGGATTCGTTTTCGTCACTAAACTTACCAACGGAATATCAGCGGAGCTTTTAGAAATAACACTTTCCCAACCAACTTAGTAACGGAACATTCGGTTGGTATTAGTCACAAGCACATGGTAACGATATTTTCGTCGTAAACTTTAGTAACAAATTCTCAATGGGCAATTCGTTGGTATTACTAGCGACCAACTACCAACGAAAGTTTCGTTGTTAAATTTACCAACAATTTGCCAATGATTAATCTGTTGGTACTAATAGCAACTATTTGCTAATGACATTTCCGTTGTTAAAAGATAGTAACAAATTTGTAACGGATAATCCGTTAGTATTATTAGCATACTATTAGCACCATTTGCTAATGACATTTCCGTTGTTAAAATTTAGTAACAAATTTCTAACGGATAATCCGTTAGTATTATATGCCAACGGATAATTCAGTAACAAACTCCTAATGAATAATTCGTAAGTAATTCTTGCCAACGGATGCAACAACGAAATATGAACAGCTTTGTTGTTTTTAAAACCTGTACATTTCACACATCTATAACAAATAAAAAATATCCAACAAACAAAAGATGGCAAAAGTCATTTTTATCCAATACCAACACTTCACTTCAGTGGATATGCAAATTCAAAATGGGTCTAAGAGTTACATCACTCTAGACCTATATTTAAATACTAGGATAAAATGTCATATCCAACATTCGAATTTAGCAAAACCTGGTAATTTTGAACTAGAATTACCACCACCGATTTATAGGTCTAAATCATATCAACTGACCAAGTCAATTACTAAACCGTACCAACATATATATTCGGTTCTAAGTCAGTGCATATAGCGAACATACTAAATTAATAACTAATTGTCATCTTCTTGACCATTTGAACTGGTAGGGGATTGAGGATCATCTTCTTGACCATTTGAACTGGTAGGGGATTGAGGACGTCCGACTCGGAGTGATGTAGACTCAATAACCATCGCTAATTGCTTTTTCATTGCCTTCATCCGATCGTTCATCTCAGTTAACTGGTTCTTCAGCCTTTGATTTTCTTCTTCAGTGGCAGAAAATGTAGTGCTAGGCATTACATTGGACTTCTGATAAAAAAGGCTCTGTGACGAACCAATTCCATACACCCTTTTCTTCTTGTCAAAACCACCAACAGCCTCCAGAAATAGAGCATTTCTATCCACAGGCTGCCCGGATTTCTCCTGCAGCTCAAGAAGTGCTAGAAATGTATCCTGTGTACAACAATAATCAATATAAGACCTAATTGCAGTAAGATGGTCTCAACATGTTTCTTTTGCAGAAAAATGATTCAAGTACAGAAACTAGTATTTATAACTTCACCAGTTTAAATTGCAATTGATAAACACACACATAAACAAACAGACAAACGTAAGTGTGTATCTATCTCTATAACATCACCAGTTTGTAAACTCAAACGAGAATCCCATTTTTTCACCCTGTAATCATCTTCCGTTTCAAAAATTCAATCAGTCAAGCAACATATCCAAAAATTCCAAAAATTACTATAATTTCCAAACGACTTGCTGTAATTCAATTATTATTTTTCCTGAGTTATCTAGACTCTATGGGCTACAACATATCCAAAAATTATTGTATAATAACAAATTTACAATTTATGGCTTAATTTTAAAGTTCACTATGTTGACAGTTAGAAATAGCCTGAAATATGTACACTAATTCAGTTGTTTCTCAACTTGTACAGGTTTTGTACCCACCAAATTTTCCAGGCATACAATTCAAACATAAACCTAGAATTCTTCTATTTTAACCATCCAGTTATAAGGCCTCTAAATCGCTCAAAATTATCACACAAAGCAGGGCAGAATTTTGTATGTCATAAATACAGAAAACAAGGTCAATTCAAGGGCCACAACAATTCACAAACATATGGGATAGGTATTGAACTAAACAAAAGATTAAAACCCTAATTTGAGCAATACACGTAAATTTTCGACACACGTAGCACTACACATAGACATAGAGAACCAATCGATTAAAAAAATCAGAATTTGAGCAATAGATTGAACTGAATATTCTGAAAATTATAAATTAAAACTAACATAAATTTTTTGGCTTTTTTTGTCAATCCATACAACTTCAAAATTCTCGTCATTCTCGTCATCCTCGACATGCTCATCATCCATACCAATTTTCTCTAGCCTCAGCAATCGGATTCTTCTTTTTCTTCACACGCTTGGTGTGTGTCAGGTAAAAAACCTCATCAGCAGTGGGGTCACGCTTGTACTGCACTTTCTGTAAGAAAAATTAACAGATTTTAGAGCACAAAAATATCCATTTTAAGAAATTAAATAATAATTCTATCAAAACAAGATTATTAAAGCATACCACACGAGCTGCAACTGTCCTATGAAAAGCCGAACCACTTGTATGCGTCGAAGGACGGCCATCAACCCCGCTACAACGATTACTTTTCTGAATCGAAGATTTTTTTTAAAACCCTCCGTTTTCCAGAACTCAACCCAACTCAAATAAACATCCAAGCCAATTCTATTATCTCGTCTGTTGTGATATTCCCAATTAGAACGAGCCACCGAAAGAAATTCAGAATACTTCGTCCTTGCATTTGTTAGCCAACCTTTATAAATAACAGCATCGGATTGCCTCCACACAATGTATTTCTACAATAAAAAAAGAAGATAAATTACAAAGTAGTTCATGAACAAAGTGTATTACAATAATTAATCATTTCATGTATTTTAAAATATTTGATTTATTAACATCTTTCCAGAATAGTAAAGACATCTTTCCTCCTAATATGGTAATGAGCATTTACCTAGTAGGTGTTATGTTAATACCAACATAACATTAGTTTAAAAGGATAGATAAAGAAGGTGAGAAAAAATTAATTTAATCATGTAGATCATAATCGGATGAATCATACAGTGGAAATTGGAAATAGAGCAAAAAAGAAACATTAAATAATTAAAGGAGAGCAGGTTAAATTCAGTTTACTTGCAACAAGACAGTTTATTTTATTTTAAAATAATTAATCATTTTATTTTACTTAATTTTATTTTCTTAACATTAAATCCAATGATAATTCCCATTTCTATCCTAAATATTTATTAATTCAGCACCTTAACTGAAAAAATCAGTACACGACAAGAAATTTAGCACCCCAAATTATCAAAAAAAATTGACACCTAGCAAAGCCCTTTGACTTGGGAAGTGAAGCTAATCTGTTACTAATATTGACAAACAAACTCGATATCCAAGTCTAATAGTTTCAAGTTCAAACTCCAAGTACCTAGCACCAAAATAATTACATTACAGCAGATAGCATTTGCAATAAGAATATACTTACCTTGAATTCTTCAAAATAAAAATCCTGAGTTTCTTTTGAAACTGACTTCCAATTATATCCGGTAGGATCAAGTCGCTCGTACATGATTAGTCGATTCCTTTGAGAGCAATAGTACGAAGGTTCCAATCTAACAAAAATATATAAATTAATGTAAGGCAATTTAATATCACTAGATGACATGGAAAAATAGAAAATAATTCACTATGTAGATGCTTTTTTAAGAACTTGAAACTTACACTCCATCAATGACTTCTACTCGAACCCTTCCATCTATTTGCGGAAAGCCAATATTCCAACGTACATTATCATTTTCAGCTCTAGAGGCATTTGGTGTGTGTTCAATTGGTTCTGATTGAGCACCAATTCTACGTTGTCGTGATTGAAGATCAGGTGTGTGTTGACGTTGGCGTGATTGAGCTTCAGGTTTGTGTTGACGTGATTGAGCAGTGAGTTGTAGTGAATCATGCGTGCTTTGTCCAGATAGTGATGTGCGTTGTTTTGATTGTGTCGGTGAGTGAAGCCCCGACTGAGATGGTAAACGTATTGGCATTTTATCTGGTCTCTACCGAGATTGTCCAGTACCTTGTTCAGAATGAGCACGAACGTGCTGTACGTGCTGCTGTCCAGATTGTGCTTGTACGTGCTGCTGTCCAGATTGTGCTTGTACGTGCTGTTGTCCAGAATGAAGCGGTACGAGCTGTCCAGAATGAGCTGGTATGCTCTGTTCAGGAGCCGGTACACCCTGTCCAGAACGAGCTAGTAAGCCCTGTCCAGAACGAGCTCGTAATTTTTCAGTATGGTTCATAACCTTCCTCATTCGTGCCTGTAATTAAAAAGATGAGACAAATTAAAAACTGAATGTTCAGCATAAAATATATGTTTTTTGCTTTAACTAAATGATTCCAACTGCAAAAAATGATGTTTATGGATTAAATAATAATTGGTTACAACTCTACACATTTAAGTCTGCCAGCTCTGGAAGTAAATAGCAATCTAAACAGTAAACAGATAGGTACACTACAAAAATACACTTATTTATTGATAAACAACAACCTTCATTTCAGGTGTTTTCAAATCATATTCCCCTGTCATGGCCACCATATTAAACAACACTCAAAACTAAATGAACTACAAGTTATTACAAACATAATTGGAATAAAATTCATGTTCATTTCAATTCCATTTCAAATCTTGAATTTATCGGCTTTAAAAAGTTGTAATGATCCCAAAACTAGCTACTAGCATAATGACATTAGCTGACTTACTTGGTTGGTGTAACCGGCTTTCTCAGTAGGTGTCTTAGTGCCCTTAGCATCAAAGCCATCCTCTTTGCCAACATTTGCACTCCAACTACGCTTCCTTGTATTCATAATCTGCAATATTGAAACAAAGAAATGCACCACGTTAATACTCTTAGTTGCTTAAGAGTAGACAAAAGTTCTATAAATAATGACTTTAATGACCTGACTGTTAGAAGCAAAACCATCCCCTTCGACAACATTAACACTCTTACTAAGCAAACTTTTATTCACAATCTGCACAAGTTAGTACACTTGTTAAACCAAAAAAATCTTAAATGAAAAGCCAAAAAAAAAAAAAGAACAAGAAACAAAGGTAAAAACTAATAACACACAGAATGCTTAGTGACCTGATTGTTAGGAGCACAACCATCCTCTTTGCCAACATTTTCACTCTTCTTACGCTTCTTTTTATTCGCAATCTACAATATAAAAAAATACACCATACTGAGTAATCTATGGCTATACGTAGAAACACCTTGAAATTAAAGAATAAATTTTAATTCAAAGTATATATTTCAACCTTCACCTTAGCAAAGCCGTCACAACCAGCACTTCCACCCTCGCTACGTTTCTTTGGACTCGCATATTGAGAAAAACCAGTAGCCTTATCACCAATCCCCTTGTCATCAGGACTTGCATCACAGCTAGGTTTCTTTGGACTCATATGCTACAAATAGGGTAAATAAAAACATAAATAAGTTTTATTGAAGTAAACATACAATAAGTTGTCATTGCAGCAAAAAAGAAAGTAAACATGAAGTAGGGATTTGTGCCTATTGTTGTCAACTATCCAATGTTGGTGGTGGGGGGTTGGGGAAAGTATATATATATACACAGAAACACAGAAAACATACACACCTACACACAGAAACAGAAAATTGTTTCACTAGAGGGGAAGAAAACCCTAATTACTTACACGAAAACCCCTAATTACAAAAAAGGGAAAATTAAAACCCTAATTGGTATATACCAAAACCTAATTGTTTGAAGAAAACAAGTCACATACAAGTGTTGAGGAGGAATGAAAATTCATAAATACACATACACGAACACAAAAGGGGGGAATGAAATTTATATACATACATTCACAAGAGCTGACAGTTTTTTCATCTTCATTCACAATAGATGCCAGTTTGATGAGAGATTACTGAAAATTACTTTGGCTCTGTATTTCAATTCGCCGCTGCTTAACAAGAACCCTAATTTGTGTCTCCTGCCCCCATCCCGCTACTTTAGCTCTATTTATATTTTTCACAAATGTAAATAGAAAAAAAAGGATAATTTATTAAATAACATACAACTATAATATTTATATATATTATATAATTTACAGTTATAATATTATAATATATATCAAATGTATATATTAATAAATATATATATATACATGTTAAGATAAAAATACCTACATGACAAAAAATATTAATCGGTAGAATCATCATAATCATCTTCGCAATTATTGCTATCTCCCGTTTTTTAAGATCCGTCTTCTTCGGATTCATATTCCATTTCTTCCTCCGAAGTTCCGTCATCATCATCTAAATCTACTTCAATTCCACGTTCATCATTTAATTGTGTGGGAATATCATCCGTACTAATATTATTTAGATGTGTAGGAATATCATCCTGGAACGGCTCTTGGTGAGATATTGGGGTTTGAGGAAGTTCAACAAGTGATCGGGCCTTTACTTTGCATACAACTAACCAATCAACCTTGTCTCTTTTTAGACTTGGATAATTACAAAAGTAAACTTGTGTGGCTTGCATTGCTAGTACAAATGGTTCGTACACCCTCAATCTCTTTCTTTTATTGATCTCAACTATGTTGTAACGTGGATGAATTCTTGTTCCAACATTAATTGTAGGATCGAACCATTCACACTTAAACAAAACTGTTTTCTTGACGGGAAAACGAGGATACTCGATAATCAAAATCTCTTCAACTATTCCGAAGTAATCATTAAATGTCTCGCTAAAATTTGACCCCTTGATGCATACTCCACTGTTAAATGTTGACCTATCAGCCCTATATTCTCGAGTGTGAAATTTGTACCCATTCACATAGTAAATCGGTACCGACTTAACCGAACGAAGAGGTCCAAACGAAATATCCTGAATATATTCATTCGAAACCAATGATGGATCTCGAGCCTGAAATTGTTAGTGGTGACTATTAGAATACGATCGAAATCTACAGTTAATAGTTATCTAATATTAATTAAAAATGTATCAATTAACTTACATAACCCTTAAACCACGATGCAAATTCACTTTCCAAGCATTGATCAACTTCAACACTAGTTATATGTGGATTATGCTCCCGAAGTTGATTTATGAAAATCCTAATTACACAAAAAAGAAGTCAGTTTGACTAATATTCATTAATGAGGACAAATAAGTATGCGATAAAAAATAAACTTACTCGGTATATGGTGCAATTTCTGGACAGTTAAACAAGATATAATTGTGAGCTGCTATATATTCTCCATCATCAAGATAACGAGTACTGACACTCCCATGTGAACGACCAGGATGAGAAAATATAGAAATGTTTCCCCCAAAACTCTCTCCACCTCCACTAGAATCGTTTCTGGGAACTTTTCTATGTTTTGTCCGAACATGTTGCTTAAAGTAGTGTGAGCAAAAAGTGGAAGCTTCTTCAACCAAAAAAGCATTACATATTGATCCTTCAACCCGAGCTTTATTTTTCACATTATTCTTCAAGTGATGTAAAAATCTCTCGAAAGGATACATCCAACGATACTGTACAGGACCTGCAATGAGTGCTTCATATGGCAAGTGCACTAAAAGATGTTCCATGGAGTCGAACAATGCCGGTGGAAAGATGCGTTCTAACTTGCAAAGTATAACCGGAATTTGTTCTTGTATGCATATCACTTATCTTCAAAGTAGCTGATGTAAGATCTCTGAAGAAAAGGATTAATTCTGTCACAGCCTCCCAAACATTATTCGGAAGAAATTCCCGAAAAGCAATCGGAAGAAGTCGTTGCATAAACACGTGGCAATCATGACTTTTCATTCCAAATAACTTGAATTTTGACATGTTGATGCAACGCCCCATATTTGACACATATCCATCTGGAAATTTCAGATCTTTCAACCATTCACACACTTTTCCTTTTTCCTTTTTGTCTAAGCTATAACATGCTTTTGGATACTTTTGTGTCGATTCATCTTTTGCTAACTCGGGTCTTCGACAAATCATTGCAATATCCTCTCTTGCCTTCGAATTATCTTTGGTTTTTCCTTCAATGGCCATGATAGTGTTGAAGATATTTTCAAAAACATTTTTTTCAACATGCATAACATCGAGATTATGTCTAATTGTTAATGTTCTCCAATATGGTAAATCCCAAAAGATGCTCCTTTTTTTCCATCCACATTTGTAATCTTTAATGACTTTAGCATTATGCTCATCACTTCCCAATTCAGTAATTTTCATCAAACCAAGTGACTCAATTTCTTGCAATACATCTTCACCCGTTCGCACTGGTGGGGCAGATTCGGTCACTGTCTTTCCCTTGGTAAACCAATTTTTATTCTTTCGAAACGGATGATTGGCATGTAAGAACTTTCGATGATTATCAAACCATGTAGTCTTTCCACCATGTAAAAGATTGTAAGCATCATGATCATGAGCACAATGAGGACAAGCTAAATGATCGGCAGTTTTCCATCCAGACAACATTGAATAAGCAGGAAAGTCACTGATAGTCCACATCAACGCAGCTCGCATACGAAAATTTTGTTTCAAAGAATTATCCCAGGTCTCCTCGCCAACTTCCCACAACTTTTTTAATTCAGCAATCAACGGTTGAAGGAAAACATCTATTTTTTGTTTTGGATTTTTTGGTCCAGGCACAAGTACAGATAGGAACAAGTATTGCTCTTTTGAACACATCCACGGAGGCAAATTATATGGAGTCACTATGATTGGCCAAGAAGAATATTGTATACCCGTTTCACCAAATGGTTGAAAACCATCAGCAGAAAGTCCCAGTCTAACATTTCTCGTCTCTGAGGAAAATGAGGGATGTGCTCTGTCAAATTGTTTCCACTCCTCCGAGTCTGAACAATGGCGCATCACACCTTCTTCTTGATGATGTTCGGCAAGCCATCTCATATGGGTTGCAGTCTCAGGTGAAGCATACAACCTTTGTAATCTCGGTGTCAATGGAAAATAGATCATCCTTTTAAAAGGCACTTTCTTTTTCTCCTTCTTGGATTTGTTAAGTCTTGATTTGTATCTCGCATGTGAACAAAATTTACATGACTCCATGTTGTTGTCTTCACCCCAATATATCATACATCCATTAACACAACAATCAATTTGCTCAGAAGGAAGCCCCAATCCTTCCATGTACTTTTTCGTACTGTAGAAGCTATCAAGAAATGTATTATCTTCAGGCAAGATGCCTTTGAAGAACTGTGATGTTTGATCATAACATGCCTCTGACCAATGATGGTCCGACTTCAAACTCAACATCTGAGCCATGGCAGACAACTTAGAAGTTTCACAACCTTCATATAACTCTTTCTCGGATGATTTTAGAATATCATACAACTTCTGCGCATTTGCATTTGGCATCTCTGGATCAAAACTTGGACCAGCAGCATCCATCACCATATTGTACATTAGGTTCTCCTGATCTGTTCTGTTTTGGGTATTGGAGTAATGTGTGGATGATTGTTCACCACTTTGTCTAACAATATATGGCTCTCCATGTCGACTCCACACATAATAATCATCTACAAACCCATTCTTCATCAAGTGCAATTTTACTGTTTCTGCATTCCAGAATCCGCCGCGATTCTTACACTTCGAACGCGGACATTGAATGTTTGTCCCATTCATGGACGAAGGTCGAGATACAACATATTGCATAAAATTATCCAATCCCTTTAGAAAAATTGGATTTAGGCATCCTTTATCATCTTTTCTTTGATACATCCAAACTCGATCATTATTCATATTGAATTTTTTAGTCACTTACAAAAAATATAACATTCACAACTGGAATATATATAATGCTTACAGTTAGACTAAGTAACATTAGCAAGATTTGTCAAAAAAAAAAAAAGTAACATTAGCAAGATAAAATTACCACCAATTCACTAGCACTAGCACTTGAATTGATATTAACACTAGCCCAATAAAACTACCACCAATCCACAAAAGCCCAATAACCCATTATTCAATCAACCCAACCAATTAAAAACAAAAAATCTTACCAAGTCCAACCAATTAACACAAGATTAATCCACAAGAGTCCAATAACCTATTTATTCAATCAAACCCAAGCAATTAAAAACAAAAACTCTTACCAAGCCCAACCAATTAATCTCTACACTGGAAAAAATCAATTTCTATTTCTAATATAAGAATGAAATAAAATAATCAATCTCATGATTTCCAGCAGTCCAGATCCGATGTAGTACATCGGATTTAGTACAAACTTTCATCAACCTCTTAACCGCAGGTACAAATTTTGACCGCAGGTACAAATTGTTACAAAATTTGTATTTACAAAATTTTGTAAATTACTTCACATAAATAATATAAATTAAATTTGTAGTTCTGAAACAAACTTTCTAAGTTACATTATAAAGCCTACAACCCATGACCTTGTCACATGACTCACTTGGAGCTAAATTAGTGAAAAAAATTAGGCAAGCTAATTATTTATTGTTAACAAATAAATCATTATATATTTAAAACATAAATTAGTGAAAATTCAAAACTCACCTTAATCAGTAGCAAAGATAGTGTGTTGAATGATTCTTTAACTTTTTAAAATCTTGGCGTGAGGAAGACAATGAAGGGAGCCAAGAAGCAGCAGAACAAAATGAAAGAGGCGAACAAAATGAGATGCAGTTTGAGGAACAAAACGTTCAAAAAGTACATAGGTAGTTGGCATTAAATTTCATACTAATATTACCAACGGAATGGTAACGAAGTGTACATATTACCAACAGAATGGTAACGGAAAGTACATAAGGCAGTTGGACATTTAATATCATGACTCTAATATTACTAACGGAATGGTAACGGATATATTTTAACCGATTTACTCTTACAACGGATTAGTAACCGATTACTAACGGAACACAAATTGCAAATTTCGTTAGTATGGGGTTAGCATTCCGTTACTAAACTGTGATTACGTCATTACTATTCCGTAGGTAAATTTTACCAACTGATATTTCTGTTGGTACAAATCCGTTAGTGATCCGTTAGGAATCTGTTAGTACTTTATCCATTTTTCATGCTTCCTAGAACCATTAGGAATCCGTTGGTAATTACCAACAGATTGATTTCCGTTACTAAATTCCATTGGTATAATGCATTATTCTTGTAGTGTATTCCTTACCTAATAATTAAGGATGAGTTTCGGATAGGTTGTAGTAACTAAATTTGAAACTTAAATGTCGACTGTAGCATGTATAGGCCGGATTGCAATCACATTGAAAGCTAACTTGATTCATGTTTGAATTGAATTAATTGCAGGGCTATGTGATTCTAACAATACAGGCATTTATCGATCACTTAAAACCGGCTCCGTGCAAGGATATCACCCTTCTTCTAAAGAATAAATGTGAGAAAGCAGATGACGGGCAAACCTTAATGCTATACGCAGGCCTGTATTTAGTTGCACTGGGGGTAGGTGGGATTAAAGCGGCAGTCCCCTCATTGGGAGCTGATCAATATGATGAGCATATTCCTGAGGAGGCAGTACATATTCCTACATACTTCAACTGGTATCTTTTCTCGTTTGCTTGCGGGTATGTAATAGGTACCACTTTCTTGTTGTAAAATAATCTGTAACTTGTCTGAACCATGTGGCAACAACCAAGTAGTGGGCTAGCATCTGCTGTTGTTCAAGTCATGGACGTTAGTTTGTTGTGTTGCTCTGGTGGTGTCAAACATGTGCCTGCAGATCTGTCATACTCCACTCAAACATAGATGGTGTTCACATGTTCTCTTCAGTTGCCACCACGTTCATGCACACATGAACTCCATTCACCTCCACTACTTCATTCACGTGGTCTCACCTGTATGCCATGCTAGTGTGTCTTTTCTTTCTGTTTTTCATTGTGATTTCTGCAGTTGAAAGCTCTATAAATAGAGCATCCTAGTTGCAGTAAACCTTAAGCAATTTACCAACTCAATACAATGTAGTCTCTTAGTCTTCTTCGTTTCTTGTACATATCCTTGCTTAATTCTTCATTAGTATTGTCCTTATTTTCAACACTTGGTATCAGAGCGAGCGATTCTCGAGGCCTTCAATCTGCTGGTTCGTATTACTCATCTTCATCTATGTTGTCTCTGCTAAATTCACTTACCCAAACAATAAGTGCTTCGCACTTTTCGGTAAATGACTCTGTTATCCTCACACTTTGGTCTTGAACCACTGCTAAATCACTCTCTGAGTTATAAACTTCCGTTTGTCAATTGTTGAATCATATTGTTCATGTTCTCTTCAAAATCCTCTAGTTCATCGAGTATGCACTAAAAGTGTTTGATATTTTGTCTGACTGAAAATTTTTGGTTAAGTTTTGGAGTATCTCTATTCAGTTGTTGACATATGTTGAAGATGAGTGTTTCGACAATATCCGCGTCCTAAGGATGAGTACAGGAAGGATCATGGTGGAGGAGCAGAGCCAAATATGAAGCATTCTGGTTCTGACGAGCTTGCTAGTTCAGGAAATGCTAGTGACCCTCTTGTTGCGTCATTGTATGTTCAAGTTACTACTGAAAAAGGACTTCAGCTTTTCACTTACAAGCAGCTACATTCCGCCACTAGTGGCTTTACTAAATCCAACTTGATTGGACATGGTGGATTTGGCTTAGTTTATCGAGGAGTGCTAAAAAAAAAATGGGAGGAAGATTGCAGTTAAAGTAATGGATCGAGCTGGAGATGGTGAAGAGTGGGAGATTGTGGCAAATAGTTAACCTATTGTGTTTGTGATTTGGTCAATTAGTCTTCGTGTCAATACTTATTTCAGTGGTACTAGCTTATATATATTTTTATAGCTGCAACGAGAGGTTCTTTTGCTAAGAAAAAGTATGAAGACACACACAAGCAACAGCTGCAATGGAGAAAATAACAGAGGGAGTAAAGAATGTCAACATAGCCGCCGGTGATTCTCCCAAGAAGAATCGAATTCAGGTCTCCAACACCAAGAAACCCCTGTTTTTCTACGTCAATCTAGCTAAGAAATATATGAAGCAGTACAATGATGTGGAGCTTTCTGCCCTAGGAATGGCTACTTCCACAGTTGTCACGGTTGCAGAAATTCTTAAAAACAGTGGATATGCTGTGAAAAGAAAGATTCTGACATACACTGTTGACATTAAGGCTGAAAACAGGGCACGTCCAGTTCAAAAAGCTAAGATGGAAATTGTGTTGGGGAAGACTGCAAAATTTGATGAATTAATGGCTGCTGATGCAGAGGAGCGAGAACTTGCAGCAGGAGCACTTGTATCGAATTGGTGGCTCTAGTGCTGTTTCTTCATTGAAGTGGGAGATCCGGCTGAGAATAGCTTTAGAAGCAGCCAAAGGTTTGGAATATCTTCATGAGCATGTAAATCCCCCAGTCATTCACAGGGATTTCAAGAGCTGCAACATCCTTCTGGACAGAAACTTTCATGCTAGAGTTTCTGATTTTGGATTGGCCAAGCTTGGATCTGACAAAGCTGGTGGACATGTGTCTACCATAGTGTTGGGTACCCAGGGATACGTTGCCCCAGAGTATGCATTAACTGGCCATCTGACAACAAAGTCAGATGTTTATAGCTAAGGTGTTGTCCTCTTGGAGTTGCTTACTGCCAGAGTTCCTGTTGATATGAAGAGAGCACCGGGCGAGTGCGTTCTTGTAGCTTGGGCGTTGCCACTGCTCTCTGATAGAGAGAAGGTTGAAACAATTATAGATCCAAAACAGGAAGGCCAGTACTCCATGAAGGAAGTTATTCAAGTGGCTGCCATAGCTGCAATGTGCGTACAACCAGAAGCAGATTACCGGCCACTAATGGCAGATGTTGTACAGTCGCTGGTCCCTCTTGTGAAGCAGCACAGGCCTAATTTAAAGCATGTGGTGTCAATCTGTGGTTGGGTGCTGGTCATTCGTTGTTGGGGGGGGGCCTCAACAGAAATTTCAACCTGTTGAAAGACAGCATGTTGTGACTTATTATCTCAGTAAACAAGGTCACTCAAACAGATGGGGACCAAACTCAAAGCCGCAGTTGGTCAAAGAGGATGCTATGTGTATGTTCATTCAAGTGTGGTGTGTACGTATATGTTGTGGAGTTGTGAAAATCGAAGGGAGAGTTTGTATTTGTGCAGTCTACTACATCTGCGGCTGATGGTCCAGGTGGCGAGATAGTTCCATATTCAGGGGGAGCTAGAAGGTTATATGATTGGTAAATTGCATTACAACATATAAAAGAAGATCAACTTCGTCAGAGCTGGTGCAGTTGGCTCTTGTCCAGGAGAATGGAATGGCAATGGTCATGGTTTTGTTCAGTTTGCATGCCTTGAAGTTCAAATGGACAACTGGAAATTGCAGGTCGAGCAATAAAGATCTCCGCTATTACTGATCAAGCTGGCATACAAGATGGATGAGGCTGCTGCGTTTTGTTTGAGTGTAGGATTGTGTAATAAGAGTGCAGAAAATGTATATGCAAGTACTAGTATGTATACATGTCAGGGAAATGAAGGTAGAAATAGCAGGATTTGTTGACGATGAAGGTGGATTTGAAGGTGAATTTGTGGCATAACAAATTCATTTCCCACAAGAAGCTCCAGGAGATGAGAGGGCCGAAGGCTGGGAAGAAGTCCCTAAAGAATCCTCAGCAAGCGGAGAAGACAAGAAGAATGATTTTGTTACAGCAGAGTGGCTGCTGATAGAGAATGAAGAACTGGTTGATGGAGGACGACGGCAAGGCTGTAGTTGTTATTTATTCATGGTCATGTGTGTTTGTGTACATGGGTGTTAACGAGAGAAAGAGAGCAGGCTGGTTTTGTCAGAAATGCATGTACCTGCATTGATGGATCAAGGAGGAGACTCTGGCAATGCTTGCTGTTCAGTGAGAGGAGCAAAGAGATGTTTTGTCCTTTGTTGTTGCGTTGCTTGCTATTATCTGGTCTGAGTATGGAGGCTGAATTGTGGCAGGCTGGGGCGGCAGTACAGTCGAGAGGTACAGGTTGGTGGTGATCGTTGTAGTGGCTACTACAACAATCTTGCGAGATGTGTGATGAAGACATCGATGTGTGTCAGTGTGTATTGTTGGTGTGTGACTGGTATGTATGTGCAAAGAGTGTATGTGCAAGTGCTGGTTACTATAGACGTCGAAAGCAACATCGTGTTGACTGCTCAGTGCAAATGAAAGCAACATTGGTGTTGACTGCTGTGTGATCCTTGTCTGAGTACAGGCCAGATGAGAGCCGTATGGGCTTATTGAGTTTTGGAGTCACAGGTTCACGAGGTCGAGTTTCCATTGAAGGCATTTTTCGGGATTGAATTTTGCTGGGGGGTAATTGTTGATTTTTTCTCATCATGTTGCCTAAATCGACTCGTGAGATGTCAGGGTAGTGATTAGATTGTGATTTAATCACCTGATAGTGACTGGGGATAGTGATTCCCGAGGGAACGCCATGTGGGCGTGTTGAACCTTGTCCTGAGTATAGACAGGATGGAAGCCATACGGGCTGTGATGATCCTTCCGAAAGGGAGATGGAGAGTGTGCTGTGTGCACACCAAATCCCGGGCAAGTGTGAATTGCCGGACGGGAACAGGAACGTGCCAGTGGGCGCGCAGGAAGTCGTGCCAGACGGGCGCGCAGGTGTCGACGTGGCACAGGTGTCGACGTGCCATACGAGCAAATATGCATGTGAAGTGCCAGAGGGGTACAAAAGTTTTAAAGAAAATCGGATTTGATGTCAAGTTTAGATTAAGGGGGAGATGGTTAAGTTCGAGAGAATGAGGAACTTATTAGGAGTAAGGGATTTGGTAAGGGATTTGGTCAGACAAGCTACAGCTTAAGGGGGAGATTGTTGTAAAATAATCTGTAACTTGTCTGAACCATGTGGCAACAACCAAGTAGTGGGCTAGCATCTGCTGTTGTTCAAGTCATGGACGTTAGTTTGTTGTGTTGCTCTGGTGGTGTCAAACATGTGCCTGCAGATCTGTCATACTCCACTCAAACATAGATGGTGTTCACATGTTCTCTTCAGTTGCCACCATGTTCATGCACACATGAACTCCATTCACCTCCACTACTTCATTCACGTGGTCTCACCTGTATGCCATGCTAGTGTGTCTTTTCTTTCTGTTTTTCATTGTGATTTCTGCAGTTGAAAGCTCTATAAATAGAGCATCCTAGTTGCAGTAAACCTTAAGCAATTTACCAACTCAATACAATGTAGTCTCTTAGTCTTCTTCGTTTCTTGTACATATCCTTGCTTAATTCTTCATTAGTATTGTCCTTATTTTCAACATTTCTTGGTCTGGGTTAATACATATCGAGGCTGGGACTGGGGTTTTTTCTGGTGTCCACTTTAACCATGACAGCTTCGGTTTTGTTCCTCTGCACCGGATTTCCTTTTTTTAGGCTTAGTTCCCCCAAAGGAAGCCCACTCACTCGAATAGCACAGGTCTAATAAGAGAAGAGCTAAACAATTACTACATAACTAAATGCATACATAATTCTGAATATATCTTTATATCTGTACAAAGATGAGAGGCTTACACTATTCTATTCTCAATACAGGTATTCGTGGTTGCATTTAAAAATCGAAATCTTTCACGTCCAGAAACCTCAGAGGGTTATAACGAAATTAGTGATTGTTAAATATATATGAGTATTAGATCCTTGAAAGGGCCTTCCCCAACACCTTAAGTTTTTGGGTGAAACGGTTTCTAACATGGTATCAGAGCTCTGGTGTTTGTGGAGGTCTCGAGTTCGAACCCCACCACCCCCAATATTCTCAATTTAACTTAGCACTAAGGAATTGCTCCAAAAATGGGCTCCTAGTGACCACTCTTACCCCATAGTGGGCTTGCGAGTGAGGGGGAGTGTTAAATATATATGAGTGTAAGATCCTTGAAAGGGCCTTCCCCAACACCTTAAGGTTTTGGGTGAAACGGTTTCTAAGAGTGATGATAAAGAGGGAACGGTAACTGAGATACTCAAGAGAACAAATCAGTTCAAGTACCAGTTTATATCCTTTTCATTATTATTGTGGTAATTCAACCACAGATTCTTGGATCGCGCTGCAATTATTAGGACACCAGACTCGTCTGATACCGGGCCTTGGTCAATTTGTACAGTGACACAAGTTGAGGAAACAAAAATAGTTGTGCGAATGCTCGCAATTATAAGGAGCACCATATTCCTCAACACATGTTTGGCTCAACTCCAAACTTTTACAGTTCAACAAGCTAATACCCTAGACAGAAATGTCATCGGAATTCACGTCCCCAGCTCTTCCATTCCCGTCCTACCACTAGGGCTCATGTTATTTGCAATACCAATATATGACCGCATTTGTGTTCCAGCACTAAGAAAGCTGACAGGAATTCCGACAGGAATCCGACAACTCCAACGTATTGGAGTTGGACTTGTTTTATCAACTCTTTCCATGGTAGTGGCTGGATACGTAGAGACAAGACGCAAGCGTGTTGCTGTCCACCATAATATGGTGGACTCTCTGAACCTGCTGCCTATGAGTATGATGTGGTTAGGATTCCAATATGGTATATTTGGAATGGCTGATATGTTTACAATGGTTGGGCTGCTGGACTTCTTCTACTCGGAGAGTTCAGCCGGAATGAAGTCATTAGGCGTCGCCTTCACGTGGTTGTCATCGGCCATTGGATATTTTTTAAGCACAGCCATAGTGAACATTGTGGATGATTTGAGTGGTGGATGGCTTGAAAGCAATAACTTGAACAGGGATAAACTGGATTACTACTTTTACTTGTTTGCAGGTCTGAGTACTCTAAATTTCGGGTTTTATCTGCTGTGTTCATCTTGGTATCGATACAAGGACACAGAAGCGAAGGAGATAGAGGGTGAGAGTAAAGTTGAAATGGGGAGTGTATAAGCTGTTTAGGCCAAACTATTATTTAAGATTCTACATGGATGATTTGTTTTTCTAAATTCTTACTGGTCTTCATTTTATCAATCGATTAAAATTACAAATAAAGTGTCTCACAGTCTCAAATTGCCTCATTCCTAGTGTTTCAATCTTCTATCTCTTGTTATGTATAGTAGTCGTCTGTATAACTAAACGAAGATGACACAGTTCTTGTCTGTATAATGCCTTTGAGCACTGCTCTTCATCAGGATCAGGATGGAAATCACTACAGTATACATTTATAATATTGCAGTTCTTAATCCTGAACATGAAGTTGCAATATATAAAATGGCCGAATGCAACACTCAGTTTTGAAGTAATTTCCAGTGTTACAAAGTTTTCTATCAAATATTTTCGAATGAATCAGTTTCACTAGTGTGGTTTCTGATATCTCCCACTACCTTTAATTGAGATAATCGATCAGCGCAATTTATATAGACTAATGCCCTTACTGATATAATCATGAAAATCTTAATTTTCTTTCTTGAATTCAACAGAAAAGTTTGCTTTTTCTATTATTGCATCTCTTTCCCTCGATGGAGTAAGTATACTGTATTTGGTTTTCAGACTTATTCTGTCAAAAAACTACTGTAAGATTTAATTGTTTGATGTTTTGTACCTTAATTGTAAAAAACTAAGACTTATTCTGTCAAAAAAAACTAAGAAATTGTACTAATATTTTGACCTTAATTTTTTGGCAAACTGAACAATTCGAATTGATTCTGTCCACTAATAAAGTCAAAAGTTACCAACTAGCCAAGACTACTGGTCATTTGTTGATTGGGTGCAAGGTTCTAAAAATCCCCGATTCAGTCAATTAATTTCTGATTAATTCTTCGTAAGGTAATCAATCGATTCGATTTTTGAAATCCGATTAATACTGTGAATTTATTTAAATGATATATTTAATTTTAAATTAGACTAATATATTAAATATTATTATAATATCCGATTAATACTCCGATTAATCCCCAATTACCCAATTAATCTTAAATCGGTACATCAATCGATTTATACCGATTACCAATTTTTGCAACCTTGCTTGGCTTGTAATATGATTCAAATTTTCTTCTACGCGTTAATAAGTATCGAATTTTCTTATATGTGCTTGTTTGGTTAATGATAGAAAGTCATGCAACTTAAATTTTCTATAGAATTTTTAACATTCATAAAATGTGAATATGTGTTTGTTAAAACTACGTAGGAAGTAAATTTTCATAGGAAGTGTAGGATAACAAGTAAGAGATAGGTAAGTAACTTTTTCCATTTTGTGGGTAATTGAACTTTCTAGGTATCTTACTTCCTTTATCTATTACTATATAGTAGTTTATAGCCCGTGAAAAGCACGATTACTTTTAAATACTTTTAAAATTATATGATTAAATAAAATAGAATATAATATAATATAATAATTTTTTATGGATATAATTTAACTTTGTAATATTAATTAATAAAATTATTAGTAATAATAATAGTTATTTAATAAATGATATGTATTGATTAGAACTAATAATATAAAAATTTAATGTAAATTTGTTGTTGACGGAATTCGAACCTTGAATTTTTAGAAGATGAATTTAAATATAGAATATTTCTTATTATCAATCTAAACGGTCACTATTCTTTTAGATGGTTGAACCAAACAACAACCAAATTATATCCCTATTTGCTTATTATATAATAGTATAAATATAGATAGTATAGATTAAACATCAACACAACGGCAGGCACGCCATTTAATGGCTGAAAAATTACTATTTTAGTCCTAATTGTTGAAAATTAACAAAAAAGTCATCCTTTTAATATTTGTGTAAAAATTAGTTGAAATTGTGTTAGAGTTGAGAATCGAACTGCTAACCTGACCTTCTACTCTTAAACTCATGGCATAATCATTATGCTACACTTAGTTTTTAGTTTTGATTATATTTTAAAATCTTATTAGATAAACCACATCATATCCTTTTGTCCCATTTTTTTATTTCAATTATATATTAAACCTCAATACAAGTGCAAAAAGTGCCAATAAATTGGTTGTGAAATTATTATTTCACCCTTATTTTTTGAAATAACAATTGTGCCACCCCATTATAATCTATGTAAAAAATGAAAGAATTTGTGTTAATTTTCGGAGTCGAGCCACCAATCTCGTTTTAAGAGGTTCATGTTACAGCCACTAGACTACATTAATTTTCGAGTTTCCTTAAAAATCTTTTAAGATAAATCACATCATTTTCAATTAACTTATTTTATTTTTTGTTTTCACTTTTGAGTAAATAAAATGTTAGTTTATATTATTTATATAATTCCGTTCTTTCAGTTTTCGTAGTTTTATTTATCTATATATTCAATCATCTTATAAATTTTATTACACCTATATGTTTTTGATTAAATATATATTAATTATGTTATTTATCATTCATATATTTATATTATATTATATCTCTGATCATACTTTATTTGAATTTGTTGATAATAGATACCTAAAATTTAATATTAAAATTTAATCCAATATAAGGAATATTGTATATGTTATGTATTTCATTATTCATTACTTCAATCATTCAAAATTAAGAAAATTAGTTTTAAAATTATTTTTACATTATACAATAATCATGTGTATACATTCATCGCATCCGTTTAGGTATTTTACTTCCCTTATCTATTACTTTATATTAAACATCAACATAGTGGCAAAAAGTGCCATTTTATTGGTTGGGAAATTAATGTTTTAGCCCTAATTGTTGAAAATTTAGCCCTAATTGTTGAAAATTAACAAAAATGCCACGTTTTTAATATTTGTGTAAAAATTATTTGAAATTGTGTTAGTGTTGAGAGTCGGTCGAACTCCTGACCTTTCACTCTTAAACTCATATCATAACCATTATGTTGTACTTAGTTTTGAGTATGTTTTAAAAATCTTATTAAATAAACCACATCATCTCCTTTTGTCCCATTTTTTATTTAAATTATCAAGTGCAAAAAGTGCCAATAAATTAATTGTGAAATTACTATTTCACCCTCATTTTTTGAAATAACAATTGTGCCACCCCATTATAATCTATGTAAAAAAATGAAAGAATTTGTGTTAATTTTCGGAGTCGCGCCACCAATCTCGTTTTAAGAGCTTCATACTCCTGGTCTGTTTTCCGTTTCTTGGAGTTCCCGTTTCCTCCACCCACGGTTGAGGCCTCTGTCTTCCTCATGCTTTCTTCAGCTTTTATGTACTTACTCGCCCTTCTTTGGAGCTCAGTCATGCTCTCAGGGGGATGCTTTGCCAACTACATCTGAAAGAAGGTATTGGTTGTTCCGTTCTCCAAGGCTATCATAGCTACTTTGTTCTCCAGATCAGGGACATTTAACGTCTCCTTGGTGAAACGCTTGAGGTAATCCCTCAGGTTCTCATTCTTTCCTTGCACCACTTGCATAAGGGATGCAGAGCTCTTCTCATAGACTCTTCCACTAACAAATTAATTGATGAAGGCCGTGCTCAACTCTTTAAACTTGCCAGTCGAGTTTGCAGGCAAACGACTATACCATCTTTAGGCCATACCCGCCAGGGTTGAGGGAACGCCCTACACTTGACTACTTGAGTGCGTAACTTGCAGGCTGCAACAGCAGTGCGTTCGAAAACATTCTTACATGGTTTGCGGGATCACCCGTTCCATTATATGCCTTAATCGTAGGCATCTTTAACTTCCTCTAATATTTTTTTTAAGGTATTTGAGTATATTATTTTTAAATATATTATCTAGAAAATGTAGTTACTATACAAACAACTACGCTCCATAAATAGTAAAACAACTACGCCCCCTGTGAAGCATTACCATGATTTATTATCGCAACCAAATCCTAAGAATTAAGTCAAAAGATTCATTTAGCCCAGCACATACTATGTATACAATATGAGCAAATCTAAATATAATACAATAACAAATCACTATTTTATATCGATACAAACATATAAATCACCAAAATTCAAATATACAACGAAAGGTAATACGTAATTTAGATACATACACTAGTAATCACCAAAATTTACAACATTATTTTATAAAAATAGTATATTTTAAATAATAAAAAAATCATATTTATCACACAAATCACTATCTATGAGTAACAAATCATCAGTTTATGATAAGTGGATGTTATATCCACTTGGAATGCTTCGTATCGGCTTGAATTGATGACTTGAACTCAAGTATGTGGTGTTTTTGATGTGTTTTTAGTGAATTTGTGCAGGAATAAGAGTCGGATGTGGGATGATGTTTTCCATGCTTAAATGGTGGGTTTTGAGCTTAAAGAATAATAGTACATCAAATTGCGAGAGAGCCGGAAGAAACGGAATGAAAATCGGAGTTAAAACGAAGAAAATAGAGCAAAATCAGCAAAATCAGCAAATGAACAGTAAGTCGGGCGCGGCCGCGCCTAATTTGTACTAATTTCGGGCGCGGGCGCGCGGGAATGAACAGTAGCGCGGGCGTGAACAGTAGCGCGGTCGCGTGCGGTGCGGGTGAAAAATCAGCCAGAAACTCTGATTTTGTTTTGGCCATATCTTGAGTTCTACAAGTCCGTTTTGGGCGATCTTACAGTCCACGCGAAGCTAACGAGATTTTCTATCATTCTAAGGTGGTCCGGAGTCCAGAATTATTGAAGAGAATTTTCAATCAAAACAGAAACTTCCAGAAGTTGCAGAATTCTATTCCAACAAGGAAATTGCCACAATTCCTACTTCTATTAAGTATGATAATTGCTTTGGGCGGCTAGAACATTCCAGAATCAGATCTACATATGGAATTTGCAATTCTATTCTCATTCAAGAACGGAAATTGCCAATCTTCTATTCCAACTCTAAAAAGGCAATTGCTTGGTGGACAAGACTTCTAGAGCTTATATAAACACATCCTACCATTGTAATTTAGTAGACCATTACATATCAATTACTTAGTTTTATTTGTATCTTTTCATACTTTGTTCTTATCATGGTTTCATCAGATCCCATGATGACGAGAGGTTCGATTATGAACTAATTGTTGTCATGGGATTCTAACGGATTTATTTATGGAGCTTAGTAGTTTGTATGCTTTAAAGATTTATGTGTGGTGAATTCTTGATATCCTCGTATGGTTGTATTTCATGTATTTAGATGCGTCGCGAACATCTAATTTGTTAATCTCTTGCGAAACGAGAGTGGATCTTGAGATTTAGAACTTGCCATGCTAGCATATGATAGGTTGATGTTTTAACATCATGATTTGTGGCGTAAATAGAGATATTATGCTACCCTATGTGATCTATGTGGATAACTTGTGCTTAAACCTTTATGTTTTCAAATTCTATAGAGATATAGGGTCTAAACATATTTGGTGTCTACCCATCTTCTATCTCTTTTGTGGATGCATGCGTAGTTTGGTATTAGTATACTGAGAGGTAGCTTTTACTTGTTTCGTGTTATCCGATCAGATATCAAAAGCATCACATGTTTTGATTAAAGGCTGCGACTCTAAGTGAAGTAGATAATGAAGTTAGGATCCCATGTTTTTATTCTTATAAGTAATTCAGATTTAATTCTCATTAGTTAATTAGTTTTTACTTTACATCTTAGTTTAATTTAGATAATTAAAACCTCAATTTATTAATTGTATTGGCAGTGAATTAAGATCATACATTGTTGAATAGGCACATTAGCTGAAAAGAACCATAACCTGATCCCTGTGGGAACGAATTTGGACTTAACCTTATATATTACTTGTGACCACGTACGCTTGCGTGATTTTGTGTAAACAGTTTATAACTCCCAACAAATCACCAAATCAGCATACTATCTTGAGACATGTAGTAGATTCTTTCAAAGCTCAATACCAGTAAGACAAATCACTATCTCACATGAACAGATCATCGAAATTAACATACTAACAATATGACAACACTATATCGAAACATTAAAAAAAACCTAAATCGTAAAATAATATTGCCCTACCAAAATAATGAAAAATCATCTTGTTCTAGTCGATTTTGAAACGAAATAAGTTTTTTAAATCAAGTGATTTTGCTTATAAGATAGTACAATACCTGAGTAATTGATCATTTGTAGGCTTCAATCGATGGAGTTTTCTTCAATTATAAACGATATAATCTACAATTGATGAAACATAGTTGATTATCCATCTTTCATCGTGAATTTTTTAGTAATTTTGAGTGATTTTAAATGGATTTTGAGTAATTTTTTTGAGTAATTTTAGGTGCTGAATTGAGTAGTTGATCTCTTTGCCATGAATCTCGTGGTAAGAACGAAGAAGAGGAGACAATGGATGTTTATGGCTATATGACGTGTCTGTATCCAAAGATGCTTAGTACATTGAGCGCTACAATTTTTGACAATTACAAAAATGCCACTAGGATCTTAGTTCTCACTATAAAAGGGATCTCACTAGAATAGATCTTTCTATATATATTTCTGTATATATAACTCTAAAAATGTTATTTAATAAAGAAAGATATATACTATAAACTTAATATAATAAATATAAAATTATAAAACATTTATTATTTATTTATGATATATATTTAATTTCGAATTCGAATATTATCCATGACGAAGAAACTTATAACCATATTCGCATTAAATAATTTATCGAATACGTATATGAATACGTAACATCCTATTAATTTCGAATTTAAACCTACTTTAAAAACATGTGAGTGCAAGGATGTAATTTCACTGAAAAACAAGATCACATACGACACTAACAGAGTAACAGGAAAGCCGCCAGTAATATAAAGTCTTCAACCTGTTCTCAAAAGTCTTTGTTTCATATTTTCTTGTCACAGGATTTACAAAAATTCTTCTCTCTCTGTTATTCCCTGAGTGATCAGGGGAGATCAATCCAGGGTTCTTCCAAAACTCCAAACTGTTAAATTACTTAATCACTTTTTACAAGTTTGCAGTTATGGCTCTACGTGTTACTCTCACTTTTTCCGGACATGTTGCTCACAATCTAGCTTCATCGGCAGCCACTAAGGCTGCTGGCTGCCGATTGTTTCATGACTACGCGGCTCGGGCGCTTTTTACAAAGCCTCCGAGTCCTGATAGTCAATTTTTGACTCAGCCAAACGATCAGACTCGTTCTGATCGTTTGGCTTTTGCTTCTCTAGCTGGAGAAGTATTTTTTGATCATGCGAAATCTCCGATTTCGATTGGTTTGTCTGCGGTTCTAAAATCGAAGAGGCCTAGTTTGGCTGTCGGGGCTTTCGGAGTTTCTCCGATAAAAGCTGCTTCCATGCTTCCGTTTTTGCAAGGATCGAAGTGGTTGCCGTGTAATGAGATGAGTGTGAGGGCTGAGGTGGATAAAGGTGGGACTAAAGGTGAAAACATAAAGGATGGTAAAGATTGTCATAGGGAATTTGTGCAAAAGTGTGATGGGATGGATTTCGAGAGGAGTAACTGGTTGTCTAAGTTGTTGAATTGTTGTTCTGAGGATGCAAAGGCGGCTTTTACGGCTGTCAGTGTTAGCATTTTGTTCAGATCATCTTTGGCTGAGCCTAGGTCGATTCCTTCGGCTTCTATGGCTCCAACTCTCGATGTTGGGGACCGAATTCTTGCAGAGAAGGTATAATTTACACATGATCTAATCAATCGTTTAATTAAATATGTGATCATTAACTTTAGCTATGAGTTGACTGCTTCATTGTTTATACTACTCATGTAGCATATGTTTTTATGTTTTAGTTTGACCTTGATTGTTTACATAAAATATGTCTGCTCTTTTTACAGTTTACATGTTTTGATTATCTATTTTGTTGATATGTTGTATAGTTAGGGCTATTGCTGGTTTTGACCATTACGGCAATATCATGGATGTCAATGAAAAGTACATTTCCTCATTGCAAATATATATAGCCAATCAATTTCTGAGTGCACCAAAATTGCTTGTTTCATTGCCCGTAGTATCTACAGTATATTGATGTTCAGTGACCATAGGTTTGCGACGGGATTTTGTATAAATCAGGCTATTTGTAGATATGAATGCATTTTCAACCATTTGATTAGGTTCCTTCCTTCTAATTTTCAAGGGAATTCTCATATTTTAATTCACAAACTTGATTTTATAACTTTTTCTTACAATCTATCATTTCATCCGCTTTGCTCCCATTACCAACATCTGTTCTTGCACCTGTTTTTCCGTCATGGTTTCATGAATCTTCCTCCCGCTCCCACCAACCACATAGGAGTACAATTTTAGTGTTATAATCTAAGCTTCTTCCTGTCATACATTGTTTGATTTTAAAATTTATAGAAGATGGTACCTTATTGCCAATAAATTGAGTGAATGGCTCTGGAAGTGCTTAGTGATTATTTGCAACACGAAATTTGGTGTGGTCCTAGGTATTCTGGTGTTGTTGCTTATCGATGCAGTATGCTATTTCTGTGAGTAGAATATCTGGCTAATGTTCTGTGCTTTTTCATATGGTGATTCAGGTTTCCTATGTTTTCAGAAAGCCAGAAGTGTCAGACATCGTGATATTCAAAGCCCCTCCAATTCTTCAGGTGTATTTTTTTCCCAAGACTATAATTTGTGACATTCTTTCTATGTGGAATTTGAATGTAGAAAATTGGTCTAAATTTGTACTACATGAATATGTAGAATATTGGTTATAGTTCAGATTATGTCTTCATAAAACGGATTGTTGCAAAAGCCGGTGACTATGTTGAGGTAAGCTCTCTACTTTTACATATTTCCTATTTGTTGGGGAAATCATTAATAAATTTGTTTCTAAACCCCTATGCATTTGATCTTCTGAAAGGTTCGAGATGGTAAATTGATTGTAAATGGTGTTGTTCAAGATGAGGACTATATTCTAGAGCCACTTGATTATAATTTGGAGCCCCAGGTATGTTCTGAAACTTATTGCTTCTCTTAAGTAATGATCAACATGTGGAACTTTGTCTGGGAGGTCTTGGTTATTCTTTTTTGTTATTTTACAGCTTGTGCCTGAAGGACATGTGTTTGTGTTGGGGGACAATCGGAATAAAAGTTACGATTCTCATAACTGGTAAGTTTATATCCAAACAATCATATTGCTTGATATGTAATGACACGAAATTCTTAAATTTCTAGGTATATAGAAATTATAATATCTAGACTATGAAATATAATAGGCAAAGGGACATATATATTTCTTACATATTATTCTTGTCGCTTGTCTGCATCTTATCAGGGGTCCTCTTCCCATCAACAACATTATCGGTAGATCTCTTCTTAGATATTGGCCACCCTCTAGAATAACCGATACAATATATGAACCATATGCAGGACGAAAAGCCTTTGCTATTTCTTGAACAATTTTCGTGATGTGTTTATCGATTTTCCATGCCTGTTTTGTGTATAAATGTGCACAACTGGCTAAACAAAAAAGTGAAATGCGACCTTTGGCTACCTCCTGTTTGTTTCAAGAGGTTCCAACTTTGTTGGAAGGATGCTGTGCCTCTGTAACTCTGTGGGCTTGGAGATTCAACTCTGTTGCACTCCTTGGTTGGTGTTGATCGTGCAGTCCCAAGTTGGTGGTGTGTTGCTAGAGTTGGGCAGTTTGTGGTTGGTGATGCTTTAGCTGGGTTTGGATATCTCTCTGGCTTTGATTTTGCTAAATTGGCTGGGCTGTGCCTCATTCAAAGATAGTAGAACAAAACCTTTTGTATGAATTTGGTTGCTATATGGTGGCAAAATATTATTTATATGGTATATTTGGTTGCCTTTTAATTAAAGGATAGCATTATTGTATCAGAAAACATTACCAATTTATAAAGAAAAGTCTTTAAATTTACATTTTACAATTATTTTTCTATTCAAATTAATATTAGTCTTGTTGATAGCTCATCTTCAGAGAATTCAGAAATATAAATTAAAAATGCATGCTTAACCAGGGAAATTCTTTTTATCACAAATTTCGACCTTTTATTTTGCAGGAAACGAAATCAAACCTTAAACATGTAATTTTTAGATTAAAAAAATAATTGAAACCAAACTTATTTGGCAAAATATGGAAGCAAAATTAATACTTTTTTTCCATTACTTTAATTAGAGAACACTGCCACGTTAAATATAAGAAATATTACAGTATCAATCATTGACCTGGAAAACTTGGAAATTTTTTAAAAAATAAATAAATGCTAGAATTTCAAAAGAAAAATAGCATTTTTCAAAATTACCCATATTGTAAAAAGTTTTTTCAAAATACGATTGCAATATTTGCAACTTTGTTGTAACAACCTGTAACATTTAATTTTAGATAATATTTTTGAAAATATTTTCAAGAAATTAGATATTATTGTAAATATCCCAAAATGTTAGAGTTCCGAAATCTTCCCAGAATACTATTTAAATGTTGAGTTGTCATTACATGATTAATTATGTAATTATGTTTTTATAAATGAAATAAATTAAGAATACATTAATATGAATCTCACAAATAAAATGATGTCATGTATTATTCAAAAATATTTTCATCCCAAAATCATTTCCCAAAAATTTTAAATCATATTTATTCTAGAACATTTTCGAGATGACATAACATTACCCTTTTAAAAAATCAAGAACTTACTGTACAATCCATCTATCTACACAACTATACATACAATCACATAGGTTCAACTCAATCAAAATCGTTTCGATGATGATAAATAGTACGCTACAATTTCTTATTTTCTCAGTGTTTATAATTTTTCAAACCCTAATCCCCAAATTAACCCTCGCAATCACAACTAAGCCCCCTCCTTTCAATCTCTCTCACTTCATTTTACCCAAAATCTACGATGAGTTTCGTCCAGAACCTTCTATTTTCCTAAAGGTTAGTTCTTTTTAATTTTCTGTTCTTTTTTAATTTTTAATTTGTGCTTAATTTAAGTTGTTTTTTTTAAAATTTGTAATTTTTTGATTTAGGATGTGTTAGATGCGATTTCGGAGAAGAGGAAGTGGAATAATGAAGATGTTGAGGTGACTAATTTGGATTTGGAGAAAGCTGAGTTTGCGATTTTGAGTAGTTATGATGTGAGTCTTCGAGTAGGTTCGATTAGTGAGTTTGCGTATAAGTTGAAGGATAATGAAGTTTCGAAATGGAGCAAGGTTGGGGAATTTGGTGATTTCGAGAGTTTAGTGGATGAGTTGAGCTTAAAAGGTGTGGTTGATGAGTTTGAGATTCAAGGGCCTTTTGAGTTGAGGGCCAAGGGCGGTGATCGGTTTCAGCTTATGTTGCCGGTATACTTCTTGTTTGTTTTGTTTAGTTGTTATGTTAATGTTGCGATTTTTATTCTGTTTTAGTGATACATTTTGAATTAATTTCGAGTCTTTGAGTTCTGTAGTGTTTTGCTCGAATGTAGCCTGCTTAACATTGTAATAGTTTTGGGACGTCTGGAAAGGGAAAATGAGGTTCTTTAGCTAGAAGTGTATGTTTAACTAGGAAAGGGAAAAAAAGTGGTCTGTTTTAATTTCATTGACTTCAACTAAATTGATTGCTTGAAGATGCATTGGTTTGCCCGAACTATCAGGCAGGGTTTTGTTTTTGAACAGTGATTGTAATTTTTGATATTGATCCCAGAACACTAGGTTTGATGCTTTTCATTCAAGTATTCAACTGCTGTACATTTTAGTGTAGGATGATAGTGAGTAATGGTATTTTAATTTAGTGGCATCTATTTCTTAAATGCTTTTGTGCTCTAAAAATATTGGTCTTGCTTGGCAGAAGCATTACTCTAATGCTATCTATATATAATTGGTGAGAATATGTGGGATATCTGTAACTCATCATAAGCTTTTCAGACCTTTTAGAATAGGAAGTGTTCAATACTGGCAAGTTAATATTCCTCTTCAATTATTCTTTTGATTGTTTGTGTTCTTAATTGAACTTCATATAATTCCCTAGTTATACAACTTCTAATTATTAAAGTATTATATGGATTTCCGGGTTCTCTATTGTTTTTGGCATTGGTAGTAGCTACAAACAAAATTGAGATTTTTAATAATCGATCTGTTTATCTTTATGTGATTTAAATATATCTGGTAAGTTTACGCCTTTACCCTGTACATCTCCAATATATTGCATTTCTTTAGCTCTTCAGGAAGTTGATGTGTAAAATCTGTTGCGTGATTTTTTCTCTATACAAGTAAATAGTAAATTTAGCAGCAAAAAAAAATAGTAATATTGATATTTACTTGGTTATATCCATTTTTATAATCCAATTGATACTATTAATATTTACCATTAATATAACCATTTTAAAATGGTTATACCATTTTAAAAATGGCCGTAGCTTTGATACCATTGAAGGAATTTATGGCCGTAGCGGAAGCGTAAATCACATTTACTTGCATAAAAACCTAATTAATCATGTATATAGATTTAAAAATTGTATGAACACAAGAAAAATACCATGATAGCTTTCCTGGGATTGTTATGAATGTATCTTTGATTTCCAGCAATCACCCCTCAAGTGTGGAGTGCTCTAATGGTATCCACCAAGATCAAATATCATATAGTAGATGAAGAACAATTGAGAAAATAATTAAAATGATTTGGAATGATTTTGATGAACTTCAAAAGCTCTCAATGATCCTCTCAAACCCCTGGGATGTTTTTGTTAAGTGTTTTGTTCTATCTTCCAACTCTTGGAATGATTGATATTTAAAGAAATAAAGTCTTTACTTTATCTAATTAAATAATCATTTAATAATTAAAACCTTTTTAATTATTAATCCCATTCTGAAAATAATTCTCTCATAAAATTTGATTTCTCAAACTAAATTTTGTAATTAATAATTATTAAGAACTTTTCTTAATTTATTTATAATCTATTAAATCTCATTTAATAAATTATAAATAATTGCTAATTAATTATTTATTCAATAAATAAATAATTCATAGCCATTATTAATTATTCTCATCATCTATAAATATTTAACCTTTTTATGGTGTGACCCTTTAGGTTCAATATTAAGCCGGTAGTAGAAATAAATAATAATAAACTATTTATTATTACTTATACGAATTACTAATTAATTCGTTAAATACAATTACATAAGTAATTAATATTTATTCTACATCGTGAGTGATACTTTTCAATATATCGCGACTATCCGGATAATATGAATTCATTGCTTAGAATATATAAAACCTATTCAGCAAATGGTTACCGTACAATCAATTCCTTCTACCCGACAATATCCCGATTAAATACAAGGCATGGATCGCGTGTCAAGCCTATTTAATTTAATCATATAATTTCTTATACATTATGTCTAGTTCATTTGAATTAGAAACTCTTTCTAACTTCAATTACTCTGGTCAGAGATTCCAGAACTAACATAGTAAGAACATCATAGGATATTCACTTTCTTTTACTGAAAGGGGTAGATTCTTTGTCGATCGTTAACTATCTTCATATACAAATTCCTATACCCGGAATAGAACTAATGATTGTCCCTTGAGGACTTAGAACTAAACCAAAACATAGTTCATTGTATATAAGATTACTTTAACGGTCTCAAGTCTAAGGACACTTGTACCACCATCAACTTATGAACAACTATTAACACGTGAGTAAACTCCATTAGTCGTTCATTAGATCAAGTCACGTTCAGTGAACTTATTCTCCAATAAGCACCTACATACTAGCTATAGTGTCACCACACGAATGTCTATGAGAACAGACATCCTTCCGAGGAAGCAAGCATAGTATGTACCGATCTTTATGGATTGACTAATTCCCAATTAGTTATCCTACGATCGGGAACTATTTAAGTTTAGTGTTATCATCTTCTAGATCTCATTATTATAATCTCATTATAATTCTAGAAGCTTTACTCTAAACTATGGAACTTCTTATTTAAACACTTTAAATAGATAAAGCCCGTAATAAAAACAACAAGTCTTTTATTAATATAAATAAAATCAAATAAGATTACATGAAAGTATTTCCTAACTCATCATTCATGATTGGGTTTAGGACAAAATACTATCAAACTCCCACTTGTACTAAAGCCAATCACTCTGGTATCTTATACCCATCTTATCTCTATGTCGATCAAAGTGAGCCTGAGACAATGCCTTAGTAAATGGGTCCGCTATGTTGTTATGTGTGTCAACTCTTATGATGTTGACATCCCCTCTTTCTATGATCTCTCGAATCAGATGAAAGCGCCGCAACACGTGTTTGGAATTCTTATGGGATCTTGGTTCCTTAGCTTGAGCTATCGCAACGTTGTTATCACAATACAACACTATAGGATCCTCAATGCTAGGAACTACTCCCAAATCAGAAACAAATTTCCTCATCCAGACAGCTTCCTTTGCAGCTTCACATGCAGCTATATATTCTGCTTCCGTTGTGGAGTCAGTCGTTGTAGGCTGTTTGGAACTCTTCCAACTAATCGCTCCCCCATTTAGAGTAAATACATACCCTGACTGGGATCTGCTACCATCGCCTTCTGATTGAAAACTAGAGTCAGTATAACCCTCAATTTTCAATTCAGATCCACCAAAAACAAGAAAAACATCTTTAGTCCTTCTCAAGTACTTCAATATGTTCTTCACTGCTTTCCAGTGTTCTTCACCTGGGTTAGACTGATATCTGCTCGTCACACTAAGTGAATGAGCAACATCAGCTCTAGTACATAACATCGCATACATGATGGATCCTATTGCCGAGGCATAAGGAATCCTACTCATGCGCACCCTTTCCTCATATGTCTTTGGAGACATCTTCTCGGAAAGAGTAATCCCATGACTAATAGGAATGAGACCTCTTTTCGAGTTCTCCATGCTAAACCGTTTTAGCACTTTATCGATGTATGTACCTTGGGATAGGCCAATCATTCGATTAGATCTATCTCTATAGATCTTCATCCCTAAAATATAAGATGCCTCTCCCAAGTCCTTCATAGTGAAGTTCTTTGATAGCCAGACCTTGACTGATTGTAACATCGGTATATCATTTCTTATTATAAGTATGTCATCCACATACAATATAAGAAATGTTATCGCGCTCCCACTAACCTTCTTGTAAATACATGGTTCATCTAAGTTTTTGATAAAATCAAACTCTTTGATTGTCTCATCAAAACGGATGTTCCATCTTCGAGAAGCTTGCTTCAAACCATATATGGTTCGCAGCAGTCTACATATTAGATTTTCGTTTCCACTAGAAACAAAACCCTCTGGCTGTGTCATATACACTTCCTCTTCAAGTTTCCCATTGAGGAAGGCCGTCTTTACGTCCATTTGCCAGATCTCGTAATCATAGTAGGCTGCAATCGCAAGCAAAATCCTAATGGATTTGAACAAGGCTACAGGCGAAAAGGTTTCATCAAAGTCAATCCCTTGTCTTTGTTTGAATCCTTTTGCCACAAGCCTGGCCTTATAGGTCTTCACCTGGCCATCTGCTCCTAACTTTCGTTTGTATATCCATTTGCACCCAATGGGTTTAACTCCTTCAGGTGCCTCAACCAAAATCCACACTTGGTTTATATACATCGAGTCCATTTCGGATTTCATGGCATCCTGCCATTTCTCTGAGTCATTACAACTCACAGCCTCTTCATAAGTCATAGGGTCCTCATCATCAACAAATGACAAATCATCATCATTTTCAATGACAAGCCTGTAATATCTTTCGATTGGGCGGGACACTCTCTCTGACTTACGTAAAGGTTGTTCTACAGAAGGTTGTTCTTTCTGAACAGGTACTTCTTCTCTAATCGTTGCATTTTGTGGTTCTTGAACTTCATCAAGTTCAATATTTCTCCCACTGTTTCTATCAAGGAGGAACTGTTCCTCTAAGAAGTGTGCGTGTCTAGAAACAAATATCCTTTGATCAGAAGGATCATAGAAATAATATCCATGACCTTCTTTAGGATATCCCACAAAACTGCATTTCACGGATCTAGGTTCCAACTTATCATGTTCAACTTTCTTGATATAAGCTGGACACCCCCAAACCTTAACATGTTTAAGACCTGGTTTCTTCCTACTCCACATCTCATGTGGGGTCGTGAGAACCGATTTAGAAGGCACCTTGTTCAGTAAATACGCTGACGTCTGTAAAGCATAACCCCATAGTGATACTGGAAGATCAGTAAAGCTCATCATGGACCTCACCATATCTAATAGAGTACGATTCCTTCTCTCAGATACTCCATTTAATTGTGGAGTATAGGGAGGGGTCCATTGAGAAACTATACCATTTTCTTTAAGATAACCTAAAAACTCTCCGCTTAAGTACTCACCTCGATCTGATCGAAGAACTTTTATACTACGTGCGGTTTGTTTTTCTACTTCATTTCTATATTCATTGAACTTTTCAAAAGCTTCGGATTTGTATTTCATAAGATATACATATCCTAACCTGGATCGATCATCCGTAAAAGTAATGAAGTATGAAAATCCTCCTCTAGCACTTGTTGACATTGGTCCACACACATCTGTGTGTACCAAGTCTAACAACCCCGCAGCTCTCTCTCCATGTCCAGTAAATGGAGATTTAGTCATTTTACCCATGAGACAAGACTCGCATGTAGGATATGATTCAAAATCAAAATGTTCTAGTAACTTATCCTTATGTAATGTGCGAAGTCTGTTCTCACTAATATGACCTAGTCTGCAGTGCCATAAATAAGTTGGATTTTTATTATCTCTTTTTCTTTTATTATTTGGTTGTTCAATTTGAAACAAATTATGTTCTAAGTCACATATATACAAACCATTATGTAATGTACCGTATCCATAAGTAATATTGTTTCTCTTAATTAAACATTTATTATTCTCAACAATAAATGTAAAACCATCCAAATCAAGTACAGGAATAGAAACAATATTTCTTACAATTGATGGTACATAATAACATTTATTCAACACAATAGTTTTGCCCGTAGGCATATGCAAAGGAAGTGATCCTACAGCTGCAGCAGCAACTCTTGCTCCATTGCCCATCAATAGAATCACTTCATCTTCCCCTAGAGATCTACTTTGCTTTAGTCCCTGCAACGAATTGCAAATATGAGACCCACAAGCAGTATCCAATACCCAAGTAGAAATCTGACTTAAAGACATAATTAGTTCAATCATGAACATACCTGAATCAGAAGCGGTAATCTCATTGCCCTTCTTGTTCTTTAACTCTGCAAGGTAAACCTTACAGTTCCTCTTCCAGTGTCCCACCTTGTTACAGTGGAAGCAAACTGCTTTGCTTTTTGGGTCAGCCTTTGGTGTAACAGGCTTATTCTCACCCTTTTTCTTATTCTTCGGCTTCCATTTCCTCTTCCTCTTAGTAGAGGTACTGGCACCGATCATAAGAACAGAACCCCTTTTGGAGGGAAAATTCGCCTCAGCAGTTTTCAGCATGTTGTGGAGCTCAGCTAAGCTGACATCCAGCTTGTTCATGTGAAAGTTCATAACGAACTGCGAGAACGAATCCGGGAGTGACTGCAAGACTAAATCTTGGCTTAACTCCCCATCCATGACAAAACCTAACTGCCCTAGATGCTCAATCAGATTGATCATCTTAAGCACATGGTCATTCACAGACGACCCTTCAGCCATTCTACATTGGAATAGCTCTTTCGATATATCATATCGAGCGGTTCTCCCTTGTACATCATAAAGCTCCTGTAGATGTATCAGAATGGTAGGAGCATCCATTTTCTCATGTTGCTTCTGTAACTCAGGTGTCATGGATGCTAGCATGACACATTGAGCAACATTAGCAGCATCTAACCAGTCATTATACACTTCTCGTTCTTGGAAAAGTGCATCATCAGAAGGAGGTACAGGTAAAGGCGAGTCAAGCACATAATCCTTCTTCTCAGCCCTGAGAACGATTCTCAGGTTTCGAAGCCAATCAGCATAATTGGGACCAGTCAATTTGTTCGCATCAAGTATGCTACGGAGTGATAGAGTAGAAGACATGATCTATAAATCTGAAATTTGTGAATACATAACAACATTAGTAGATATCCAATTTTATTATAACACCTTATGAATCGGGTCTTTATTCATAGGTGGCTCCCACAGTTTTATTAAAATTATACAACCCTCAAATGTATAACTTAAGCATTCTCAATGCATGTGAGAATAGGGATCCTACTTTCCATTATATAACCTCGGCTGTAGCACGAAACGCTATGTAATGTTCCATAGGCAGATAACTCTTTATCAATTACATCTCATGTTATTCCCTAATTCCATTTAGCCTCTTGAATCATTGAATCACGGCTGTAGCACGTCTAAATTCAATATTCTAAGTCAAGTGAGACCCAACATCTCGTTAAATTAATAAGATCTCAATAGCCCACGGCTGTAGCACGTAACGACAATTGGATTCTAATTAATTATACGCATCTCATGTAATAGACAAGTAATTCCTATTTTTGAAAACGAAGCCCTCGGCTGTAGCACGAAACGACAAAGCTCAAAACTAAGAATTACTTTCTACCATGTTGAATACTTGATAAAGAGTTATCTGCCTATGGAACATTACATAGCGTTTCGTGCTACAGCCGAGGTTATATAATGGAAAGTAGGATCCCTATTCTCACATGCATTGAGAATGCTTAAGTTATACATTTGAGGGTTGTATAATTTTAATAAAACTGTGGGAGCCACCTATGAATAAAGACCCGATTCATAAGGTGTTATAATAAAATTGGATATCTACTAATGTTGTTATGTATTCACAAATTTCAGATTTATAGATCATGTCTTCTACTCTATCACTCCGTAGCATACTTGATGCGAACAAATTAACTGGTCCCAATTATGCTGATTGGCTTCGAAACCTGAGAATCGTTCAGGGCTGAGAAGAAGGATTATGTGCTTGACTCGCCTTTACCTGTACCTCCTTCTGATGATGCACTTTTCCAAGAACGAGAAGTGTATAATGACTGGTTAGATGCTGCTAATGTTGCTCAATGTGTCATGCTAGCATCCATGACACCTGAGTTACAGAAGCAACATGAGAAAATGGATGCTCCTACCATTCTGATACATCTACAGGAGCTTTATGATGTACAAGGGAGAACCGCTCGATATGATATATCGAAAGAGCTATTCCAATGTAGAATGGCTGAAGGGTCGTCTGTGAATGACCATGTGCTTAAGATGATCAATCTGATTGAGCATCTAGGGCAGTTAGGTTTTGTCATGGATGGGGAGTTAAGCCAAGATTTAGTCTTGCAGTCACTCCCGGATTCGTTCTCGCAGTTCGTTATGAACTTTCACATGAACAAGCTGGATGTCAGCTTAGCTGAGCTCCACAACATGCTGAAAACTGCTGAGGCGAATTTTCCCTCCAAAAGGGGTTCTGTTCTTATGATCGGTGCCAGTACCTCTACTAAGAGGAAGAGGAAATGGAAGCCGAAGAATAAGAAAAAGGGTGAGAATAAGCCTGTTACACCAAAGGCTGACCCAAAAAGCAAAGCAGTTTGCTTCCACTGTAACAAGGTGGGACACTGGAAGAGGAACTGTAAGGTTTACCTTGCAGAGTTAAAGAACAAGAAGGGCAATGAGATTACCGCTTCTGATTCAGGTATGTTCATGATTGAACTAATTATGTCTTTAAGTCAGATTTCTACTTGGGTATTGGATACTGCTTGTGGGTCTCATATTTGCAATTCGTTGCAGGGACTAAAGCAAAGTAGATCTCTAGGGGAAGATGAAGTGATTCTATTGATGGGCAATGGAGCAAGAGTTGCTGCTGCAGCTGTAGGATCATTTCCTTTGCATATGCCTACGGGCAAAACTATTGTGTTGAATAAATGTTATTATGTACCATCAATTGTAAGAAATATTGTTTCTATTCCTGTACTTGATTTGGATGGTTTTACATTTATTGTTGAGAATAATAAATGTTTAATTAAGAGAAACAATATTACTTATGGATACGGTACATTACATAATGGTTTGTATATATGTGACTTAGAACATAATTTGTTTCAAATTGAACAACCAAATAATAAAAGAAAAAGAGATAATAAAAATCCAACTTATTTATGGTACTGCAGACTAGGTCATATTAGTGAGAACAGACTTCGCACATTACATAAGGATAAGTTACTAGAACATTTTGATTTTGAATCATATCCTACATGCGAGTCTTGTCTCATGGGTAAAATGACTAAATCTCCATTTACTGGACATGGAGAGAGAGCTGCGGGGTTGTTAGACTTGGTACACACAGATGTGTGTGGACCAATGTCAACAAGTGCTAGAGGAGGATTTTCATACTTCATTACTTTTACGGATGATCGATCCAGGTTAGGATATGTATATCTTATGAAATACAAATCCGAAGCTTTTGAAAAGTTCAAGGAATATAGAAATGAAGTAGAAAAACAAAATGGATTATAAAAATGGATATAACCAAGTAAATAGTAATATTAAAATGGTTATACCATTTTAAAATGATTTCAGTAAATTAATTAATGGTTACTATTAAAATCCAAGTAAATATTTACGCTTCCGCTACGGCCATTTTTTCCCTTGATTGTTTCTGCTCTTTGCATGTTAAATGAGTTTCTCATGAACCAAATTTTACAACGACCAACATGCAGTAAATATTCTCACAAGTCATTGATTTTCATCATGTGCAACTTAGTGACATAAGATTTTTATGTTGCAAGCAATTCCTTTTGTAATATTAAGATTTAGAGTCAGAGTGAGACAAGATTATGGAAGATGGAGGTTATGATCCTCTGGTGTACTATAATTGCATTCTGGGCTAGTTGAAGAGTCAAAAACTTATATTACTTTTTATACATTAGTGTCTTTGGCAAAGAGTGGGAAGCTAACCAAATTGGGGTATAGATTTTCTCGTGGAAATTCTGTTGGTCTCTGTTATTGTTAAATTCAAATGTACATTTAGTTATCTACATTGCACTACTACTCTTGTGCTTCGTAAGCTGCAAGCTGTGATTGCTATTCTGTAGCATGCACTTTTGCGCAAACTGTACATCTGGATTGCTTCTGCTCATAGCTTTAACCTTTTTATGGCTTGTCAGATGAACTCTTCACATGCTGGCCTGAAAAGAATTCTTGTTAGTGAAGGCATTACAGTGAAAGTGAAAAATGCTCTACAAGTTTCTTTGTTTAACACATATGATCTCGGTCACCGAGAAAATGGGAGTGTGGTAGTCAATAGAAAGACGGAAAAACCTTGGCCTTCTTTTGGGAATTCAGTATGTATGTCATTACTTCCTATAAGTATTGTAGGTTCTGCATCGCTGGTGGCCTACAGGACTCGAAATCCCAATGCTTACATTAAATCCAATTTTTTATTGGGAGAGACAATTGAATTGCTGCCAGAGAAGTGCTACGTTGGTTATACCTATAGAAAGCATGGATGTCCGATTGACTCCTTCAAATCAAGGATAGTGTTACTGAAAAAAGTTATGCAGAGTTTGTTAAGTGACAAAATCAGTCAGAATTCGGGGTTGGGATATTTTAAAGGAAAAGTTCGAGCATCAACACTATTTCGCTTTCACTTGGAACTTAAAAGGAACATCAGGAGTAATGACACGTCTTGGACGACACTTGCAGAGTGGAGAACAAGGCCTAAAGTTGAACATCTATCATTTCAAATTGTAGCAAACTACGAAGCTAAAAGATTAAAACCTTTAATGATGAAGAAAGTGGGACCTTTTGACGGAGTGGACACATATCCTTGGAGCACATTAATGTCCAACATCTCCTTTACGAAGTACCCCTCTGTGCTTGTTCCTCCAGAGACTCTAACGCTGGATGTGAGATGGTAGGAAAACTAAAGTGTAGCTCTACATCATCTCTTCCCAATCAGGTGATAAGCCTTCTGTTCTTGTAGATCAGTTTCCTGACCTTTATGGCTTTTTTTGGTCATATACATACCTGTGCAAAATTCAATTGTATAACTAAACTTTTAATACTACTTGTAAATTTACAAATGAAGGAATTGTAATAACGAGTTCTTGTTACCGAAAAAGGTGATGGATTTGTTGGAGTGTTGTGCATTACTTGTTGAGCGAGTTGTTACTGATTTTGGGTTCATCAGATATGTATTAGGATCATGCTCCACTTTGCTGGTTTGATGTATTGCTTGTATTCAAAAAATTCAGTTTCACCGTATGGAGGAGAATTATCATTTTATATCCTTTATTCTTGCAAGTTTGATGTGCATTACAGTAAGTTGTCTGTAAGGGTTTGCAAACTAATGAGGAACTTATCTCGAGTCAGAGCGCATGACTGACTTAAATCTCTTTGCTTTGCACAAGAAAGTATTGAGTTAGAAAATATTTTATTACAGGTTTTATTCCTTTCTTATCGTCTGTAATATCTGTTACCATGAGTCCATGATTAAGTGCTTTATATGCTGTTTAAAAAGATTTGTAGTGCTTATCAAAAGCCAAACATATCATGAGTAATAGATAATATTTATAGTAAAGGAATTCTTGAAAGACAATTTTGGACCTTTTACAGAGTAATAGATGATATTATTGTAAAGACCTTTTATGGTATTTATATATGCTGCAGATGCTAATACTATTATTATTTATTAATCTAGGAATTAGACTTAAACAAGTGTAAGATTACTCGTGCATGCAACATTGCTCATTATTTTCAGTCACTAATTGTCTTCGTTGTCACGTACAAAACTAATTAGATGAACCAAAGCCTATATATAGTACTACTAGTATACATCGATATCAGTCAGTTTGCGATTCCTAGGGTAAACTCCAGATTAACCAACATCTTCGTAGAAGTCATCGACATTGAGCTTTGGTTTTCCTTCTTCTCCGGCAAATAGACACCGTTATCCTTCCCTTGAACCTACAAAATCAAAACTTAACCATCACAAACGTGCACAAAAACAACCACAGAGAGTCATTATTGGCCTAGTCATATATACCTTGGTGACATTATGATCTTGAAAATATGAGCAACTAGTTGATACAGTTTCTTCATTTGAGCGGATCCTGTTCTTCGTATCCTCCGAAGCTAACCATTCATCCCTGTTTCTATACATAACTTCAGTCAAAGTTTAATCTCAAGTCATCCTTAAAACATGGGAACCAATATATGAATGTAACATCAGGGCATGTACATTATTAAGATAAAAATTGAGACATTTATTTTGACCAAATTTAAGACTGGCCCTACATCAGAGAAATCAAGATTCGAGCCGTTTGCTTGACTTTTTAGTGTACCTTGAGATCCGTATATTCATCGATCTCTTCGTAGACAATATAAGCTAAATGACCACATTAATTCAATTTAATGTATACAATGTTTGATGTTTCGGAGTACTAAGGTCTCGGTCTACAACAACCGTATGTTATTACATACACACAGTATCGCATATCGCAGAGAATCATGATGTGAGTAAAAATTTGCATTATTTTTATTTTATTTTCAAAGTTGTAATGATGATAATTTATAATAATGCACATAGGTCAGAGAGAAATATGCAGTACCAACAAATACATAAATGCACAAGTCACAAGTGTAAGAGACATAAATAAATGTGTTTGTTTGATTATGAGTGACAGAGAAAGAAAAGAGTGTTAACTGAGTACCTTTGGGCATTCTGTAATGTAGTTGGTAGTGACGTTGGGGTTGATAATGAGGTGAAAGAATAATTAGAACAAGGCAGCACCAGATAGTCACAAGCATCAACATCTTCTCCTGTTCCTCCTGTCCTTTGCTTAAAATCCTCCATCTCTGTCTGCCCTTGACCTACACCATTTACAATATTCATCATTACTCACCTTGCCCCTACTTCACTAGTACACTTAATTCTAATACCACAATTCAAGAAATTAATTAATTTGTATCACAAAAAGGACAATTTTAGTCGGGCTTACATATATCTATCGTAAACATTACTCCATTTTATGTAGTTGGAAAAAAAATACGATACATTACGCTTGGTGGCGGAACAAGATCGCTGATCCCTGCTCCGGTCCCGACTTATAAATAAAAAATAGTTAAAATTTTACTCTTTAAATCTGGCAAACTGATAAAATTACTGAAAATAAATTATAAACCGCGGTTAAAAAATATATATATACCAGTTCCACTCCGACTAATTTACAATCCTATTTCCGCCACCGATGATACAAGCTAAATCGATATAGTACGTAATTTAGAGGGAAGGGGGAGAGGGTGTTTTCTGCCTAGGTTTAGGAGAACTAGTTATATTTTATATATATGTGTAATATACCTGTTCCTTTGTCAGTGTTCTTCACAGTCCTGTACATCTGCATAAAGAACAGTACCACAAAAAAAATAAATCAATGAAATTTGATGTTTTCATGAGTGCGATTATTGAAAATGAAATTACAATTTACAAGGGGCACCTGTAAATGACTTTTCACATGAGCTAGAGTTAGATCTTTCACATTCATCAGCTCTAGCACAGATTTTGGTGTTGCTCCTGCAACATTGATTATTTAGGTTTTGATTAACCTAATTTCGTAATACTAACTAGTAGCTAGAAAATATAAGATAAAAAATAGTATAGGATCGGAGCATACTTTCATGGCCACCAAGTAGCTCAACTGCATGAACAAAATGGGAATGAAGAGCAGAAGTCCATCTCATTCTTGGGCCTCTAGCACTCCTCTTCATTACCCCATTTGAAGTAGTAGTACTTGTTTTGAAGCCACGGCGATGGATGTGTGGTTGATGGTGATGAAATTTTCGGGGCGGTGGTGGATTTAGAGCTGACACCATTTCTAGCCCTAAACTTAAATATGAGCGGTGACATGAAGTTTCGGGTGAGAACAATCCGTATTCATGGCTTAGATCACTACTGCCTCCGCTGCTAGCCGAGTCGCTCCTCTCAGTACCCATGTAGTTCTTCGTTAGGCCCTCGTTGTAATTAAGCATTGGGTTAGTACATGGTGGTCTGATTTGTAACGAGAGATCGGGTGTATTTGAAGCTGCACTTGTCATGTTTTTATAAGAAAGTGGTACGGTTTTTATAAGATGTTGGGAAAAATGAGAGGATTGAGTTGGGATTATATGGAAAATGAGTGCTTTATGATTATTGATTTGCATGTATGATTTATATATCAAGATATTATGAGGAGAAGCAAAGTTTGGGTAGCTAGCTAGGTTTCCTAAAAAGACTTAAGTGAAGCAGTACTGGAACAAAGAAGTTGTGTGTGCCCTTTTAAAGATGGAGGCAAGATCGGGCCTCACACATATATAGGATACTAAGGGGTGTATTCAACCGGGATTTTGAAAGATTTCTGATAATCCATTGATTTTAATGGATTTTTTAAATTCACGAATTGTTTAAATTCTACAAAAATTCTACAAAGAATCTTGTAAAATTGATGTAGAGTCATTGAGATTTGAAATGTTTTTTTAGAAATTCATCAAAATCTCATTGATTTTTGCAAGATTTCAAAACTTATAAAAACAACTAGCAAATCCACCAAAATCCATGAATTTTAATAAATCTAAAAAATCCATGGATTTTTGAATACCATCAGATTTAAATGGATTGTTTTAAATCCAGATTGAATACACCCAGATTTTAAAAGACTTTTTGAAATCCTAATTGAATACCCTCGGATTTTAAATGACATTTTGAAATTCAAATTGAATACCTCAAAATTTTAATGAATTTAAAAAAATCTAAATTGAATATCCCTAGATTTCTAAAATCCCTCAAAATCCTTCAAAATCCTAGTTGAATACGCCCCCTAATACTAGTATCAAATAGTATGACATAGAACGAGTGAAGGCGCTTACTTATCTAAGTAACGGAAACTAAAAGGGAGGGCCACAGATGGAATTAATGGCTGCAACCGGAGAAAATACATGCTAATTTTAATACTCCAAAACATATTACACAAATTGGGTATCGGATAATATCAATAAAAAGATCTTGCAAGGATTAATCGAAATAAATTGGATATATTTTAATATTATAATATTATTTAGTATATTATTATGATTATGATTCTGTTAGTTATTTATTTGTTGAATAAGTAGACGTATATGCCTTACAATGAGTATCGATTCTTATATCTGGGACGACAATAGATCACCTCTTTACCATATCATTAGCTCTTTAAGCTATCTCATTAGTTATTTATTAACCAATATGTATTTATTATATCATAAAGCATATAATAATTCATATATAATTAACATATTATTTCAATATTAATAATCGAAAATAAATACTCCAATCAAGTAGTAGTCGTAAAGATTAAACGAAAATTTTAAAAATCGAATAGGCTGTGCACCTTGTAAAAAATTAATTGAGAATTAATCAATTAAATCGGGAATTTTTAGAACAATGCTCTACAACTATATATGTACCCTGTTTTGTTTTTAAAATGAAAAATAAATACACAAAATACTAATTTACTACAACTGCTCCTGACAAAAAAAAAATTTACTACAACTACTAACACTACATTAAACAGCAGGAGCCAGCTATAGACGCTGTACGGTTCTGATCAAAATTCACAAAAATGCATGGCCAGTAGAGGTAATTAATTAATTAATATAAGTATTATTATTAGGTTAACACGTGAGGAACCGCCCACATCGCGTTCGTGAGAACTGAGAAGTGTATCAATCATAAATCACCCTAGCCTATCACTAATTCACTCTATAGACGACTTCAAACACTTATAGCCATTGACTATATATAGGCTTCGTACCCAACAAAACAAACGTAGTAGACTGGACTGGCCATATGCATGTTTGCGCAGGACCGGTATGGCCGTGTGTTTAGTAGGTGAGACATTGTTTTCGATATTTAAATATTCATTTAAGTTCGAGTCAATTGATTTTTGATTCTTAAATATTCGATCGAATCAACTATTCCCTCCGTCCCTCTCATTTCGATCGAATCAACTAATTTTTAGAATAATCATGAAAAATCACTGTAGTTAATCAAGATTACCTAACATTAATTCTAATCTCACCGTCAACCCCCACCAAGATTCCGTTCCTTTTCAAATATTCACAAGGTCTCAAAATCACCCATGGAGCCAAGAAATTCACCGTATTTCTCGGCCTCATGGTTACTATATATATATCACGTGATCACCATAGGTGTAGCCCTGTCAAGGTGATCTATATAAATAAATGTCGTTATATATATATAGAAAGGGCATGGTGGTGATTATTAGTTTATAGATTGTTGAATTCTCATTGTTCTCGATTGCTAATTCGTACGTAGCATCATTCTTTCTCGTCTTTTACACAGACACAGCTGGGGATTCTCACCATCTTCGAATATTTCTTTGTCTTGTGCTTTACCTTTCTTGTGTTCTAACAAAACCACCAGTTTAATGTAAGTTATAAGTTATATTCTCCTCAACTTACGTAGAGATTCAGCAACTTCGGTTCAATATTTAATTGGCGATATCGATATCGATCAAAAATAAAAAACAGTCCTCAAATGTTTAGTTGGAAATATCTGGACCATGTATATATGTGTGGAGTAATATGTTAAGTATCCCCAAAAAAACCTACACCATGATTTTATTGGTGAGATTCATATTAATATAGAGGGAACCATCTCATTTATGAAAATATAACCAATTATAGAAGGATAATTCGGCATTTGGAAACGATTTCGGGAGCTCTAGCATTTTTCATATATGTATTCCACGAATTAAAGAAAACACTTGACACTCAGGAATCATTTCGGGATCTCTAACATTGCTCTTATTATTAAGAACATATTTCCATCATCTTTAGCGTGAAAACTGAAAATCTTAGCAAACGAAATCCTTAATAAACATCTGATGTTGAATTTTATAGATGTTCGCACACGGTTTACAAAATTAGATATTTGTAAACAATTATTTTAAAAAGAAATCGAGAGAGAAGATCAACCCTAAGGCCAGCTGAGTAGATAATAGTACAAATAATTGAGCTCACGTCCCAATTCCATACTCCAACATGGAACTTGTTTATGTACTCATAAAGTCCCAAAAACAAAAGTGTTGCAGATACGATTTTTTTTTTTTTTTTTTGTAAAGCTTGCAGATACGATTTGATCGCATTAAGATGGAGACGAGTTGAAAAGGTTAATCATACTCCTTAATCTATGATTAATTAGCCATGGTCAGCGCCTGATGCGCTCTAGATTCATAGGGAAACCCAGTTATTTTAACTTTATCGTACTCTAATCTTTAGTTTATATTCTGTACAACTTAATTTAATGTACAAGTTTATTGGTACTTGGTAGTACGTTATGGTTTGTTTTCTATGTATTGTAATGCTTCACCATTTTATTCCATATTCCTTGCGTTTGTCTCTAACATACGTGCATATTTTTAAGCATTGCACGTCCTACCCACCCCCATAACGTATGTATAAATTAATTAATCACTATTTTTAAAATCTAACAAATTGCATAAAAATAATTTTGTACAAAAGTGAAAATCATTGTAGACAGGAAATATTAAACATGAGAGATGAGGCACTTAAAAAAAACATGAAAGATTATATTCTCCTAATATTTAATATTTTGATTAGTCATTATTTTTAATTAAATTACAAATATGCGAGATAAATGGAAAATAAGCTACCCTGCAAGATCTCGTTAAATTACAATTACTATTCGTCAAAATACGTATATAACCAAACCCGCTGTCATTACATTCTTGTTCATGACTTTATGTATTATTTTTAGAAATTCAACAACATCACAAATCAAAACCCTAATGTGTCAAAATTTCTTTACATGTTTTCCCAACAAAAAGTATATTCATTATAGCATATTTTTAATAATTAGTACATTTTCAAAATGAGAATCTATAAACTAATATTGAGCATATATTTTTGAGAAAAAGGAACCTGAGATTCATCTTAGGAAAATTTCCTAAGATACTTAAAAAAATAAGCTTTAAAATACATTTGGCCCACAGGGCTAATTTGGTAATATTGCAAAATTTTAAATGAATTCAAAATTTACAAAATTATCCACCCTATGTTTGCATATAAAATCCATATATCTTAGGGAACTTACCTAATACATATCTTAGGCTCCCTATTCTCTATATTTTTTGATATAAAGGATGGAGTAGCTGGAAATGGGAGGGCAAGGGGATACAAGCACATGAGTACGTAAAATGTATGGGAATGTGAGAAAGGGAATTTCTCTTTCACATATCACTAACATTCCGGTTTGAGCACAGGGACAAAAAAGAAAGCTAGCTAATCACCGGAATCAACGCCGTTTTGAAGGATGTGAACCCACGTAATTATTCATATTTTACTATTTACTTGTTTATTATATACACACCATGACACTAGACATTACAGTAATCAGTTTACTTGATTGTGTTATATTCGATGTACATTTTTTTATCTTGCATTGGTGTCAAGAAGGAGATCATTCACGAGTACAGTACATATATACATACTTTAATACACGAGGTGGCTTTAATTCGAATTATGAGAATGGTTTTTCTTTTTTTTTTCTTTCTTATTTTGTATAAGTAACCTTATATTCGTTATAAATACAATGAATGAATATTTGTTCTCAATATATCTCGGAATAAACGAGAATCAAATCCAAAACCTTGGACGACAAGAGATTTTATACCATAGTGAGATCGGTAGGATGGATATAGAGTATAGTAGGTAAGAAAACAAATATTTGCAGGTGATTCATTGAATGGGGAAAGGTTGTATACTTTCGTCTGATTCTACTGTCTGCGACCGGAGGAGAAATATGAACCATGGGACACAAATATATAGGCGTTTGTATATGGAAATGGAAGGTGCTCCTGTTCTCTAGTACAATATTGGGATTTTTGTGCTTCAAATTTCACAAATGCAATTACATATATCAATTTCCCTATATACTCAATAAGTATTTCTAAAAGTATATATGTACTCAAAAACGACACAAAAATATTATCAAAACTAGCAACTAAAGTGTTCACGCAGGGTAGTACTCTTAGACAAATTTTAATTTCTTGGAATAATTAGACAAAACAATGAACAAAATTAATTAACAATAGACGAATCAATTTTCTCTTCTTTTTTTTTTGGTCAAAACATACCCTTTTTTTCATATCTAACACATATTATAAATGTGCATATATATACAACTACAAAAGCAAAATGTGTACATATACAAAATTGCAACTTGGCAACTCAAAATTGCAGTAACCATTTGGGATGAACTGCAAAATTTGCACTGAAAATCTATGAAGCTGAAAGCTGAAAAGTGTTTATTTGTAAAGTTTTCTCGAGGCTACCAAGCACAAAAACATTGTAAAACCTGAGAAAATCATGTCAACAATCTTGACTTCCTGCATAAAAATAATTACTGCCAAACTCATCAAAAATAACTAATACAACAGATTAGGCCTTGTAGTACAACTAAATGTTGAACTGAATTTAAAGCATGATATGTAATAGAATATACAGTTACAAAAGGAAGAGAACCTCCTGTGTGCACTCAAAGTTTCCTAAACCAAACAAGCCACACTAGCAAGTAATATCCAAAACATCACAGGATTTACTCCACCACATTAAAAGTTCGGAAAGAACGTAATTTCTACCAGCACCGGGACAGAATATGAAACATAAAGAAAAGTAGCTAATTACGATTCTATCACCATTCACCAAATACAGTTACTTGAGATTCTGGGCTAGCTGGACTTACAAACCTAGCAAAAGAGAACAACATGATACATGTACATACTACACAGCTACACTACAGTTATGCCCTTCACCAGTTAAAACTAAAAAGCAAAAACATCCAATTGAAGATACACGGGTGATTAAAATAGTAATTGGTTGATCAAACTCACAAGTTAATAGCTCTTTATGCATCCTGCAAGAGGGGACGACCATTTACCATAAGAGCTACTTCATTTGAGGCTACTCTTCCACTTTGATATTCCTGGTCTTTCCTCCCATAACTAGATACATGGACACGCATTTCACATTTCCCAATTAGCTCAAAGATGCAAATATCCCCCATCTGAATATCATTATCACGAACAAAGGCCATCCACCCACCACAAAAAGTATGTAAAGTCTGCACTTTCATAGTCGGAACTGAATTCACAGTCCAACAATCCCCTTTTACATTGCGAAGGACAATCTCTGTTCTGCAGCTGGGAAGGTGTTCCTGGGAAAACTTACATGGAACTTTCTGCAAAATAATGTTTGATATCAGTCTGCAAACAAATTATGTAAACAGTAATGGCAGGAAAACTGATGATTCACGCCAATTAGATAGAGTGAATTAATACACTTGAATTGCTAATGCAACTGTATTGAAAATAGCAATATATTCCCAATAAATCTTACTGAAGATGTGTGTTTCCGAAGAAAATTTATTACAAACATATTTTACAAGGGAAATAAAGGACATAGAATCTAGCATGCGCATTTAGATATGGATATGCATGAAGAACTTAATGTTACTTTCAGATCCACATGATTTCCACAACATAGGGTAAAATAAGGACATGTGAGAAAGAAATGCTATATTTTAACAAAGGGTATTTAGCACGTTGTCTCATGTATAGCATCTATGATATTAATGACTGAACATAGTCAATTAGTAAAAAAAAAAAAAATGACTGAACATAGTCAGCTTTTAGTTTACCTATACAGCTCTACTACCAGGTTGCGACTGTGAGTTCTGATAAAGAAAGTCAAGGCATTAGCAGACAAAATAGAAGTGGCTACCTATTTGGGTGTTCTGGGTGGGTGTTCCAATGGTGGGTGTTCCAATGGTGGCAGAAGAAAGTTCTTGCAGATATTTTTCACGTAAGAAGTTAAGTGTTTGTTACTCTTATAGCAGATTATGGAGAACTTGGAGAATAAGTAGACTTAGAGGACATGATTTTAACAAAAGAAATCACAGTTCTTAATATAATTATAAATGTTCATCTGAATAAAATCATTATTATATATACAGAACCTATATAAAACAAGTCAGAACTCGATTCCTGAGCTAAATCAATACCAAAAGAATATATTACTAATCAGAAGTTATGAAGATTGTATTGAAGTAAGATAGATAAACAGCTAAAATCTAAAATAATATATATCCATAATTGGTCAAGCTTGGACACAGGTACAACCACCCTCGATCTCTCAGTAAATTGGTCCCAACCTTTAGGCTCTGCTTGTCCTGCATTAATTGTCATCCATATTCAACAGTAATTGATAGGAGGACGAGAGTTACCGATTCATAATTTGAGTCTTTAATTCATCAAATGTGAGGAGACATAATGTGATCAAACAATAATTAAGGATAATCTTCCAAACATCTGTACAAGTCAGACCTTCGGATAACATCTGTACAATTCACACCCTCAGATATAGAACATGATGATCATGCTACTTGGCTGAGTTGCAGGCTCTACGTTTTAAAAGGTAGATACTGTAGATGATTAGGTCTTCTATCTGTTCACTATTTTCTTCTCTTGTTCTTTTATTCGGGCTATTAATTAATTGCATAACAGCATTACGTTCAATTGAATCATGAAAGTAACATTATTCAAAAATCAATAAAGACAATAAATACATTAATTACTAACCATTGTGAATGAACCACTAATGTTAAACTTCTTCATGATTCTCACAAAATGAGGCAAACTGGAAAGAAATGATTCTGCTGCTATCTTTTCTTCAGGTGCTGACTTCATTGACATAAAACTCCTGATCTGCGGACCCTGTTGGTTTTGCTTGTTTTTTCTCCTATTGCTCCCTGTTTACAATTACCAAAAGAGTGTTACATTTTATGGCTGGTTGAGGCAATGCTACTCGATTGGGCATTAAATCGTAGAGAGACCGAAACAAAGCATTTGATCCCATAACGAAATAGGTGCAACCGTATACCCAACAACATAATGCTTGGAAGAACTGCACCAGATGTGTCCCAGGATATAATCTACAACATTTAAGTTCTAGAAGTTGTAAAACATATTATTACCTTGCTTTTTGTTGCAACTGGTTTTCTCTGCCTTGGATATAGGTTTTACATGAGATATACAAGAATTTCCTTTCGATATTTCTGACAGATGAGTCATATAACCTGAATTCTTCTGTGCACTGCTAGCACATGCATTGTTTACCACTTTACACGCTAACTTGTCATTATGATGATCTATCCCTTCAGTTTGTACCCTGAGAATTCGCACAAGAAATTCACAATTCTGTACTAGTTCAAAGATGCAGATATCTCCCATATTAATGGTGTTATCCCGGACAAAACTCAACCACCCTCCACAGAAAGTATGCGATGTTTGCACTCTTGTGTTTGGAATTGAATTAATAACCCAACTTTCTCCGTCTTCATTGCGGAGTATAAGCTTTACTTTGCATTTGGGCAGGTGTGCCATAGAAAACTGATATGGGATGTTCTACATGACAAGACAAGTAATATACTATGTCGATGAGAGACAACAATTATCAAACAAGCTGACAAAATTAATGAAAAGCCAAATTCTAAATAAAAGCTCCTAGGTACAGTTTTTTGAAACAGAAGTTCCAACAATAATGGAAAAGGTGCATAATGTTGCTTAGCAAAAAAATGGTACATAATTTTAAACTACTCTTTGCATGGCTAGAATAGCCTTGACATTTTGGACCAAGACTATTGTTGGAGTTTGTCAATTTAATATATCATCAAATGCGGAATTAACTATCCACAAGACCACACAAAATGATATCAGGTAATTCATGAGATCAGCAGCAAAGGGAACAAGTTCTAGTGGTAGGGCTCCTCGTATGATATGCATTACTTAATTATGAGATGAAGATGTGAACAGCATAGGTTAGTTATTATCAAATTGAATTGGAAATTTGGAATGCTACAAGAAGTTAAACATATCAGATTGCAAATGTGCTTTTCAATTAAAAATGTTCCAAAAATAAGACTCCAGTACTTGTACATATCAGATTTATTCACTTTTCAATATGACATAATATGCATACCACAAACAAAAAAAATATTGTATAGAAATGATGAGAAACTTACCAATGTGAATGATCCACTTACGTTGAACCTTTTCATAACCTTAGTAAAAGTAGGATAGAGGGAAGTGAATGCTTTAGCTATTCTATCTGCTTCAGGAGCTGACAGCAATCCGTGATTAAGGTCTGCAAAGTATTTATGAGTCAAACTTGACTAGTAAACAAGAAACTACAAAACCAGTTATACTGTGTTCCAGAAACACAGGTGATTCATCAAGGCTTTCGTTAATAAATATGTGACTTTTTCAGGAGGATACAGCTTAAAAAAAACCTAGTCATCATAATAGTTCCAGGCACATTAAAATGCAAATTAACAAATACAATTAATTCGGCCATGCAAATTGGAATCAGATGACTTAATTTAGGATGAAGGACGAAAGGAGTGTGTATACAATACATGAGAACTTTACCAGAGTTTCACCTGAGTAACAAACAGAACTATTTCACGATTACTTAAAATGTTTTACCTGAGTTTTTACCCGACGGCCCAGCAACATTCATAGGATTTTTTGATGGACCGCTAACATATTCAGCCAAGGTAGAAAGACGAGATGATTCACTTGTCATACCCATGGAAACTACATTCCCAAGAGGGACTTGAGAACTTCTCATCTTCTTTCGTGCATTTCCAACAATGTTGTCTATTGTTTCCCTCTTTTTTGCTTTTAAATTATTACGTTTGCTTTGGTCTTGACTGCATTGTGCAGTAGATGCCGCTTCTTTCTCACAGGAACTTTGATCAAAAACTTGCACAACAAACTGCAAATCACCTTCGTATCCAAATAGCAAAGAATCACCGTCTTCCAAGAAATGATCTCTGACAAATGATTGCCACCCTTCATAAATACATAAATCATCAGCATGCTTCATCAAGGAAGCATGCCAGATATCCCCACTAGGACCTTCCAATGACACAGTTCCACATGTATATCCTTCCATATTGTCAACGAATTTGGGTGGAACTTTCTGTAATATGAAAATGACAGGATCAATGCACCACATATTAAAGTTGAACGAAATTTAAATGTATTGACAGAAATTTAAATTTAAATTTAAAAAAACACACACACCTCTTAAGATGGCTACAAAAATATGTGTGTAAATGTGTACTGTATATATATATACAACTTGAGTTTTATATTACTGAATGCATTGCATCTCCAATCACATCTTCAAATGTTAGACTACTTCATTTTCTACTATAAAAATAAAGTTATTCACCTGCAATCATACTTTAATCGAACTTCATAAATGAAGAAAAACACTATGCACCTACAAATAGCCACTCTGTAGCTTTGAAGATATTTCTATTATAGTAAACTCTCTCTGAGGCCATCTCCAATGGTGATTTCATTTTATAGTAACTTTATCTTCATTTTGTCACCTTTTTATCTTCATTTCACTTTTTCATCTCCAAGCATTACTCTAAACATTCCTTCACATTTCAAAATCCTTCATATATCTATATCAAAAAATTAAGTGAAATTTTATACCCTTACCCACAAATATGAAGAAAAGTGAAATTTAGAGTAGCCCATTGGATCTATTCTATCTCTATCTCCAAATATTTTATTATTGTATATAGAGATAAAGTGAGTTTGAAGTGAAATTTTAAGGAATGTTTGGAGAAGATATATAGTGTTATGAAGTGAAAAGGTGAAAATTTGAAGATAGATTTGTTTTAAAGTACAGTATTGGTTGGAGATAGCCTTAGTGAAGTTGCCTCTACAGTTGACAAATATTTACATGATTTCCAACATCTTTCAGAAAATATCTCAAAACCAAACGATCTTCTGCTCCTAGGATTAGGGCAAGGTCAGGGAACATCTTACACTCCCGAGATCCTCTGAGTGGGACATACCGGAAATGTTTGATTTGGTTCTACCAACTTAAAGCCAACAGTTTGAATTTTGTCATTAACTTGTTACCAAGTTGAGAAGTTGTGAGAGGTAATATGGAGTGCGATCTTGCACGATATTCTAATTTTTAGCAAATTTTAAACAAATCATGTAAATGTCAAATCTTTCATTAATAACAACTAGTACTTTTTAACTATAAAAACACTGAATATCTATGAATAGCAGGAAACTATAAAGGGTGAACAAACTAGAACTCCAATAATAAAATTTCAAATTGAGCACTACACTACATCTCATTAAAATTCCAAATCAACCCTACATTTATAAAATTTCAGATTGTGCACTACACTACATCTCCTTAAACTTCCAAATCGCCCCATCCGATGCAACACAAGCAATCTACCTGGTACAACGTTTTCCCAATTTCCAAATCCCACACTCAATTTACAAAGCACCTAAAACACATACTCCAACTTCAACACCTCACAAAATTAGAAATCTCTGGGAAAACAACCTCCAATATCAAACGCCCTCATAATATCGCAATTACCGCAGTAGCCTCTAATACAAAATGTGGGTCATTCCTAACACATCATTTCTACTCTAATTAAGCAAACCCCAGATTGAAACCTAAATTAAAATCACGCATAGCTCAAAAAATCCAAAAAAACAAAATAATTAGGCATTTTAAGAACACTAAATGTGTGTGTAAGTTAAATATATATGGGAGACGGGGAGAGAGAGAGAGGGAGAGAGAGAGAGAGAGAGAGAGAGAGAGAGAGAGAGAGAGAGAGAGAGAGAGAGAGAGAGAGAGGATAATTACCAGCATATGAGAGCAAGAGAGAGGATTAAATTTGACGAGGAAGTAAGACATCTTGGTACTCCCCATCTCTCCCCAACTAAATTACACAGTAAACCCTAAAAATTAAACAATCCCCAATTCAAGATAATTTGAAAACAGAACAATAATCGGGGTTGTGAAATCACATGGATTTGCTGGGAATTGCAAGTAGAAGATGCTCAGCTACTTAATTCAACAACACCGAGAGCCGTGGAGGTGTTATTTTGTGCGTGTGTGTTTGTGTGTGTATTGGTGAATCCTGTGTATCTATCTCTACAATCAACATGTGGTTTTATTTAAATTTTACTATATTCTGTATTTTAAATTCATAAAATCTTTTCTTTAAGGCCTCATAAAAAATGTATATGCATCTTAATTAATTAACTATATTTCTCTGTAATCATCAAGGACTGGACTTAAATACGCAAGAATTATATTTCGTATATGTTTATTATACACTAAGTAACTTATCCGTACTTTGCGCGTTCATTGACTTTTATTTTAAATACTAAAAATAATTAAATTATATTTGTATTATTATTAAAACAAATTGCGCTATTGAAGAGTTTTTATGAAAATAATTTTAAAAGAAATGTATATGTATTATTAGTTTGAAGAAAGTTCTTATTATATATCCAAAATTTTATTAATTTAAACAAAAATTATAAATACGGAAAATTGCAATTACTATATATATGTAATTTTACGATAAAAAAATTATAAATATCAAATATAAATAGATAACGTTCTTTAAAGTCGATGCCCGCTTCACAACACACATGCTTAGTAATATTATAATAATTTATTTAATTAGAATATTAAATTAATTCGGTACAATACATTAAAATAATGTATGTCTACATCTTTTTTCGATTTAATCGGTCCAGAAAAGAGTCAAAATTCAATTTAATCAAGTTTATCACAACTCGTTTGTAATTTGTTCATGTGCAAAAATAAAAACCTCTCGGTACATGTTGATCAAAAAAATCTATATACAATCATAACTTATCACGATCCATTCACAATCACTAACAAAAAATTTCTCCAAAATTTAAGAATGTTCGCCTAAAATCTCCTGAAATGAAATTTCAGTGATTTTGAACCGAAAATAAAATATAATACGACATAAATAATTAAATCATCATTTCAATTAAAAATAATCTTACTTTTAGATAGATTATTATTATTTTCTATTAAAATAAGATTTATAATACTCAAATAAATTTGATATAGATAAAATGAAATATATGCTATATAATGCATAAGAAAATATTTTATAAAAAAATTAAAAATTGTAATGTATATTCAATAAATATAATAAATGAGTAATTAAGATGCTATCAAATGTATATTCTTTTAAAAAAATTGGAAAATACAAGAAAAATGTTTTAGAAGTTTTTTAGGACACTCCAATCCGATATCCTCGCATTATAATATAGGGATAATCTCAAAACTACCCGTCCTTCAAATTATTTTTTTAAAAATACTACCATTTTTAAAACTATTTATAAAAATACCTTTCTTTAAAATTCTTTTTTCAAAAATACGTTTTGCAACCTTTGCAACCTCATTTGCAACTTCAGGGCGGCGCCAGCCGTGTGAGTTGCAAATGATGTTGCAAAAGTTGCAATTCAAAACTGGAAATTGCAAATGAGGTTGCAACTGAAAATTTGAAGTTGCAAATGAGGTTGCAATTGAAATCTGGAAGTTGCAAATGAGGTTGCAAATGAAAACTCGAAGTTGCAAATGTTGCAACTGAAAACTGAAAATTCGTCTGCTCCCCTATATAGCATCGAAGTTGCATATGAGGTTGCATACATATTAGGTTGCTATGCAACCTCATATGCAACCAAATATGCAACCGAAAACTGAAAACTGGAAGTTGCAACTTACAGTTTTCAGTTGTCATTTCGATCAGTTTTTATATATATATATATATATATATATATATCAAAAAACTGGTCGAAAATAACAACTGAAAACCCACACGGGTGGCGCCGCCCTGAAATTACAAATGAGGTTGCAAAGGTTAAAAATTGAAAACTGAAAATTGGAACTTGCAGTCGGAAATTCGCCTGCTCCCCTATGTAGCAACGAATTTGCATATTAGGTTGCATATGAGGTTGCTATGCAACCTCATATGCAACCTAATATGCAAGCGAAAACTGAAAACTGACTTCGAAGTTGCATATTAGGTTGCATATGAGGTTACTACGCAACCTCATATGCAACCTAATATGCAACCGAAAACTGAAAATTGACTTCCAGTTTTCAGTTGTCATTTTTGACCAGTTTTTTGAAATATATATATATATATATATATATATATATATATATATATATATATATATATATATATATATAGCGTCCTACTCTACTACAAACTAAAATTAACTACAAACTAAACACTAATTCAATATTTCATGCTAATCTAATGATCAAACTAGGGGTACCCCAATACAAAAAGTGTTTAAAATAATTGGCTTCATTCAGCAAAAAAAAAAAAAATTCATTGTTCACGTGATGACGTGGCAGTGGATTTCACTGGTTAACGGTGCTTCGCACCTTCTTGTACGGCGCTTCGCGCCTTTATCATTCTAAAGTTGTAAGGAATGGCAATCAATGGTAAAGGCAATAGACGATTGACGGGTGTGTCGAGGGCCTGCGGCCCTCATGACTACCTAACTCATCCGTTTACTGTCTTAAATGCTTCGCATTTCCACGGCAAGTTTTTTTTTTTTGGTGGATAGAGCCAATTATTTTAAGCATTTTTTGTGAAGGTACCCTTGGCGGAAATCTTAGAATAAATGAAATATAATTAATCTAGTGTTAGTTTGTATTTAAGGATTGGTTTGTATTTGAGCAAAAGCCTATAAATATATATATATATATATATATATATATATATATATATTTCGAAAAACTGGTCGAAAATAACAACTGAAAACTCACACGACTAGCGCCGTCCTGAAGTTACAAATGAGGTTGCAAAGTTGCAACCCATATTTTTCAACAAAGAATTTTAAAGAAAGGTATTTTTATAGAAGGTGGTATTTTAAAAAAAAAATAGAAGTTAAAAATAAAGACGGTAGTATATTTAGAAAACAGAAAGTATACATTTGAAACCCCGTTTTAAAGATAGTAAAAATGTAAAAGAAAGTTAAAAACATATATATTTTTGTAAATATCCCTATAATATTATATATATATATATATATATATATATTAATAATATAGTTCAATTAAATGATATGATCTGATAATAATTATATATACGTTGTCCGTGATATTTTTAGAAATGATATATTTTAGTTTGAAAATATAGAAAAGATAATATATTTTAGCTGAAAAACGTAATAGGTTAGTTATTAGTTACTAGCTTATACCGCTTGCAATGCACGGCTCCTTTTTTAATATCTGTAATTATATTACATTTTTAAACGTAATCTTTTTTTTTTCAATAAATAATTAAATAAATAAGCAGTTGACCCCACACTAATACACACACCCACCAGTCATAAGCTCATAGAACAACAACCACAATATTTAAAAGTTTTAAAGTTAACAGATATTACAAGCCCAGAATTTACTAAGTACATTGTTGAACAAAGCTTCTACATGAAGCACTTCAACAACTAAAATTTATTACAATTTACACACTTAATTTACATAAGTATACTAAGCCCCTCCGCTTGTCACTACCTCGGGGATGGTCGCCAGCACTCGCTCAAAAGGTCGCCTTTCCCTTACCCTCTTGCGGGGTGTGGTACGTAGTATCGGCATGGGACCTAGCTGCTATATACATAAGTAGCAAGAGTGAGCTATAATAGCTCAGCAAGATCATACTGTAACTAAAATTTAAAATGTGAACAAGTATACATATATGTATATGCATATGTAATAGCAGAAAACAATTAAAATCCTTAAGGAAGAGTAAAGCTCTTATTTAATAATACATCATCCACTCACTATTATAAGAAAGAAATCTATATTAATATAATATCAGTTTTTCTTCATCTGCCACCATAATACCATCATCTCATATCATTATTCTGGTTTCAGTATTGAAATCTACAATAATATAATATCAGTTTTTCTTCATCTGTAACTATCATTCCATCATCTCATATCATTATTCTGGTTTCAGTATTGAAATCTGAAAACCACTGTCTGCACTTTCTTTTCAAAACATTGGGGATATCTGCTGTCGCCTGATACGTTAGGACGATGATCAGTCGCCTAATCGTATCTGCTCTCTTTTTACTACCGGTAGAAGGAATGAAAATCATCCCTGGAGGAAGGCCACCTGCTAACATCCTCCCTTGGCATCTTCGTGCCGTAATAAAAATAATAAATGCTGGACTGTGTCGCACACAGCCCTGACACAGCCACTTACGCAAGTCTGTTGCAATCCCCCCTCTTTATCACATCATTATTCTCTTTTTTAAAATATCATTCCACATTTCCATTTTCTCACTTTCATTTTCACATATCATTCTCTCATATCATTTCCATTCTCGCACATTACTTCTATAAAATATATATATATCATAAGGCTTTGATTATGGTTCAGACCCCTCTTTCAAATTCAGAAATCAAATATACTTTTATATTCGTAAAATATTCCATCTATTTTAAGAGTAATGCATGTTAATCAAATAATGTTTATTAAACCACTGATACTCAATAAGAACATTTTTAATATAATATTATAACCATATAACCCTCGATAACAACTGATACCATTCTCTTAATCATAAGGCATGTTCAATTCATGCATAATCATCTCTATACATGTCCATCTCATACTCTCATTCATATTCATATACATCTTATACTCATATCCATATTCATATACATCTTCGTATATCTTTCTTTTCCATATTAATACTCAAGGAAGACAATTTCTTCACAATATAGTAATAATAGCATCACATATATATTTCACAAAATCAAGTTTCTTTGTGAAGATAAGTAGTTTTACAAATAGGGATAGAAGAAATCTTGCCTCGGTTTCGATATCCTGACGGTATGGCTCGTCCCTCTTCCGGAGTTTCTATAAACACAAAAGGACCGTCGTTAGAACCACATCTCTTACTCACTACACTCTTGTATAACCTTACCTTTTGAAACTTTAATATATGTTTAACATATTCTTATTACCCCAAAGGTTCGAGAACTTAACCATTTATAACCTAAGTCGAAGTTTCAGGGTTTTTCACCATTTCCCTTAACGACCACACTCGACTGTAGAATTTCTTATAATTTTTAAATTTCGAATTTTAATGTAAGGTCAACTGGAAATAGTTCTTTGACCACACTACTATCATCTCCCAAAATTTCGTGACTTTTAACAATGTTAAGGTATGGTAATTGTAAACTCAAGTTTGATACATTTACAGTTTCTCGGTTTCTGAACCGCTTTCACTAAAACTGACTTTTCTCCTAAACCGTTCATCAGATTTTAACGCACCTTATATCAAAACGATCTATGAACTAAGCTCTATCATTTCATAGTTAATTAGGAACCTGGACAGTAGGGTACCATACGGATGCAGGGGGTCCAAAACAGGGCAATTTACATCCTAACGAAAATCGGGCATTATAACGGCTATAATTTCGTACTTTCCATAAATCCAACTCCTCCAAATCAATTATCAAACACCATAATCATCACCTACACCATGTGGTATTCTTCACCAGCCATGGTTACAAGTCCACAACACACAATTTCCACATCAAAACAAACCACTTATAACACATACTCATTATAAACTTTACATTAACAACACTTAACTACTAATCACTTCAATATCTACCATAAATACAAAAGGGCAAGGGTTGTTATACCTCTTTGAAGCTTGAAGAACACTTAATAATCCTTAATAATCCTTGGACACACCTTGAACAACCTTGAATTAGCTTGGATTAACTAAAGGAGTCATGAAAAACAAGTTAGTTTCTTAAAGTTACTATTCATGCACTATTCATCATCACCTTCATGATTTATTTCTCAAACATGGAATGGAGTTAGAGGCTAGAATTCATAGCATACCTTAGTCTATATGTAAGCAACCTTCATGAATTTTTCCTTGAATTTAGATGACTTGGAACTAGGGTTTTGATTTTCTAATTTCTCCTTTTTTTCTTTAATGGCCGAATGAAATGAAGAGGTTGGGGGAGAGATTTTTTTCTTGGTTTTTGCTCTTATCTCATCTTAATCTTGGTTAATCTAGTGTCTTGTGGAAGCTTGTGGAATTTTACAAGGTTTAAGGACTAATCTACCCCTTAAAACAAGTTAGTGGATGATGATGTCACTCATGATGTCATTCAATGCATCCTTTAATCTTTTTCTTGATTTTCCTAAGTAAGTTGCTAGCATTCTTGGTAATAATAATGTGGTATATATCCTTGTTATGTTATAATCTTGGTTGTTTGGTTTCCATACTCGTCTAATTGTGATTCGGTTCGAATATACTTCATTATCTCAGTGGTTCTGAAATCGTTTAACAATCCAAATTCCTTTGATAAGTCCTTAACTTAATAATCCTTTAGTTTACCCTAATACACTAATTCCTCAATATATAATTCCTTTAGTATTTCTATACTCCTTAATATCCAAGATATAGAAGTTCGTTCGAGTTCAAAATCCTAAAAATCAGAATTCAGGAATTTCTAAAATCCATCGTCATTTCGAGTCACTTATTTTCAATGTACGACACTAATATGGTTTCTGTTTACCCATTTTCCATCCCTAATATAGAGTACCTACACACCATTTCCCTGGATTCCTCAAGATCACTATTCATTTGGGCACTATAGCCTTTCTAACGTTAGGGTTATTACAGTCTTCCCCCCTTAAAAGGATTCCGTCCCGGAATCATGTTGGAAATGTCCATAAGTATCTTTCTCCTTCACACCTTCTAACTTCCACACTATTTCCTTTATCCTTTTTTTTTTCTATAATATATCTATCTTGTTTGCGCAGAAATATACTAACATAACTTCCTTGTCATTCATCAACATGCCATTTAGTTTATCAATAGCAGTCCTTTTACTGTCTTTTCCTCACAAATCTCCTCCTGTTTCAAGTCATTCCAGGTTATCTCATCTCTCCTTCCTCTTTTGACGAAGATATCCGCCACTACATTGACCTTTTCTGAATGGTAGTGTATCTCACTTATGGTTTGACCATCTTCTGATCTCTATCATGACATAAATATTAATTCCTCAATATTCCCATAGTTCCTCTCTGTAAAATTTTCCAGAAAATAAGCTCTAATAATATTCTTTAAAACAATTGTAAGAAAATACTACCTATAATATATATTTCCTGTTCGTCTCAACGAGCTTGTGTTTTCCCAAAACACTCCTACTTTTTTTTTTCATAACGTTTCCTAGCCCTTAACAGATACTGATTTTCCTTATCTATTTTATTAACTTATTTATTCCATTAATTGATTAAGTCGATCCTTAACCAAAGACTTACACACAAAATGTAAATCGAAAAAGCAAGTACCTGTATCCGCATCTGGTTTCGTCAACGCTTCCCCTAAGGTCATGTTGTACACTCTAGCAGTAGGCCTATTTGAAGCAGCCCCACTCTGTCCTGACGCGTATGACCCACCTGAACGGCAATCTCTAGCAATGTGTCCTAGTTTCCCACACTGGTAACACTTAACATCTCTTTTAGGGTTTGCATCAGTTGATGGGCACTGGTTAAGGTAGTGTCCTTTTTGTCCACACTTAAAACAAGTTACTCCCAGCACTCTACAGACTCCTATATGCTTCTTACCACACGTCTCACAATCTGGTAATGGTGGTCGTGATTGATTGGACTGAAATGTTCCGGAAGATTTTCCACCCTGACTCACTAGTAGTCTTGTTACCCCCCGACTTTCCCACAAATTGAGGTTTTTGTCCTTTACCTCCTTTGTTAAAGTAGCTTCCCTCACTTAAACCTCCTTTTGGGCCCTCAAATCTTCTTTTCTTATTCTCTCGTCCTATTTGAGCCTGCTCACTCTCGGCCTCTATAATTGATGCCTTTTGAACCACTGCAGCATAATCAGTCAACTCAAATGGGGCCACTCTCGTTCGTAACCAGGGTTTCAACCCTTGTTGAAACCTTTTTGCACGTTGTTCTTCAGTACGCACAAACTCGGGAACAAACCTCGACAGTTCTGTAAATTTATTTTCATACTCTGCTACTGTTAGGTTATCCTGTTTTAACTCCAGAAACTTTAATTCCATTTGGTTTTCTAAATACCTAGGAGAATACTTTTCTAGGAACACCCTAGTGAAACGCTCCCAGGTTATCACTCCCGCTTCCTCCAGGTTCTTCTTAGCTTCCCACCAGTAATTTGCCTCTCCCTTTAGGAGATAGGCTGCAAAAACTGTTTTCTGATCTTCCTCTATCCTTAGTATTTCGAAAGCTTTCTCCATTTCTTTTAGCCATGCCCTGGCTACTACTGGGTTAGTGGTTCCCTCGAATTCTGGGGGCTTTAATGACTTAAAGGCACGAAAGGAACTAGCTGCCTGATTGGGGAGAACAGGTGGTGGTTGAGGATTCTGTGGATTTGTTAAATTCTGCCTTAATAAGTCCATGAATTGGGCAAAGGGATCACCTCCCGGATTCCTTTGTTGGCCAGTTGATTCCTCTTCTCCTTCTTCATGATTTTCTTCATTATGAGCATTTTCGTTCAGTCTAGTACCTTCGATATTTCGACTTCTTTCGTCTCTCTCATTTTCCCTTGCATTCGCTCTACTGTCACGTCTAGGCGGCATAGTTCTGTACATAACAATAGTCCTTATTAATTACCCGAATTTGGGTTACTATATACATTATTTCTATATACACAATTATATAATTAATTAGCTCATTTGCACATCACAATATCTTTATCACACGATTTACATCTAGTTATACCATAACTTTAGTAGGTAGTTGTATCGCCCTTAACACGATAGCCTTTTCATTAAGTCAATCACCTTTTTATACATCAATATTTCTGAGTCTCAACATTTATTATATTGTATAAAAAAAAATATATATACAGCAAAAAAAAATTTAGATAGAAATGCACAAACTTCATTACTGTACATAAATATTTTACAATTTGGGTACAACATCTTTTACTGCTAATAATATACATCATCTAATACAAGGTTCGAAACCCAAAACATAGCCGTACATACTAATCCGATATCACCAAAAGTACTACTAGCTGTCCTCTAATCAGACTGGGATTAAAACAGTGAACAACTAAACTAATCCCCAAAATGACATCAACAAGATGACTAGTCTGATTAGTGACGAACTACTATCCCGGCTCACACCCCTGCCCTGACAACATCCCGTATCTGGACTACCATGGTAGTAACCGTATCAACTATCTGGGCCCTCCATGCCGGGTCTCCCCTATCACCCAACAACCTCCTAATATCTCCTAATGCTCGTAGCTCAATACTGATCATCCCCAGAGACATCCCATCCGGGATAACCCCTCCTCTCCCTCTCTCTAACCTCTGTAGGAGGGTGTCTATAGTCCTGCGGGACTCCTCCAACTGTCCCTGAAGGGCAAAGTACTCGGTCAATAAGGTAGCTGAAAGTGGGTCACCCGCCGGTAGAGGTGCCTCCTGAGGGGGTACAGCTAGGGGAGGTGCATCCACCGGTGGAGGTGGTGGAGGTGCAAAGGGTGGGGATGGAGGAACCGACTCTGTCTCAGCATCCTCTGAAGGATCCTCCTCCTCCTCAAAAAACCAAAATGCCCTGGAGGGGTAAACTGCTCAAAAGGATCATCTATAGGGTCAGGACTAGGTAGAGGGGATGGAACTGGTGACGGCACTAGGATGGGTCGGACAGGAGTGGGAACCATCTGAATATCCCTCCACTCAATCGGCTCCTCAGGTATAACTGACAACCTAGGCCTCTTACGCAGTGGCCTCTCCTCCTCAGGGATCTCCGATCTCACTCTGGAAGGACCTGCCTCGTCAGATCCTGTAGAAGGTCTACCCATATATGGCACTAGGGCCACAGCATCTCTCCGTCTCTGCTCCTCTGCCTCCTCTCTCTCTAATCGCTCTCTAGCCGCCGCCCGGCGTCTCTCCCTGAGGTCCTCAACTGCATACTCGGGGACCTCTACCCCGGCCAGCTGAAGATCTAATAGCTCCTGCTCTGACATCCCTAGCCACTGGGGTCCTGACTCGGCTCACCCATCTCCACTCCCTATAATAAAACATAAAATTCTATTAGTAACAGTCTAATAAATTATAATATATGCTTAAAGTAAATACTACCTGCGATATACCACCCCTGAACTTGATGGAAGTTCACAATTTATATTATAACTGATACATTTATTATTATTACTTTTGTTCTTGAGCATTATGACTCTTAGCTCTGATACCATCTGTGACGCCCCGAGATCCGGGGTCAAGGATCCGGGCCGTCAAGGTCCAATTTCCGATCAATATCAATATCTCTGTAATCTTTTTTTTTTCAATAAATAATTAAATAAATAAGCAGTTGACCCCACACTAATACACACACCCACCAGTCATAAGCTCATAGAACAACAACCACAATATTTAAAAGTTTTAAAGTTAACAGATATTACAAGCCCAGAATTTACTAAGTACATTGTTGAACAAAGCTTCTACATGAAGCACTTCAACAACTAAAGTTTATTACAATTTACACACTTAATTTACATAAGTATACTAAGCCCCTCCGCTTGTCACTACCTCGGGGATGGTCGCCAGCACTCGCTCAAAAGGTCGCCTTTCCCTTACCCTCTTGCGGGGTGTGGTACGTAGTATCGGCATGGGACCTAGCTGCTATATACATAAGTAGCAAGAGTGAGCTATAATAGCTCAGCAAGATCATACTGTAACTAAAATTTAAAATGTGAACAAGTATACATATATGTATATGCATATGTAATAGCAGAAAACAATTAAAATCCTTAAGGAAGAGTAAAGCTCTTATTTAATAATACATCATCCACTCACTATTATAAGAAAGAAATCTATATTAATATAATATCAGTTTTTCTTCATCTGCCACCATAATACCATCATCTCATATCATTATTCTGGTTTCAGTATTGAAATCTACAATAATATAATATCAGTTTTTCTTCATCTGTAACTATCATTCCATCATCTCATATCATTATTCTGGTTTCAGTATTGAAATCTGAAAACCACTGTCTGCACTTTCTTTTCAAAACATTGGGGATATCTGCTGTCGCCTGATACGTTAGGACGATGATCAGTCGCCTAATCGTATCTGCTCTCTTTTTACTACCGGTAGAAGGAATGAAAATCATCCCTGGAGGAAGGCCACCTGCTAACATCCTCCCTTGGCATCTTCGTGCCGTAATAAAAATAATAAATGCTGGACTGTGTCGCACACAGCCCTGACACAGCCACTTACGCAAGTCTGTTGCAATCCCCCCTCTTTATCACATCATTATTCTCTTTTTTAAAATATCATTCCACATTTCCATTTTCTCACTTTCATTTTCACATATCATTCTCTCATATCATTTCCATTCTCGCACATTACTTCTATAAAATATATATATATCATAAGGCTTTGATTATGGTTCAGACCCCTCTTTCAAATTCAGAAATCAAATATACTTTTATATTCGTAAAATATTCCATCTATTTTAAGAGTAATGCATGTTAATCAAATAATGTTTATTAAACCACTGATACTCAATAAGAACATTTTTAATATAATATTATAACCATATAACCCTCGATAACAACTGATACCATTCTCTTAATCATAAGGCATGTTCAATTCATGCATAATCATCTCTATACATGTCCATCTCATACTCTCATTCATATTCATATACATCTTATACTCATATCCATATTCATATACATCTTCGTATATCTTTCTTTTCCATATTAATACTCAAGGAAGACAATTTCTTCACAATATAGTAATAATAGCATCACATATATATTTCACAAAATCAAGTTTCTTTGTGAAGATAAGTAGTTTTACAAATAGGGATAGAAGAAATCTTGCCTCGGTTTCGATATCCTGACGGTATGGCTCGTCCCTCTTCCGGAGTTTCTATAAACACAAAAGGACCGTCGTTAGAACCACATCTCTTACTCACTACACTCTTGTATAACCTTACCTTTTGAAACTTTAATATATGTTTAACATATTCTTATTACCCCAAAGGTTCGAGAACTTAACCATTTATAACCTAAGTCGAAGTTTCAGGGTTTTTCACCATTTCCCTTAACGACCACACTCGACTGTAGAATTTCTTATAATTTTTAAATTTCGAATTTTAATGTAAGGTCAACTGGAAATAGTTCTTTGACCACACTACTATCATCTCCCAAAATTTCGTGACTTTTAACAATGTTAAGGTATGGTAATTGTAAACTCAAGTTTGATACATTTACAGTTTCTCGGTTTCTGAACCGCTTTCACTAAAACTGACTTTTCTCCTAAACCGTTCATCAGATTTTAACGCACCTTATATCAAAACGATCTATGAACTAAGCTCTATCATTTCATAGTTAATTAGGAACCTGGACAGTAGGGTACCATACGGATGCAGGGGGTCCAAAACAGGGCAATTTACATCCTAACGAAAATCGGGCATTATAACGGCTATAATTTCGTACTTTCCATAAATCCAACTCCTCCAAATCAATTATCAAACACCATAATCATCACCTACACCATGTGGTATTCTTCACCAGCCATGGTTACAAGTCCACAACACACAATTTCCACATCAAAACAAACCACTTATAACACATACTCATTATAAACTTTACATTAACAACACTTAACTACTAATCACTTCAATATCTACCATAAATACAAAAGGGCAAGGGTTGTTATACCTCTTTGAAGCTTGAAGAACACTTAATAATCCTTAATAATCCTTGGACACACCTTGAACAACCTTGAATTAGCTTGGATTAACTAAAGGAGTCATGAAAAACAAGTTAGTTTCTTAAAGTTACTATTCATGCACTATTCATCATCACCTTCATGATTTATTTCTCAAACATGGAATGGAGTTAGAGGCTAGAATTCATAGCATACCTTAGTCTATATGTAAGCAACCTTCATGAATTTTTCCTTGAATTTAGATGACTTGGAACTAGGGTTTTGATTTTCTAATTTCTCCTTTTTTTCTTTAATGGCCGAATGAAATGAAGAGGTTGGGGGAGAGATTTTTTTCTTGGTTTTTGCTCTTATCTCATCTTAATCTTGGTTAATCTAGTGTCTTGTGGAAGCTTGTGGAATTTTACAAGGTTTAAGGACTAATCTACCCCTTAAAACAAGTTAGTGGATGATGATGTCACTCATGATGTCATTCAATGCATCCTTTAATCTTTTTCTTGATTTTCCTAAGTAAGTTGCTAGCATTCTTGGTAATAATAATGTGGTATATATCCTTGTTATGTTATAATCTTGGTTGTTTGGTTTCCATACTCGTCTAATTGTGATTCGGTTCGAATATACTTCATTATCTCAGTGGCTCTGAAATCGTTTAACAATCCAAATTCCTTTGATAAGTCCTTAACTTAATAATCCTTTAGTTTACCCTAATACACTAATTCCTCAATATATAATTCCTTTAGTATTTCTATACTCCTTAATATCCAAGATATAGAAGTTCGTTCGAGTTCAAAATCCTAAAAATCAGAATTCAGGAATTTCTAAAATCCATCGTCATTTCGAGTCACTTATTTTCAATGTACGACACTAATATGGTTTCTGTTTACCCATTTTCCATCCCTAATATAGAGTACCTACACACCATTTCCCTGGATTCCTCAAGATCACTATTCATTTGGGCACTGTAGCCTTTCTAACGTTAGGGTTATTACAAGTCTGGTATGGAATCTGCCGCTAGTGGGAAGGTGTCTGAGATTTTTCAATGGCAGGTAGGACAAGGGTCTCAAATTCTGTTCTGGGAAGATCTCTGGTGTGGTTCCAGGCCGCTGAAGGACGAATTCCCTAGGTTATATGATCTGTCATTACTTAAACATTCGAACCTTAAGAGTTTCAAGAATTGTTGGTCGTTAGGAAGGAACTGGGAATGCTTATGGCGTCGCCCACTCAGAGCGTGGGAAGAATCAGATGCTCATTCGCTAGATACCAAACCAAACCAAACCAAACATACCCAGTATATCCCGCTCAGAGCAGGGTCTGGGGAGGGTAGGTTGTACGCAGACCATACCCCCACTTTTAGAGCAGGGAGGCTGTTTCCGTGGAGACCCTCGGCTAAGTGCACGACATACAAAGAGTGTGTTAAATACAACGGAAATGATACGGAAATGGACAATGACATACCTGAGGCCCATGGCGTTCTCCACATGGGGCATACATACCTGCGAGGATTTGTTAATCAAGTGGAGTTTAAGGATGGTAGGGACAGGCTTGTTTGGCTTCATAATAATAAGGTATTTACCACCAAAGAGTAGGGGAGAGCAAATACCGGTTCGGTTCGGTTCGGTTTTTGGGTAAAACCGGAACCGAAACCGGAAGTCCTCGGTTTTAAAAACCGAAAACCGGAACCGCAACCGAACTATCGGTTTCGGTTTTAAAATCCCGGTTCGGTTTTTATCGGTTCGGCTTCGGTTTTAAAATCGAATAAAATAAAAATAAAAAATATTAAAAATTAATAAAAAAAAAAATAGTTCTACCATAAAACATAAATCGTCCAAAATACTCTCATGCCGATGAACCCTTTTTCTCACAACTCTTTATTATCACCCTTTTACTTCTTACTCTTCCAAGTTCACAGTTGCCTAGAAAGAAAGAATACATATCCAATTTTAAATTTAGAGAATACTAGTTTAGGGAAACATAGTTACTGTCCAAAGAAACTAAAACTTGCTAAATGTAACAGAATTGCAAGAAAAAGAAATAATAGCATACCACTTGCATTTCAGACCCAACACAATAACAAATTTTAGGTCCCGATTATTTTTTATTTCATTGCTTCTTTACTTTTCAAATATATATATGTGAATGTGTCTAATTTTAAATATCTATAACAAATATAAATACTTATTTATTTATATAAATAATCGGTTCGGTTTCGGGTTTTTTCGATTCGGTTTGAACCTATAACCGGAACCGGAACCGAAAGTCTCGGTTTTTAAAAATCAAAAACCGCAACCGCCGGTTCGGTTTTTTCGGTTCGGTTTTTTGCTCACCCCTACCAAAGAGTGTTATCGTTCATTGGTCTTTACCTCCATCTCATCGTTTATATGGAAGTTAATTTGGAAGATTAAAGTTCCCCCGAAAGTGCAGGTTTTTCTGTGGAAAATTGAGCATAAAATATTGCCTACTAACTCATTCCTACGCTCCAGATTAAGGTTTTCGGATTTCGACTCAGGATGCAGATGGTGTGGTAGCCATGAAGAGACACTAGAGCATTTGTTTCTCAACTGTGAACTGGCTATTAGGTGCTGGTCGTTTTTCGCCTCTTGGTGTGGCTTTAGTATTCCACCTAGTTTGTCTCCCTACTCTCTCGAGAGGCTAATGTCACTGAGCAACACCTCTTTTGGCTCAAACGAATGGAAAATAATGATTGCAATGGTTTTGTGGACTATCTGGCTAGGGCGTAATGAATTAATTTTTCAGGGTATGAAAATCAAGGAGGAGGTTTGCCATAAATTGATCAAAATTCGATCTTTTAAATGGTTAGAGGCAGTGGGTTTCATTAATCCAAAATTCTGCAATTTCTGGGATGCCAATCCAGCTGGTGCGGTGAGGTTGAGTTTTTTAGAAAGTAAAGCATAATGTAATGTAATATGTAATAGAGGACATATATAACTCAACTAGGATAAAAGATAAATAATATTAACTCTATACAGGGATCGTGAAATTTGAAGAACATGCATCAACAAGGATCAAGTCGGTGAAAGAAGTTCATTAACATGATCAAGCCTCAGTGACAAAATAAGATGTACAAACGATTCAGTTGAAGGGCCAAAAGATTCCAGTGATAAAGTTTTTATCATTGCACAATTCTTAGCAGTGTTCTTAAAGACATGATATGAAGACCACGAGTGAATGTTAGTCGTCTGTGAACCAGACCAGTTGCACTAGGCGTCAACACTTCACAAAAGAATCGAAGTATCTAACTCAAAAAAACTGTTCAAGAGGTATGATTGAGTTTAGAACAGTATTGATATCCTCTAGTTAGTTGGAAGCTGAATATTTAAGGATGTAAAATTAAGAGGAAAATGAATAGTATCCGAAATTACTATTCATATGAATAGTATCAAAAATCACTATTCATATGAATAGTACTATTCATATGAATAGTAACCAACGGTTACTATTTGGGGTTGGTGAAATAGTGTCTGGTTACTATTTGGGGGTTATTGGAATAATGCTCTGTTACTATTTTGGGGTTGTTGGAATAGTGTCAAATAGGGACTTTTTAAAAATATTATATCCGACGGTTTAGTTAATTTTGGCGGTATAGAGACCAAAATTGTGGATAAAATCTCTCTTAACCTTATTATTTATAAGAATATAATAAGGATATAATTATTTTATTTTATTTTACTTAAATAAATCTACTCGAATATGTTTTACTGGGAAAAAAAATAAAATAATAGAAAAAGTAACGTATTTTAGCTGAAAAATATAATTGGGTAATTATTAGTAATTATAATTATAATATTTTATTTTATTAAATATAATTGCTCATAGTGCTTTGGAAAAAAGGAATAATTTTAGTTAGATAAAATATAAAATATAATATATTTTACGTGGAAAAAGAAATTGATTAGTTATTGAAAAATAGAAATCTTTTGTCCTATTTGACTTTTTATGGTCAAATTGGCCAAACTATGACTACCATTTATGTATCATTTTTTTTCATAATTTACAAAATCTGAAATATACATATTAAAATAGACTAACTGTACTTTCTAGCAATATAATTTTTATTAATATTATATATGTAATATTTGGTCAAAGTTTGGTCAATTTGACCATTAAAAGTCAAACAGACAAAAGATTTGGGACGAAGGGAGTAGTTATTAGTAACTATAAGTAACTAGCTTATAACCCGTGCAACGCACGATTTTTTTTAATATCTATAATTATATAATTTTTTAAATATTTATATGTTATTAATTTGCATATCAAATTGTTGTTGGAAACTGATATATATATATATATATATATATAAGATTTTACACGTTCAATTTAATATTTATGCTCTATCTTGAATTCTTAAAATTTGATTTGGACGATTTACGAGAGAACATATAAAAATAATTTAATTATATATAAAATATTCTTGGAGCTTTTCAAGTTCCAAGATAGATTTACGAGAGAACATATAAAAACACGGTTCGAGAACATATAAAATTTGATTTGACTTCAAATCACTTCATTGATTTGAAGTCAAATCAATGAAGTAACAACCCAACCTCTTTATGAGAGAAGGTTCTCGAACCGGGTTCCGGCCGAATAGAGCGCGGAACCGTATGAGCACGTCCTCTGTCACCCTTTATTCCTTGTTGAATTGGTTGGAGCTCGGACAATGCTCTGAACACGAAAGTGTGCAAATTGACAAAATAATCTTTAATTTAGTGATGGTTTAACAATTATTTTCCAATTAAAACTACACAGAAGCAAAAGACGGAAGAAATTGACGATTTTTTACGTTGAAAACTATATTTCATTTATGAAATCTACTTATATTTTATTTTGATTATCAAAATACCCTTATTATTATTTGAAGATAGTTCTACTAACAACCAAATACAGTTTTAATAATAAGTGTAAGAGTTATTTTGTCAAAAAAATTGGTAGTCGGTAGTCTGGTCTTCAGTACGACAAAATAAATGAGAACCGTTGAATCATAAAATTAATAGATGAAAAACGTTGGATCTAACATATAAAAAATTTTATTTTTTAACCTATAAACTAAAAAGTGTATTTATATTAAAATATGAAAAAAGTGTTTGTCAATAATTTAAATCATATATAATTTTGTTTATACATTGAATAGGATTATCAATGTAGGTATTCTACAGTGAATAGGATTAATTTAAAATTCGTAATTATATTTCCAATTGAGATTCTGAGTGTTTCCATTTCGATAATAATTGTTAAATCATCACTAAATTAAAGATAATTTTAAGATAATTTTATGATCTTTTCGTGGGCCGTAAAATAATCCAAATCTGATTTCTAGATAGAGGCCAAATAGTAAATATGAACTTTTTTTAATAGAAATAAATAAATAAAATTCAATTGTATCTTTTTTTAATTATATCATTTTCATATTATAATTTTCTTTTTAAAATTCAATTTTAATACAACCTTTTAATTATATCCTTTTTAGATTATAATTTTTTTAAATAATATAACCCTTTTTGATTTATATTCTTTTTGGATTATAATTTTCTTTTTAATGTGATATAATCTTGATCTTCTATTTTTAAAAATATTAGATTCGACGATTGAGATTAATTTGGTAGTACAATGACCAAATTATGGATAAGATCCCTCTTATGCTTGTTATATATAACGATATAATTAAGTAAGGATACTTAAGTAAAAATAACGTGTACCATTAAATAAAGGGGATAATAAGTAAAATAAACAAGTACCGTACCGACCGATCGACCAACCAAATTTTAATGTTTCGTCTATTATGTAATAGTATAGATAGATTCGTTCACGTACCAAAAACGAAAAAAATTACAAGAGTTAGTATTTTTACTTTAGTGATACTGTGATCATATTAACAATAATAAATATACCTAAATTTATTTTGGTTCTAATTATGAAATTCATTAAATTATACTCAGTTTAAATGGGTAACTCGAATAATAAGCATTGGAAAAATGACAATTTTACCATAAATTTACACTTTTGTTTACCAAAATAATTGTTTCTGATCGAGCGGCCAAAAATATTCTCATATTAAGTCTGTATCAAATGTGTATTTGTACTAAACCTAACTTTTTAAACTGTTGTAGTCATCTTTCCTTCTAAATCAATCATTTATCTCATCCTAACTTTTCAAACTACCTCCATGGTTGACAATATATATAGTCCAAATTCATGAGATAAAATCACTTAGATTCTTTTCGTTTTAAGAGCTTACATCCCACTGAATCTGAACCCAATTTACACATCAACATCCATGATTCCAAATCGTAATTCATACCATATTCTTTTTTACATCGAATACATAGATACAATGTTATAGATACAGAGATACGAATTTACAATTGGGGTATAAAGTGCACTAATACGCATTTGTAGTATACGCATATTCGAAATGCGTATTATGAAGTAAGAAATACAAGGTAAGTCCTTTAGAAATGCGTAACAGATATATCCCATTAATAAATGCGTATCCGGCTGGTAATTTTGGCCAGAATTTTGAAGATCGGTATTTGTGTCACTATCCCCCTAAATTTTAGGTATTTTTGACCTTTATCCATAAACATTTCTAATTTGATTTGATGATAAATTTAAGATTGGAATTTAACAAATTATGAATATAAATTATTACTTAAATTAAATGAAAAAATAACAACAAACTGTAAGAACACATCTATGTCGAAAATGTAAAACCCAGATAAGTGAGGACTCTGTTTATATTTTAGAAAAAATATATTTAAAATTTTCTTAATTTGTTTGAATTCGAAAAATCATTTTCAAGAAAATATTTTCTTTCTTATTCATTTAAGTTGCTAGAAAATATAAGAATTTACGATGTTTCTTTGATATTCAGAAAAAATAAAATATTAAACTTCCTATTAAAATAACATTTGAAAAAATAATTTTTCTGCTTGAAAACCATCATTTCATTGGAGATCGTGAAGATCATATACGTTTTGCATTTAAAACATTATAAAACTTATTACTTTACAAAGCGTGTTACACTCAAATTAACATTTCGTTGAAAATCTTCAAAATCGTGTATATTTTGTAAGCACAACATGTATATTTTTCAAAGTTCTGCAAACAAAAAGAGATTTGCAGAACAATTCATTTTGTAATATTTTGTTATCAAATCACGTGTGATTTTCAAAATTTTCATTATAATAATATTATACATAGAACATACTTTGTAAAATAACTCATTTTACAATATTTTATTCGCAAATCATGTGTAATTATTTTATGATTCTAATAGTGTAATTTTAGATATTTGAACATATGTTTCTGTACGCCTGCCATGAATTAGTTATTGTTATTCTATTCCCATAATGGAAAAATTATTTGAGAGGAACATACATAACCTTTAAGATTTGAGCTTGAGACACACACACGCGCACAACAAGCTCGGGCCTTGTGATTTCAATCAGAAACACCACAATAGGTTTTTATGGCACATTCAAGCTTTCGGTTTTCCTCCTGTCATAAAATGCAAGGAACTTTAGATGATCAAATGGTTTATACTGCAACGGATGCTCCTCGTCCACTAGCTCTTCTAGTGTTTGTAATGTATCGTCCCTTTCATAAATAAAAATTGTGCAATTGAATATCTTGCTTCTTTTCCCTAATTCATTGTCACTCTGTGATACTGTGAATACATCCTGTTATTGATCCATGCCTTAAACACAAGTGCAACATAGTATAAGAGACGTAATGCTAGATGTCTCAAAATATTTAATAAACCGTGCATCTCATTTCTCAATTCTAAATAGATAACAATCTCTAATGTAGCAGAGAAATTCTCACATCATCAAGTTAGGATCAAGCTTAAAGTTCTTTTAAAGGCTATTTTCCTGTTGAGGTTTGCTGCTCTGAGTGACAATAGACGATATTGTAAATAGTTCAATTTATCAACCAACTTGATTGTGCGCGAAACAAAGCAGGCCACAGGCTCGATTAAAAATATCAGAACTCAAATTAAGTTGTTTGATATCCGGATTGACTCGCTCGAATTACAAGCCTATTATATTCTGAATACATAGTTTAAAATTTGTAGCATCCATCTACCTGAGTATAGGCATATTAATTTGGCAATATAGTTGCATTGGCAATATCTGATGTGTACATGCATTAGGGTAAATATGTATTGTGAATCTCGCAAACATACAATCGTGAGTGAAGCAGGCTGGAGAAATTAGAGAAATTAACCAGAACCCTCCAGAAAACATCCTATTCATATTCACTTGAAGAAAACTAAGTCTCGTGTCTTCATCAACCCTGATAACCAACAATCCCTCATTTTTTTCTTCCGGCCACCATACAATACTTTCTTGCTCCAACATATTAACAACCTACAGGCTACAGGCAGCAGCATAAATTGCTATTTTTCTGAATTGCTATAATAATAACAACAATATCATCTAATAATTTTAAGATTTAATCCCTCTATAAGAACATAAATTGCTATTTTTCTGAATTGTTTTATCTAGCAAGATTATGTATTTAATAAATGAATAAAAACATACTTATAGTTAAGCTCAATGAATCACATAAATCAATACTAATCTATTGATGAAATCACAGAAATTAGTTGGTTACCGATTGCCTAATCATTGAGGTTCCCTTACTACTACTATGAGCTCCATATCCGGTGATAACATACAGCCATCGTACAGCTACAAAGAACATATAATGTCAAAAACTATATACGCATATACGAGTGGAGTAATACATATATCATATAAAACAGAATATGCCTCCATGACATGCGTATTCAGTCTTACCCACAATGTGAATGCGTATTCTATAAAAATAATACAAAGATTACTCCCATGATAGATGTGTATTCAATACTTTAATATTATATTATGTTGAATACCACATTACAAAATGCGTAACGATAATACCTTGTTGTTTAATGCGTATTCTACCGGCTATTTTTGTCAATGTAATTCAAATAGGCTATTTTTGTTAATTTTACTTAAAAAAAGGTAGGTTGGCTTCAAATACTTACAACGGTAACGTACAGTAAATGCCAAATGAGCTTTTACTATTTTAATTGCTTATTTTTAGTGTTGTCCATGTAGATCAATCACAATGCTATTCATTATGATCTTGTTTCTGCAGTAAGTCGGCGCAATTAGAACAATAAAACTAATGGAAAACTTAAATCTGCAAAACAGTGACTAACCTAGAGATGAAGATATTTTGGCTAGCCTGTTCATCAGCCTCTAGAGCTCTGTTGGTGTGTCCTTTCCTAGAGAATGTAATTTTAATGTTATATTTCAAGGAATCAAGGCCATGTATACATGGAGATATTCTGATTTGGGTTAAAACGTATTCCTCCAATCCAAATTATTTATTCTTTGCTTAATTTGGCACTCTGATCATACAGGACATTTGACAAGTTAATACAAAATCTATAATATTTATATATGTGTGGTGTAAAATGCATCAAATGAGAGAGGTAATGTGCAAAGTAATGCATGAATAAGTATGGCAACATGTACAGCTTGACCATCTACTTTTGTTAGTCTATTTTATAGCAAAAAACACATGAATTACTGTCCTCTACTTCTATTCTCCTTCATTTTTCATCTACTGAAAAACGAAAACAACAATTTGCGTAAGGAGTTAAATGTCATTTTACCTAGCCTTCAATAAATAACTTTCTCAAAAATTGAAATGTTCTTATCTTTTCTTTTCTTTCTGTAAGTCGTCTTACGCGGCTACCATGAAACTTACAGGTACGAGTATCGTATAAATTCTCAACGTATAATATATATTATGTAATGCACATTGCACATGTAGGTGATTATGTATTTATAGAGCTCTTGCTGTAATTTAGACTAAGTCCTTTAATTCACAGCATATATATTCTCTTAAAATAAAAAACTAGCCTGTCGAAATTCTACCTTTGAGGACTTCTCCAGATCCCAGAGCTTATTTGTTGGTTCTCTCATCACTTGATATTCGTCTCCTTTATTTGCAGAAGTTTGGGCACTTTTGCCTTGAGCTTTCTTTTGTTTCTTTACCACTTCTGTCCAGCTCATGGTATCATCTATGTGTTCAGAACTGCTCGCTTGTCCTGGTTCAAACTAGACCTGGCAATTTGGTACACGACACGTGAACACGACACGAAACGACACGAAAAAATACGGATATGGGTTTTGATTTTTAGTACACGAAACACGAAAGTACACGAACACGAAATTACACGATAGATTTAGTGTCGGATATGGGTTTTCATTTTGGGTACACGAAAGTACACGAAATAAAGATGTTAATAATTTACTACTTATGAATTTTATGTATATATTAATATTTTTTTATAAGGATATATATTTTACACAAAAATATACATATTTACAAGTTTTTAGATAGTTGTATTTATATTTATATATGGAAATGTAAAATATTTAATGTATATTTCATATGAATATAATATTTACTAATAAATTTTAACTAAATTTTATTTTTAATTTTATATAATATAGACACGAAACACGACACGAAAATACACGAATTCATTTCGGGTGGATACGGGTTTCATATTCAAGTACACGAATCCTATTTCGGGTGGATACGGGTTTCACCTTCAAGTACACGAAACACGAAAATACACGACACGAAAGTACACGACACGATCCGATTGCCCGCTCTAGTTCAAACGTACTGAAATGATTCAAATCACAAGCCCAAATTAAACAAAGTAATAGCAGATGAAAATTAAACTCTCGGCAACATCACATAAAATAATTACCTATGATACAAGTATGCAACACATTATCCTTTTCAGGCGAATGATCATTCCAGTCAGCTTTCCCATCTTCAAAATATCACATTTCAAATCAGATAACATACATCTTCTATTATTATTTTTTGCTCTTTTAAAACCATGACCAACTAGAGAAGCTCCCAGCATGGTAATGTAACCAACAAGATAAATAAAAGCAAACACAAATAATAAAAATTCAAAGTACTTGAAGATTTTGTAAATTAAAGAATGTCACATATTTAACGTTTATACTGCTACAGAGGTGAGATGATTTCAGAAGCATGTAATATTATTCAATATATGACTTGTTGATTTTAGTAAAAGAAGGTTACAGAATTTAAATACATTTTCTCATTTGTTACTCTCTTTTTTTTCCAGCCATCAAACTGTGAGGCTATGTTCACTTGGATTGAATGGAATGAGGGGAGAATGGAATGAAATTTATACTATTATTTGGGGGAGATTGGGGAAAGTGTTTATAAATTTCTTTCCTTGCTTCATTCCTCTCCAAATAATTTGAACTAGAATTCTAACCCACATATTTTGGAAGGAATGCTCCATTCCCAATCTTTATCATTTTCCTTGCAATCTTCATCATAAAAAAACTTCTTCTCCCTCATATTTGTTTATTATTTCTCCCAACATCCCATTTTCTTCATAAATTTTGTTTACAATTTTCATTCCATTCCTACCTCATTCCATTCTTTCCAAGTGAACACACCCTGAGGATTTGACATTGTCATTTATTTACAATATAATGAAATTATGTTACAAAGTCTCAGATGATGATGTTATTCGTGCGACTAATCAGGTAAATTGTGTTACGAGCTGGCACATACTTGTTAATAATATTTTTAAGCAACAGGTAATTTGTCTATGTTTCTAACATAAGAGTAATATAATTATGTTATGTAATGTGCTTCACGCCTTCACCTGTATCTTATCCATTCTACTCTGTCATACGGCTTACTCATGTCCAGTTTCACCTCAAAACAACTTCGAAATCGATACACTGTTTCATCAAATTCAATAAAAATATATCAATGAGGCATAAATAATGATCAAAATGAAAATACCTTCTCTCTTTATCTTCATTCACAATATGCTTCTTTTTCTTCGGAGGAGTTAGCTTTGAGTGCCTCAAACATTTCATCTCAAAACAACTTCGAAATCGATACAATATTTCATCAAATTCAATAAAAATACATCAATGAGGCATAAATAATGATCAAAATGAAAATACCTTCTGTCTTCATCTTCATTCGCAATATGATTCTTCTTCGAAGGAGGAGTTCGCTTTGAGTGACTCGAACATTTCACCTCAAAATAACTTCGAAATCAATATACTATTTCATCAAATTCAATAAAAATACATCAATGAGGTATAAATAATGATCAAAATGAAAATACCTTCTTTCTTCATTTTCATTCGCAATCTGCTTCTTCTTCTTCGGAGGAGTTCGCTTTGAGTGACTCGAACATTTTATGTCAAAATAACTTCGAAATCGATGCACTATTTCATCAATTAAATTCAATAAAAATACATCAATAAGGCATAAATAATGATCAAAATGAAAATACCTTCTCTCTTCATCTTCATTCGCAATCTGCTTCTTCTTCTTCGGAGGAGTTCGCTTTGAGTGACTCGAACATTTCACCTCAAAACAACTTCGAAATCGATACACTATTTCATTAAATTCAATAAAGAGACATCAATGGGGCTTAAATAATGATTAAAATGAAAATAACTTCTCTCTTCATCTTCATTCGCAATATAATTCTTCTTCGGAGGAGGAGTTCGCTTTGAGTGACTCGAACATTTCACCTCAAAACAAGATACACTATTTAATCAAATTCAATAAATATACATCAATGAGGCATAAATAATGATCAAAATGAAAATACATTCTCTCTTCATCTTCATTCGCAATCTACTTCTTCTTTGGAGGAGGAGTTCGCTTTGAGTGACTCTAACATTTCACCTCAAAATAACTTCGAAATCGATACAATATTTCATCAAATTCAATAAAAATACATCAATGAGGCATACATAATGATCAAAATGAAAATACATTCTCTCTTCATCTTCATTCGCAATCTACTTCTTCGGAGGAGGAGTTCGCTTTGAGTGACTCTAACATTTCACCTCAAAACAACTTCGAAATCGATACAATATTTCATCAAATTCAATAAAAATACATCAATGAGACATACATAATGATCAAAATGAAAATACCTTCTTTGTTCATCTTCATTCGCAATCTGCTTCTTATTCGGATGAGGAGTTCGCTTTGAGTGACTCATATTCGGGATTAGATTGAGTGGGTGTTTGGGGCTTCTTAGAATGGGTAGCTAAAAACCATAAATGTAGATAAAGTATTTTTAGAATTAAATCAAAAAAATATTATTTAACTCAATAATATCAATACAAGTATTTTAAATTAAAAAATATTTAAAAACACAAATATAAAAATCTATATTATTATGTAAAAGTCAAAACATTAAAAGTTGGTCGATCGGTACGGTATTTGTTGATTTTACTATACCCTAATTTAACGGTATATGTTAGTTTTGCTTAATTATTTATTGTTAGTAATAACTAATAAATTTCCTTTTTCAGGTAAAACATTTTACATTTTCTATTTTTCAATAACTAATCAATTTCTTTTTTCACGTAAAATATATTATCTTTTATATTTTATCTAACTAAAATTTTTCCTTTTCTAAAATACTATGAGCAACTCTATTTAATAAAGTATTATAGAATTTCTTTTAATTTTTTTTTTCAGTAAAACCTATTCGGGTAGCTTTATATATAAGTAAAAAATAATAATAATAATATTATAATAACTAATAACTAACAAATTACGTATTTCAGCTAAAATATATCATATTTTCTATATTTTCAAACTAAAATACATCATTTTCTAAAAATATCACGGACAACATATATATTATTATCAGATCATATAATTTAAAATTTTAAACGTACAAAATTCATGTATTAAAATTTTTAATTCAAATTTAAAAAAATTCCATTATATTAAAGAACATCCATGCATCGCACGGGTTTTAAGCTAGTTCATTTGAGTTATTGGAAAATATAAAAAACTCCATGTTTCTTTGATTTTTAGAAAAAATAAAATTCAAAACTTCTTATTAAAATAACATTTGAAAAGATAATTTTTTGCTTGGAGACCATCATTTCATTTGAGATATAATATACATACTGCATTTAAACCATTATAAAATTTATTATTTTACATTAAAATTAATATTTCATTGAAAATCTTCAAAAGCATGTACTTTCTATAAGTCTGTAAACAAATTTAATTTACAGAACAATTCGTTTTGTAATATTTTGTTAGCAAATTATGCATGATTTTCAAGATTTTAAATATAATAATAATCAATCAATCAATACTATATTATTAAAGATGAAATATTAAAAGTTTTGGTATAGTACATACCTTATTTAATTATTTTACTTTATTACGTTTAATTATTTTACTTAATTATAAAAAGTTAAAACACAATCTTTTATCAAAATATTACACGCATCTCTTTCCAACACTTCAACTAAATAAGTTTTAGGGTTTTTTTCATAAATACCCCAACATATAAATATTTTTGCAAAAATACTGTTCTTTTAAAGTTCTTTTGCAAAATTACCATCTTTTAAAAAAAATTTGCAAAAATACGGGATTCAACTACATTCAACCAGATGCAACTGTTTTGAAAATTTAGTAAAAATACTATCTTATTTGTAATGGATGCGCAACAGGTTGCATATGTAACTGAATGCAACTAAAAATTGTAATTGTAATTTGAATTTTCATTTTTTTTACCAACTTCCAGATCTATATAGGGCTGAGCATCATCAAAAAATGGAAATTTAAATTTTAGTTTTTAGTTGCATTCAGTTGCATACGCACATATGCAACTGAACGCAACTAAAAATTGTAATTTGAATTTTCATTTTTTTACCAACTTACAGATCTATATAAGGGCTGAGCATCATCAAAAAATGGAAATTTAATTTTTAATTTTTAGTTGCATTCAGTTGTATTCAGTTGCATATGCAACCACATATGCAACTTAGGTGGTGTTTGGCTGGGCTTATAAGCCCGGACTTATAACTTATTTTCGGGTAAAAATTTCATATTTTGATAATTTGTTTTTATGGTTGTATTTAATGTATGTTTGAGATTTCATAAGTTGCAAAAATAAGTTGGAAAATAAGTTGGAATGTTAGGAATCTCTAACATTGACTTAAAATAAGTTGACTTATTCTGGAAATAAGCTTCCCCAAACACCCCCTTAATATTTCTATGTGACATTTAAGCAAACACTTGACATACATTTTACTACCAAATACAAAAGTCATAATCTGTGGTACATAATCAACATAAATCAATCAACTAACAGCAACCAACAAATCAACTAACAGCAACTAACAGTACATAATCATACTTCATCTTTTACATTAATCAAATCGGCAACTAACAACAACAATTGCTCTCTCCCTGGTCTGCGGCCCCAATATCCAACAAACTGGAGAAGACATAGACATCAATTGCTTCTCTCTCTCTCTTTACAAAATCTTATAGCTTCGTGAAAAAAACAGAGATCGATGTCGAAAAATTCAAAAAATTAAAATAGAATTGTGGAAAAATCGAAGGAAGTATCGAAAATAGAGATAAGAATGTGATAGAGTTGATAGCGATATGATGAATGACGATGTCGAGCAAAAGGGAAGGAAAGACAGGAGAATTAACTGAAAATATGAGGGAACCGTATTTTTGAAAAAATAAAACTTTGAATTAAAAGAAATCGTATATGTGCAATAATATTTAAAGAAACGTTGGAGATTAATGGGCGTTAAGAAGATGGGGTATATTTGTAATTAATATAGTATAAAATAGTATATTTGCAATGAATTTGAAAAGATAGTATAATTGCAAAATAAACTAGAAAACATAGTATTTTTGATAAATTTCCTAAGTTTTAAGCTAATATGCATAAAATATACTTTTGTAAAATAATTTATTTACAATATTTTATTCATAAAACATATATGATATCCAAGATTTCTTATAAAACAACGCAAACAACTTATTTTCCGCTTAAAATTTCAACCGATCGGGAACAGTGAACACGAATTAAACGTAAGCACGGCTGGGCCAGTAAAATTGGAATAGTCAATCAGCGTAAGTTTTTCTGGCCCAATAACAAGATCAGCTTGTTAAGGTTTATGGTTAGACACGGGCTTGGCTTTTTAGTACTTCTTTACATCCTGGTGCTGGAAAATTGGAATCAAAACTACCAAATGCCATTACATTGAGAACCCATTACGAGAATGAAAATATCAAACTTATGAAAAAAAAATAGAGAATGAAAATATCAAACCCATCTAAGAACAAGTCCAATCCTAAATGCAAAATAATTATAGCTATTGTTATAATTTGAACCAAAAAAGTATTTTTTGATGCTAAAATAAAATTTTAACTCCAATGCTAAATGCATTCTGCATTTAAATAGTTCCAAATTTAACTAAATTTTTGTCACACTCTTCTAACTTACATTTAAAGTATACCAACATTGTACTCATATATAGTTAAATGATGATGTATTCATAAATGCATCTTGATTTTAAATTTGAATAAATCTTCACATACATACTTAAACACTACCAATACACTATCTACATTTTAGGAGCAGTTAATCAACCAAATACATGCATTATCTTCATTAATTTATTTCAACATTTTTCTGCCATCCTGATTTTATTTTTTCTTGTACTTTGTTTCTTTCATGGCTACGTTCAAATTTTGTTTATCAAACTTATTTTTTATTGTGGGATAATATAATCAAATACTATACATTAGATTCATCTTGTTAAAAACAAATTGAAATTTGTAATAAAATGCATATTGAAATGCATTGGACTTGCTCTAACAAAGATGATTCTTCTTATATGCTTTCAATAAAAAATACAAAATAGAATTTACAAAAAATAAAGAAATTGCTTTTGATTTTGTCAAACACTATTTTGAGTTATGACTTATGAATTATAAAATCATAGTATACGGAGTAATATATATATGGGATCTGGTCAGGAACAAATGTTTACCACTATTTGTTGTGAAAACATGTACCGTAAGAGTGTGAAAATAGAAGGACCCACCTATTTACGTACTTTTTGCGGTACAATTTAGTGCAACAACCGTTCACCAATAGATATACATCAAGCAAGAAAAGAGAACAAAATGGGTTGTTTTTACTGTTGATGCAGAGTTATCAGTTCATATACAAGTGACGTTTATAATTAGTCAAATTGTTTCATGTTACACAAGACTGAATTTATCCAGAAAGCAACGAACTATGATTCAGTGAATTATGCACAAATTTGTTCCATAACAAGAAGATTCTAATTTAGACAAAATATTAGTCCAAACTCCAAACTTTAATATTGCAATATATAAAAGGTTGTCTTCTTGATCACTATTTTATCTCTTCCTCTCCCAGCTTTAGCCATCTGCACATATCCAACACAAATCATTCCTAACAGCTTCTTCATATATAATATATGCAGGTAGGTATTGTGTGTGCATATTTAGCCAAAACGTGGATAGCACTTATATTTTCATGTTCGAAACGCTCTCTTCTTAGCCAAAATGTTCATCACTTACTCCCAAATCTTCCATTCATCTTTATATTTTCTTTGTGCTACAAAACTGATTTGCATGTAGCCCAAGGAGAGAACCAGAAAATGAAACTGGATTCCGAAAACTTGCTTATATTTATCAACCTTATTATCATTCTCGAATCTGTTTCATCCAATTCTCAAGCATCAGCAACCAAATGTGATCACTCATGTGGCTCCAATTTACAACTCCCTTTTCCATTTGGCTTCTCCTCTGGTTGTGCTATCCAACTAAATTGCACTACCAATGGAATTATCTCCATAGGCAACTTCTCCGTCCAAAAAATCACTAGCGACGCCATTTTAGTCAACCTTCCAGCTCAATGTAACAGGCCACTGGAAACCCTACACCAACTCTACAACATGAACTTTGCTCCGACAGCACGGAATGGAATCCTCCTGCACGACTGCTTAAGTCCAGTCACAGGTTGTTTGATTCCTACGACAACGGTTAAAACTAGTTTGGAGATGTTGGAATGTGGCACTTCATCTAATAAAAGTACTAGTAACGAAAAAAAGAATAATACTATCAGTTGTTATTCGGAGCAAAGTGAAAGTAAGTACATTGAGTATGAAAATGTTGTAAGGACTAGTTGTCAAACGTTGGTAACAGCAATATCATCCGAGATTTTTGGTAATAGCTCAGAGGTGTCGTTGGATGTTCAAGTGGTTCAGTTGGGCTGGTGGCTGCAGGGGAGTTGTCATTGTTCAGATCATGCCACGTGTACTACAGTCACTTCTCCGGTCAATGGAATGGCTGGATATCGGTGTAGCTGCAATGAAGGGTATGCTGGTGATGGATTTCCTGGTGGGTTGGGATGCCGGAAAGGTATGTAACAGACTTCCTGTTAACATTCTGTATACTATTTTCTGCAATATCAGATGCCATGAGTTTCATTATAGATTTTTGTTTTATGTATATAATTATAATATAACGAGCTTATAAAACTTTGTAAATGACAAATTTAGAATCAAACACAAAATCCAAATCCTCCATCTAAATTATTAAAGAAAATGATATGGTTGGTAAACTTATTAAAACTAGGTAGTACAGTATTAAAACATGGATTACAAAGCTGTTGCATCAACACACACTATTACTGGAATATCTTAATCATTATATAATCGGATTCTCTTTGGAATTATCTCTGATCACATGCAATAAGAGAAGTTTCCCAACTCCTGCAAACGGGGTCTGCATTATTTTCTCTTTAACAACAACAATAATAAACCTCTGGTTTCTAATTACATGTATTTAGTGCAAATGCAAGCTTCTGCATAAAGAGGTACAAATAAAATAAAGCTAAAGTAATTTAATTATCTGAACAGAGTCGGGCTGCAATGCTTCAAAGTACTTGTCAGGCCACTGTGGAGGAACAGCTAGAATTGGCATATTGATTGGAGGTGATTTCCCTTCTTACATTTTTCTTCGGGTTTAGTTTGATTATGTAATTTTCGATTTGTATTTGCAAAGATTATTATCTGTGTCATTTTTTTCATAAAAATTAGGTTAATCTAGACAAGTAGAAACCTAACCATCCTGTAATAAATCATCTAAAGCAAGGATTTGTTCTTACATGCACAAATGTGAAACCTTTACATGTCTCTCAACTTAGGTGTTTCTGCTGGAGCTATTTTCATGGTCAGTTTCGGACTACTACTATGCTGTTTTCTTCGACGCCGCGCCAGTTTGATGAATGGAAAAAGAAAAAACAGCAAACTATTTGAAACAAAAGGCATCAGCATTCATGTATATCCCTACAAAATGATAGAGAAAGCTACTCAAAGCTTCTCCGATAAACATAGATTAGGCACTGGGGCTTATGGAACAGTATACGCTGGCAAACTCAACAATGCTGATCTAGTAGCCATTAAACGGATGAAACATCGAGCAGATAATACAGACAACATTGAACAAGTCATGAATGAGATCAAACTCCTGTCTTCTGTAAACCACCCACACTTGGTACGCCTTCTAGGCTGCTCCATTGAGAGAGGTGAACAAATTCTTGTTTACGAGTACATGCCTAATGGGACACTGTTCCAACATTTACATGGTGACCGAGGCAGTGGACTTCTCTGGCGAATTCGCCTAACAATTGCCTCAGAAACTGCTCAAGCCATTGCCTATCTCCACTCTATAAACCCTCCGATATACCACAGGGATATCAAATCTAGCAACATATTGTTGGATAACGAGTACAAGATCAAAGTTGCTGATTTTGGGCTTTCTAGGCTCGGTATGACTGAATCATCCCATATCTCGACTGCCCCACAAGGTACGCCGGGGTACCTTGACCCTCAGTATCACCAAAATTTCCATCTTTCGGATAAAAGTGATGTTTACAGCTTCGGTGTGGTACTTGTTGAGATCATAACGGCATTAAAAGCTGTCGACTTTACTCGAGAGCAGAATGAAGTAAACTTAGCGTCATTCGCTATTGATCGGATTGGAACAGGACGTCTGGTTGAGATTATTGATCCACTCATAGTGCAAGATATGGATGATTTTACCATCTTATCATTGCACAAAGTTGCAGAGCTAGCATTTACATGCCTGGCCTTTCATAGTGACATGAGACCTTCTATGACTGAAGTGGCAAGTGAATTGGAACAAATTAGTAGAATAAGTAAATATGCATCCATAGAGGAGAATACCACTTTTTCGCTAGGAAAAGCGTCCTATAATTCAGTTGAAGTGCAAAGATGCATGAGTTTGAGAGGGAAGTCCTGTCCAGGAGTTTAAGTACCAACAAGCAGCCTCCTGTTTATGTGCAACACTCGTGGTTAAGTTCTCAAAGCTCGCCTTTAGCAAATAGTGAGCAAGCTTAATCAAATAGTCGCTACATTCAGTTCGCTAATCAGACTACTCAAGTGCAGCGGTCTTATATAGCCTATAAGGTTATGCCTGTAATGATGTGGATAATACTGCAAAAAAACATTGGCAAACTTTCCAAAAAGAAAAATTGCTGAAGAAAAGTTTATATGAGAATATGTACACGGTTATATGATTTATGAAGCATAAGAGTACATGACCCATGAGATTTATTAACACAGAGGATGCAAACATAGAACAGCTTTGATGTACATATTACGAAACACTGGGTTGGGTCGAGTTCAAATTTAAAATTTTGTTTTTTAGAAAATTTTAAAAGTTAAGTGTTGGATTTTGGTAGTTTGCGAAAGCATTAATATAATACTCCCTCCGTCCCAGTTTTATTGTCCACATTGCTTTTTGCACGCATTTTAAGGTGCAAATTAAACATAGCTCCATTAATATTTTTTTCAAAATTTCTTTTTCTGAATAAAAATTCAGTATCTAAACTTTTATTCAGAAAAGAAAAAATTTAAAAAAATATATATAGAACTATGTTTAATTTGCACCTTAAAATGCGTGCAAAAAATAAAGTGGACAATAAAACTGGGACGGAGGGAGTATTACATATTAAATCCAAAATCCAACACTTTACTTTTAAAATTTTTTCAAAAATAAAATTTTAAATTTGAACACAACCCTTCTCAACCCGGGACGCTAAGTATCATTAGCTTTTCCATGAATATAAGTTGCAATTTTATAACTGTATATTAGACTATTACTATTCTTTGATTATAACAAATTGAGTAATTTAAATACTAATATGTATTATGTAACTTCCGTTGAAGGTGCGTAAGATAATCAATTTTTGTACATCCGCGGAATGTAATTATTGAAAAAATAATAATTTAAAATTAATTTGTCGAGCTGAAAAATTGCTCAATCCAACATGGAATATAATATATTATTTAATAAGTTATAGTTTAAAATCATTTTCAACTTAATATTGAATAACTCGGGTCAACTCCTAATTTTTGTATGAATTCGGGACAAATCAATATATATATATATATATATATATATATATATATATATATATATATATATATATATATATAAAGGAGGATAGCGGGAGTTTAGGTGGCGTTCTAATATCGTCTCAATCGATTTTTCTAATTTTCTAGAATTTTAAACACTAATAAATATGAAAATATCAATTAGCATATTAGAAATAGAATAGGTGTTCGAATTTATAAAGGAGAAGAGTTCGAATTTATAGGAAAGACATATGATTAAAAGTTCTATTGGAAGTATAATAAGTATTTATAAGGCATACGATTAAAAGTTCTATTGGAACCAGAATAGGAGTTCGAATTTATAGAGAATAAGAGTTTGAATTTATAGAAAAAAATATATAAATAAAAGTTCTACTAGAACTAGAATAGGTGTTTGAATATATAGAGCATACATATAATTAAATATTTTATAGAAAGTACGATTTTCTTAAATTATATATTTTTTATATAAGTTAATTATACTAATATTAGGAAAATTTATTCATAAATTCAATACTATTGTCATGAAAAAAGTCACCGTATTTAAAAAGAAAAGAATTGATGTGTTAACATAATAAAAGAACAATGAGTAAAAGAACAATCTCATGCAAGAATCCTAAATAAATACAGGAGTATATATAATATAAAGAGAAAATAAGATGTGTTTTCATTTTCTAAAACTCCAAAAATTTTAGAAAATCTAGAGAAAGTATAAATTGGAATTCACTCTATTTTTTGAGGTTTTGATTTTAAGGAAAAAAATTGTTGTGTAAAATAAATATCATCAATAATATGTAATGAAGTTAGAATTTTAATCCTAAACGAGAGCAGCTCGAAACGTGTTTAACGGGAAGACGGCTTACTATAAAAGATCGTACTAGCTATTAAAATATCATATAATGTTATAAATTTTATTTTATTTTTAGGATTTAATTTTTATGGATAAATATTATCATACAAGTAATATATGTAAAAGTTAGGTTTTTGGTCTTAACGAGAGAGCGAATCAATAGTAATAACTGTGTTTAACAAAAAAGCGGTTCATTAGATAAAACCGTATAAAAGATGTTTAAATATATAATTACTACATAAAATAAAATGTTTTATTAGAAGTATAATACGAAGACGGTGGAGACATCTTATACGATTTTTTGAAACTATACATCTTTTTTCCTAGAAATCTATTATTTTAACTTTTTTGTACAAGTTAATTATACTTGCATTACAAAAATATATCCATAAATGTAATATTATTCTCGTAACGAAAAGTCTTCTTATTTTTTTTTATATGTTAACATAACAGAAAGATATTCCCATGCGGACACTGTAAATAAATACAAGAATATCTATAATATACAGAAAATAAAAGATGTATTTTCATCTTTTAAAACTCCATAAATATTAGGAAGTTTAAAGAATATAAAAATTTGAATTTACTCTCCTTATATAGTGAAGTTAGAATTTCGGTTTCAAATAAGAGCGGTTCGAAACGTATTTAACGAGATGACGGTTCGCTAGAAAAGATTGTATTAGCTATTAGAATTTGATACTGTAGTCATATTTTTTTTTATTTTCCGGTTCGATTTTATGGATAAAAAAATATTATATAAGTCTTTATAATATATGTTCAAAAGTTGGGATTTCGATTTTACCGAGAGAGCGGCTCAATCGAAAGAATCGTATTTAACAAGAAAATGATTCATTAGAGAAGATTATATAATTATTAAAATTTAATATTAATATTATAATATAACGTAAATGTATTGAATTTTTTAAATATAAAAATTGTAACGCCTTCGCGGCTTTATCAACTAGTTTGATTAAAGAATGGATATAATATAGTCAAAATAAATTTCATATTCAGTATTTTTTTTTTACTAAGTAGGCTTGTATGTCTTATAATGAAGATGAGTATCCGTTTTTAGAAATTTTGGGGTGAGTGAGAATCGAATCTAGTATAAGTTCTTTAGCACTTGAGCTATCTCATCGCGTTCCATATTTTGAATAATTTAAACAATTATAAATCATATTTTAAATTATGTGTCAATCATATTTTAAACAATTTGATCCCATTTTTTATCCGATTAAATCCAACTAATTTTCAGAATATCGAATCAGAAATTAAATTATGTGGGACCGTTATCATTCTTAACTTCTACTTCCTCCCTCCCGTTCATTTGTTTATAAATGGATTGAGCACGGAAACTAAGAAAAATGTGAAGAATTGTAAGAAAAGTGAGTAAAGTGACGGGATCCATTAATATTTTATATGTAAAGTGAGTGTAGTGGATAAGAAAAATGTATAAAGTAGTGAAGAAGGGTAAGAAAAGTGGCGGGACCCATTAATATTTTATATGTAAAGTGAGTGTAGTGGAGGAAAGTAGGGATGACAACGGGTTGGATCTAGGGCTGAGCATTCGGTCGGTTCGGTCCAGAACCGAACCGAACCGAATAAACCGAAAACCGAAATGTCATTTTTTTTGGACCGAACCGGACCGAAGTTTAATCATGGACCGAACCGGACCGAACCGAAATAATTTGGTTCGGTTCGGTCCGGACCGAAAAACCGAATTTTTTTTTGAAAAAAAACCTATATTATAAATAAATCTAAAAATTCAAGATTTATCACAAAAATAATAATCAATTACTCACCACTATTTCACCAACATAGATATAATTAGAATTTACAAATTAGATAATATAATTATATTTTATAAGATATATATAAAATGTATATAACATAAATATAAAAATTAAAGTATATATTATTCGGACTATTCGGTCTATTCGGTCCGGACCGAAATATTTTTCAAAGAACCGAACCGATTTTTATTTCGGTCTATTCGGTCCGGACCGAATAAATCGAATTTTCAAAAAATTAGAACCGAACCGAACCGAATTTGCACGGTTCGGTTCGGTTTTTCGGTTTCGGTTCGGTTTTGCTCAGCCCTAGTTGGATCGGATCGGGTTTGGCCAAATCCAAATCCAAATCCAAAGTTTTCGGATCGGATCGGGTCTGGATCCGGGTTTGAAAATCAAAATCCAAATCCAAATCTTCGGGTTTTATCGGGTTTCGGATCGGATTCGGGTTTAAATCGGGTTTTTAATTCAAAATTCAAAAATTAAAATAATCACATTAAGCAAAACATAAAAGTATAAATATATTTAAAATTTAAAATATAAAAATATTTTAGTTGCATAAAAAATATAGAATATTATAAATAAAATTTAAAAACTATAAGAAAAATAAAGAATATATATTTATATAAATATATTAGAATTTTAATTAAAAAAAATAAGATTGTGATTAAATAAAAATAATATCACGTTATTTAAGATATCTCAAATATATATGTGGTTGATCATTTTGTTTATTTGTTTGATATGTATCCCAAATATATAAAATGATATAATAAATAATAATTAATATTAAATTTATGTATAATAATTAATATTAAATGTACGTAAATATACTATATATATATATATATATATATATCGGGTTTTTATCGGGTTTCAGGTTTGGATAGGGTTTCGGGTTTCGGGTCGGGTATCGGATCGGATTACCTAAGATCCATATCCAAACTCTTTCGGGTCCAAAAATTAGATCCAAATCCAGATCCAAATCCAAAAAATCGGGTTCGGGTAGACCCAAATGGATCAACTGTTGGAGGATAGATTCTTGGAGGATTAATTTTCATATAATATATTTTATTTTTAAAAGCTAAAAAGTACATATTAAAATAGATTACATATATTTTCTAATGATATAATTTTTATAATTGTTTTGAATTATATATTATATGAAAATTTCAGTCAAAATTTAATTAATTTGACCGTAAAAAATCAAATAAGACATATAAATTGGGACATAAGAAGTATTTTTCGAGTCAAACCTCAAACGTCCGTACAGTGCAAGGACAAAAAGGAAAGGGAGTAGAGTACTCCGTGCTACTTTAAAGCTTAACTAATTTAACTAAATTTCACTACATCTAACTCCAAAAATAAAATAATAATAATAAATGCATCTCATTATGAGAGACATACAACGCGAGAGAAATATAAAATTAAAAAAATAATAAAGGAAAGTAAAGGAGAAAAATTAGATGAAATTGACCAGTGTATCTTTAACCATATTGATTTTGCCAAATAACACCTACTTCACATAATTCCTCCTAAAACCTATCCTCTTGATTCAATAAGGAGACAAAAACCATATTTGTTCAGACTAACAAGAGCTTAACAGGACCCTGTCTCCGCCACAGGAATTGAAGACTAGTATATCATTCAGATGAGTGCCTGAGAAGTGAATCTGGATGCATAATTCGTTCATCTAATCTGTGCTCTACAGGATCATGAGATTCGATCAGATTGTAATAAGGATATGAAAATATGGATGTCACTTATTTGATCCAAATTAGATCCATATTTGGACTAAAATATGTGACTTTAAACCAGTTCAAATCCATTTAAAATGTGTGATTTTTTATTGGACCAAATTTTAAAAAATGGTTTGATTTGGACTGGATACATGATCTTGGGCCCATATTGCATGGTCTACTACTTCACATACATTGATGAACACATTACCATGTTACAAATTTTATGCTGTATGTAACAATCTTTTCGAAAATAAAAAGAAAAGGTAAAAAAAATAAATCGTTGGTGCATTACACATACTCATGTGTTAAAAATTTAAAAAACTTGAAATACAATTAATTTGAAACGGAAACAGTACTATATTATTTTTCAATTTCGATATTGATTAATTTTCGGAAATATCGAATAATTTGAAACGGAAACAATACTACATTATTTTTCGATTTCAATATTAATTAGTTTTCGAAAAACATCAAACACTACAATACTATGTTATTTTTCGATTTCAATCTATCTATACTATTATATTAAAGCCGAAACATTGAAAATTTTGGTTTTCGGTTTGGTTATCCTAAGTTTTGGTTTTCGGTTTGGTTATCCTAATTATTAAAATAAATAATTAAATTACAAAAACAACTCAAAAAACTAATTACTAATGTTAACGTAATTATATTCGGATTAAAATTCCTTCATCCACTTTTACTTGGACTCTTTTTTCTGCTCCAACAACTCAATTATTCATTTTTTCTAAAGATTTTACTTCTAATTAAAACACTTTACCATTTAATTTAAAACTAATATTACAATAATTAATATATATCCAAAATATCACACCATATCTTTCCGTAATTATTTTTAGTAGTAATTTTTGTAATTAAAACATGGAGTACTTTTTAATTTAAAATTAATCTTGAGATCACTAATATACACCAAAAAATATCTCACCATATATACAAATCATTATTTTTATTAATAAATAACAATCGTTAGATCTAATAATAAGATATATTATATGATTAAATTAATTTACTAAAAATTCAAAGTTCGAACCCGTCAACGACATTTTTAATTTAGAATTTTACAAAATAAATTTTAAACCATGCATTTCATTATATAAATTTATATTAAATTAAAATTAAAAAATTATTAAAAATAAGGATTATATAAAAACATAATTATGATGTTAAATAAATTTTATAACCTATCAAAAGAAACCCGTGCGAAGCACGGGTTATAAGCTAGTACTATTATATAAAAGCCGAAACATTGAAAGTTTTGGTACCCGTTTTTTGGTACCTGTTTTTTGGTACTTCGTGAATTTACTTATTTATCCTTCATTATAAAGAAAAATAAACACCTAAAATAAATAATAACATAATACAATTAATGGTAATTAGTCGAGATATTATCTTTTATAAACACCTTAAAACATCAGTCGTATCATATCTTTCTATCATTAATATTTTCTTTCGAATTAAAACATGTTATAATTAATGGTAATTAGTCGATTAACATAATAAAATTAATGGTAATTAGTCGATTATCTTTTTCACATTTACTTTTAGTATAATATCTTCAATTAAAAGTAAATGTAAAAAAAGGCAATCAACTAAATCAATCGTATCATATCTTACAGTCATTGATATTTCTTTTCGAATTAAAACACGTTACATTTTTAATTTAAAACTAAATTACAATCATTAATATATACTAGCTTATAACCCGTGCAATGCACGGGTTTCTTGTATTATATCATAAATTTTATTTAATATTATAATTATAGTTTTATATAATCACTATTTTTAATAATATTTTTAGTTTTAATTTGATATAATTTAATATACTCATGTTTACATATTATACTAATGTTCCTTATTATAAATAACGTATACGATTTTTAATATATTTTATTAATAATTGAGAAATATGGTGTGATATTTTCGGGTATATATTAATGATTGTATGATTTTTTGTAAATTAAAATGATAACGTGTTTTAATTATAAAGGAAATATTAATGATTGAAAGATGTGATACGATTGATCTTTTTAGGTGTTTATAAAAGTTAATAATTTCAACTAAAAGTATATGTTAAAAAGGCAATCGACTAATTACCATTAATTATATTATGTTATTATTTATTTTAGGTGTTATATTTTTCTTGAAAATTAAGGTGTGATATTTTCGGGTATATATTAATGATTGTAAAATTTATTTTAAATTAAAAAGGTAACGTGTTTTAATTCGAAAGAAAATATTAATGATCGAAAGATATGATACGATTGATGTTTTTAAAAGGTAATATATTCAACTAAAAATAAATGTGAAAAAGACAATCGACTAATTACCATTAATTTTATTATGTTAATCGACTAATTACCATTAATTATTACGTGTTTTAATTCGAAAGGAAATATTAATGATGGAAAGATATGATACGATTTATGTTTTTAGGTGTTTATAAAAGGTAATATCTTGAATAATTTGTGATGACCCGGGTCTAATCCCGAGTCTTTTTTCGAAAATCGGGCCGAGTTAAGCCAAGTAAACTGGCCCAAATGCAACTAACTTGGGTAATCCACAAGCCCACCACAGGTCCCCAAAAGATCATGATTTGTTGGTACACTTAGTAGTATTACTTTGCCTTATAAACTGAACTAAAGCCCCAAGACTCCTCGATGTGGGACTGGGGTGTTACAAATTACCATTAATTATATTATGTTATTATTTATTTTAGGTGTATTTATTTTTCTTTATAATGAAGTGTAGATAAGTAAATTCACGAAGTATCAAAAAATAGGTACCAAAAAACAGGTACCAAAATTTTCAATGTTTTGACTTTTATATAATACTAATTACCATTAATTATATTATGTTATTATTTATTTTAGGTGTTATATTTTTCTTGAAAAGTATGGTGTGATATTTTTGGGTATATATTAATGGTTGTAAGATTTTTTTTAAATTAAAAGGGTAACGTGTTTTAATTTGAAAGAAAATTTTAATGATCGAAAGATATGATACGATTCATGTTTTTAGGTGCTTATAAAAGGTAATACGTTTAACTAAAAGTAAATGTGAAAAGTCAATCGACTAATTACCATTAATTTTATTATATTAATGTGAAAAAGGCAATCAACTATTTACCATTAATTTTATTATGTTAATCGACTAATTACCATATATTATAACGTGTTTTAACTCAAAGAAAATATTAATGATGGAAAGATATGATACGATTGATGTTTTTAAGTGTTTATAAAAGGTAATATCTCGACTAATTACCACTCAATATATTTTGTTATTATTTATTTTAGGTTTATTTATTTTTCTTTATAATGAAGGGTAAATAAGTAAATTCACTAAGTACCAAAAAACATGTACAAAAACTTTCAATGTTTCGGCTTTTATATAATAGTATATATTATTTATTTTAGGTTTATTTATTTTTCTTTATAATGAAGGGTAAATAATTAAATTCACTAAGTACCAAAAAACAGGTACCAAAACTTTCAATGTTTCGGCTTTTATATAATAGTATAGATTTTATGTTACAATTATATTTTTATATAATCATTATTTACAATATTTTATTTTAATTTTAATTTTAATAATTTAATATAAATTTAATTAATGATATGCATGATTTAAAAATATATTATAAAATTTTAAAATAAATATGTTGTTGATAGAATTCGAACCTTGAATATAATATATTTAATCATTAGATCTAAAGATTTTGATTTTTTTTTACTAAAAATCTAATGGTCATTATTCGTAGTATACAAATTTTTATTGTATTTTTGTTAGTGATTAGAAGATATGTTGTGATATTTTAGGTATATATTAATTATTGCTAGATATGATATCATTGGAAGATATGATTGATGTTTTTAGGTGTTTATAGAAGGTAATATCTTCAATTAAAAGTAAATGTGAAAAAGACAATCGACTAATTATCATTAATTATATTATGTTATTATTTATTTTAGATGTTTTAATAGCATAGATATTGTATATATTTTTCTTTATAATAAAGGTTAAATTATAAGTAAATTCACGAAATAATAAAAAACTTATACCAAAAAATATGTATCAAAATTTTTAATGTTTCGGCTATTATATAATTAGTTAATTTTAATTTAATATAATTTAATATACTAATGTTTACTGATTATACTAATATTTCCTTATTATAAACAACGCACGTATACATATTTTTATATATTTTATTAATAATTGAAAAATATGATATGATATTTTCGGGTATATATTAATGATTGTAAGATTAATTTTAAATTAAAAAGGTATCGTGTTTTAATTCGAAAGAAAATATTAATGATTGGAAGATATGATACGATTGATGTTTTTAGGTAATATGATGTGATATTTTCGGGTATATATTAATGATTGTAAGATTAGTTTTAAATTAAAAAGGTAACTTGATTTAATTCAAAAGAAAATATTAATGATTAGAAGATATGATACAATTGATGTTTTTAGGTGTTTATAAAAGGGAATATTTTCAATTAAAAGTAAATGTGAAAAAAGGCAATCGACTACTTACCATTAATTATATTATCTTATTATTTATTTTAGGAGTTTTAATAGTATAGCTTCATATATATTTTTCTTTATAATGAAGGATAAATAAGTAAATTCACTACGTACCAAAAAATAGGTACCAAAACTTTCAATGTTTCGACTTTTATATAATAGTATAGATATATACCCGAAAATATCACACCATATTTTTCAATTATTAATAAAATATATTAAAAATCTGTATACGTTATTTATAATAAGGAAACAGTAGTATAACCCGTAAACATGAGTAATTAAATTATATTAAATTTAAATTAATTAATTATATAATAGCCGATACATTAAAAATTTTGGTACTATTTTTTGGAAGTTTTGGTACCTGTTTTTTGGTACTTCGTGAATTTACTTATTTATCCTTCATTATAAAGAAAAATAAATACACCTAAAATAAATAATAACATAATACAATTAATGGTAATTAGTCGAGATAATATATACCCGAAAAAATCAAACCATAATTTTCAAGAAAAATATAACACCAAAAATCTATCTATACTATATTATAAAAGTCGAAACATTGAAAGTTTTGCTACATATTTTTTGGTACTTCGTGAATTTACTTATTTACCCTTAATTAAAAAAATATATTCAATATCTATACTATTAAAACACCTAAAATAAATAATAACATAATATAATTAATGGTAATTAGTCAATAACATTAATGGTAATTAGTCAATAAAAAAATGTTATTGACAAGATTCGAACCTTGAAACAATAAGAGCATATTATCTACTTAAAAATGAAATATTTGTTTGATATTATCTTCTTCGTTGTTCTATTCTCATCTTCTTCTTTTGCTTCTTCTTCTTTGTTCAATTCTCATCTTCTTCATTCACGGAGTTTCGAAGCTTATCCTTCTTCTCCGGTGACCTTTACTTCTCCGACGACCTCTACCGTTCCGATTATCTCAATCTATACATTCTCGCTCTCTCTCTCTCTCTCTCTCTCTCTCTCTCTCTCTCTCTCTCTATATATATATATATATATATATATATATATATATATATATATATATTTCTCTATATATGTATCTCTCTCTCTCACTCACACACATACACACACGCGCACAGTTTATTGACTGGAGTTTAAAACTGATTTTATGATGATTCAAGGCTTATTATGTGTAAACGTTTGTTCATTTATGATTCAAGTGTTTGAATTAGTTGCTAATTGATGTTTAACTGCATGTGTGATTATAGCCCTATTATTTTGTCTTAATTTGAATTTTTGTTGATGTAATTAGGTTTACAAAATGTAACCTAATTGTGTAGATTTACAATTAAGTTTGCGAGATTATGTCGCCTTGTTGATGAGTCGTGAAATTGTAGCTGAGTCGATTCTGTTGTGCTTGTTTAGATGTTTTAATAATCGATTAGTCAAATGGAATGAAGTTTATGTATTATTTAGTGATCTACAATTAGTTTTATATTGTGTATTCGAGGCCCCGCAGGGGTAGATATTTTCCAATTAAGTTTTTGAGATTATGTGCTAATTGCTGAATGTAACTGTTTTTTAACAGAAATGGTGATTATGCTTGTTTATGAGTCAGAAACTTGTAAAATGAGTCGATGCTACCTTACTTGTTTAGGTTTTGTTATAAGCGACTAGTCGAATGGATTGAAATATATGAATAATGTAATGATCTTCTATCAGTTTTAGTATGTGCAGTCAATGGCCCGCAGGGCAGGCATCTTATATTTAAGTTTCGAGTGTATGTACGATTGTTTATGAGTTGACAACTTGTCAATGTGTCGATACTATTTTCCTTGTTTAGATGTTTTTATAAGCAAACAATATTATGAAGTGAAATTTACATTTCAATTATTGATCTTATATCAGTTTGGTACTATATTTTCTATCATTCATATCTTCTTTTCGGATTTTTTTTATATGTATTAACCATTAATTGGTTTGTATGTCTATTGATAGTTTTAAACATGGTGCACACACGATTCTCATCTTCCCCGAGTTTAGCAACGAAGTCAGATGTGCCCCCAAGACAAAGGATAACTAAAAAATCCAAGGCACCCTTGCAAACTAAGAGGGCTACTAGGCCAGCCATCCAAGATGATCACATGTTTGTCGATGGGGCTTCCCCGGGTTCAATGTCCAACCCTGTAATGCCTTCTAAACAAAAGAAAGTAACAAAATCCAAGGCAACGGTCAAAGATAAGAGCTCTGATTTAGCTACCCATGCTAATCCTATTCCTATTAATGAGGTACTTTCTGACTCCTACATACCCTTGTTTGTGTTATTAGTTGAGGCCCACCTGGGGTACTTTGTTTGAATGTATTTTTTATCAGTTGGAAGCATATTTGCAACCTTTGCAAGCTTCCAACTGATTACAACCATGTTTGCAGCTGGTACGTTTACATTTGGAATGAATTAAACATGTAATGCATAATTTTGTAGGGGATGGATTATATTATTCCAATCAAAGATTACAAGTGAGCCAAGCTCAGTACCAACAATAGGTATGAACTTATCACGGCTATATTGGACATGTTATCATCATATCAGTTTTCTCTCTTTGCTGCTAGTTGCTTTGGAAATTTTGCCCGGCTGCCGTCATTCAAGATACAATACCAACTCATCCACAACCTTCTGCTTAGACAAATAAATCAACCGAACAGTAATGAGATTTGTATTGGTGTTGCTGGAGTGAAGATGTCTTTTGGGATCAAAGAGTTTGCCCTTGTCACCGGTCTTAGGTGTTTTGGTTCAGTCGACAAGACGCGTTATGCTAGGCCTGATAACAGCTTCATGGATACATATTTTTCAAACATTGCACATTTATATAGAAGCAGTGTGAAGAAAGTGTTTGATTCTCGAGGGTGGAGAACAGATGAGGATGCAGTAAAGTTTGCAAACCTGTACCTCCTGCAAAATTTCTTACTTAGCTCGAGTTATGATTGTCATGTCTCTAAAGGTGATCTGGACATTGTAGACAATGGAGATTTTGACAAGTTTCCATGGGGTAAAGAGGTGTTTACATGCACTCTAGAATCACTGAAGTATGCCGCGAGAACAACATCAAAGGGCAATTATTATAGGCTTATTGGTTTCCTGTATGCATTTCAACTTTGGTTTTATGAGTGCTGCCCGTACCTAAATGGGAGATACTGTAATATGAACGCTGGTGGTTGTATCCCCCGTATGCTGAGATGGTCTGGTGAATATGCTTGCAAATTTGAAAAAACGTATAAGGCGTTGTCATTGACTGCATTGGATGTATATCTTATTTTTGTAGTTGCAATTAAGAAACATATCTCCATCTGAAAAGGAGATTGAAGAACCGCAATTAGAAGATATTATTGAAACTACTGCTGCTGACATCACTGGTCGTCCTCCCCCATCACTTATGGGTGCTTCTACATCTTCTGATCGACCTCAGTCTCGTATGTCGCAGCTGAAAATGGAAAACAAGATTACCATGTTGACGGCCGAAGTAGAGGTTTTAAAAAAGACCATGTCTGACATGCAGTCGCGCTATGATTTGGAGATATCTAAGTTGCTTTCCATTGTCAAAAAACAAGTGCATGTATCATATTAATTACATATATTATAGTCCGTATAATTGATTTTATATGATTTTCTTTTGTTTTGTATTTTACTCGTTTTGGTTTGTGTGGAACGGGCCCCGCAGGGGCAACCATCATAATATTCAACTTTAACAAATCTCTATCAGTTGCAACTTTCGCAACCTTGGTTGCAAAAGCTGCAACCATTCAACCATTTCATTATTTATGTGATTTACATTTTCCAATCTTTAAACTTGATATTAAGTTTACTAGTTATTTCTAATTATCTTTGTTTCATTAACTTCAGAATGGAAGCCCTTTGGACCCGTGGTCACATTTGAATCAAGTTGCTACGAATCTGGGTGATTGGGGTGCTTGGCCACAAAGGAAGGAAAATGTTGCTGATGATAATGTAGAAATTACACAAGAGGATGAGAATTTGGATGATGAGAGTGAGAATCTTGGGGATGCATTTGAGGATGTAGCGGACGGTAATGAGGGTGGGAATGATGTTTTTAATGAGGCTGGGGATCAAGTTAAAGAGGGTGGGATAGAGGTTGTAGAGGATGCAACCGCTGTGCCAGATGTTGCTATTGAGGACAGTGAGGATGCAACAATGTCTGAAAATGATTTGACTGATCTTGATAGGACGGTGAAGATGGCTGCGATGATAAATGATGATGATGATGATGATGGTGGTGTCCATAATGAGAATGTTGACACTGTTCTTGATTATGCTGGAGCCGAGGGTTTGAAATCTTTGCCACAAAGTGGATTACAATCCGGGGAACCTACTACTGGATTAGGGGTTCCAACAGCTGCAGAAGTCGACACGAATGCCTCGGCTGTTGAAAAAAATCCACCAACGATAAATTTTATAAAATATTTTACGTTATATGTATGTCTTTCTTTATTTGCATTTTATTTTTCACGTGCCATTTGTTTGCGATTATTTATATTTACTTACTATGTTTTTGGGAACTTCTGCCATGACTCTACATGATAAAGCCACCCCTGCACCTGCAAAAAGGGCCGCTAAGCTTCCTGCCTTTTTGAGGTCACCATATTGCCAAGATTTTGGTTCGACTACAGGTAAAAGTACTGAAGGTTTGAAGGATTTGAAAGAGGTTTCTGCGTTGGACAATAACATTGGACAGATGCCAAGTTTAGAAGCCAATAAAGGTTACACAGCTTGGTTGGATAATGGGATGATTACAAGAAAAAAGTATGGTTTCACACACACAAACATAGATAAATATGCGTATATAGATGAATAGATAGATATTTACTGATTCCAATATCTTTTTGTTTGTGATATTAGTGCAGGCCCCGCAGGGGCAGCCATCTTAATTGTCCATTTTCTACAGTTGCAACCATTGCAACCATATTTGTAGCTTTTGCAACCATATTTGCAACTTTTGCAACCTTGTTTGCAAAGGTTGCAAAAGTGGTTACAATCTCTGCAAACATGGTTGCAAAGAAAGTTGCAACTTATAGTTATAACTTTGTAAAGGCTCACAGCTGTCTAACACATGCCATGCATATATTCTTTTAGGTCGTCTACCTTTTATTCGAAGAAAAACAATGAGATCAGTCCACCTCTAGATTTGGGGGTTCAGTCGATATCGTAAAAGATGTGGTTTCATGCTTTGGAGTATGGTAGCAAAAATCTCACCAACTCCATAAGTTTTACTTTTTGTTTAGTTTCAGGTTGCATGTTTCCTTCTTTTTTTGTTTACAAAATTTTCTTGGTAATGACATGTCCAATTATCTTTGTGCAGCATGTTGATGTAATTTTTTACCATTTGAGACAAAAATTAATGTCTGACTCAATACCTTCAGTCACTTCTATAAATTCCAGCTTTCAGAGTAGACTTTCTGCCCTATTTGTAAATTACAATCCGAACGCTGTTGAATATGCAATTGACAAGGATATTGCGGGAATTGTCAAGGGTGAGATCATCGGTTGCAATACTCCTTGGGCTTTATGTGATAATGTTTTATTTCCCATCTGACTTTCTGAGCAATCACATTGGATTCTTGGGAGATTAAACTTTATAGATAGGGAATTCCACATATACAATACATTGCAATGCGATGGTGTGAAGGATATTCTCCTAAAGGTAGCGAATCCATACCTCCATTTGTTGCCTAAATATCTCAAAGCGATTGGTTTTTATAAACACAAGGATATTAATTTCTCAGTCGGCACGTATTCAACCAAGGCGGCTCTTGACTACTTTGACATCACTTTGCATCATTCAGACAGTACTTCATCATCTATGTAAGTTCCGAAACTATTCAAGTTTGCTAAGCTTATGTGATGTATATGCTTATATTACATTATACTATAATTTGATTTGTCTTCCTTTTCTTGATGCAGTGACAGCGAGATAAACATGATGTCACATGTTGAGTATTATGCTACTAGGCCGCATGTTCCGCAAGGCGAATTAGATGTTGGTGCTCACAGAAGCAGGCCTAGCCTATTGTTTTATTCCTACGGGCTGACAAAGGAAATATACGGCTATGCGAGTGACTTGGATATCATTGCAAACGGTCCACCTACAGATGCTCCAGCGGCAAAGACACCAACGACAAAGGCTCCATCAAAAAAGCCAAAAACAGCAAAGGCATACCAGAGAAAGAGAAAGGCGGGCAATTTGAAGAAATGAGTTCTTTTTCTATGTTATGACATTAATTAGTATAAAACAGCATCGCTAGACATAACCTTGTAGTTATTTTGCTTCGAAGTCTAATTGAAACTTTGTATGTTTGGTGAATGATTCATTTTTTTATAAATGTTATGCATGTAACGACTTGGAAAATTTCGTGTATTTTATTCTGTTAAAATATGTTTTTAGTTGATTTTATTGTGTTTTTATTTAATTTTTAATGCATTTAAAAACATTATGATTTTTATTAAATAGGAAAATTATCCCATACGTGTTATGTGACTTCTGTGTAGTATAGATTATTTTATTATATTTTTCTGTAATTTTTATATTTTTAGAATACAATTATTTTGCATTTTAAATTCCGGAACCAGCCCCTATACTGAATCTGAGACCCTGTTTTTGATACCAATATTTTTATAAAATGGTAGGATATATAAAAATGAATTTTGTTGTAATTTTTGTAATATTCATAATTTTTGGAAAATTTTGGCATATATATTATATTTGTTTAAAAATAAAAAATTTAACATTTTTATTTCATAAAAATTATTTTTAAGGCTTAATAATTTTAATTAGGGTCTAAAAATATTTTTGGGGTATTAATTTTCGAATTAGTATAAATAGCAGAATTTTATTTTTATTTATTAAAATGAATCAAAAATCAGATTTTTGATTTAATAATTCTGAAATTCTGGAAAATAGTGTTCTTGGTGTTCTTCAGAATCAAAGCGACTTTTGAAGGTGATTCTGTTATTCAAATCCTTCATATGAGTAATCAAAATGAATGGCATGACATGTTCTATCTGTTTATGTGGGTGTTTGAATCCAAAAATGTCTTGTTCGAAAATTTTTAATTTTCATTGTTATATTCGAATTTCTTGAATTTATTGCAGCTTGTATACTGATTTGCTGTTGTTGTGGTTAGTTACTACAGATTGTATATAATCTCAGGAGTGTAGTGATAATTTTTGTTTGATTTTACATAGCCTAGAACTCGAAGTCGATTTTTTGTGTGGGTGAGAATTTTTGAATTCGATTTCTGGGTTCTTGATCGTTTTTCTGCTGTATTTGATGATTGGTATAGTTTGTGCAAGTCCTAAGCTTCATTTTGATATATTAAACGTTCGATTTGGTTTAGAAATGAGTGATATCGGGTTTTGGCCGGTGAGTTCGCCGGATTTCATTCGGGTTTGGCCGGATTCCGGGTTCGACTGATGTTGGGATTAAACGAATGGTGTAATCGTGTTTAGAACACGATTTGGAATGATTTTGGCATTTAAAACACACCAAATGGTACGTTTTGTGGCTCGTCGGAAAATTTTTCCGGCCACCGGAATCTGGGCAGCAGCCATTGACGGCGACGGTTGTTCTTCGAGCATTCATACGAAGAACAACGTAGATGGTGATGAACAGTGCCGGTTTAATCTTCAAAACCTAAAAACCATTTCTAAAAACTGATTTTGAAAAATTATTTTCAAAATTATTTACAAATTCGAATTTTATTTTCAGAAATTCGAAAAATACTTTTAAAAATTCGAAAAATCATTTTTAAATTTCGAAAAATTATTTTTAATTTCGAAAAATAGTTTTAGAATTTTAATAAATTATTTTTAATTCGAAATTTATTTTAGTTGATTATTTTAAATCTATTTAGCTAATATTTTAATTAATTTAAATTGATTGGTTAATTAATAATAATCAATTAATTTAATTAATTAAATATTATTTAAATATGATGAAAAATAATCAAATTTAATTATTTTGAAAAATAAAATAATTTATTTATTTTAATAAATATTATTTTACCTTTAATATTTATTTCCTTATTTGTTTAAAATGAAATAAAATTGTTTTAAAATTCTAAAAATAATCCGGTAAGGGTAAAAATAGTTTTAAAATTCTAAAATTGATTCTAAGACTGGATTAGGTAATTAGAAAAATATTTCAATAACCCAATAATTATTTGTAGGGTTTTAAATTATCCTTTTTAATCCAAAAAGGGTAATTTAAATTCTTTAAAATTCCGAAAAATGTTCTAAAAATGTTTATAAAGGTTCTAAAAATACCTTGAGTGTTCTTTTATATGGTGAGTCATATCTGCTATGTAAATTACATGTTTGATTACTCTGTACATGTTACTATTTGTTTAAAATATTTAGTCGGTAGCAATACAACGTATGGGTAGACCCTAGAACCGAGGTTTGATTGGTAATTGACCATGTACCTAGCCAGATATTTGAAATAACATGTTTTATTGTAAAAGTGGGAGAAACCCTAGCTAGTGGGCAGAGTTACCTGCAGTATTCCTAGAAGTGAGAAAACCCTAGCAAGAAAGCATAAATTACCAGCAGTATATTCAGGCAAGTATTTTCTCCCTTGATCATCTTAAACACTTTTATTTTATGTTTCATTGATTCATATCATGACGAATAGCTATTGTTCATGAAAGAGAAGTGTCCTAAATCCAATCATGGATGATGAGTTAGGATAAACTTTCTTGTAATCTTTAGTAGGTTTTATGATTATTGGTGAAAGACATATTAGTCTTTATACGGGCTTTATCTATTTAAAGTGTTTTAAATAAGATATTCCATAGTTTAGAGTAAAGCTTCTAGAATTATAATGAGATTATAATAGTGAGATCTAGAAGATGAAAACACTAAACTTAAACTGTTCCTGATCATAGGATAACTAATTAGGAGTTAGTCAATCCGTAAAGATCGGTACATACTATACTTGCTTCTACTGAAGGATGTCTGTTCTCATAGGCATTTGTGTGGTGACACTATAGTTAGTATGTAGGTGCTCATTGCGGAATGAGTTCACTGAACATGACTCGATCACTTGAACAATTAATAGAGTTTACTCACGTGTCAGTAATTGTTCATATAGTGATGGTTGTACAAGTATCCTTAGACTTGAGATTGTTAGAGTCATCTTGTATATAATGAACAATGCTTTGGTTTAGTCCTTAGTCTCAAGGGCAATTAATAAGTTCTATTCTGGGCATTGGAATTTATATATGGAGATAGTTAACGATCAATAAAGGATCTGCCCCTTCCAGTAAAGGAAGTGAATATCCTATGCTATTCTTAATATAGTAGTTCAGGAATCTCTGGCCAGAGTGAATGAAATTAGAAATTAGTTTCTAATTTGCATTAACATGAACTATACATAAAGAATAAGAAATCATATGATTAAATTAGATAGGCTTGACACGAGATCTATGCCTTGTATTTAATCGGGATATTGTTAGGGCAGAAGGAATTTATTGTACGGTAACCAGTCACTGAATAGGTTCTATATTCCAAGCGATGAATTCATGTTATTCGGATAGTCGCGATATACCTTCAAAAGTATCACTCACGATGTAGAATGTATTTAATTATAACGATAATTAATTTTAACGAATTAATTGTAATTCGTATAAATAATAATAAATAGTTTACTATTATTTATTTCTACTACCGACATAATTATGAACCTAAAGGGTCACACCATAAAAGGAAATATTGTTGAAGATGAAGAAAAATTATTTTGGCTAATAATTATTTATTTTAGAAATAAATAATTAAATAAATAATTAAATATGATTTAATTAATTATAAATATTAAGAAAAGTTATTAATATAATAATTATATATTTAATCTGAGATATTAAATATATAGAGAGAATTGTTTTAAAGAGTTTAAATGAAATCAATGATGAACATGTTTTAATTATTAAAAGAGTTTTAATGATTAATGGATTAATTAATAAAGATTAATTAAACCAAACAATGTTTATAGTCAAGAATGATGAGCTGAAATTTCTCTATAAATAGGATGCTCATCAGATTTCAGAATAACAACAATAAGATCATTTGCAAGAAGAGTTTCTTGCATTTAATCAAAATTAGCCAAATTATTCTCTCTTTTCTTTCTTTATCAAATTTCTTGGTGGATACCATTAGAGCACTCCACACACTGAGGGGTGATTGCAAGGAGAAGAACAAGGTCTGATTTTGATGTTATGGAAAGCTCTCCAGGTAATTTTTCTGTATTCTCAAATTTTAATACGATTTATATGCATGATTATATAGGAATTCTACCGTATAAATTGTTATACACGTTCCGCATGTGTAGAAATTCCTTTAGTTCAGAGTTATTTGTGATTCTTAAATATTTTGTGCGAACACGGTTGTTTGATATTGGTACCCTTGATGTGGGGAATTGTTTAAGATAAACTATTCATATCCTTATTATCGTAGTAAATAATAGGGATGTGAACTGTATGTGAAACTAAGCATTTCCTGTTGAATTCGGAAATTGCTCTATTGGATTAGGAAATGATAAAGCGTAGGAGGCCATGGTAGCTGCCATGGTCCAGCAATATTTAAGGAGGATATGGTAACCATTCCATCTTCCTATAGGCTAACATTACTTGCCTATTTTGGTACCCTCATGAAATCCGGATTATACACATGGGTATAGCTGTACCAGTGGAGTATAAATGGTCCCATTGCTTTTGAACCTGATCAGGGGGCAATGGTGTTTCAGTTATGTATATCCAATCCATATCGCCCGAATGGCTATTATATATTGTGAGTTGACAAATGATTCAGTTTTATGTCATGTCAAATGATTTCAGTTATGATCGAATTATAATTCAGTTGTTGATTCAGTTTGCTTTATAAACTGTTTTACTTTTCAGTCGATATTATGCAACATTTGTTCTGGTTTTATTTTGAAACTGTTTATATATATACTTGCTGGGCTTTTCTTTGGCTCACTCTTGCTTTCACTAAACCTTTCCAGACGGGAAGTATGGTTCCGATCAGCAGTCCAGACAGTATTAGAGGGAGTCAGAGTGGTCGGGTATCCGCACCTCAGGCCGTGCAGGTACTTGTGCGTTTCAGTTGGTGCTAGATAGAATTTTAAATAAAATGGGATGTAATAATAAAATTGAATTAGACTGGATTTAAGTTGACTTGATTTGGTGATTTGTATAATAAGTGACTAGTTTATTTTGGAATATGTCTGCTTGTATTCACACAATAACCTGTTTGCGATCTTTGGTTGCGGGGTCGGTTGTGCATTCTGATATTTTTGGTTGTGATTGGTTGGTGACCCCCGGATTTGGAGGGGTGTCACAGTTGGTATCAGAGCTGACAGGTTATAGTCATTGAAATAAGCAGATATATACCATAGGAAAGATTAGGCAGATCACATGAGATAGGACGACGTTTTTGTGTTACGTTGTGTTTGATTTTAGTCTAAGCCTAAGTTGTGAGGTGATTGTGATATTATGTTACTGGGTTGCGCAGGTGTCTGTTGTGGTGACTGCACCGGTAGTTGCACCTCAGCCTATGCCGGCCCTGGAGTCAGTTACACCACCGCTGTTCCCACCTATTGATTTACCACCTATTCTAGCTATTATGGATCCTGACTACCCAGTGATGGGGGTAGACTATTGGCTGGGTTGGGAGTTTCCACGGGAGCCGATGAGTCCCGTACCACCAGTTCATCCTGTTGATCCAGGTGAGTGGATGGGCTTACCAGTGCTTGGGGAGCCGAGTTATGTGGAACATTTGGGTATGGCTCATGAGGAGGAGATCATGGTGATTGACCTACGGATGTTTGTTTCTGATCAGCAGCAAGGAGTAGTGATGCCACCCGCCTTACCTGAGCTTCATCTACCCGATGCAGAGGCAGCTATAGGAGGATTTCTTATGCCAGCAGAGTTCACGGATCAGTCAGACCCCACGGGTGCAGGGTCCCTATGTACCACTCTCACCAGTTATACCTTGGCATCAGATGCCACCAGGAGAGGAGAGAGTGCGTGCTTTGATAGAGGAGGTTACAGGCGGGGCAGAGGCTGAGTCAATGGGCCATATAGGTGCACCGCACACTGTTCCTTTTGGTGAGTACCGTGAGCTTTGAGAGGCGTATGACTTTTTGAGAGGGCAGAATGTGGAGCTACGTAGGATGACAGGTCGTCCTGTTTCAGACTCCAAGATTCGTCATAACCTCCGGGAGTTGATTGCAGCCGGTACTTATGAGGTGGAGGCATTGAGGTTGGGTGATTCTGGTACTATCGATTATCGTCGGGCCTACCGTATCCTCTAGAGGATGTTAGCGGATCTTCAGCGGATGGTAGATCCCAGTTGGGATTAGAGACTGTGGGACAGAGACATAGAAGGAAGAATGCTACCCGTGTTTGTTTGGTTTTGGTTGTTTGTAAAATAGTGTATGTGTGTATTAGCAGCAGTTTGGTAGAATAAGTCGGGAATTTTGTTGTATATAGCCGACATTAAAGTTGTTAAGGTAGGTTATGAGCGATATGATGAAAGGTGAACCGATCAATAGTCATGTATGACTGTAAGTGGTTATCTATATATCAGCAGTACTTTTGTAGCGTTACGTGTATCGATTCCATCCAACATGCATTTATTTATTTTTTTCCAATTCAAGTGAATTAGTGATTGGGTGACATGAGTTGATAAATATTCTTGATTCATGCTTCTTTTCAATGAATGTCTATCAAAAACATGTGTAGCCAATTACTAAGGAACTTGTGTATTTTCCTCTACCAGATTATGGATAATTAGCAACCACATGGAAATCACGCGGGAAATGTGAATAATAATCAGAACGCCGAGGAGCAGGGCAATATTAATATGATGCAGCAAATGTTAGAGCTGTTCCGACAACAGACCGAAAACCTCACTCGTCAGCAGCAGCAGCCGCCAGTACCCCAGGTGACGACCTTTAAAACCTTTCAATCTGTTAAACCCCCAGAATTCCAAGGCTCAGCGAATCCAGTTGAGGCCCGAGCTTGGTTAAAAGAGATGGAGAAAGCTCTTGCATTGGTGAATGTAGAAGAGAATAAAAAGACCGAGTTCGTGAGTTACTTTTTGAAAGGAGAAGCGAACTACTGGTGGGAAGCCAGGAAGGCTTTGGAAGGAGAAGGGGTAACTACGTGGGAAAGATTCAAGGAGTTGTTTTTGGAAAAGTATTTTCCCCGCTATATGCAGAATCAGATGGAGATTAAATTTTTGGAATTAAAACAAGAAGGCAGTGCCACTGACTATGAAGCAAAGTTTACAGAATTAGCCAGGTTTGTTCCAGACTTGGTTGATACTGAAGAGAAGCGAGCAAGGAGATTCCAGCAGGGTTTGAAGCCGTGGCTCCGAAGCCGGGTAGCCGCTTTTGAGTTGACCACCTATTCCGTTGTGGTCCAGAAGGCACTGATCATAGAAGGAGAAAGTGATAGCTCTCAGAAAGAAAGGGAAGGTAAGAAGAGGAAATTCCATAGCCAATCAGGGAATTCGTTCCAAGGCAGAGTGCAGAACAATTTTAGCTATGAACCAGCATTTCAGCCTAGAGGCAACGGAGGACCAGGGAATGGAACCCAGAATTTTGGGAATCAGGGGAATCGATTTCGGAATAGCAATCAATAGCAAGGAAGTCGGTTTTTGAGCAATAATCAACAACAAGGAGGTCGAATTCCAAACAATAATCAGCAACAAGGGATGCGACCACCACTACCAGCATGTGGAATATGTGGAAGGAACCATGGAAGTGCATGTAATCTGGATAATGTAGTATGTTTTCGGTGTGGCAAGAAAGGGCATTATGCCAACGGATGCGATATGCCAGCAGCTAGTGGGATTGGTTGTCACAAATGTGGAAACAAAGGGCATCTTGCTAAAGATTGCAGAGTTAACTTGAATTCGGGAAACCAGAATAAAGCTATAGGGACAAATAATGCGGGACAGCCAAGGGCCCGAGTTTTCAATATGACCATGTCAGATGCAGAGCAGAATTCTGATGTTATTACAGGTACACTTTCCGTAAACTCTACTAATGCCAAAGTACTTCTTGATTCAGGAGCTTCTAAATCTTTTATTTCGGAAGAGTTTGCGGGTAAGCTAGAATGTGAATGCCAGTTATTAAATGAAGCATTAGTAGTAGAGATAGCTAATCAGGAGCGTATACCCGTTAGACAAATTTACCCAGCATGTGATATCGAAATATCCGGTCAACATTTTCATGCCAATTTGATTCCTTTTAAGTTGGGAGAGTTCGAGGTTATACTGGGAATGGATTGGTTGACAAAGTATAATGCCCAGATTGATTGTAAAAAGAAGGAGTTGAGGCTGAAGCTGGATGGGGATAAAGAAGTGGTGTTTCATGGGCAAAAGCAAGCGAAGAAACTTTTGACTATGATGTGAGCCAAACGATTGTTGCGGCAGGGATGTAAAGCATGCTTAGCTTATGTAATGGATACCAATAAGGAAGTGCCACAGATAGAACAGATTCCAGTAGTGAATGAATTTCTGGATGTGTTCCCTGATGAATTGCCAGGCTTACCTCCAGATAGAGAAATTGAGTTTGCTATTGATTTGGCACCAGGTACTGAACCTATATCGAAAGCTCCGTACAGAATGGCGCCAGTGGAAATGAAAGAATTGGCCAAGCAGCTGCAGGAGCTACTAGAAAAAGGGGTGATCAGACCAAGTATATCACCATGGGGCGCACCAGTATTGTTTGTGAAAAAGAAGGATGGAAGCATGAGACTTTGTATTGACTACCGGGAGTTAAACAAATTGACGATTAAAAACAAGTACCCATTGCCGAGGATCGACGACTTGTTTGATCAATTAAAAGGCGCAGCATGGTTTTCCAAAATTGATTTACGATCGGGATATCACCAGTTGAAGATCAAGTCAGATGATATTCCTAAGACAGCATTTCGTACGAGATATGGGCATTACGAATTTTTAGTTATGCCATTCGGATTAACTAATGCACCAGCCGCTTTTATGGACTTGATGAATCGAGTTTTCAAGAAATATCTGGATAAATTCGTGATCGTTTTCATAGATGATATCTTGATATATTCTAAGACAGAGGAAGATCATGCGGAGCATTTGAGAACAGCTTTAGAAATTTTGCGGAAGGAGAAGCTATATGCCAAATTTTTGAAATGCGAGTTTTGGTTAAGGGAGGTACAATTTCTGGGGCACGTTGTCACTAACGAAGGAATTAAAGTGGATCCAGCCAAGATCGAAGCTATTAAGAGTCGGGAGCGACCAAGAACACCAACCGAAGTTCGAAGTTTTCTGGGATTAGCTGGATATTATAGAAGGTTTGTTAAGGATTTTGCTAAAATAGCAGCATCTTTGACAAAACTCACCAGGAAGAATGAGAAATTTGAATGGAACGAGAAGTGTGAGCAGAGTTTCCAAGAATTAAAGAAGCGATTGATGACTGCACCAGTATTAGTTCTACCCAACGAAACTGGAGATTTTGTAATCTATAGCGATGCATCGCAGAAGGGGTTAGGGTGTGTGTTGATGCAGGATGGCAAGGTAATTGCTTACGCGTCTAGGCAACTCAAGAATCATGAACAAAAGTATCCAACGCATGATCTGGAATTGGCAGCAATTGTTTTTGCACTAAAGCTTTGGAGGCACTACCTATATGGAGAAAAGTGTGAAATATTCACGGATCACAAAAGTTTGAAGTATATCTTCACTCAAAAGGAGCTCAACATGAGGCAAAGACGATGATTGGAGTTGATCAAGGATTACGACTGTACTATCAGCTATCATCCAGGCAAGGCCAACGTAGTGGCAGATGCACTAAGCAGGAAGGAAAGGTTAAATCTCTTAACCTCATATGAGGAGTTGCTGAAGGAATTCGAGAAATTGGAAATAGAGGTCCATACATCAGAAGAGACCAGTGAAGTATTGTATGCCATGACCTTTCAGCCAATGTTATTGGAAAAGATCCGTAGGTGTCAAGAACAGGTAATGGACCCAGACAAAGAAAGTTTAACCGGAGAGGAAATCAGGAGTCAAAAGGATGATAAAGGAATTCTCAGGTTTTCTTCACGTATATGGGTACCTAATGTCGCAGAACTGAAGGATGAAATCTTACGTGACGCGCACAACTCCAGGTATTCTATTCACCCTGGCAGTACCAAGATGTATAGAGACTTAAAGCAACACTTTTGGTGGCCCGATATGAAGAAAGAAATTGCAGAATACGTCAGCAAATGCTACACCTGTCAGAGAGTTAAAGCTGAACATCAAAGTCCAAATGGATTGCTACAACCTTTAGAAATTCCAGAATGGAAGTGGGAACATCTCGTAATGGATTTTGTAGTAGGACTTCCGAAGACTAAATCAAACCACGATGCAATCTGGGTGATCATTGATAGGTTGACCAAATCAGCACATTTCCTCCCAATCAACGAAAGATTTTCGCTAGAGAAACTGGTTCAACTATATTTGAAAGAGATCGTAGTACGACACGGGGTTCCCGTATCTATAGTATCTGATCGAGATCCTCGTTTCAATTCGAGATTCTGGAGGCAATTCCAAGAAGGTTTAGGAACCAAACTAAACATGAGTACGGCATATCATCCTCAAACGGACGGGCAAAGCGAGAGAACAATCCAAACAATTGAAGATATGCTAAGGGTATGTGCCCTAGATTTTAAAGGTAGCTGGGATGAGCACTTACCACTGGTGGAATTCTCATACAATAATAGTTATCATGCCAGCATTGGAATGCCACCATATGAAGCTCTTTACGGCAGAAGATGTAGATCTCCGGTGTATTGGGAAGAAGTAGGAGAACGCGCAATCTTAGGTCCAGAACTACTTCAACAGACGAAGGAAAAGATTGGATTGATATAGAAAAGATTGATTGCCGCCCAAGATCGACAAAAGAAATATGCAGATCAAACCAGAAAGGACCAGAGTTTTGAAGTTGGGGAATTGGTATTGCTGAAAGTATCACCATGGAAAGCAGTGACCAGATTTTGGAAAAGAGGTAAACTCAATCCAAGATATGTGGGACCGTTTGAGATATTGAAGAAGGTAGGGAAGCTGGCTTACGAACTAGCATTACCGCCTCACATGCAGAACATCCATAACGTATTCCATATATCGATGCTGAAGAAGTACAATCCTGATCCAATGCACGCAATAGAATATGAACCTGTAGATATTCAACCTGATTTATCTTTTGTCGAGTAGCCAGTTAAGATATTAGATTATAAGGATAAGGTATTAAGAAATAAGACAATACCTTTAGTTAGGGTATTGTGGAGGAATCCCATGGTTGAAGAATCAACATGGGAAGTAGAGAGTGAAATGCGAGCTCAGTACCCCCAGTTATTTTCTTAAGTAGGATTCTGGGGCAGAATCCTTATAAGGGGGGAAGGATGTAACGACTGGGAAAATTTCGTGTATTTTATTCTGTTAAAATATGTTTTTAGTTGATTTTATTGTGTTTTTATTTAATTTTTAATGCATTTAAAAATATTATGATTTTTATTAAATAGGAAAATTATCCCATACGTGTTATGTGACTTCTGTGTAGTATAGATTATTTTATTATATTTTTCTGTAATTTTTATATTTTTAGAATACAATTATTTTGCATTTTAAATTCCGGAACCAGCCCCTATACTGAATCTGAGACCCTGTTTTTGATACCAATATTTTTATAAAATGGTAGGATATATAAAAATGAATTTTGTTGTAATTTTTGTAATATTCATAATTTTTGGGAAATTTTGGCATATATATTATATTTGTTTAAAAATAAAAAATTTGATATTTTTATCTCATAAAAATTATTTTTAAGGCTTAATAATTTTAATTAGGGGCTAAAAATATTTTTGGGGTATTAATTTTCGAATTAGTATAAATAGCAGAATTTTATTTTTATTTATTAAAATGAATCAAAAATCAGATTTTTGATTTAATAATTCTGAAATTCTGGAAAATAGTGTTCTTGGTGTTCTTCAGAATCAAAGCGACTTTTGAAGGTGATTCTGTTATTCAAATCCTTCATATGAGTAATCAAAATGAATGGCATGACATGTTCTATCTGTTTATGTGGGTGTTTGAATCCAAAAATGTCTTGTTCGAAAATTTTTAATTTTCATTGTTATATTCGAATTTCTTGAATTTATTGCAGCTTGTATACTGATTTGCTGTTGTTGTGGTTAGTTACTACAGATTGTATATAATCTCAGGAGTGTAGTGATAATTTTTGTTTGATTTTACATAGCCTAGAACTCGAAGTTGATTTTTTGTGTGGGTGAGAATTTTTGAATTCGATTTCTGGGTTCTTGATCGTTTTTCTGCTGTATTTGATGATTGGTATAGTTTGTGCAAGTCCTAAGCTTCATTTTGATATATTAAACGTTCGATTTGGTTTAGAAATGAGTGATATCGGGTTTTGGCCGGTGAGTTCGCCGGATTTCATTCGGGTTTGGCCGGATTCCGGGTTCGACTGATGTTGGGATTAAACGAATGGTGTAATCGTGTTTAGAACACGATTTGGAATGATTTTGGCATTTAAAACGCACCAAATGGTACGTTTTGTGGCTCGTCGGAAAATTTTTCCGGCCACCGGAATCTGGGCAGCAGCCATTGACGGCGACGGTTGTTCTTCGAGCATTCATACGAAGAACAACGTAGATGGTGATGAACAGTGCCGGTTTAATCTTCAAAACCTAAAAACCATTTCTAAAAACTGATTTTGAAAAATTATTTTCAAAATAATTTACAAATTCGAATTTTATTTTCAGAAATTCGAAAAATACTTTTAAAAATTCGAAAAATCATTTTTAAATTTCGAAAAATTATTTTTAATTTCGAAAAATAGTTTTAAAATTTTAATAAATTATTTTTAATTCGAAATTTATTTTATTTGATTATTTTAAATCTATTTAGCTAATATTTTAATTAATTTAAATTGATTGGTTAATTAAAAATAATCAATTAATTTAATTAATTAAATATTATTTAAATATGATGAAATATAATCAAATTTAATTATTTTGAAAAATAAAATAATTTATTTATTTTAATAAATATTATTTTACCTTTAATATTTATTTCCTTATTTGTTTAAAATGAAATAAAATTGTTTTAAAATTCTAAAAATAATCCGGGAAGGGTAAAAATAGTTTTAAAATTCTAAAATTGATTCTAAGACCGGATTAGGTAATTAGAAAAATATTTCAATAACCCAATAATTATCTGTAGGGTTTTAAATTATCCTTTTTAATCCAAAAAGGGTAATTTAAATTCTTTAAAATTCCGAAAAATGTTCTAAAAATGTTTATAAAGGTTCTAAAAATACCTCGAGTGTTCTTTTATATGGTGAGTCATATCTGCTATGTAAATTACGTGTTTGATTACTCTGTACATGTTACTATTTGTTTAAAATATTTAGTCGGTAGCAATACAACGTATGGGTAGACCCTAGAACCGAGGTTTGATTGGTAATTGACCTTGTACCTAGCCAGATATTTGAAATAGCATGTTTTATTGTAGAAGTGGGAGAAACCCTAGCTAGTGGGCAGAGTTACCTGCAGTATTCCTAGAAGTGAGAAAACCATAGCAAGAAAGCATAAATTACCAGCAGTATATTCAGGCAAGTATTTTCTCCCTCGATCATCTTAAACACTTTTATTTTATGTTTCATTGATTCATATCATGACGAATAGCTATTGTTCAGAGCTATTTGTGATTCTTAAATATTTTGTGCGAACACGGTTGTTTGATATTGGTACCCTTGATGTGGGGAATTGTTTAAGATAAACTCTTCATATCCTTATTATCGTAGTAAATAATAGGGATGTGAACTGTATGTGAAACTAAGCATTTCCCGTTATATTCGGAAATTGCTCTATTGGATTGGGAAATGATAAAGCGTAGGAGGCCATGGTAGCTGCCATGGTCCAGCAATATTTAAGGAGGATATGGTAAACATTCCATCTTCCTATAAGCTAACATTACTTGCCTATTTTGGTACCCTCATGAAATCCGGATTATACACACGGGTATAGCTGTACCAGTGGAGTATAAAGGGTCCCATTGCTTTTGAACCTGATCAGGGGCAATGGTGTTTCAGTTATGTATATCCAATCCATATCGCCCGAATGGCTATTATATATTGTGAGTTGACAAATGATTCAGTTTTATGTCATGTCAAATGATTTCAGTTATGATTGAATTATAATTCAGTTGTTGATTCAGTTTGCTTTATAAACTGTTTTACTTTTCAGTCGATATTATGCAGCATTTGTTCTGGTTTTATTTTGAAACTGTTTATATATATACTTGCTGGGCTTTTCTTTGGCTCACTCTTGCTTTCATTAAACCTTTCCAGACGGGAAGTATGGTTTCGATCAGCAGTCCAGACAGTATTAGAGGGAGTCAGATTGGTCGGGTATCCGCACCTCAGGCCGTGCAGGTACTTGTGCGTTTCAGTTGGCGCTAGATATAATTTTAAATAAAATGGGATGTAATAATAAAATTGAACTAGACTGGATTTAAGTTGACTTGATTTGGTGATTTGTAATAAGTGACTAGTTTATTTTGGAATATGTCTGCTTGTATTCACACAATAACCTGTTTGCGATCTTTGGTTGCGGGGTCGGTTGCGCATTCTGATATTTTTGGTTGTGATTGGTTGGTGACCCCCGGATTTGGAGGGGTGTCACAATGCAATTGTTGATGTTTTGGTAATAGTTCATTATTTTCAGATTTTTTTAATTTTATACAAAAGTATAATGAATTACTGTGTGGTGTTGGCCCCGCAGGGGCACCCATCTTAATGGAAATAGTCAGTTACATTTATCAGTTGCAACATTTGCAACCTATTTTGCAACATTTGCCAACAATGTTGCAACATTTGCAACTTTGTTTGCAAATTTACAAGAAATGTTGCAAAATAGGTTGAAAATGTTGCAAAATAGGTTGGAAATGTTGCGATTCCACTCTAATTAAACTAAAAACAAGGAAATATAAAAACACATGTCAAAATCAGTTCCTTTATGGTTGCAGCAAATTTGCAATTCCACTATAATTAAATAAAAAACAAGGAAATATAGGAACACATGTGAAAATCAGTTCCTTTAGTACTTTAAAATTAAACAACCAAGAAATTCAATATTTGCAACAATATTCCCAACAATATTATCAACTTAATTTTTAAATAACTAAATTGTTATTTTCGATGGCGGGCTTCTACAAGTTCTTCTATTATGTCCACCTTGACCACATTTCCCGCATTTAACTTGTTGAACTTGTATATTTGTCTCCCACGCAGCTTTACGCCTTCTCTTTTTTGGTCTTCCTATTATGACTCTTCCTTTCGGGGGGTACATTTTCACTGCTTTGACATCATCGGGTACTTTCCATGTTTCTTTCTTGACAACAGGATATACTAATTCTTCATAAGCAGCATTCATTGCCTCTTTTATGTAATATGGTGAACAATACTCATAAGGATCATGATTCACTTTATGCAAAACAGCAGGAGCATGTGCACAAGGAAGTTGATCCATTTGAAACCTGTTTTACAACATAATATATATCATACAACGATAAACGAAGAACATTTATTTTTGAAATTTCGTTGAAATAGTGCTGATAATCACCTGTTGCATGTACAACTTCTGGCAGACAAATTAACTATAGATTTCTTATCCACATTGCAAACTTCAAAGACCGAGTCATTTGATGGATTCACCTGTTGACTTAACATTATTGTAAACAAGAATGACAAAGTTTGAAAAGGTTACAACCATGTTTGCAAAAGTTGCAAACATGATTGCAACAATGGTTGCAACCATGTTTGAGATGTTTGCAACTTTTGCAACCATGTTTGCAACTTCTGCAACCATGTTTTCAACTTCTGCAACAATGGTTGTAGCTGAAAGAATTAGGTAGAACTAGAATATTAAATTAGTCAGATAAATACCGTCATATTCGTCGAGAACACATAATTGTTCTTTAGTATTTGCTTATACTTATTTGTCAATTTTGTTGAGGTTGCATTTGCTATTTTCCTGTTTGTCCAACTCCACTTTTGTACCAAAGCATGCAAAGACTCTAACATTGTACATATCAGCAACTCTCTTATATATGTGATTACAGAATTCAAAGATTCTGCAATGTTAGATGTCAAGTTCGAGTATCTATTGCTTGTTGAGTAAACCCTTGCCCATTTGTCATATCCAACTTGCTCTAAATAGGGTTGAATCCTGCTGTCAAAATTTGCAAGTAGGTTCATGTGATACTCAAATTTCTTTACAGTGTAAGCATTGGCAGCATTAAAAAAAATCATACTTTATCTTGTTCGAGCTCTTCTTGAACTTACTTTTCAGGTTGTTCAATAGATGAAAGATGCAAAATCCATGTGGTACTTCAGGGTACACTTTACTCGCTGCCGTTATGATGCTTTCATGACGATTAGAGATTATTGTCATGTTTTCCCGTACACCGTAAGCTTTCTTCAACTTCTCAAAGAATCATTCCCATGCCAAATAATTTTTCGAGTCCACTACGGAAAATTCCAATGGAAATATTATACCCCCTGCATCTTGAGTTGCTGCAACCAATAATTTACCCCCATGTGCCGATTTCAGGAACGTTCCATCAACAATGACATTGGGTATACAGTTTATCCAGCCTTTCATCGAAGCATACAATGCCATAAAAATGTACCTAATACATCCATCTTCATCTTGTTTTGTAATAACCACTGATCCTGGATTTGAAATATGCAACATGTATAGATAAGAGAAAAGTTCGTAATAGGATTCAGTTGCATTTTCTCTCATCAGTTCCAAAGTTTTTTCTTTAGATCTCCAAGCTTTTCCATAGTTGACTTGTACTTTGTGATCATTCTTCATGTCTCTCATGATATCAGCAACTGTGTACTTTGTTTTAATGTTCGAAAACTTGCTTTTAATAATATATGCTATGAGCGATGCGCTTTCTTGTCGCTGGTCTTTAAATTTGATCCCCAAATCACATGTATGAATATCACAAAATTTTTTGATGATGAAACAACTTGTTTTCCCTTTCTTTGATGTTCGTAACATCCACTTGCAACTACTGTCAACACAAGAAACAAGGTACTCTCTTTTACAAGATTTGTGCACATTATACTGGAAGTTGTGGTCGAGCGCATAGTGGCCCAAAACAATCTTCAATGTCTCTTTATATGCATATATCTTATCAACTTCAATGTGCTTGTGGTATTTGTTTGTAATGACCACCTCCTTGTTTGACTGGTTTTCTTCAACGTTGTTGTCTGCAACTTCATCAACCACACCAACCTGCCCAGCAATAAGCCCTGCAAACTCAACATAGTACTCAACCACATCCGAAATAGTGCCAACAGATTCCTCATAAACGACGTTTGATGCAACATCTTCTGATTGTGTAGCCTCAAAACACAACAAGTCGCTAGTTGTAGAAAAAAGCTGGATGCTTTTCATTTCATTTGTCAAGAATAAAGGGAACTTTGTGAAACCAGATTCCTTTTTTCTTGAGCTCAATGTAGAACTTGAGTTGACTATCATCTACAATCTTAAAAGGTGGGTATCCATCTCTTACTTGATACTCTATTATAAGCCCAACTGACCCAGTTTCCAACTTGAGCTCATTGTATATCATTCCGACCAAGTTGTTGTAGTTGCAATCATTGGGAATCAACAATCCACATACCTCAAAGTTAACATACTTTCTGAATTCATCCCATACCCCACCGTATTGGAGTATAACAACAATGTTTTCCATTTTTCTGCAAGCAATAATAACATTAATATTTGAAAGTTGTTAAGTGCAATTAAGATTCAAGTATAAATAGTGGCTGCAACTTCTACAACCATTACTGCTACTTCTGCAACCTTGTTTGCAACCATGGTTGCAAAGGTTGTAAACAAGGTTGGAAATGCTGCAACCGATGAACGTTTTTGAATCTGACTAGTAAGACGACTACCCCTACGGGGCCTGTTCCACATAAAATGAACAACTGAACAAATATATTCTTAATGATTCAATAAATGAACAAATGATACTGTATCGACACAAATGAACAGAAGCAACAAATGAATAATTTAAATTCAATAAAGCATAAATTGTATTGATTCTTTTTGCTCAACTTGTACAATATGTCTTTCATATCTAGAATAAAAAAGCTGAACAGCTCTAATTACATTGTTAATTGAAATCACTGCTGACTGATCTAGATAGTCCATTACATGAAACCTAAATCTTGACCTAAAACCCCCAGTCGATGGTGCAAAGTAGTCTAGAATGTGAAACTCATCCAGCATTTGTGGATTTTTAGAGATCTTCAGAGGTTCTTGTTAAAACGAACCTAGATTTCTATAATGTCCAGGTTCATGTTAAGCGGTCTTTGTAGATGCCTTACTACCGTGAAATATAAAGGGTTTGAAATATCCCAACTGAACATTCCACTAATGCATTGAGAACGAGTCAATTCCTCCCCGGTTCTTTGGTCCATTGTTTCAATTAAATAGCCCTGCAATGTGGAATGACTTTTATCTAACGATTGACTACTTATCCTCAACAATTCATACATTCATTGCACAAGGTTACTTACAAACATACTAAACATGAAAACACAAAATGTATTCGACAATGTGTGCCCCTGCAGGGCCTCTTACTCAGAATATCAAAAACTCATAATGTACTAACCTCACAATCTATCTAAGAATTAAAATGATCCTCAAACCAGAAAAACTGTATACAGAGTCTAAATCGACTATTATCATCATATCGTAATGACGCAGGTGACTGATAAGACACATACAAACAACTACTGAGTGCATTATATCGATACGCAATTAAATTTCATCATAAGAATTAAAAATCTTATCAAACCAGCAAATCTCTAAAAATAGTTTAAAACGACTACTAGCATCATACCTTAAATACACAAGCTACTAATAAAACACAAAACTACACTAGAACAAATAGCCATCGAGTGCATCAGATCAAATAAGCATCTTAATATTCAACTTGAACAAATCTCTATCGGTTGCAACTATTGCAACCTTGGTCTACACTAAAATTCTACACAAATACATACATAAAATAAACAAATAGGGACTGCATCAAATCATACACAACATAATTTCATCAGACTTTTGTTCTAGAGCTCGTACTTAATCATTCTCTATATATTCAGTTCAAACACACTTTTATACTAAAAATCAACGCATATACATACATAAAACACATAAACGAACATACATACATACTTTCTCATTCTTATAACAAACGTTATCCTCTCAATTTGGTCCCTGTCTCTCTATAAATTCTATCTACATATTTACATACATAATACACACAAGTGTATTTACAAATCTCACTTGTCGTTGTAAAACTACCACCACCGCTCCAATAAATTTACAATGGTCGTGAATTCTACAGGATCAATTAATTGAAGGAGAAGAGAGTGGAGCTACGTGAGATTTGTGTTGAGTGAAGGAGAGGCGCGCGAGGCGCGGGGAGGTAGTTAAAGCTAACAGAAACGGATTTTTAAAATTATGAAACTTAAGACCATATTTTTATAATATGAGAAAGGCCCAAAAGTATATGTAAAAGCCCAATAATTAGGGTAGTTATAAAAAAAGCTCAATAAAAAAAAAGCGAAAAAGTTTTGTTTGGTCCTAGCAAAACACCTCCATCATTCTCACTTTCACCCATTTACTTTTTACAATCTCACTTTCTCTCCCACATAAACCCTATGCAATTTTTCTGAGCAAAAATCGAGTCGAGAGATCATCCTATTGCAATAGCAATCCTCGAATCTTGTTCCCTCAACTTCAAAGGTTGGTTTTCGTGTCTTCATTTCCCATTTTGTCCGTATGATTTATATGTAGTAACGATTTGACTGTTCATACTCTCAATATGTTCTTCAACTTTGTGTGTATGAATGTATGTATATGTTGTAGATCTTCATTTTGATATGCAACTGTTATGAATATTGTTTGCGAGATTCCTTAATAGTATTCCAATTAACTTCTCATTACATAGCTAGCTTTGTTTGGATATATATATATATATATATATATGTATGTATGTATGTATGTTTGTGTGTTTGTGATTTGTGTGCGAATTCATGTGTTTGATTACAGTTCGATTTTAGTTCATATTTTATTTAGGGGTTCAAGGTGTTTAAATTTGGGGGTTTTTGGATTGCATTGTATAATAATTTAGTATATAACTGAATAACTCTACTTGTAATGTGTGTAATGTTTGTGATATCATCATGATTCTCATTCTCTTTTTTCCTAATTTGTAATGTTTGTTTTCCCTGCCCGTTTATTCAATATTTTTTATTAAACTGATTTTAATTCAGTTTGTTCGTTTCTAGGAAATCCTGTCTAATTTCTTCGTGTAGTACTTGATTTTAGTGAACAATTTGAGTGTACTGATGATTTGTTTCTTGAATGAATTGTACTGATTTCTTGCCGAAAATGAATTGTACGCTTGATTAGTAGTTTATTCTGTATTTCAAGTAAACTATGATTCGATTATGTTGTGAATGGTACCTTGAGTCTGTAGAATGTGATACGCTAAGCTTGTGTTTGTTGATGTTGTGTCGGTTCTGGAAACAATGAATGAATGAACTTGTTTAGGATGTATTTGTGATTCGTTCATAACCTGTTATAGTTATCTGTAGTATTGAGAATCACGGACAATGTACAAGGGACTGGGAATGTGGTTAAATGTGTACTTGTAATGTGTGTAATGTTTGTGATATCATGATTCTCGTTCTTTTCCCCTAATTTGCTTGCTGTTTTCGTGTTTTTTCCCTGTCCATTTATTCAGTGTTTATTAAACTGATTTTATTTCAGTTTGTTCGTTTCTTCTGTTTCTAGGAAATTAGTGACTGTATAGGGGTTTTGCCATGGCTTTTTTTGATCCATCAGACGACATAGCCAGTGTTGATATGTTTGTTTGGAGTATAAGCGAATATATATATATGTGTGTGTGTGTGTGTGTGTGTGTGTGTGTGTTTGTGATTTGTGCGCGCCTATGTATATATGCATGTGGATGTATTCATGTTTTTTATTACGGTTAAATTTGAGTTCATATTTTATTTAGGGCTTCAAGGTGTTTAAATTTGGGGGTTTTGGATTTTGTTGTATAGTTTAGTATATAACTGTACTTGTAATGTGTGTAATGTTTGTGATATCATGATTCTCGTTCTTTTCCCCTAATTTGCTTGCTGTTTTCGTGTTTTTTCCCTGTCCATTTATTCAGTGTTTATTAAACTGATTTTATTTCAGTTTGTTCGTTTCTTCTGTTTCTAGGAAATTAGTGACTGTGTAGGGGTTTTGCCATGGCTTTTTTTGATCCATCACACGACATAGCCAGTGTTGATATGTTTGTTTGGAGTATAAGCGAATATATATATGTATATGTGTGTGTGTGTGTGTGTGTTTGTGATTTGTGCGCGCCTATGTATATATATGCTTGTGGATGTATTCATGTTTTTGATTACGGTTAAATTTGAGTTCATATTTTATTTAGGGCTTCAAGGTGTTTAAATTTGGGGGTTTTGGATTTTGTTGTATAATTTAGTATATAACTGTACTTGTAATGTGTGTAATGTTTGTGATATCATGATTGTCGTTCTTTTCCCCTAATTTGCTTGCTGTTTTCGTGTTTTTTTCCCTGTCCGTTTATTCAGTGTTTTATTAAACTGATTTTAATTTAGTTTGTTCGTTTCTTCTGTTTCTAGGAAATTAGTAACTGTATAGGGGTTTTGCCATGGCTTTTTTTGATCCAGCAGACGTCATAGTCAGCGTTGATATGTTTGTTTTGAGTATAAGCGAAATATATATATACAGTGTTGTTAAAGGCGCGATTAATTGCGCGATTAATGGCGCTTCGCGCTTAGTTGCAAGGTGTGCGATTCGAAAATGTGCGATTTAGCGCGATTCTGAAATTGTCCAAAAGGCGCTCATGGGGCGCTAAAAAGCGCAAAAAGGCGCAAAAAAGCGCTAAACGGCGCAAAAAGGCGCTCATAACAGTAAAATACATGAATACCCTTAAAAAGGAGGGTAAAAGGAAAAAACCCCTAAAATTATTTCATACAACTAATGGAAGATCTTTTGAAGTCTAATAGATGATAATGAAGAGGTAGAGCGATAATTTGAGGGGTCGGAAATTGAGTTAGATGACACCGAAGCTTTTGAATTAGAGAACTTTATAAATGAAGGCTTCATTATTGATATTATTATCATTTTATTTATGTTCTTTATTATGTTTGAATGTTAAGATTATGTTAAGTAATAGTTTATTGTTAAATATGTGTTTATCTTTTTTTGGTAAAAAGGCGCGCGATTAATGGCGCTTCGTGATTCGCGCCTCAAATTTGGGTCTTGCGCTTTTTTATAATTAGCGCCTTAAACAACACTGTATATATATATATATATATATATATATATATATATATATTTGTCTGTTTGTGATTTGTGTGCGCCTATGTACATATATGTATGTGGATGTATTCATGTTTTTGATTACGGATGTGTTTGATTACAGTTTTGTATATCCCTGTTTTTATAGTTTCTGATGGCTGCAAATGGTGATGACATGCTTATCGTTGGTATCACTAATTTCTTGGCTGACCGCAATGTTGGGCCAGAACACTTGGCAGAGGCAAGTAATATTTTGTGCAAATTAGTGGCATATTGTTCTATTTTATTTATGAGTTTGCCTATTTTAATGTATGTCGTCTTGTGTATCCAGATAGCCCAGCATCTGTTTAATTTGTGCGAGAAATTTCCAAGTCTATTACCTAGGTTCAAGCAAACACTCTACACAATTCTGCCTAATGTGTTGATGTTCTGGTTAAGAAAGGTTTTGGATGATGATCCACACTTGCAGTATGTCTCTCTATTCATTTATCTTATTGCAAATCTTCATTCAAATATCATAGCTTCAAGTAGAAAAAACTTTAATCCAATTATAGTCCTCAAATAAAATTTTTAATAAAAAAGATTAACATACAAAATACTAAGCTTTGTTACATGGTAATTTTCTAAAAACCTTTAAGAACCTGATTGACTACAACATATATTCAGAACTATAGATAAGATACAATAAAGGAGAGGACCAAGTGGAGAGACTTACTTGAATAGGCAACATGTTAATCTGTCGGTGTTGTATTGAGGAACATCAATCATATAATCATTGATATGTTTGATCTGCAGGAAGGGTCAAGGGAAAACAAAGATGATGAAGACATGAGAACATTTTAAAGGAAAAAAAGGATACTGTTTTCAGTACTCTTTTAAACTACTTCTCATGAGCAATACGTCCAACTCGAAAGAGAATCAGTTCCTCTTCTAACACTTTCACTTTATTATTAAGAACACTGACTAATAGCGTGTTGCGGGTATTTTTAAAGAAAAGCCCAATGATGCGCCACAAGAAAAGTCTGTCTGTCATATTAAACTCGCATTGAAACAAATCCAATACTCCTTTAAGAAAGACTAAGGATTCCGTCATTTCACCCAGTAGCGTAGGTTCCCGTTTAATCAGTAATGACATCCTGCCTAGGAGAAGGAAGCAAAAGTCACTGACCTGAAAAACAATGTAATAACAGTTAGTTAGTTAATATTTGCTTTGAGGCAAAACCTAGGACAGTTAGCAGTGATATAAAGTGCATACCTTGAACCTAATCGGACTTTTGATGATGCTAGCGGAAAGAGAAATAGCATCATCAAAAGTCCGATTAGGTTCAAGGTATGCACTTTATATCACTGCTAATTGTCCTAGGTTTTGCCTCAAAGCAAATATTAACTAACTGTTATTACATTGTTTTTCAGGTCAGTGACTTTTGCTTCTTTCTCCTAGGTAGGATGTCATTACTGATTAAACGGGAACCTACGCTACTGGGTGAAATGACGGAATCCTTAGTCTTTCTTAAAGGAGTATTGAATTTCTTTCAATGCGAGTCTAATATGACAGACAGACTTTTCTTGTGGCGTATCATTGGGTTTTTCTTTAAAAATACCCGCAACACGCTATTAGTCAGTGTTCTTAAAAATAAAGTGAAAGTGTTAAAAGAGGAACTGATTTCCTTTCGAGTTGGACGTATTGCTCATGAGAAGGAGTTTAAAAGAGTACTGAAAACAGTATCATTTTTTTCCTTTAAAATGTTCTCATGTCTTCATCATCTTTGTTTTCCCTTGACCCTTCCTGCAGATCAAACATATCAATGATTATCTGATTGATGTTCCTCAATACAACACCGATAGATTAACATGTTGCCTAAACAAGTAAGTCTCTCCACTTGGTCCTCTCCTTTATTGTATCTTATCTATAGTTCTGAATATATGTTGTAATCAATCAGGTTCTTAAAGGTTTTTAGAAAATTACCATGTAAATTTGTTGCTGCTTACAAAGCTTAGTATTTTGTATGTTAATCGTTTTTATTAAAATTTTATTTGAGGACTATAATTGGATTAAAGTTATTTCTACTTGAAGCTATGATATTTGAATGAAGATTTGCAATAAGATAAATGAACCCGCGAAACCTGGTAGGCTTGGCAGCTGACCTAAGAAACTTTATGCATGCATATCAATTTTATTCCACTTGTATCGCTGTGGCTGTGGGATGCCAAAATAGTGATGTTTCAATGCATGCATTTGGAGGATTATATTTTAATAAGTTCCATCTTTGTCTATATGAATGTATTAATATTATTTGGCGTGCATATCATTGTGCCCTCCCGCCCTCTCACTCGCACACTCATTTTGCTAATTCTCTCTCTTGTTGCTCATGGTAGATATGGTGTCAGGGATCCTTCTGAGGTTTATAATGATGAGTATGTCCGGTAAATTGATACTGTTTTGGCCATTTGTTTTACATATTAGTTTTAAAATCTTTCTTACCTTCCTTTTTTACTTGTCGTTTTATGCTATTTCAGATATGTATATGCAGTTTTAGTCTCTTTTCAAATTCTATTGTTTTTGATATTTTGGGCTCCTATTGCTGTCGTACCTTGATTAGTTCAATACTGCAAGTTTTGCATTTTGTGAGTTAAAATTTATGACTTCTATGAATATTGTAAGCTTTGATTTTGCAAGGTGTGTTTATATGGTGATCCATACTCAAACTGATGTTCTTATGGAGGACCAAGCTGAAATCATCATTAAAACTAAAAATTCTCTGGGCATTGATCACTTAGATGCTGCTATCTTGCACTTGGAGGTACTTTATTGTACTTATTTTTTCTTTATGCTAAATAAAAAATTAGAACGTTTTTTTAGTGTAATTTGATTTTCTTAAACTCTCCTGCTTGTTGGCGTCTCAGATTGGTAAGAATTTGGTGAAAGATACTGAATCATCTGTTGACCCTGATGGTAATTCTGATAAACATCAAATAGGTTCTTCTTCTTGGTTCCTGTGATGATTTGTATATCTTGTAGGCTGGGCCTGATCCTTGTTTCATGCAGGCCTTTGAGAATCTGCTATTTGTCTCCAATTTGGTGTTTGGTGAATTAGCAAGCTCCCCTTTACTTTGGACGCGTGTTTTCAAGGTTTCTGGCAGTCAGGTAATTAAGTGTTATCAAACAAATTAACGTTATGTTGGTTTTTGAATATATTGTTTTATGTCTCCCTTTGAGCTGATAGTAAATTGTCGAAGTTTATCCTCATCTGCAGTTATTTATTTAGTTTTTTTTCTAATTAATATGGAAATAAGTTTAAGTATTTAAAATACTGGGAAAGTGATGCGGAATAGTTGTTATGCCGTTGTATTTCTTGCAAGTTAAATTCTTTTCTTCTATCAGGTGGAGCAAGCTGTTCGTTATAAAGCATGTGTGGCGTACGACTTTAGTCTTACTTTAGTGGGGAGAGGTAAATCTGTGGCGATTGGTTGCTTTATTATTATCATCCATTTTAATATTATGACCATTCCTGCTTTACATTATATTAAACTGACTCTTGTTGAAGTATCAAAGACTTTATTATGAATGCTGGAGAGCAAGATAGCTTTCTACTTGACGTTAAAAAATACAAGACAATGGGTTTTTGAACGTTGTTTGAGATATACATATATGTTTCCTTTCTCATTAATGACTTATTTTTACGTAAACGTGGTCTGGGGGCTACATACAAAGCGACACTTCATTCAGTTCTAATATGTTTTCAGTTAGAATTTATATCTCTAGGTATGCAATAGAGAGAGCCTAAAGGATAGATAAAGCCATAAAGGTATCAGTCTACTCATATTTGCACATTCTAAAGTTAACAGTGTCTGCTAAATTTTGTGGGGTAGGGACTGATAAATGGTGATAATGTTGTAGTTTTTTCTTGATAAATGAATAAACTTTCTTCTTTGCAGCAACTGTGTCTACTCTATATATGGCCACCATTTATATTCCAAAGATATCTAAGAAAATTGACTTTTTTATCCATTTTTTAAGAGACATTGCTTTTTACCTAACAAAGATGTTGACTTCTGGCTAGATATTGATGCGGGGAAGCTTATCACCCTCAGAGAGAAGCAACTAAAGTATAGTCTTTCTGATGAGGTAACATTTGAAGTTGAAGCTATAAAATATTACTTTTTTTATTGACGTATTCTAGTTGTTTAGGACTTCTTCAATTTTTGCAGCTTGCTGAGGAACTCTTTAAGAGACACACGCGAAAACTTGTTGAAGAAAACATATCGGCAGCCCTAAGTGCAAGAGAACAGTAAGCATGCTATTAAACCAACTTAGAACCTCTAGATAACTAATGGGCTTTTCCTGCTACAGACCATCTATTGTCGATAGATTGTCATCACTATTTAAACTAATATTTGAGTGAGTTTCAAGAATAGCTATAATGATAAAAGACCAAATGTAGCAGTGTTCCACTTAGAAGATGATCTTTTCCCTTCCTCTCATTTTCTGTTTTCAGTCATGATGGTTCTTTCATGCTAAAATGTTTGTTTTCATCAGGCAAGCGGCACAAACCAGTACTGAGCTTGATAAGTTGTTGGACTTTAATTCACAACTAATCGAATTTGGAAAACATCCTGATTCGGTTTGCACGAGGTCTTGGAACAATTTATCTTCTAGGTTAGAATTTTGACAAGTTCTTTTTCTACTTTTTTACGGACTCAATTTTGCATTACAAAAGGACTTTGAATTGATAGAATTGATCTGAATTTTGGTTAGATGGTGACAGAAAGACTGATGACATGAAGCTTCTTTTTAGAAGATATATATTGGATTCCTTCTCAGGTGGCCGAATTGATAAAAATAAGGTTAAGAAGTCAACTTCTTTGACTGAAATAATATTTATTTACATTAGTTGTGCTACTGTTTGCATAAACCAGTGTTGATTCAGATTATCGCATTCTCTTTAAATATGATGCATCCTTTAATAAATTTTCACTTTTTATCTGCCCTTATTCCATATTCAGGCCTAAATAATTCCTGTGCAAGAATTAGTAATAGTATGCAAGGCCTTTAATCTGGAGTCCATGTTTTATAATCTGTTTTGGATAGTGATAATACTTGGAGAAAATTTTGTAATTAATAGGTTTTCACCTTTTTGATTTTGAATACTTCAAATGAATTTAACTTCATACATTTATGTAGTCGTCTGGACTACCCTTGCATGGATTTCAAAGTTACATTCACTAAAATGCGATTCTTGTTGTCGCTTAGTTTAACTGAACTATCTTTTTAATATTACTTGATCTTTTTTCTTGTAGCTTGCTGCAGTACACCAACTATGGAACATATTTGGCATATGTGAAAGAGATGCTATAGGTATAATAGTGGACAGTGCCCTTCATCTATGTGATCAAATTTCTGCAGACCTACGTGCTAAAGTTGTTGAAGGTATGCATTTGTTTTACATTAGTTGTAAAGCTAAAACATTTAAATGGGTTATTGCCCAAGAAGTAGAATTTTTTCCGTTTCCAGGGGATTAGGTAATTAAAAAGATCTAACTATCTTCTATAGATAATTGTGTTTCTTTTATGGATTTTATATGTATATCTTACAAAGACAATGCATCTTCTCCATTACAGTCAACCAGCACATATTCACATATGTATTTATATATTTGACAGGATAACCTGAAAATTGTGAACTACAATAACCATGTGCAAAAATTTTATTAGGAATCTTGGTACATATTTCTAGGACCATTGTCTTCTTCCCTGCGCCTTTCTATAAAATCTTTAATTGTTAATTGTGTCTACTGTCTAGTGTAGCATATTTTATCTTCTCTTTTTAGTACACTTCATACTGTGAGATAAATCTTCTTTGCCAGGTCAGTGTATCCTTATCAGAGAAGAATGTACCTAAATATCAAGATATATCACAAGAATTTCACATCTCAACCATACACATTCTGGAACATGTAGCTCAATAAATATTATTTGCGTATGAAGACATACTTTGACTTTTAAGTATTATATGAACGAAGCTCATAGTGTTAAATTAGAAACATTTGCTGATTGAATATCTTAAATTTGTGGGTTCGTAATATTGTGTTCCGGTTAAGTAACATGTCTATGCAACAACTATTTATGATAAAGGAATTGAATCCTGTTAGCTTGTTTTTATTTTTAGTTCATTATCTTATTTTTCTTTGATATTAAGAAGTGTCTTACAAATCATGTTGTATGTTCTAGAAACATATCGAAATCCTGGCGAAGCAATTGTGAAGATACATGGGACACTAGTAGATCATTTTTGGCAAGGTGCTGGGATAATCATTACTGAGCCCAGCACCAGCCCTGAAGAGAAGATGGTCAATCTCAAGAAGTTGCAGATTAGTATGAAGCAGCATGTGGGGTTGCCATTAGAGCAATCTGAGCACAGATTGCAAGGTTTCTAGTAGATATTGTGGAGATCATCAAAAGGAAGATGTCACCCCACAATTGAACACGTCCTTTTTTTTCAATATGCGTTTTGTTTCTACTCGGTTTGTACACACAAGGTTTCTAGTAGATATTGTGGAGATCATCAAAAGGAAGATGTCACCCCACAATTGAACATGTCCTTTTTTCAATATGCGTTTTGTTTCAACTTGATTTGTACACACCACCACTAACATGAATTAAAATGCTTGTGGCTTTAGATGAATTAAATGCCTTAAAATGTGTGGTTCCCTGCTGGGTTCTCCATGAGTCTTTAAAATTAAATTAGATTATATTTTATTTTGGGTCTAGATTTTCACCGATCATTGTAATAATTTTGTTACAGCAATTTTTAGTAATGAATTTTTAAATTTTTTATAAAGAATTTCTTTTCACTGATATTCAATATCCAGGTTCTATCACTGCATTCATTTGAAACATAGCTTCATCTTCTTAAATAAGGTACAACTGTACAAGTACAAACAACAGTAGTGATAGGCCACCAACTTTGCATGTTCTTATATTGACACGTCTTACCTTGGGAAAATAATTATCATCTCGGATGAAATGCACATAAAACGAAGATAATACCAAACGTAACTGAATTTAAATAATACTAGTAACTGATTTTAATTTAATTTTCGCCTCATATTTGAGGTGGGAGTCATCCAAGCCGTGGCCTGTGTAGTTTGACACGTATTGCCACGTTGAGGTATTGGGATTAGAGATGAAAAAACCCGAAGTCGGAAATTCGGTCTGATCATGAGGTTGTAAGTTAATCCTTAAACAAAGATATTGCAGAGAAATGGTTCTTTGAGTAAGTTCAATAGTTGTATTAAAAATGATGCTATTGAATTAGTCAACAGCCATAGTACCGACTGTAACTGCATGATACAAACGGCACAAGAAAGCAAATAAGAAAGAAGAACTAGACCATGCGATATTGTCCCTTACTTAAACTTAATAATCCCTTGTAAAAAATCTAGTCTATCCTAGAAGGTTAGACGAAGTCTTGTCTTTTGACATGGTCTGATTTTGTTTATAGTTTTCATATCAGTTTTGTGCAAGTTCACGTAAAAAATTTTGTTCTATTATTGAATCTGGTGTAATGGACGGAGAACGTAATCAGACCCAGGAGATGGAAGAAAAGTTTGCAACGATTCGAATTGAAGACGAGGAGGAAGGAGGGCTGGTATATGAAGAGGCTGCAGAAGAGTTATCTGAGATTGATACGCGATGGTGTTTGGTGGGGCGATTTCTTACTGAATATCCGATTGATTTTCAGGCCATGCAACATAAGATGGCATCTCTCTGGCGACCTGGAAGGGGAATGTACGTGAAGGAGATAGAGAGAAACAGATACATATTTCAATTCTATCATGAAGTAGACATTTCGAGAGTCATTGAGGGTAGTCCTTGGACCTTCGGAAGGTTTCAGTTGGTGTTTGAAAGGCTGAAAGAGGGGGATAACCCACGTACAGTAAGCATCAACAGAATTGATCTATGGGTACAACTACATGGGATGCATGCTGGTTTTATGTCACAAAAGGTCGTAAAGGATGTAGGAAATCATATTGGAATGTTCATGGAATCGGACGCGAATAATTTTGTAGGGGTGTGGAGAGAATATCTCAGAGTTCGAGTTTCTATTGATCTTGATAAACCATTAAAGCGAAGGATGAAGTTAAGGAGAAATAATGAAAGCTGGTGCTGGGTTAATTTCAGGTATGAGGGGGTACCAACTTTCTGCTACATATGTGGACTGATAGGTCATGGCGAAAAGTTCTGTGAAAGAATTTTTGAGACTCCGATAGACCAAATCGACAAGCCGTATGGTGTGTTCATGAAAGCGGAACCTCGAAGGAGAAATTACTCTATAGGGGAGAAATGGTTAAGACATGGAGGTAAAAGTACGGTCAGTTCTCCGATGGATGCGCCGGAGAAGAATAGTAGAGAGATTGTTACTGTTAATGGCGGACAGGAGGACAATCAAGGCGTAAATTCAGGGAAAGATGATAGGAGGATGGGGCCGAGTAATCACGAAAAAGGAAGCGCAGTTTATGGCTTTAATAAGGATATGATGAGTAATGATCAGGATCACCCAGCTTCCACAAATTTGACCACAGATTTGGCGGGAAATACTTTAAAGGAAACCGAGAATAGTGGGCTAGATGTTATGGATCCAAAACGACGTAGAGTGGAGGAGCCCAGTGGAGATGGGCCAGGAGAGTATCAAAGTGGAACAGAAAAAGACACAGATATGCTGGAATCTCAAAATATTTTAAACATGGAGACAAAAAACTTGATAATGGCGGGTGCTGCTTCGCAGACCCGCCAATTATTATGAATGCTTTGAGTTGGAACTGCCCAGGGGTGGGGCTCCCTGGGAATGTTCAGTTCCTTATTGACATTATCCGTCAGGAAAAGCCTATGTTTGTTTTTTTGTGTGAAACTCTTGCTAGAAAGTCAAAGATGGAGTGGTTGCGAACAAAGATTGGTTTCGCGGGATTAGTTTCGGTAGACCCTGTAGGAAGGAGTGGTGGGATTGCTCTGCTTTGGAGGGAGAGTGAGCAGGTGACAGTGAGAGGCTATTCTCAAAATCACATAGACGTAGAAATAAAGGATTCGGATGATAATTTGTGGCGTCTCACCGGAATGTACGGAGAGCCTGATAGAAGTAAACGCAAGAAGACGTGGGATCTTCTGAGAAATCTTGCTCGGGATTCGAACTTGCCGTGGTGTGTAATGGGTGATCTTAACAATGTGGTGTCGGACAATGATAAAAGAGGGGGAGCTCAATACCCATATTGGTTAATAGAGGGATTCAATGAAGCTTTACAAGACACGGGTTTAGTAGACATGGAGCTCATTGGTCATCAGTTTACCTGGGAACGGGGAAGAGGTACGGCGGACTGGATGGAAGTTCGTCTTGACAGAGCACTTGCTAATGCTAGGTGGTTGGATTTATTTCCAATGGCAAAGCTTTATAATTTAGAGGGATCTACGTCAGACCACAGTCCCATTCTAATAATTCCGAAACACCAAAATCAGGGTACAGGTACGTTCAAATTTAGATTTGAGAATGCTTGGTTGTCGGAACCGATGTGTGAGCAGATAGTGCGAGATGCTTGGGAGAGTGATACGACGCGGACATTGCAGAATAAAATGCAATGTTGTAGTGAGAAACTCATGAGCTGGGGAAAGGAAATTACTGGGGATTTTGCTAAGAGAATTAGGTGGTGTAAGGGGGAGATGAAAGTGAATAGAGCAGGAATGGATCAGGAGTCACAGGAAAGGTATAAAGAGGCCAAGAATCAACTTTCCAATGTCCTCAGTCAGCGAGAGGTCTTTTGGAGACAGAGGTCTAAACAGTTGTGGCTTCAAAACGGTGACAATAATAGTAAGTATTTCCATGCAAAATCAAGTGCTCGTCGAAGGAATAATCAAATCCAAAAGTTGAAGAATGGGGAAGGAAGATGGGTAGATTGGGAGTCAGGATTGGATGTGCTGATTGCAGAGTATTTTAAGGATCTGTTTACTGAATCTGAAACACAGTGGAATGAGGTTGTTGACTGTATTCCCATGAACATCACAGCATGCCATAATGAAGGTTTGCTGAAACAGGTTACGGAGGAGGAAGTTAAGCACGCGTTATTTCAAATGAATCCAGATAAATCCCCGGGTCCGGACGGTATGACACCGGGGTTTTTTCAAAAGCACTGGAAAATTGTGGGGAATGACGTGGTGGAGATGGTTCAGGATTTTTTCAGAGATGGTACTTTTCGGGGGAACATAAATGCAACTAATATAGTTCTAATCCCAAAGAAGAAGTGCCCGACCTTGATCACGGATCTCAGGCCGATTTCGTTATGTAACGTGTTAGTTAAAGTCATTACGAAAGTTATTGCTAATAGGATGAAGGACCTGCTACAAGTAGTCATATCGGAAAACCAAAGTGCATTCATTCCAGGAAGACTTATCACAGATAATATCATGGTTGCTTATGAAGTCATGCATTGCCTTAAAAGGAATAGGAGGGGTAAAGAGGGTGTCATGGCATTGAAGCTCGATATGAGCAAAGCGTATGATCGTATTGAGTGGCGTTATCTTCAAGCTATTCTAATTCGTATGGGGTTTAACACATGGTGGGTTCAATTGATCATGAAATGTGTCAGTTCGGTGTCGTATAATATCATTCATGCTAGGAGAGAGATTGGCCCAATCACACCTACTAGAGGTCTTCGTCAAGGAGACCCGTTGAGTCCATACTTGTTTATTTTATGTGCTGAGGGTTTGTCTGCGATGATAAGAAATTATGAGGCTAAGAAGTGGATTCAAGGAATCAAAGTCTGTAGAAGGGCTCCTAGCGTTTCCCACCTATTATTTGCGGATGATAGCTATTTATATTGCAGGGCTAGTGAAGAGGAGTCGAGGAAAATGCTTCAGTTGCTGAATGTTTTTGAAAAAGCTTCAGGACAGAAAGTTAACGTACTGAAGTCTTCGATATTCTTCAGTGCAAATGTAAATGCTCCCACTAGAGAACAGCTTTGTAATATTTTACAGATGTCGGAAGCAGCTGCAGATAGCACATATCTTGGTTTACCCAATGTCATGGGACGGAGTAAATCAACAACGCTTGGGTTTCTCAAAGATAAAGTTAAGAAGAGAATTCAAAGCTGGGATGGTAAACTAATTTCGCAGGGAGGAAGGGAAGTTCTGGTAAAATCAGTTGCTCAATCGCTTCCTACTTATGCGATGAGTGTCTTTCTTTTACCACTGGAGATAACCAAGGATATTGAGAGAGCAATTGCTAATTTCTGGTGGAGATCAAAACCAGGGGAAAGGGGAGGTCTGCACTGGATGAGTTGGACTCGATTAACAAGACATAAATCTGTAGGGGGTATGGGATTTAGAGATTTTCGAGACTTTAATCTCGCTTTGCTTGGTAAACAGGCCTGGCGGTTTCTTTCTAAGCCTGACAGCTTAGTTAATCGAGTGTATAAAGCAAGGTATTTTGCGCAGGTCAATTTCTTGGATTCAAAACTGGGAAACAAGCCTAGTTTCATATGGAAGAGTATATGGGAAGCAAGAGATCTGGTGGCTGCAGGTACAAGATGGCGAGTTGGGACAGGAAATCTCATTAATATTGTTGGACAACCATGGCTGCAGGATGATAATAATCCTTATCTCACGTCTAATGTTCAGTTTCTTGGGAGGCATAAGGTTTCTTCTCTGATGGTGGTTGGTAATAAGGAGTGGGACGAAGATATTCTGCAGGATATTTTTAATGATCGGGATCAGGATTGCATAAGGAAAATCAGATTGTCAGAGGGGGAGGATGTTGATGCAGTTTATTGGAGTAAGGAGAATTCAGGTCAGTACTCAGTGCGAAGCGCTTATCGGTTGTTACAGAAACAAAAAAATCGGTGGGAACAGGAGGACAACGCGAGTTTATGGCGTAAGATTTGGAGAATTAAGGCTCCACCTAAAGTTTTGAACTTTGTTTGGCGAGCTCTTTCGTTTTGCCTTCCTACAATGGTTATGCTTCAAGTTAAACATGTCCCAGTTCTCAGAGAGTGCCCGGTCTGTAGAAAAGAAGACGAGACTATTCATCATGCATTAATACATTGTGAGGTGGCATATCAGTGCTGGAAAAAATTACTTCCAGACTTGCAGGTGCATCGGAATGAGAATCTCCATGACTGGTGGATTAGAGTGCTGGATCGGTGTAATCAGAACAGAGTTGCGGAGATTGCAGTAGTTAGCTGGGCCATTTGGAAAGCGAGGAATGAAAGTGTGTGGAATAATAAGAATGCTCAGGTTAATGGAGTCATAGCATCAGCTAGGAGTTATCTTGATCAATGGAGAATTGCCCAAAGAAATACATCATTTGTTTTGTTTCCGAGTATGTTTGCAGGAGACGGAGCGGAGACTTGGGTTAAACCACAGGAGACCAGTATCAAGATCACAGTTGACGCGGCTACATTCGAGGAGCACAATTTCTCTGGGGTTGGCATAGTGGTCAGAGACCATAGGGCCGAGTTGATAACAGCAAAGACAGTAAGTTTGCAGGGATTACTCTCAGCTGAGGTGGCGGAGGTGATGGCTATTAAGGAGGCCTTAAGTTGGGCAAAGGATGAAAGGTGGGAGGATGTTCAGATTGAGTCGGACTGTCTTGTCGCTGTGCAGGCTATTCGGAGTAAAGTGTCAATGACATCTCCGTTTGGTAAGGTGGTAGAAGAGTGCAGAGGGTTGCTGGTGGAGTTAAACAAAGTTGATTTGTTTTTTATCAAACGATCTGCCAATATGGCTTCTCATAACTTAGCTAGAGAGTCGTATTCATTACCAGATCGAGTTTTTGATGGGAGGTCTATTCCTGTCAATGTGAAGAATGTAATATTGGCCGAGTTGGTTAATTAATGTAATGCTATTGTTCGTCAAAAAAAAAAAAAAAAAAAAAATGATGCTATTGCTATAAGCCTATAATATAGCATCTAAGAAAAAAACACCATTTTAATGGGATGCTAAACAAGGATGCAAAATAGCAAAATGTTATAGTTGATTTTATATTGTATTAAGTATTGCTATAATTGCCACATAAGCATGCAGGTGTTAAGTGTAAACCAGCTACTAGAAGTAATAGTGAAAAACATACTGTAATTATCTGTGTATATAATAAATCTTGAATAGTCTTGGGTACCAAAGTAATTTAACTTGCAAAAAAAATCAAGAAAAAGCCACATCAGCATCACAATATATGCAATATATTATTTTCTATAATTTCATCACAATATATGCAATATATTCTTTCTTATAATTTAACTTGTAAAAAAAAAGTCAAATCATATGATTGATATTCTTAAATAAAGCACAAAAATTAGGTAATAAATAATATCTACTTGAATATATCATTTCGTAATTCTACTTAAAAAAAATATCTAAAAAATAATAAATAATAAATTCTTATTTAAACAATGCTTAAATCTACTGAAAAAAATATTATTGTAAGGTAAATATATTACAATGAATAAATCTAAAATTAAACTTAATAAATAATATCTAAAAAATAAATTCTTACCTAAATAATGCTTAAATCTACTGAAAAAATATTATTCTAAGGTAAATATGTTAAAATGAATAAATCTTGGATTGTAATTTTACTACCTAGAGTTTAGAAATAATTTACACTTGGAAAAAAAATCAAATCATATGATTGATATTGATAAACTAGCAAAAAATTAGGTAATAAATAATATCTACTTTAATATATGCTTTCCTAATACTACTTGCAAAAAAATAATATAAAAAAAAAATATAAATTATAATTTACTATCTAGGAAACAATTTACCCTTGCAAAAAAAAATAAAATAAAATCATATGATAAATATTGATAAACAAAGCACAAAAATTAGGTAATAAATAATATCTACTTGAATATATTCTTTCATAATTCTACTCGAAAAAAAATAATAAATTATAATTTACTATTAAGAGTTTAGGAAATAATTTACACAACCAAAAAAAAAATCAAATCAAATGAATAAATCTTGAAATAAAAATAATAAATAATATCCAAAAAGTAATAAATTCTTACCTAAATAATGCTTAAATTACTGAAAAAATATTATTTTGAGATTAATATATTAAAATGAATAATTTTGAATTATAATTTACTAAAAGGAGTAATTTTTAAAATGCTATATTGACTAATTAATGTATATTTGAGTCTATCTACTATAATTTGGGATCTACTAATTCTTACCTAAATAATGCTTAAATTCACTGAAAAAAAATATTATTTTAAGATAAATATATTATAAATAATAAGTCTTGAATTAAAAATAATAAATAATATCTAAAAAATAATAATTTTTTTACCTAGATAATGCTTAAATCTACTGAAAAAATATTATTTTAAGATAAATATATTAAAATGAATAAATCTTAAATTATAATTTACTACCTAGAGTTTATGAAATAATTTACACTTGCAAAAAAAAAAAAATCAAATCATATGATTGATATTGAAAAACAAAGCACAAAAATTAGGTAACAAATTATATCTACTTGAATATACCCTTTCCTAATTCTACTTTGCAAAAAAATAATAAATTATAATTTACTACCTAGAGTTTAGGAAATAATTTACACTTGCAAAAAAAATTAAATCATATGAATAAACCTTGAAATAAAAATAATAAATAATATAAAAAATGAAATAAATTCTTACCTAAATAATGATTATATATACTGAAAAAATATTATTTTGAGACAAATATATTAAAATGAATAAATCTTGAATTATAAATTACTAGAGTTTAGAAAATAATTAACACTTGCAAAAAAAAAATCAAATCATATGATTGATATTGATAAACAAAACACAAAAATTAGGTAATAAGTAATATTTACTTGAATATGTCCTTTCCTAATTCTACTTGCAAAAACATAAGAATACCTAAGAAAATAATAAATAATAATTTATTACTTAGAGTTTAGGAAATAATTTACGCTTGTAAAAAAAATCAAATCATATGAATGATATTATATGTAATATATGTTTTCCTATAATTTCAGCACAATATATGAAATATATTATTTCATATGATTTAACTTGCAAAAAAAAAAATAAACAAAGCACATAAATTAGGTAATAAATAATAGGGTGAAAAATCAAAATATCAACCATTTAATTACAAGTGCCCAAAATACCCACCGAGAAAAATCTCCACCCTTTTTATCCACGGACCACGCATGTGTCACATGTGCGTACACAGTACATGCATGTTTCACATGCATGGTCTTTAGAAAATGGAAAGTAGCTTCCACATGCGTATTCGAGATACGCATGTTGAGGATGCGCATGTTGTGTTACGCATCTCTTAGATGCGTAACTGACGAAATGTTCATTGTCTTCGTCGAAGGTGAGAGAGATATGATTGGTGGCGATTTTTCCAAAATTCCGGCCACCCATTCGTTCACTATCATCGAAGCATCTTTCAGTCACGTATCATACATCAAAATGATCACCATCTCACCCTCTACAAGCCTATACAATTCAATTTTTGTTTGTTTTGCAGGATTCAAAAACCCCAAAATATGAACTCGTTTCCTATCAGGTTTTCCGAGTGGTTTATTTATGCCCCTACGGGGCCAAAATCAGTAACAGAACAAGGTAAAAAAGAGAGGGAGGTTTGGTCTTCATTTTGATGTGCCCAGTGGTTGTGGACGTTGCCTGAAAGTGCTGGACGGGGGAGAGGCGATTGAAAAGGCGATTGGAGCTCGCCGAAGATGCAAGTTGAGTTTGTGAAAAATGATGCATGATGACGTCATTACGCATTTGGATGTCGCGTGATCGAGGATACGCAACTCTGTAATGCGTATCTTAGGCTGCGCATGCCCAGCATGCGTCGTTCGTGGTCAAAAAGGGCGGACAGCAGCGCCTACGGGTATTTTGGGCAAGGAGACTTCAAAAGTGGTGTATTTTGGTCATTTTCTCTAAATAATATCTACTTGAATATATCATTTCCTAATTCTACTTAATATAATTTTAAGATATATATATTAAAATGAATAAATAATTAATTATAATTTACTACCTAGAGTTTAGGAAATAATTTACACTTGCAAAAAAAATTAAATCATATGATTAATATTGATAAATAAAGCACAAAAATCAGGTAATAACTAATATCTACTTGAATATATCCATTCATAATTCTACTTGCAAAAAATAATAAATTATAATTTACTACATAGAATTTAGGAAATAATTTACACTACAAAAAAAATATTATACAATATCTAATTCTTTTTTACTTTCATGGATATAAGAGTGACGAAGAGAGGAAGACCTAAGAAGGAGAATAAAACTCGATCATGTTACCAATTCAGAGATAATTTATAGTAGTGATGATGGTTTCCAGACCATAAGAAAATGATGCCGACCAAGAAAGAATAGTTTAATGCATAATACAAGCATTCATGGTAAAAAACCAAACCAAACCAAACATACCCAGTATATCCCGCTCAGAGCAGGGTCTGGGGAAGGTAAGTTGTACGCAGACCATGCCCCTACTTTTAGGGTAGGGAGGCTGTTTCCGTGAAGACCCTCGGCTATGTGCACGACATATACGGTGTGTGATATATACAAAGGAATCTAAAAGATATGCGACAAAGTTCACAGCAATACCTGAGCCCATGGCTTTCTCCACACGGGACTTACCTACCATGCCCCTAGATACCACCAAGCGAAACTCCCTGCACCTGCACAACCGGGAAACATATGATAATAAAAATGAAAACTGAAAATGGAAAAAGATAGCGGAAAAAGCCGAACTCCTATGATAAGGCCATCCGAGACAACCCAACTCTGAGGTTCTCCACTATAGAGCCGTCCCCTAGAAGAAGAGAGTCCACCACTCTGATCTTCCGCCTCCACGAACACCTGTCAGCGGTCATGGTCTCACTTAGGTTCATAGCCTTCAAATCCAACCTAAGCTACTCTTCCCATGACCTCTTCGGTCTGCCTCTCCTCCTCACCCCAACAACCAAAAGACTCTCGACCCTTCGCATTGGGGCTTCCGGCCGCCTCCTACGGACGTGGCCGAACCATCTCAACCTCCCTTCCCTAACTTTCGCAGAAAGTGGCGCCACTTCGAGCTCGGTCCTGAACACCCTATTAGGGATTCTATCTAGCATCGTGCGGCCACACGACCACCGCAACATCCTCATTTCAGCTGCTTCCAACTTGCTTTCGTGGGTCTTCTTCGCTGCCCAGCACTCAGAACCATATAACATCGCAGGCCGGATAGCCGCTCTATAGAATCTCCCTTTCAACTTTAAAGGAACCTTCTTGTCGCACATCACCCCTGACGCTGCCCTCCACCTTTGCCACCCAGCATTGATACGATGCTTGACATCGTCTTCAACCTCACCTTCCTTCTGGATGATCGACCCCAGATACTTGAACGTATTCGTACGCGGGACGATCTGATCTACGATCTTAACCTCCAACCCTTCGTCGATGGCCTCGCCACTGAAGTTGCACCAGAGATACTCGGTTTTAGTTCTACTCACCCGCAAGCCTTGTGACTCCAAAGTTGATCTCCATAGTTCCAACTTCTCGTTGACCTCCCCCTTGACTCCGCCACTAGCACAATATCGTCAGCGAAGAGCATGCACCACGGGACGGCGTCTTGGATCCCGCGTGACATGACATCAAGGATAAGTGCGAAAAGAAGAGGACTAAGGGCCGATCCCTGATGAAGCCCGATCTCAACAGGGAAGAAACGTGAGTCACCTACTGGGGTCCGGACGCAAGAACTAGCTTGGGAGTACATGTCTTGAATCACTCTTACGTACGACGACGATACACTCCGCTCTACGAGTGTCTTCCAAATCGCTTCACGGAGGATACTACCATATGCCTTCTCGAGATCAATGAACACCATATGGAGGTCTTTGCGGCGCTCCCTGAACTTCTCCATAAGGCGTCTGACTAGATGGATGGCCTCGGTCGTCGATATCCCCGGCATAAAACCAAATTGATTCTCTGAGATTTCAACTTCTCTTCTAATCCGGCCTTCTACCACTCTCTCCCAGAGTTTCATAGTATGGCTGAGTAATTTAATACCCCGATAGTTACAACAGCTCTGAGCATCTCCTTTGTTCTTGAAAAAAGGAAATACAACACTACGCCTCCATTCTGCTGGCATCTTAGCACCCAAGAGGAGATCATTGAACAGATTTACTAGCCATTGAACGCCAACTTCGCCAAGACAAATCCAAACCTCGATTGGGATCTGATCCGGACCCACCGCCTTCCCTTTCGCCATCTTACGAATGGCCCCCTTGACCTCGTCCTCGCTGATACGCTCACATGAAGACGAAGGGGGGATCTCTAGTTGCCCACCGGCCCAACTCCTCATATTCTCATTGAAAAGGTTATGGAAGTACGAACTCCACCTCTCCTTAATAGCGTCTTCATTTAGTAACACTAGGTCTGAATCATCCTTAACAAACTTAACAGCACCCAGGTCGCGCCGCCCTCTCTCCCTAGCTTTAGCTAGTTTAAAGATAGCATTCGTTCCTTCCTTGCTATCCAGGCGCTTGTACAACCCCTCATAGGCTTCCCCTTTGGCTTTCGCCACGGCCTTCTTTGCCTCCCGTCTCGCCACCTTGTACGCTTCCATCTTCCGACTCTTCTCCGCCCCTGCACTCATCGACAAAAGCTCTTTAAAGAGCGCACGTTTAGCATTAACTTTCGTTTGAACCTCCACGTTCCACCACCATGACTCCTTATGGCTCCTGAACCTACCCGAGGAAATCCCCACCACTTTCTCGGCCACACACCGAATGTCCTTCGCCATGCTGGTCCACCTACAGTTAGCATCTCCATCACGAGCAAAACTACCTTCGATGACCAGAGACTCCCTGAATTCGACCGCCTTCTCGCCCTTCAGATCTTTCCACAGGATTCTCGGTCTGAACTCTCTCGACCTGCGGATAACTCGACCCCCCATGGTCAGATCCATGGCCAACAGCTGGTGCTGGGATCCACACGCCTCACTCCGGAACACCTTGCAATCCATGCACGTCCTGACATCCCGACTGCGCATAAGTAGGTAGTCAATCTGAGTGAAGTTTCCCCCGCTACTAAAGGTGATGAGGTGCTCCTCCCTCTTCTGAAAAACAGAATTCACGATTACCAAATCCTGGGCAGTAGCAAAGTCCAACAAGGCGGTCCCACCGACATTCCTGGTTCCGAAGCCAAAGCCGCCATGAGCGATGGTGTAGCCATCTGCCCTCTCACCAATGTGACCATTGAAATCGCCACCCAGCACTAAGAATTGGTCGTTAGGAATACTGCCAACCAACTCATCTAAACAGACCCAGAACGCCTCCTTCTTAGAATCGCTCAAACCGACTTGAGGTGCATACGCACACACCACGTTCACCACCTTCTCCCCAACCACAACCCTGACGGACATGATCCTGTCGTTGCACCTCTTCACTTCCACAACGTTGTCTTTTAGATCCTCCGCCAAAAGAATACCCACTCCGTTCCTCGAGTTGGCAAGACCTGAGTACCACAATTTATACCCGTTCGCTACTCTGGAATTGGCCCCCTTCCACCTAGTCTCTTGGATACAAGCCACATCCACTCTCCGCTTCTTCATCACGTCCACTAGCTCCAACAGTTTACCTGACAAGGTACCTATATTCAAACTGCCAACACGTAAACTACGCGACATCGACAAAAAAAAAACGGGGAACAAGTCCAGAGATAATAACGAAATAGAACAAGATAAAACGAACAAAATAACAACACAAAAAGCGATATAATAACAAAATATACAAACATATAGAAAAACAGAGACAGGTGAGGAGAAAGAAATATATATGTAATAGATATAGTAAAAATTAAATCTAATAAAAATACTAACAGCACCAATATAGATAGCCGGACACGAAACAAGAAACAAAAAAAAACAGAAAGAGAGAGAGAGAGGGGGGGGGAGTGTTTGGTGTTTGGTGTTTGGTGTTCCGACGGGAGGTTGAAATGGGTGGGGGAAAAACGGTGGTGGTGAGGGACGTGAGAGATGGAGGGGAGGGGCTGGAGGGGGAGGAGGAGGGTGATTGATGTTTGTGAGGTACGAGGAGGTGGTGAGCCGAGTGGGGGGATGACGAGCGGGACGAAGGAGATGGTCGCGGCGGAGAACGAGAGAGAGGGAGAGAGAGGGAGAGAGAGAGAGAGGGGGGGGGGGAGAGAGAGAGAGAGGGAAACAGGAAGAAGCTGGTGAAGGTGGATGTCGAGATAGAGAGGAACGGCGGAGGGAATTAGTAGGAAAGGGGGAGAGAGGGGGAGAGAAGAAAAATACACTCGAAAACACACACAAACAGAAACAAACACAAACAGAAAACACACACACGGAAGGAGAGGACTGAGATTGAGCAAAAAATGGTTAGAATTCCGGCGAAACGCCGACCAGTACTACCGATAACGGCTAGAATGCTGAGCTATAGAGAGAGTTTAGTAAAAAGCTAAAGTAAAACAGCACTCAGCAGTGCAAGTTGTTGATATCAAATTCAGGGCCTGTTTGGCTTACCTTAAAATAAGTAACTTATAACTTAAAGTGATAAGTATCATATAAGTGATAAGTAAATCAGAACTTATAAGTTAATAAAGTGTTTGGTAAATCAGAAATTATAAGTCAGTAGAGTGTGGTAAATCAGAACTTATAAGTTAACTTTTTTAAATATTTTCAAAATATTTGTTTTTTAATATATATAAGTGGATATCAATGGATAGATCTCGATGAGTAGAGAAATTTGACATATACATATCAATTTTTTAATGAACTAATCAAAAGATATATGATTTTGAAGATTTGAAGGATATTATATATTGCGTATATCGAGAAATAAGAATAAGTTGAAAGTTGAATGTTAGGATTTCTTAACATTCAACTTATCCCATATAAGTTCTAAAAACGGGCTTTTGCTTATTTTGCCAAACACTCTAAATAAGCTGGAAACGGGATTTCGCCATATAAGTCGACTTATATGGTTAGCCAAACATGCACTCAATGTGTGAGTGATTGAGTATGCTAAATAAAGAAAGATGTTGTATTCTCCTACTAGCATTCATGGTAGGTATACTCAAACATTTCATCCATCTCATCATAGTATACTTATCCTGCTAACGTGTAATTTGTATTCTATGCCATCAAATCATAATATGCAGGATGTCAATTCTACTCTCTCTGTCTCACAAAGCCTTTCTCCTTTTAATTTTGAACACTGTTCATTCTAAGCGGTTGATTACTAATTTACACATAATTTATAAGATCAAATATAGTCATGAGTGATCTTGTTGAATTTGTATTTGTTAGTATTTTAATACAGTGAAGTTTTTATAATTAATAATAATATAAAATTAAAAATATAAACAATTAAAAGTGTGTGTTGGTAAACGTGTCAAAAGTAAACAGGAAAAGTATTTTGAGATAGAGGAAGTAATAAATTTGCTACTTTAGTAACTCCACCAAGTGCAACGATTAATTTGTCAGTGTTCATGTATTCATTAATAAGCCAATTAAATCAAACGATGGTTCTTCTATTTCAAATGTTTGAAATGATTTACTTTTAAAATTGAATATTGTTTTTTACTTATTTAATTGTAAACTTTTAAATACGTATGGTATATTTGTATTGCAACTAATATAACGATTAACGAACACATGTAATTAGACTGAACTTTAAAAAAAAATAGAACAACTGAACATTTAGACTTAAGCTAAAATATTATAAAAAAAATTGATTAAATATTTTTACTCAATCATAAATTAAATAATAGAATACCGGAAAAATAATCGAACGCCCGTGCACGGAGCACGGGTAAAACATTCTAGTATATTTAAAGATTAGATAGTTGAAATATAACTTTATTCGGAAATGTTTGGTGTTATTTTAAAACTATATATTGGAGCACAAGTTCTATTTTAACATCAAAATTCATTTTGTGATTTCAAAATATAGCAATAGCTATACTCATTTTAACACCACCATTGGACTTGCTCTTATAATCATAGTTTGGAGTTAAAATTGTTGGACAATCTGCGATAAATACAAACAGTATAATATTTGTGCGTGTGTGAGTAACAGTTATGTGTATAATTAAAAGAGGAGACAAGGAACGAAAAACCCGAGTCCAGTGCGTGACTGTCTCCTTAAAGCGTATTAGCCCCCCACCGTATGTGTGAGCGAATCGCCTCCCAGGATAAAACGGATTGCAGTAATGCTACAAAAGAGCGTCACTCTCAGCGAGCTTGAGACGAGCAAGAACTATCACCAGAGGAAGAGAAGAGACTGTATATAAGAGGAGGATGTGTGTTTTCGAGTGTTTAATCCTAATGCTCTAGATGAGTATTTATAGGATGAGAAGACTTGTGCGCTACACAATTGCCTTAATTAATTAGCCGCGCTAATCAATTAAATCGGTGGCAATTTCCTTAACACAATTGCCTTAATTAATTAGCCGTGCTAATCAATTAAATCGGTGGCAATTTCCTTAATTAATTAACCGTGTTAATTAATTATGTTAAGGCAGTGGCAAAAAATCCGTAGTAAAAACGGAATTGATTTTACCGAATCAATTAATTCAAATTATAATCGAATCCATATTCCAACAATCCCCCACATGGATGAGATTGATATCATAGTAGCACACACCAGACAGACACAGAATTTGATTTGGTGATAGATTCTTCGATCAGATATAGCATACGATAGGTAGAGGTTTGCTCCTTGAACCTTCGCTTGAGTAAGCATACCGACCTTACTGGTAGACAGTGGAGGTTTGCTCTTTGAACTGTTCGACCGTTTGTGTAAGCGATGATATACTTATCACTATATCCTTTCTGACTCGTTCAGCCCTCATGATTATGTCCATTTTGGCCATGGAACATCGTCCTGGTTCTGCAGGAGTTTCTAAAGAATTGTGCCTCGCAATTCTCCTTTGAAGCGGCCCCACTTCTCTCCCACATAGGTGATCTTTATCTTATAGAGTAACCCGCGTTTACTCAACTGAATTCCATGCGTTCAAATCTTGAACTCCATGTATTCACCGAAAGATCATTAAAAGCTCGAAAGCTTACCCTCGTGCTTTACGGGTCTCACTGTTTCATCATCATAGGAACAGGCCAGGGTTTACCCCCACAGTGATTTGGTCATCATGATTTAGTTGGCCCATTGAACCAAGTTCTTGGGACCTCCAGTCAGCAATGGTTGGGTGTCCACCATGATGCCGTTAAGCAATAGGCTTAAGGCCCATCCCTCTCGATGATTTTACAACTATCTCTCAGTATAACCAGATTCTCTTAGTTTAACCAGATTATCTAAGTTTAACCACCTGGTTAGTGGATCCACAACATTATCTTTTGACTTTACATCGTCAATCCTGATAATTCTCGTTGAGAGTAGTTGTTTAATGATATTATGTCTTCGTCATAAAGGCGAGACATACCATTACACACACAACAATGTAATCTCCCAATTTGCATAAAATATGCATATTGAAGGCACATTTTCTTGTCATTTAGGAATATCCTTTACAAAGTGACTACCAATTCACCCTCTTACACGCATATATATTATGCAATAGACTCGTATTCCATCATGAATCGAGCTATGTTTAATCGTCTATCTAGGATTCCATGACATGGCTGCTTTCGTTAATGTGAACTATATTCACAAGTGACCTTTAAGTTCTTAAAGTAAAACATCTAACATCCATACTATATCCACATAGTACAATTAGATGTCTTTTACAATGCAGCCCAAACTCACGAGTATATCTCAAACACCTTAGTCTCATTGCAATCACATTCAAGAGACTTCCATTTGACTCGTGCATCTACTCAGTTTGTCCACTGTGTAGCCTATGTCTAATTTTGTACAATTTTATAATGTACAAAAAACTTCCAATCATTCTTGAGAGATCCTTGTTCATCTATACTTGGATAGATACATCATACATATTCATTCTAGCTATACTAGATTTAGTTACGTTGATCTCTTCAAGATTCACATCACCAACGTGTGACACGTATCCTTTTGTACTTTTAAAGTTTTTAAAATTTTATTCTCCAAAATCAAAACTTTAAGTCTCATCCAAATTGCTAGAGATGATCTTCTTGTCATTACTTCTCGTAATAATCAGATCACTCACGTGCAATTACAATCATTTTATCACCTCATATGTAAATAACATATACACACTTGTCAATTTACTGATTTTCTATCAATTTGACATCTCAACATTGACATATGTCACATTTTGGTAATTACTTTACCAGTCATTAGCTAAGGCTTCAAATTCGTAATAGACATTACCAATTTTTAGCGTCCCAAAAATTAGCAATTTTAATTCACCTTATTACCAAGTTTAAGCGTCCCTAAACTGGCAATATGCATTATACAGTTTTTCACATTTGAGCATCCTCAAAATGAAAAACCGAGTCATTAATTTTGAAGCCATTGCTTATCATAGCAATATCAAATCTAATATGCCACTGTTTTGATGTCTATTTTGATTCACAAAATATTTCACCTGGTCATAGTCTTTCCACACTTTCCTTAGCAACAAACCCTCGGGTTATCTCACGTAGATTTCTTTTAAATCTTCATTTAGAAAGACTATCTCAATGTTCATTGACATACTTCTCAATTTCGCAATACGATAAGTATCATCTTAATGAACATTATTCTCGTAAATCAAGAAATACTATCTCAAAATATATCAAGTCTTCACTTTGACTGTAATTTTTAATTATCAGTCTGACCTTATACTTTTCCTTTACCCATGTATCTATTTTTCAATTTGAAAAATCCGTTTGGGTCCTAATGGTATCTTTCTCGCAAGAAGATCCATATAATTTCAAACATGATTCTACTTAATAGAACCACTCTCTCTATTCCTTAACAACCTTTTCCCCCACAAGGAATATAGAGAGTTCATATAACGCTATAGTCCATTTTCTAGCACACATGTTAGAAAAACTTGACTCATTGATTTCTTAAATTTGACCAATTTCCCTCTTAATATTTTCTTTCATCAAAGAATTATTAGAGGAACGCGTATCTTTTTCAAGCTTTGAGGTTCACCACTAAGCAAATCGTTAAGATATTCGGGACTATCGAATTTCTTATCATATGTCTTTTGCTCTGTTTAGGTTCATTCTCACATTAATCCAATAACTTAGGAGTTCATTTGGATCACTTACGGATCTATGTGGAACTACTTAGCTTAATATATAAGCATTCCCAGATTCCGTAGTTGCATACAAATTAGAATCTCATTATTTAGATTCATGTATAGGATATCATTAGACACAATCGTTGTCTATATCCATCCAAAATACCTAGATTATTTTGGATCACTTTTAACCTTTATAGGTATCAGTATCAAGATATCTCCAAGATACCCCCACAATTCAATTATTTCTAGGAATACTTCGTTGCATTCTAGAGTTCGTTCATAGAAAATTTTATTATTTTCTCTTCAAGATACCCCCACATTTTTAATATTTCTAAGAATGTCAAAATACATTCCAGATTTAGTAGGAAATTTTTAATATTTCCTTTCATGGTATCTTGTTTAAGGAATGATTAGTCCCTTCATAACTAACATCCTCAGATTCGGTGATAGACCGAACTGATCACAATCATTATGCATCTCCAATTAGAGCGTAACTAGAGCCTGCAACCACTCCATCTACCTTATGCGAGTAAGGTATTGTAACCTCATGAATATTCACGTTATGAAACAAAATTCACCCAGTGATTATTCACTACCAAAATCATTCTTAACCATCTTAATTTTCCGTAGTAAGCTGGTTTTCAGTCTCGAGCTTATAGAGTATATTCTCCTCTATAAAGCTTCATATTTACTCTTTAATGAGTACACATAATTAATGTATTACTATAAAGTAATTACACAACTTGTTACCACCTCTCACTAGAGCAGGTTTCAAACGACCATGATCCCATCATAAAGAGATTCCCAATTTTTCTTGAATTAAATACTTCAAAACAACATTCATCAATGGTTTGATTTCCAGGTTGTCGGAGAAGACACAATGGTCTCACTTAATACCCGACTTCCTTACAAGCATGGCCTGTTGTTGACAAAATCTCTCCATATCGAAATCATTGAAAATTCGTATTTAATTCCGTGTTTCATAAACACAGAAATCTCATAATCGTTTTGTTTAATTATAAAATCTCGAGTCATTACAGATTTTATCTTGTTTTTATTAAAACCTCTCAGGTATTAATATCATGTTCAAAGAACTTTCTTGTTCTTCTCACTGAAAAATTCAACCACTGAATTTCTCTTAAATTTCAATTTGATTCATAAAGAACCTAATTTTCTTGCTCATCACTGGTACAACCAGAAGAGACCCGGGGAAGAACATAAACTTCCAATAAATCCACAATCAGTGATTCTTGATCAACTTATGCGTTAAGGTTAACAGCATTCTAGATTTCTCCAAATTTCAGCATATAGAGCTGACCGAAATGCCATATTAGGTATCACATGGATCACCATAATAGGCTCGTGTGTCACTGCCGCAGCAGACCGACACCAACACAAGAATATATTTAAGCGGAAGAATAAATTCAACCGAAAAATATAAATCTTGTGCCGACCCTTAACCTGTACTCATTAAGTACCAGGCCTGTTAGGTTTTTAACGTCTCGAAAATTCACGAATAATTTTAATTTTCGATCAACTTTCCTGACAAGAAATTAACAAATAGTTAATTAATAATTAACTGATCAATTCAAGTTAATCATATAACTCCAAATTTTCCAAAAAACATTCGCGGGACAATTTACATTAGCTAATTTCCAGAACCTCCTAATCAGCGTGCTACCATGTATAATTGTTTACCGTAATGATGCAAACTTGCATGAGTAGACATGCGTAACAAAATTTATTATCGAATATTTTATTCAAATGATTAAACCAATCCAAGCATACAAACTGAATAACTAATAAATTATTCAAGTTAATTGCTATTCACATTATATTCGCAAATATATGAGTTCTAAATTAACTCTCAATACCTCATGTAGTAAGTTAAAGAACAATTGTTATATATGCATTAATAAAGCAAATAATTTGCTCCACTGAATAACCAGGCGTAGGTTGATTTTAATTTAAATACTAATTCAACTTAAATCATTACCAGGTTAATAATAGAAAGCTAAACAAATGACAAGCAACTCACACCAATATACATGTGGGTCTATATCATAAAACCTGGACACCAAATATGAGTCCGATGTAATAGTTATTTTCATAAAATAACTCCTCCATTAACCAAAGACCATTATACTGTCATGTTTTAATAATAAAGCAAAAACCACTAGCTTTACCATTATGTAGCTCACATGTACATGGAAACTGACATAAAAATCATGATAAAAGCCCATCAATTATTAATTCACATAAACATTAAAAAATTAAGAAGGCAAAAATATCATGATATTAATATTCGAAAGATGCATAGATCAGTACTCCATTGTTGCAAAAAATGTGGCCTGTAAGGAACATATTGTGTTTTCTGTCACCACAAGTACTAACACGATTAATACAAATAATCATCACACCTGGCAAGAAATCAATCCTATCCGGAAACGCAAAACATCTATTGTTCGATACCATAATCGAACAATTAATCAGAATATTAATATAACGGAAAAATTGCTTTAAGAATCTGTCACTCAAACAAACAAATAATTACGTAGGTACAAATCACAGATATAATTTAATACGCTTTAAGATTGTTGGACAATCTGCGATAAATACAAACAGTATAATATTTGTGCGTGTGTGAGTAACAGTTATGTGTATAATTAAAAGAGGAGACAAGGAACGAAAAACCCGAGTCCAGTGCGTGACTGTCTCCTTAAAGCGTATTAGCCCCCCACCGTATGTGTGAGCGAATCGCCTCCCAGGATAAAACGGATTGCAGTAATGCTACAAAAGAGCGTCACTCTCAGCGAGCTTGAGACGAGCAAGAACTATCACCAGAGGAAGAGAAGAGACTGTATATAAGAGGAGGATGTGTGTTTTCGAGTGTTTAATCCTAATGCTCTAGATGAGTATTTATAGGATGAGAAGACTTGTGCGCTACACAATTGCCTTAATTAATTAGCCGCGCTAATCAATTAAATCGGTGGCAATTTCCTTAACACAATTGCCTTAATTAATTAGCCGTGCTAATCAATTAAATCGGTGGCAATTTCCTTAATTAATTAACCGTGTTAATTAATTATGTTAAGGCAGTGGCAAAAAATCCGTAGTAAAAACGGAATTGATTTTACCGAATCAATTAATTCAAATTATAATCGAATCCATATTCCAACAAAAATGCCCAAAATATCACAACCTGAAGATATGACCCTTAGTATTACAAAGTAACGCAATTTGTAAACACGTTTATAAAAAAAAAAATCAGATCATTGTCGTTTCCTAGTGGGCTAGGCCTTGTGTATTGTTGTTTAGACTTTTCTACTCCTACGAAACGCAAAAAAAGATTGCGTTTTCAAACTTTTTTTAATTTTTCTTGGAGCTGGTAACGCAACTTCAGGATGCGTTAGTTCTCCTCCTTCTAAAAAAAAAAATCAGATCATTTTTGTTTCTTAGTGGGCTGGGCCTTGTGTATTGTTGTTTAGACTTTTCTACTCCTACGAAACGCAAGAAAAGATTGCGTTTTCAAGCTTTTTTTTATTTTTCTTGGAGCTAGTAACGCAACTTCAGGATGCGTTAGTTGTCATCCTTCTAAAAATAAATACAAAATCGCATGACTAACATGCGTGTTCTAGAAACGCAACTCGCCAATGCGTTTTATTGTCATAAAAATGGCCATTTTTTAAATAATATTTTTGACCATTTTAGTGAAAATTGTAATAGAAAGTACCCTCTGCGTTCTAAAAGTCGGGAATCGGCATTAGTCGGTGAATACACTTTATAGTCATTGATCGAATAATCCGATTCGATTAATCGGAGCATTAATCGAAAGCAATTTAATTTAAAAAATAATAATAAATAACATTATTTAAATATCATCAAGCTACAAAAAAATTTACAAACAAATGTCATATATCATTACTTTAATATACTCCCTCTGTCCCCACTGATTCTTTACATTAGGGAACGTAATTCTGGCACGGATTTTAAGGTGCATTTTGCGGATAGTTTCATAACTTATTTTTAAAATGTTTTTTTTTGTAAAAAAATAGAATTGTTCTATTTTTATACAAAAAAAGAAAATTTTAAATATAAATTATGAAACTATACTTTTTAAGAGCCTTAAATTGCGTGTCAAACAGTGGAAAAAAATTGTAAAAAAATGGGAGGGACAGAGGGAATAGTATTTAAGTGTTAAGATTTATACAAAAAAATTACATATTATTATTTCATACTTGATATGAACGAAATCAATCATTATTTTTAGAGAATAAATGGTAAATTAGGGTTTTAGTAAATGATTTAGTTGATAAATTAACTTAAGCTCATATATAATAATCAATATATTATTTAATAATTTTTTTAAAATTTTAAATTAATTTTTTAAAAAATACCTTTTTTTTATTTTTGACCGATTAATACTGAATTTTGACCGATTTGACCAACTTATCCAGTCTCATCCGACTTTTGATCGATTTTTTTAAAAAAAAATACACTTTGACCCGATTTCTGATTAATGGAGAGGGACCGTTCGTCTACCCATTAATCGATGGATTTTTAGAACACTAATTGTACCTATGAGATCGTTTGATTAAGTTTATTATTATTACCTATAATTTAAAATTATTTAAAATAACAAACATAAAGAAAAAAAATTAGTTCAATATCAGTTAAGATAATTTTGAATAATGAATAATTAATGATTTATTAAAATAATAGAACATTAAAAAAATAATCGAAAGCCTGCGTGCGGAGCGCGGACAAAATATACTAGTATGATATAATGATATAATCTTGATTGTGTATTATTAAAAAAATATTAATATTAATTTAGACGATTGGTTATCTTGATTGTGTATTATTAAAAAAATATTAATATTAATTTATACGATTGGTTGAGATGAGCGTTTCTTTTCAACCCACATCCTAGGTTCGATTCTCGCTCATAAACAGTTTTAAAAAAAGAAAAACCGAACTCCAGGTTAGAAAAAGAAAAACCCAAATTTGTGTAAAAAAAAAAAAAAAAGAAAGAAAAAGAGAAAACAAAAACCCAAGTTGATTGGTATATATAAGGCGAAGAAAGGGGTCTTACTTTCATTCTCCATTTTCATTTTTAATTTATATAAATTCTCCGTCGCAGAAGAAGTTGAATCAATCGACAATAATCATAACCATCGTCGTAAGTTTCACTGATTATGTTTTCTTCTTCGTTTAATTTGTATGTTTGTATGTGTTTGTATTAATTTTACTTCATATTTTGTTTAGGGATTCAGTGTGGTTAAATTTGGGGGTTTTTGGATTTTACTTGCAATGAATGGTTCCTTGAGTCTGTAGAATTGAGCTTGAGCTTGTGTGTTGTTAATGTTGTGTCGGTTCTGGAAACAATGAATGAATGAATGAACTTGTTTAGGATGGATGTATTTTGTGATTCATTCGTAGCCCCAATTATAGTTATCTTCTATAGTTATTAAACTGATTTTAATTCTGTTTTTTCGTTTCTTCTGTTTCTAGGAAATTAGTAACTGTACATTATAGGGGTTTTGCCATGGCTTTTTTTGATCCATCAGACGACATCCATCGACCCAACCAGAAGTTGTTAGATGACTCTGCCTTTCAGGTTAAGCTTTTGGAGTTGAGGAAGTTTAAGAGGCAAAAAGAATTACAATTCGGAAAGGATTGGGATCTCGAGGAAGAGCGTTCCAAGAGAAGATTCCAAGCACTTCGAATATCAGAAGCTGCTGATGATGCAGCAATAGTGAAGGAGAAAAGTAAGATGTCTTTTGAAGACTTGCATAGAGATATTAAACTTTCATTAGCAGCACATGCTGCACGACTTGAGGGAAAAGTCGTCGTTGAAGATAGAAGCATGTTCAGGCAGGACATAGATGTGCATTTGTATAAAACTCGCAAGCCTGGTACATCTCACAAAACTGGCCCAGGCAATGATGATGTTGAAGACTTGCGTAGAGATATTAAACTTTCATTAGCAGCACATGCTGCACGACTTGAGGGAAAAGTCGTCGTTGAAGATAGAAGCATGTTCAGGCAGGACATAGATGTGCATTTGTATAAAACTCGCAAGCCTGGTACATCTCACAAAACTGGCCCAGGCAAATGATGATGATCTTGCAGAGGTTCATATGGAACCACCACAAGGTACTCTCGACATAACCATTTAAGAGTTGCTGGCTGGATGGCTGTGTACAACTGGCCCAACCAGTGTTATGTTTTTCTATCCTCAATTGTCTTCTGTTTGCTAAAAAACTATATTAAGTTAATGTCCGCAACCTTTAATTTATTCATGATGTAATTTGGTACAATGACTTGGGTAACTTTCTTAAAAGACTATATCATGCTGTGACCTTTCTACATCTCCATGTTTACAAAGTATATAAATCTGGATTGATTTTTTATTTCAAGGAATGTTTTATTAGTATGGTCTATTTATCTATGATTTAGCCTGGTTTTTCTTTTGATGGGCAAGAGGTTTGTCATATCTCGATTGTAATCTACAGTGTTGTTCAAATCGTTCCCTTAACATCTAATCCTCCAGGTCTAAAAATTCATGTAAATTCCCTTTACCTGAATATATTCACAACCTCATGGTTGTCATGCATGCCCTATCTAGTATCTACCCTTCCAAGTTTGCCAAGTACATATGTGTTAAGATTTTTTTAATAGAATGTCCTGTATCATCGTGCTTTTTTTTGCTTCTCTAGTTCACTTTGGTTTTCTCTCTGATGCGTATGTTTGTTTGAGGTCTACGGAAGCTTATAACATCTTGTATTATAACTGTTTTTTCGCATATAACATCTTGTATTATAACTGTTTTTTCCTCTGATTTAGCGTGGTCTTCTCGTTGATGGTTTATATATCTTTGTTTGAGGTTTAGGAAGGCATCTATATCGGTAATGATATCATGAGTGAGATCTTTAATATCGATGATCTAGGCTCCTGTAATTTGCAACGCTATAGCAAATACGCAAATACTTTATACAAGTCTATAATCCGTGCGATGCACGGTTGCTTTTAAACTTTTGAATTATATGTTATTATTAAAGTTTTAAATTGTATATATATTTTTATTATTAAAATAATTTTTTAACTTTATAATCCCATGTATATAAATATTATTAAAATTATTTATTTTGAATTATTACTTTAAAATACATACGTATAGATATAAAAATTACACAAAAATTGTTTTTTAACTTTTATTTAATAGAAAAGTGAAATTTATCTAATCATGTAGATCTTTTTTCAATTTTATACAAAATTTTCTATATTGTAATTGTTTTCCAGATTTTGTGTAATTTTTTACTATATGGCTTATTACTCGTGTGATGCATGGATTTTTTTTAAATTTTTTTATTATCCATTTTTCACACACACACACATATATAGGGAGGTGCTCAAATGAGACCCCTCTTATAATGAGATCCTCTCTTATAATGAGTCCCCCTTATATTTTAAAGGGCCCCGCCAGGGGCACCCAATACGAAAAAGTCTTATAATTCTACCCTCTATTCATTCATCAAAAAAAAAAAGAAATTTCCAAAAAAAAATGATGACGTGAATAAGTAACATATGTGATTTTTTCTATTAAATAAGTAAAAATAACATATGTGATTTTTTTCTATTATCGATGACATTATGAAAAACGTGATTGCTTAATTTGTTATTAATTTGATTGTATGATGAAAAGAAGTAGAATGTAAATGTGATGAGAGATGTGATTGACTTCACTTATCGATATATTTGGTTTTATGACAAAAAAAACAGAATTCAAATGCATATTGCAAGCCATGCTTCATGTTTTTTTAGTGATCCGACACCCGATCTCTACATTTAATTAATCTTTTTAAGCATTTTATTAGAACTTTTTTGTTTGTAATATTAAAATTAAATTCATTGACATACGTTCAAAGTGATACTCACATATTCTAATATTTTTTAATTAAATTTTATAAAAAATATGTACATATAATTGTTTTTAAAGCCGATGCCCATTTTATAACACTCTTACTCAAAGCTCAGCAATTGAGAATTTGTTTAAAATAACAAAAATTAACTCCTTAAAGACCTCTTACCTTTTCCCAAACCAAACTACAATATCACCATAATTCTAATAATTTATAAATATCAAATATAACTAATTAACGTTTTTAAACACCGTCTCTCATCTCATAACATACATGCATGATTAATTGATTAATAATAGTATAAGAATGTGTTTATTTAGATTTTTTTTTGATAATTAAATGTAATCAGTGAGAATCAAACTCGTGATCCTTTGGATCAACGCATTGACCCCTTGCCACTGGATAGCTCGCACTCTTTAGAATATTAATTTTTCCAACATAAAATAATCTAACAATGACGAATGGGTAATTTTTTTTTATAGATTTAATCGACGAAAAAAAGGGTCGACTTGATTCAATTTAATCGAGTTGGTCACACCCCGTGTGTAATTTGTTCATGTATAAAAGTAAATTCTACGATATTACTTTTATTTAAATTGTGGATGTTAATCGAAAAAAATTTATACTTATGTATCTTATCATGATTCTAACGATCATTGATTATGAATTTATCGAAAAGCTAAAATCGTTTATTAATTGTTGCCAAAAAAATTGCAACGATTTTGAATAAGGATTAGAAATGACACGATAAAAATAATTTTATTTTATTGTTTTACCTTAAAATAATGATACTTTTATATAAATCATTAATATTTTATAACAAAATAATAATAATACTAATAAAATTGTTAAACTTTTATATTAAATATGAAATGAAGTGTATTTAATATATATTTAATAAGTATAAATAATGATTAATTAAATGCAAGAAAATTGTTTTAATAAAAAAATCAAAAATGTGAAAATTCAAGAAAAGTATTTTGAAGTTCTGAGTGCAAGCCTCTCCGGTCTCCTGCTATTATAATATATATAGATCTTGCAATCATTAATATCTAACCAAAAATTTTACACCGTATCTTATCATCGTTAATATTATATTAAAATCCATATACTTAACATACGTATTTTTTTTTTAATAAGTAGGTTTATATGCCTTATAAATAATATTTATTCTCAATAAATCTCCGAATGAGCAAGAATCGAACCAAAGACGTGGAACAACAATAGATAAACTTCGCGCTTAAGAAACATGAGTATAATTGATTGTATTTTGATTCAACGGTTCAACCATACAACGAATAATAACCTTTAATTTTTTAGTAAATAAATACGAATTGTTAGATATGATGATAACCTACACTATATATTTAAATTACTATATTAAAGTTCAATTTTCGAATCTCATCAAGATTTTATTTAAAAGTTTATAATATAAATATAAAGCATGCATGTCATAAATTAAATTTATATTGAATTATATTAAATTCAAATACTATTAAAAACAATGATTCAACATACATACTATTTTTAAATACGTTTTTCAAAATAAATTCTATTAATGTATTCAAATCGCTCAAAGTATAAGTGATCGATCGAAAACAAATATCATCTTTAACAATATATATAAATTTTTATATATGTAAAAATTATGTGCTGCAATTATACATTACATGTTATTTTTTTAATAGAATAATTAATTTTTTTAAATCAATTTATATCTATTATTTCAATCATTTGATATCAACATAGAGATGAATGTTAATAAATCCTAATTTTTTATCCGAACTCAGTTAAATTTATGTAAAATTTAGTTTTTATTTACAAAACTAATATAGATCAACGATTTTTTTCTCAAAACTAGAAAAAAAATAAGATAATAATAAAGGATAGTAAACCAATGTGGCTTATCTAATAAGAGTGGTTATCACATGTATATCTTTGTAAGAGGTGTGAGGTTCAATTCCCACTTAATACAACGTAGATGCCATATTATATATATACAACTAGGGGTGAGCAAAATTTTCCAAACCCGTCCAAACCGCCCAATCCAAACCGTCCAAACCAGAATTTACGGTTTTGTAACGATACGGGTTGGTAACGGTTTCGATTTTTTAAAAACCGAAAAATAATGGTTGGGTTCGGTTTTCTTTATCAAACCGACCAATATAATCCGTTCCACCCGAATATATAATAATATATATTAATTATTTTGTATTATTATTTAAGAAATATTTTATGTAATTTTTAAGGCTTGTGCATTTTATATACAATTTTTTAATTTATTTTTAATTATGTAAGACTTTGAATGATGATGTATGATTATATTTTATGAAACTTTGTATGTTATTTTGCTAGTTCGTAAGACTTTGTAACTTAATTACCAGATTTTGATGATATTTTGTGATGTGAGTCCATTGATGCATTGTACATTTGTGTCGATTAATTTTTTGCAAGTTTAAAATTTTTTAAGTGGTTTAAAACCCAACCCGTCCAAACCAAACCGTTATAATTTGGACGGTTTTATTTACTACTAACGGTAACGGTTATGGTAACGGGTTGTAAAATTCGAAAACCATAAAATATGGGTTGGGTGGTTTAGTCCTTTCAACCCGCCCAACCCGACCATTGCTCACCCCTATATACAAGTAGATACTCGCTTAGTAGGAATGGCTAGTTTAAGAAACCCCAAACAGGCCCGAAATATACTATTACCATGTCCTTAAAGCAATCAATTCAGAATTATACATAAGAAATTTGAAGGTTTCAAGCCCAGAGCAAACTTCTTGAGAAATTTCAACTCACCGTATCCCATTACATCATAACTTTGAAGTCATGCAGTTAAAACTTCATGATGCCGACCCTTTTCAAAGCCAATTCTACTGCGATTGGAACCACCACGTTCATTGCCATCTCGCATAGAAGAGCCAGCACTAGCTTTCATTGTGCCGCAGCCCCCAACCTTGTCCAAGGCCTTCTTACCCTTCTTGACCTCGGTCATAAATTGATCCAGACCAAATGGATCATCTTCTTGATCTGGTTCCTTTTCGAATTCAACAGGCCTGTTCCTTGGGCCAGTTTTCTCAGATGTACCAGTAAATGACTTATCAGGTTTAAATCTATCAGTCTTCATTATCTTGTCTAGCTGCTCGTCTGCACCACCACCATATGTATCAGCATCAGCATCTTTCTTTGGCCTGCAAAGAGTTGAAAGAGTATTCTGGGCAGTGAACAAGCCCTTGTCATACACGTTGTATTGGTCATCAGTTCCAAAGCCCGAGTCCATGCCCTTCTCTTGATTGAACAATCGTGTATCATACATGACTTCACCACCTCGGCCTCCTCCAGTAGTCGCCATTCCAAGTGCAACTTTTTCACTAACATCACGATCTCTGTCTCTGGTGATCTTACTTTTCTTCCCCATCGCAGCATCCTTTGCTTCCAACCTTCTCTCTCTTTCCCTTTCACGGCGCCGCTCCTCGCGGATCTTCTCTCTCCTCAGTCTATCTTCTCTTTCCTCCTTTGTCTCCCTTGGTGCAGCCCTCTCTCTTCCATTATCATTGTCTCCTCTCATGTCATCACTATCCATCATACTACTCATGTCTAAAGGAATCGAGGCAGCAGCAGCAGCACCGGTTCTTTGTGATCTAGCTTTTTGAGCTAATGCTTTCAATTCTTGTTCCTTCTTCTCCTTCTCTCGCAACATCATTTCCTTTTGAACCTTTGCTCGCATAGCGACGGCCTCTCTTGCCTTCTGTTCTGACAGATACAGAGCTTCCGACAACTTTGCAAAGTTGTCATTAATCTGAACCTCCTGAAGACCTCTACCATCTGCTGCCAGACGCTTATCAAGTGGAATGGTGTAACCTTTTGGATTCTTCCAGTTAGATATGCATGGTGGGATTTTCCAATCCTGCTGATCCTTGACAGTCACAGGGCGAGGCGGAGAATGCATAACCGGCACAGGGGGTGAACCACTAGCCTTAGGAACCCTCTTGTGCTTGAACTTTGGTGGCTCCAGGGGGTCCACAGGCATCTCAAACATCCTAATATTCCTTTCTTCTGCACCAGAATTAAAAGCAGAAGACTGCTGTGAAGGTTTGTACTTGATAAATTTCGAGCCCCACGATGCTGTAGTAACGTTTTTGGGCTGTGCAGCACTCATCCTAACATTCACAACCTTCTCCAGGGCCATCTTAGTCTCCAACGTGGTCTTATCTTCAATCTCCTTTCTCTCATCGACAATGTCATCCTCCTCCATCTCATCTTTCAAAATCTTGGGCACAAGATCCCTATGTTGTGAATACACAATTTTCGAAGCATTCTCATTCTGTTTCACTATAGCATCAAAAGTAACTCTACCATGCTCATCAATAGTAACAGGCAACGTCTTAGAAACTGCACCACCACCACCACCCTTTTTCCTACCCATATCAAGAGGATACTGTGCATAAAGTATTTCCGGAAAAGCACCCCCATCACCAAAATGCCCCGGCCTTGACGGCCTAAAACCATCCCTCGTCAAATACAACGGCACATAATAAGCCTTCACAACTGCAGCAGACACCACATCCTCCGCCACCTTATACCTCTGTTTAAACCAGGGATCACTAGTATGATCATAATATGTAGTAGTCCCACAAGATTTTGCAGGTGGAAGAAGCTCCCTCAAAGCCGCCATAGCTTTGATCAAAAAATAAATACAAAAGTTGATAGAGGGGTGGGTATTTATAATTGAGTTGGCCTGGGGCCGGTGCTCAATCCTATTCCTTCTTGAAATAGGAACTCTCTTTTTTCAAAGCCTTGTACAATTAGAATTATGAGATAGCGGGCATTTTTCAAAAGATATATAATTATGAAAACAATACAACGTTTTTTAAATTACAACCTTGTCATTTTCTTTCGAAAATTCAGTTAATAGAAAAATAGATAAAATTTCATTTTAATACAATCTTTTTTTAATTTATATCTCTTTTAAAATTCTTTTTAAAATTATTATCTAATACAATCTTTTTAATTCATATCCTTTTTAGATTATTATTTATTTGAAATTCAATTCTAATATAAATAGAAACCAAAAAGGGGGCCGTCGAGGAACAAAGTTAGTGGATGTAATAGTGAAAAGTAGTGTTAAAAAATAGTAAGTATAGTAAGTTCATTAATTTTGGGACGTCCCAAAAAGGAAAGTGTGTCAATCTTTTTGGGACGGAGGGAGTACATACATAGAGCATCAGCGCGCCAATATGAACAAAGGTGTAATTAGAGAATATCATAAAGGTGTAAATAGGTGGCTGTGATGCCACCTATACATGTCATTTTTAAGATCTTCTTGTGCTAGTTTCATCACTTTGATTAGTGGAATACAAAATACAGAGATGTATTGCACCATTTTTATAAAAATAGAACGATGTTCTACGAGTAGAACATGGTGTAAAGTATGTATAAGACTCTGTTTTGCAAAAATAACTAATGTTCTGCAAAAAAAACAAAATGGTATACGAAATATGAAAATGTATAAAAGTAAACTATGCAAAAACAAAATGGTGTCCTACCTGCAGAACTATGAGAAAAGAAATTGTCTAAAGAATCATGCGGCATAGGATTTCGTATTATCTTTTAATAAAATATAAAAATTATGATATTATATTATAATCGTAACTATGTGGCTATAACCCTACAAAGTTGCACAAATAAGGTATCTATCAGAATCATGTATGTTGTAATTTTTTTTATTTTTTTAAAATATTCTTAATTAAAATAGAAACCAAAATTAAAATAGAAACTAGAAATTATTCCCAGCCCTTATATCTATCTAATCTAATGGCCTCCCTAGGGACGCCACACAAAAATCCAATACACCTTCACATACGCAATTCCAACTAATCCCCTCCGTTTTTAATTTAATTTTCCCGTCAATTGGTAAGTTTTTTTTTGAAATTCGACTTCACTGTATTTTTTTCCATCTTTTAACGATCAATTTACATACCATATGTGTTAATTATATATATACAATATTTTTATTTTTTCTATTAACAACACGTATAATATTTTTTTATAACCAGGTTAACTTACGTGTAATTCGTATATTCCAGAATTGTTGTAATTATTTACGTAATTTACGTAATTTACGTAAATTCGTATAATATTCTGGAATATTATATTACAATTTTGGAATATACGTAATTATATTACAACAATTCTGGAATTTTATATTACGTATAATTCTGGAATTTACGTAATATTCGTATAATATTCTAGAATATTATATTACAATTATGGAATTTACGTATATTACATATAATTAAATTACAACAATTCTGGAATATTATACAAGTCAACATGTATAATATTTTTTTATAACCAGGTTAAGTTACACGTAAATTATGTATAGGCCTCGTTTGGGAAATCTCATTTCTAAGAAATAAGTTACTTATTCTGGAAAAAGGTACGTAAATATGGTTTGCACGTAAATATTGGATATAATTCGTATCTTCCAGAATTGTTGTAATTTAATTATAATTACAATTCATATATTGACTTGCACAAAACCTTTATTAATAAGGATTTTTTTAATTATAGTTCGATACCAAATTTGGTTACATCCCTAAATTTTTATTTTTCATCTAAATAAATTTTAGTAAAATATTGGAATTATTGGAATTCTATTACATTGTAATTTTTTATTATAAATATACTAAGTTGCACAAATAACTAGAGCTGTCAAGATTGGACACGACCCATGAACCTGACACGGATTTTATGGGTTTGGGTTGGTACTAAATGGGCTGGGTCGAAAACGGGTCAGACCCGATATTGACCCTTATAAAAAAACGGGTTACGGGTCAATTCAAACCCGACCCGCATAACCCGTAAAAATATACTATTTTTTAAATTTATTTATTAATATATATGTATATGTGTGTATATATATACTAGCTGATAACCGGTGCGAAGCACGAGCACAGATTGAACATGAGTCGAGATTAAAATATTAATACACTATTTAATTATGTTGTTATTGAGAATCGAATCCGAGATGAAGCTAAAAAATTAAAGTAAATAAATTTTTATAATTATGTAGTTGTAAGGAATCGAACCCAAGGTGAAGCTAAAAAAATTAAAATAAATAATTCTTGTATAATTATGTAGTTGTAAGAAATCCCGAATTTAGTGATAACCAAATTTGGTATTTTGGTACTTTAGTACTATCGTGTACCCATTAAAACATGGTTTTCCACATTAATAAAGAATGTGTGTGTGTGTGTCTATATTAATATATATATATATATATATATATATATATATATATATTAATAACGGTTAAAAATTGTTGTGCTGTGAAAAAAAAATGTTGGTGAAAAAAGTGATGTTAGAAAAATCAGATGACTAACATTTTTGAAAGGAGTATGTTTTGATGGTAAAATCAGCATATGCTTCCCGCAAAAGCTGAAAACATTTTTTTTTTCAAAAGTTTAGAGGGGCTTACTTTTTCTAAAAAAAAAGTGTTGGTGAAAAATGTGATGTTAGAAAAATCAGATGACTGTTTGGTAATATTTTTGAAAGGAGTATATTTTGATGGTGAAATCAGCTAGCATATGCTTCCCGCAAAACCTGAAAACATTTTTTTTTCAAAAGCATAGAAGGGCCTACTTTTTCTAAAAGCAAATTTTCGGTCAAAAACACTTTCCAGAAAAGTCACTTTTAAATTTTACTACCAAATAATTTATTAACTGTTTTAAAAGTTACTAAACAACAATCTCAAACGGAGAAAGACCTGCTTTTTCTAAAAGCAATTTTTCGATCAAAAACACTTTCTAGAAAAGTCACTTTTAAATTTTACTACCAAATAATTTATTAACTGCTTTAAAAGTTACTGAACAACAATCTCAAACGGAGTCATTAGAATTCACGCTCTTATATCTCAAGTTCGAATTCGGCCACCCTCAATAATTTTATAATTTATAACGGACACAAAGAATAGGAATTTGATTGTCATTCAAAAAGTAAACAAAATTAAGCATCCTACTAAAATGCTACATGGGACTAGAAAATGTAAAAATCATTTGAATGCTTTGATATTGCTCATTCAGGATTCAAGGTTCTGTTTCCATGTTTCTAGTTTTGCCGCTTGCCTGGGAAGAGATGGGATATGGCTATTGGTGGTTTCGAGGTTAAGGCACTACTTAAGTATACCAAACAAACTCCACCTCCTCTTTCTTTTCACCACTTTCCGAAGCTCCTGTTTCATTCCTTGACAGTCCTTTTCAAGCTCCAATACGCGTGCCTTCACTTCATCCATGCCATCAGATTGTGCACAGCCCACTTGACGGAGATTTTGTGAGTTTTCAAGATTTTCTGAGATAAAGAACAAGCCTGAAATTGATGTCCGTAGCCGAAGCTGTTCAAAGAAAAGAACCTGCACAATGACGCGGAGAGGCAATCTCTCATTCTGGGCCGCATGGGTGCTTGCTTCTAATGATAGCTTCTGGCAGTTCATGAGTCTGCATATTTGCTCTCGTTCTAAGTCTGTCAGCCATGGATGTGCCTGCAGTTCAACATGTGTAAGCATGTACAAGTGACTGAAAGACCTGCTCCGCATTATTAACATAAAGTTTCCTTCTGTTCAATGATTAATTTGGAACTTTTTCTTGTCTAAAAAAATAAAACAAACATTTGAAAAATTCTTGATCTAAACATATAAATGAAAAGTTGCAATTTATTCAGTAATTTTTCCTTGGTCTGTATTCCAGAGCAGTTAAGGACTTCGTTACCTTCAGATATATATCAACTGCGCGGTAAATGCCATCAGAAAGTGGTCTGGCATAATCAGGGACAGCGGAACCAAGTGACTGAAACTTTGATAATTTGAAATTAACATCAGGTGCTACATCAGCAAGATAACCATCCACCAGATTCGCTACCACTGTAATTGCTGTCAGTGAATCAGAACTCTCAACCAACTGATTCTCATCAACTATACTTGGAGAATATGGTGCCGAAGAAATCTGTTCTGTTGACAAAAAATAGTCGAGAATCCTTTGAAAACAGTCAATGTCATATAAAGTCTCGACAGAGTAGCCTAAATTTGGAATCAAAAGATCATCCAAGGACGCTTGGTCCAACTGTGCCCCCACTCTTTTCTCCAGATTTTCTCTGCATGAAGGACTTGCTTGTAAGAGCATAGCAGTGCGAAGTAGCCTCACAAGAAACTTAGTCTGTATGACTCCTTTCTGACATGGAAGTAACTCCACAATTTCTTCGAGGAGACCCCTCTGATCTGCCTCCGATGGCGTAGAAACATTATTGCCTGGTTTAGCACTATTTGCGTCCTTGAAGCTAAATTGCCTATTCATCAGGGGAATATATTTTCTAGCATAGACGACAATAGATCCCGCAATGTTCTCAGGCTTCATACCTACTGATTCCACACCTTGTATAAACATTTTATAGAAAGCCAAACCTAGATAGGACACATCCTCATACCACCAACGATCACCCAGTGATTGCACCTTTGCTGAAGTTGATATTCCATTCCATAATATTCTGCTTTCTTTTTCTTTGCTATCATTACGAGGTGACACATGCCTATTTAGTAACTGTGGATCAGTACAAGCTTTCATTGCCAAGGAATTAACACATCTAGAAACTATGCGAAGTTCCTCTGCCTGTGATAAAACTTCTTCACAGGTTTCCAGTGCTTTTATTGTGTCTGCCCAATTCCCAAATATTTCATTTAGGAAAGCCTCTGCATGGGAAATAAGGTTTCCCTCTACAATATCTTCATTCATCTGAAGATACTCAGCTGCACACCTTACAGTCACGATATTCAAAGCAGTAAGCTCTATTTTAACCCCGTAGCAGAACTTGGCTATAAGCTCAAATGTTTTAGCTCCGCCGGGTAAGTCACAAAGCTGCAATACCTGTACAGACCCATCATCACTAGCCTGTTCCCCTATTTGCTTTGCCAGTAGTTTACTTCTTGACAACAAAGGAAACTGCAGTACATAACGAAAAAAAAATAGTGTTAGACGCTCAGAGTACAGATCAATCGATTAATTAGCTTATCAGCAAAAAACTGAAAGTATAAAATTACAGACACATTTGAAAACTTGGTGACGACAAAACAGAATGCTTAATGTACAAATTTATCATGTTAGATGAACCTTATGTAGATGAAAGGACATTTCTCCAATCTCAACGGTAACATCACTCGGAAGCCCAGTCGTGCACTGCCTGCGATTATTAAAAAACCATCAGACATTTGAACCTCAAGGCCGGCCAAAACATCATACAAATAAAACGTACTACAAATGTGTTGAATATGTGATATGATCATGGTAAGCCCGTTCTTGAGGAGCATGTGATGTCACACAACCAAAACATATAGTAACACTTTACACTAGTTGGTGTCACACAACCAAAACATATATAATAAGCAGGGAATATATATTGGAATTTAGGTACTGGTTATCGCGGTAGGATCAAAAAGTACTAATCGAATTCTTTTTTTAAAAAAAATCTTAAACAAGAGGCATAGCAGGTACCAAGTTTGGCCTTCACGATGAAATGCTTCAGGTTTTGTACCGAGCTTCATGGAAGCCATTAATGTATGATTTCGTCCTGCTCGAATTTGTTATGAAATGAAATGAAACGCAAGGAAAGAAGATGAGATAAAACATATTAGGCCAAGAAGAAAATGTGGGTTTTCTGGTAACTAATATTAAACATAGTTCCAGTGCTTAGCGAGATAAAAGAGTGTGCCCGAGTCTAGTGGAGCAAAGGAGACCAGGAACGCAGTTCGATTCAACTGTAATTTCGGTTAGCCAGATTAAAAAAATTATTTACACTAATTTTATATCCATGCATGGAAAGTTTTATAAAATTTATTCTTGAGTTTTCTATAAAAATTATATTAATATATGTATTTTTTTGGAAAATTATAAAATACTGTTTGCAAAATTCATTAAGTAGATGATTCTTATTTTTTTAAAAAAATTAACCTTTATTATTTTACTTGTTATTGTATTTTTGAATAAAATTTCATGTTTTCCTAATTTAAATATTGTTAAATTATGTATTATTTTTTTTCAATATTTTTTTCACTCAATAATTTTTTAATACCATATATAATTATTATTTTTTAGAAAAATTAAAATAATAGTATCAACAAAATCAATAATAGTTTTTACAATATGATGTACAATTTAAGATTTTTTTAAATTTCAATTTAATAATATCAGAAATTATAATACTAACAAAATGTGTGAAATAACAATTTTGCCTCATGACCAAATCACAAAAACTCTCTTACATTAATTATATACAGTAGAATATAAACAAGTGTCTAAATGCGAAGTGGACATGTCAAAATAAGATTATTTTCAAATTCATGTAGCTTAGCATGCCATGAAATAAATAGAAAATTGCAAAAAAAAATAATTATGATTTGAGTGTTAATATAATTTTGTTTAGTGATCCATCGGTCTTTTTAAAATTTGAATCAGTCGCATTTTTATTTATATATATTTTCTTTGAGTTTTTATATATAATTTTTTGAGTGAAATGGGACGGTATGTAATTAAGAATTTCTTAATTTCTCACATGTATCATGAAAGCATACCCATATAGCATGCATGACGGCTCTATATTATATATCTATTTTTTTCTTTGTTTCAACTGCTTGTAGTGGAGAAATCAGAACTAAAATTATCACTGTACTCAAATTTGATAATATTAATTGAATCGCTCATTTTTAAGTATGTCTGAATTTTATTCATAATTAATCAAAAACCCATTTTTTCTGATTCAGTGGGGGCTGAGGTCCTGGTCTAACACTCATCCCTGAATGGACGTTTCATCTCATATATATATTATTTTGTGGTCAGGAAATAGCACAGTAGATGGTTGCGGTGAATGTAAACTATTTTTTTCACTTTTACCTTATAACAAGATGTCGGCCAATTGTTCACTATTGCAATCGCATTTAACAATCGAGATTAATTAGTAGCAAGAAAGCATGTTTGGAGTTGGTGCGTTTCTCATTTTACATGTGTTTGTAGAAATTGTAGTCCAAAGATTAACAGTGCTCTGCTCTTAATCATTTAAAGTGCATGTTTAGTGAATGTGAACAAGTTTTTTCTATGTTTGCACACCCTCAATTGATTATTGCATACTATTTTAGCATATTTAACCATAATATCCTCAATCTTCCTCGTTGTTTTAATTTGTTGTCAAATTTTATTACTTGTTTTTTTTTGCTAAATCACGTGATACAAAATAAATCGTGCCTAAATAAATTATATTATATTTTTAAATCAAAATTGATTGAAACCCCGTATTAAAATTTCATTCTATTAAAATCTATAAATATATTACTCAAGTAAACTCTATATATTATTTTAATCACATAATTCTTTGAGTTAAATTCAAGTAAATCAAGCATGTAATAAAAAAAAATGAAGCATATAAACCCGTATTACTTTTTTTGATTATTTTTGTAGATGTCGTATATCTTTTGATTATTGAATTTTTTAACTTTAAAAAAAAGTAAATTAAGCATATTATCTTGATGTGATTATTTATATTTATAATTTTTAATTGTATAATATTTTAAAAAGTCCTGTAGCTATAATTTAAAAAAAAATAGAATTTATTTGCTTCTGTTATTTTTTGTTTCACACCAATTGTGTTGCTCTTTTTTAATTTTTTTATTATTATCCTATAATATTTTACTAGAATTAATGTTCTCTATGATAATTAATATCACATCTTTTTTTTTAACTAAATGTTTCTAAAAAATCAATTTTTTCATATTTCACATTTATAATAAGATAAGAAAAATTAAGAAAGGGTTACAATGTAATTTGCACGAATCAAATTAAATAAAAAATGATTCTAATCAAACAAATGCTTGAGTGGGAGGACAATTTGGACATTATGAGATAAAATAAGGATAATTTGGTCAAGCAAATAATTCAGGGTGTGCACCATCAATTTAGGTGTGCAAATATCATCACCCTTCTTTTTTGTCCATTATATAAAGTGATTGACATTTTTACACGTAATTTTTTGTTTTTTTTATCAAAACAATTTTACACGTAACTTTAGATGCTTTGATCTTATAGTAAAAGTTTTTTTTGAATAAAAATAGTAATTTTTCTTTTTTTGAATAAAAAATTAAAACTATATTTTTATTTGGAAAGGAAAATATGAAAAATATTAATTTTTATTAGATGATCAAAATACTTAAATTTACGTATAAAAAAATCAAACATCTTATAAATGGATCAGTGGGAGTATTATTTTTTCCTCAGCACGACAAGCGTTCTAATGATTGTTAATGTTGCATTTTGACTTGTAGTGTTCGGAACTGAATATACAAACTAAAATACAAAATTGCATCTACTAGAAAGAGAGCATGGACCATCTGCATATATATTTTCTACCTTTGCCTATCGCAAAATAGATAGATGCTCATGCCAGCAAAATGAAAGAGATTCAACATTTGATTGTTGTATTTAACCTACTGCACACCCAACTCATTCTTGATTGATGATAGTACTGTTGTGTTCAGTCGGGGATGAAATGAATGAATGGAATGGTCGAATGGATGAAATTGATGGAAAATTATTGAAATTGGAGGTATGATTTGAAAAAAAATGATATAATTTAAAATTATTATGAAAAGAATTATGAAGAAAATGAAGAGTTAAAGAATGAAGCAATCTCTTCCAAGTTGGAGTACTTAAATTATAATGTAGGTGAGTTGAAATGGAACGGGAACGAACAAACAAACATTTTTAAATTTCTATTCATTTAATACTACAAATTTCATTTCATTTTAATCATCCCAACCAAATTATGACAACACAAGAGACCGGAGAGTTCAAGTAGAGAGATTATTTTTGCAAGTATAAATGGCCTCCTTCTTTATTAAGGGAAAATATAATGGTTAATGAAACCGTGCTCGACACATTAGATGGAAATAAAATCGATAAAATCCTCCTCACCGATCATCTAAAACCATAGTAGTTTGGAATAAGAAAAAAAAAACATGATCCGACAAAAAAAATGGCAGGCATTAGGGCTGCACATGGGTAGGGTTGGGTCGGGTTTTTGTCAAATTCCGACCCAACCCAATTAGTTCGGTTTTAATAAAAATCAACCCATTAACTTAAAAAATATTAGTAATCCAACCCCGACCCAACCCAATTAATTCGGTTTGGTTCGGGTTGGGTCAGATTAAATTTGCTAATCGGAAGAACATTGCAGAAAATCCCGCATATCGTATAAAATTTTGCACTTCACAGAAAATGTTGCAAAAAAAGTTGCAGAAGTCAAAAAGTATTGCAGAATGTTGCCGAAAGTGTTGCAGAATGTTGCCAAAGCCCAAAAAGTGTTGCAGAATGTTCTAGAAAGTGTTGCAGAAAATTTATATAGTGCAGAAAATTTATATAGTGCAGAAATTTATAGAAAATATGCAGAAAATATATAAAATTTGTAGAAAATATGCAAAAAATTCTACATTTTATGTAAACGGGTTGGGTTGGGTTGGTTAAGGATTAAAATTTGTTAAACCCTTACCCAACTCAATTAGTTCGGGTTTTTTAAAAATTAACCCGTTTAACCCATGGTTTTGAATGGTTCGATTTGATCAGTTAAAAAGAGGGTCTGTTTGGGTCGGTTTGGTCGGGTTTCGGAACCCATGTGCAGCCCTGGCAGGCATGAACCAATTGCTTGACTTTCTGCTTTGATTTTCTTTTTTATTTAAGTAATCATGTAATTCTCTTATATAAGTAAGATGCCATTTTTGATGTTTAAAGTCATACTGGAATCAAGTAAGATATGTCTTACCATCAAATACAATACTCTATATAGTTCGTTAAAATGTTAATACTAAAATTTAGTTCCGTACTTATAAATGTTTGGTAGAATCTCCTTTATATATTCAAACGAAGCTACTTAAATCACCTAACAAGGATATCAATCCTTTAAAAGTCATAGATTTTTGGGTAGTAGATGCACATATTATCATTTACTAGTAATTAAATATGATTGATGATCAGTATCTTCGCACCACAAAATCCTATTATACACGTATTTTTTGTAATAAATATTTATCCTGACCCATTAAACATATATACATCGAGATTAGAGAGACATATTCGAAATTTTATTCGTATTACGAGAACAGAGAATTTGATGACAATATGGGATTAAACTAAAGAAGTAAATGAAGAAATTAGAATATCTACCACAGTAAAAATTGATTTAACCTCTGATCAATGATAAGTACTTACCTAGTTACTTGTTAGGTATACAAATCTTAGAATTAAAGTTTTTTTTTGTTCTTCCTTCTTTGTGAACCTTCTTCTTTCTACTAGTATTTCTCTTTATTACTAATATAGACTTTAGTAATAATTTCATGTAATTACATCACTACGTTTGGCTCTTTTTCCTCAAACATATTAAATTATAGGGAAATTCTCAATGGTACCATTGTACTTTTGGCTTTTGCCAGTAATACCATTACATTTTTTACTCCTCTTAACGATATCCTTAACAAATTGACTTTCTACCAGAAATACCATTCTGTTAGAAAAAAGTTATAGAAACGTTAAGTAGGGTAAAAAGAACATGGTACCACTAGCAAAAACCAAAAGCACGGTGGTACCATTGAGAATTTCCTTAAAATATATTTGAAGAATACTGGTTGGCCCCAAACCTATTGAAAAAATATAAGAACAATCTTGGCCATACGCTACAGTATGCAATAAGAAAATAGGTTGAATATTGGCCCCAAACCCTAGTTAACGTTTCTATAACGTTTTTCAAATAGAATGGTATTTCTGTTAAGAAGTCAATTTGTTAAGGGTACCGTTTAGAGGAGTCAAAAAAGTAATGGTACCACTGGAAAAAGCCAAAAGTACAGTGGTACCATTGAGAATTTTCCTAAATTATATTTAGTAATCAGCTGGCAGACCATATATATCCATAAGTATATGCTAGAGGAGACTTTGGTACAATTGTGATATGATATATTATTGTGTGTGCATATCTATAATATTAATTGTTAAACCTTGCATTCGCCATCTTAACCATGATTGCAGAAGTTCCAAGGTCGTGATTAAGGCAATGTTAACATATTTATTTGCTAAAACATTTGCTAATACCAGAAATTTATGCCTTGGTTACGACCATTTCATCCAAGGTATTTACATTGCTTCTCTTACACTGTGTTCCAGAAAAATAATTTGGAAAGTAAAGAAAAGAAAAGTAATGAGCAATTTCCACACCTTGTTCCAGAATGATTTTTTTGGAAAGAAGAGAAAGGAAAACTAGTGATTAGGGAAGAAATTCTCTTTATATTTATCTCCAAAATCTTCTTCTCACTTTTGGAAAGATTTGAGAAGAAAAGAAAATTAATCATTTTCCATTCTTTTCTTTTCTCTACACAGCTCTGGAACACAGCGTTAGAGTTGACGTAGAGAACTGATGAGTGATCAGTTACGAATGTACTCCCTCCGGTCCATTTATATATGGCATTTGATTTTTCTGCACCTAATTTTAGGTATTTTGACTATATATTAAAAATTATTATTTTTTAATTTTTCCTTTTCTGAATAAAAATATAATATTTTAATTTTTATTTAGAAAAAGAAATTTTAAAAAGTAATAATTTTAACTATGTAGTCAAAGCACCTAAAATTTCGTGCACAAAAGTCAAATACCTTATATAATGGATCAGAGGGAGTACGTTTTATAAAGCGCAATGTTTTGTATGTTAGTTTAAAACAGTGATTTATATTTGAAAAGAACATAATATAAAAGAGATAATTATTTACATAACCAGGATGGAATTGAATGTATAAGCTTGAATCTTTCACCCCTACATTTATCATCATCAGTTGTAGAGCCTATACAATTTCATTCTATAAGTTCAATTGCAGAAAGTTAAATATTCACATACGACATCTCCGTCCACGGAGTCTCGAACCCTCAACCTTAACCGACATGCATGAGAGGATGAGTCCAAATCTTCTATACCATTTTATGTGTGCCACTCCATATTCCACTTTTTTGATTGGCTAATTAAAATCAAATTCAGAATTCGCCATTTAATCGAGACATCATTTTCCTGGTTTTCACTCAAGAATCAAAAGAAAATGGAGGTTTCAAAAGATCATAAGGAGCCCAAAGAGCATCAAGTGGACAAGGCCTATTAGCATCCAATCTTACCCATGGCTTCCCTTTCCCACTCCAATGCAACAAACTAACACGACCTGGATGCAAATTTCGACAAAGCCCTCGAAAATTATCACCACCTAGTCCATGTTGATTCCATTCATGATCCACCGAAGCTATATTCCCTGCAAACACAAGCAAGAAAGGAGGCAAAGAACCTAACTCATATATCCTCATTCTCTTCTGTAACTCCATCCATTCCTCGATTTTCGTCGTGTAATCACCGAGTCTCCAACGATCAAGATCAATCACCATTACTCCGGTGTTGAAATAACATGCTTTCCGGTTAGCAAAAGTTAAGGATAGTGATGGATTAGACCAGAATGTTGGTGTAAAATATAATGTGAAGTTGGCGTTACAATATTCAGGGGCCGCCAGTACAGACTCTTCGCCTAGTGGTGTTTCGGACAATTTTGCAATGTCATCAACTAATATCAAGTCGGAGTCTAAATAGACAATTTTGTGCACGCAATTTGGTAGTATGTTCGGCAAATAGCTACGTGCATAATTCAAAGGGCAGTCGAGGGCGGACCGGATTGAGGTGGAAATGAGACGTGCCACGGCGTTGTCATCAAAATAGTAGACATGGAATTTGAGGTACGGAAACGAGTTTGCAATGGTCGTGCGTAGGAGTGATGCGTTAGCTGAAATGGAAGTGACAAAGTGGAAAATAGTGTTTTGTGGACAAGAGGAGTGTTGGAGAACAGAGAGTATGGCAGCCATTGATCCACGAATGTACATGGCATCGAGAGTCATTGCGACGTGGATGGCATTTTCATAGCATATGTTGTCGTTTTCGTCGTTGTCGTCGTGATCATGATCGTCGAGGGGTTCATCGTTTGAGTTGTCGATGAGGGATGGACAGTTTGCGGAGTTGTAGAACTTGGGAGCTTCCTTGAATTGGTGGAGAATAGTGCTTGTAGTTTGTGTTGTGGAAGTTGCTGCACTATATGTTGGGGTTGAGAGGGTTAGTAAAATGAAGAAAGAAATGTAAAGGCAGGGGTGGAGTTTCTGGTTTGGCATTGGAAGTGTTACAAAGAGGAAATGGTGAGGAGAAGAATGAAAAGGTTTAAAATGTGGAAGTTTGAGAAGGGTTTGCAAAAGTTTGTAGGCTTTTGGAACACACGGTTTGGGGAATCAAATGTGGGGTAGTATGAAATTTGCTTACCAGGCTGGAAATTTATAAAAGTTGGAGATTTTAACATCCCACCGATTCCTGTGCACAAATTATACTATTTAGATTTTAGACTCTGACTTCATACTAGCCGACTCCATGAATATTCAATAGTTTACGTATTCAAGTATAGAAGTTCGATAGATCAAATATTTTGATAAACTAGCTTAAAACCAGTGCGATGTACGGATTTTTTTTAATATTATATAATTCTTTTTCGTTAATTTGAATTAATATTTTTTAAATATGAATTTTTGAGACCTAAATTTTTAAATGAGATGATTTGATAATAATTATATAAATTTATCTGATATTTTTAGAAAATGAGGGGTTTTAGTTAGGTGATAGAGAAAAGGTGATAGATTTTAGTTGAAAAAGGTAAATGATTAATAATTAGTAATTATAAACTTATTATTTTATTTTATCAAATAGAATGCCCATGATATAATTTGAAAAAGAGAGATTTTAGTTGGAGAAAATTAAAAGGGTAACATGTTTTAGGTGATAAAGGTAATTGATTAATTTATAGTAATTATAATTTAATTATTTTATTTTACTAAATAAAATTGCTCGTAATGTTTTTAGAAAAAGAGAAATTAATGTTGCACGTGATATTTCTAGAAAAAGAGGGATTTTGGTTAGAAAATATAGAAAAGATGATATGTTTTAGCTGAAAAAGGTAATTGGTTAGTTATTAGCATTATAATATTATTATTTTATTTTATTAAATAGAATTGCCCTTGATATAATTGAAAAAAAAGAGATTTTATTTAGAGCAAATAAAAAAGGTAATGTGAAAATTAAAAAGGTGACATGTTTTAGGTGAAAAGGGTAATTGATTAGTTTATAGTAAATATAATTTAATTAGGTTATTTTACTAAATGAAATTGCTCGTAGTGATTTTAGAAAATGAGAAATTAATGTTGCCCGTGATATTTATAGAAAAAGGAAATTTAATTAGAAAAAATGATACGTTTTAGCTGAAAAGGTTATCGGTTAATTATTAGTATTATAATATTATTATTATTTTTATTAAATAGAACCTCCCATGATATAATAGGAAAAAGAGATATTTTAGTTATAGAAAAGAGAAATGGTAACATAGTTTGGCTAAAAAAGATAACTGCCCGTGAGAGAAAAGGTAACGTGTTTTGACTCAAAAAGGTAATTTATTAGTTAATAATAAATATAATATAATTATGTTATTTTATTAAACAAAATTGCTCGTGGTGTTTTTAAAAAAGTAAAAATTTTAGTTAGATAAAATATAAAAGATAGAAAAAGGGAATTTAATTAGAAAAAATGATATGTTTTAGCTGAAAAGGTAATCGGTTAATTATTAGTATTATAATATTAGTTTTATTTTTATTAAATAGAACCGCCCGTGATATAATTGGAAGAAGAAATATTTTAGTTATAGAAAAGAGAAATGGTAACATAGTTTGGCTGAAAAAGATAATTGCCCGTGATATAACTGGAAAAGGAGAGATTTTAGTTAAAGAAAAGAGAAAAGGTAACGTGTTTTCACTTAAAAAGGTGATTGATTAGTTAATAATAATTATAATATAATTATGTTATTTTATTAAAAAAAATTGCTCGTAGTGTTTTTAAAAAAGGAAAATTTTTAGTCAGATAAAATATAAAAGATATTGTATTTTACCTAAAAAAGAAATTATTTAGTTATTGGAAAATAGAAATGGTAATATGTTTAACCTGAAAAAAGAAATTGATTAGTAAGGAACAAATTTTATTTAGATAAAATATAAAAGATATTATATTTTACCTAAAAAAGGAAATTTTTAGTTATTGAAAAATAGAAAAAATATTATGTTTAACGTGAAAAAGGAAATTGATTAGTTAATATGATGGATTTTATCTGTAATTATGTAAGGATAAATAAGTAAAATCAACAGGTACTGTACCGACCGACCGACCGACCGACCGACCAAACTTTTAATGTTTCGGCTTTTATATAATAGTATAGATTACTCCATCCGTCTCAAAATACATGTTTCTTTTGAAAAATTGATTTGTCCCATTTTACAAGTTTATTTTCTTTTTTCAATACAAATTTAAGGTAATTTTCCAAAATTATCCCTGAATTTATTGTATCTAAAATTTGACTTTTTCCAAACTTAACACTATTCTCATTTTCCAATGTATTAATTATGGGTATTAGTTGAAAAATTCTCATTTTCCAATGTATTAATTAAGGGTATTAGTTGGAAAATATTATCCAACTAACCTTTATCTTAATATATGTGTTTTTTAGAAAAAGGACATGTAAAATGGGACGTAGCAGTAATTTTTTTGGGTAAAATTTAATAGAAGCTAAATGTAGACTGTAGATTCTGGTAAGATTCTGAAAACCCTGAATTTTACCTTTCTGACATGCGCAGGCAAGTACATATAAATTCATTATGAGATTCAAACCATCTATTCGTAATACAGGAGTATGTTGGGATATCTTAGTCGGTGAAAATTATGAACTCACCAACTTTGACATATCATACATTTTTGTTCGGATTACCAATTTTGTATAATAAACAAGTAACCTTGATTTCTTGGCTTCAAGTTTGGGGAATGTAATGAGATTGATGGCAAACCACCACCCTGCTAGGAAGTTTCTGTTTTAGTTTTTACTTTAATTAGGTCATGCGTAATGTATTAATTTACTTCACACATTTAAGATTCTGTATTCCATGATGAGGCCTCGTTTGCCCATAATACAATAGAACCTCGATAAATGAATATTCGATAAACGAATAACCTCATCAAATGAATAATTTTTTCCGTCCCGACATAATAGAGATAGTGTATTTTTGACCTCGATAAATGAATAATCTCGATTAATGAATAAAATTTTCCGGTCCCGAGCATATTCATTTATCGAAGTTTAACTGTAGAGTTAATTTAGAGAGACATTGATTATTGAACATCAGTCAGATTCATCCCTCGAGCCCTCTTCTCAATTTATACGAGGGTATGGAACTCAGGTAGGTATTTAATTTCTTATCATGTCCCACGCAACTGTTTTTGTAATATTTTAATCTTACACGCGATGTGAAAGAAGAGAAAAGAAAATCATAAAAATTATTAGTACACATGATTATCAACATATTTTAAATCAAATAATATTTGGCCCTTCTACTCCAGAATTGACATATACGCAAATACTAACCCTTCCCTAATTTAATGGTTTCAAGAAAAACTTGAAAACTCTAGAGAAGCAGTAAAATTGATCAAAATCCAAAGATTTGTAACATAGCTTGACCCCTAAGGTACATAATAATCAGGGGCGGAACCAAGGGGGCCTAAGGGAGGCTGGAGCCCCGGCTAGACTAAAAAAAATAAGTAAATTTTTTTTTTATACCAAGATGTTTTTAAAAATAAAAAAATCTGAGCCCCGGGTAATTTTTAAAACTCCATTTGCATACGAATTTTTCTCATGATAAAATCAATAAAAATAATGAATATTAAAAATTATATATTTAGTATATATATTATAAGAATTATAAAGCCCAAAGGCCAAAGCCCATGTATGCAGTATCAATGATAATGTGATATGCTATCAAAATTGAACTAGCCGACAAGAACATAAAAAGAGGAAACTAAAGCACTTCTGTATCTCTCTCATAAACTCATCATTCTCGTGCTAATTCTTCTGGGTGCTCTTCAACTCTTATTTCTAATTAAATCACTCGAAGGCTATATTTGCAAGTGTGGATGATGAAGCTATTTTACAGCGTTATCAACATATGCAAACTCGAAGGATTCAATTATCATCCCTTAATTCTTCAAGCATGGGAAGCACAAGTGTCAAAATATGAGAAAAGGTACGTTTACTTTTATGAAATAGTAACAAGAATTTTTGTCGTTAAATATTTGAGCCCCGGGTGATTTAAACTCCTGGTTCCGCCACTGATAATAATACTAGACTTATAAGCTCATGCAACTCGCCACGACTTCTATAATCATAAGAGATTTTAATTAATTTAAATCTTAACTTGCTTTCAAAATGTGTACATATATTAGCACTGCCATAATATTAAGTACTGTTTGTATCACAGTATAGTATTAACATTGACAAGTACTCTCAAAAAAAAAAATAACAATGACAAGTAACAGAGCAAAAATGAACTTTATTTACAAAGCTGCATTTACTTCAGGCCTTCGGCCTAAATGCCATTCATTCATTCATAAACACGATATTCATCTTTTCTTGTTTATCTTTTCTCGTACATACATTTTGCAACTACAATTCTACATCTAGACTTGCCACATCTTGAAAGCCTGCTAATCTTAATGAATTCTCACCTAGTACAAATTTATCTAAAATGACCAAGGACTGGGAAGAAATCACTGCTCTATTGCACACTTAAATTTGTGCCACCTATCCCTACTAAAAAGAGGATAAATTACTAGTGGGAGGAAAATTTAAAGCAAAAATAAAAACTCTAACTGCCTATAATTTACAGTTATGCCCTCTTACGGAATTATTGCTTGAACCGATAATACTGCTTCAGAAAACACTATAGCCTTGATCCAAGCTTCCATAACCGGTACACAATCCCTCTTCATTCTCATTGCTGAAGAGGGTTTGGTCCAAGCAATCAAGTGATGCACCACATGCTTTGTTATATGATTGGCACGCCGAGCGACACACTCTTAGCCTGTTATCACCATCCTGGTCGCACTTCTGAATAGAAATCTGATTCAAGATGAAAACACCAACATTTTACTCATATAAAAAGAAAATAGCAGTGCAACATTTGTTTAATGTCAAGCACATTTATTCGTTTTTGCGCTTATTATTTAGCAGAGTATTATTTGTCATTTAAAGATTAACTCTACAGAGCCTGCAGTTTGGTAGGACACATTAGTTGCTTGGTTGTTCAGACTCAAACCAAGCTTTCAAGTGAGAATTCAGTAAAACTCAAATACTTCGAAGACCCAGCATGTTAGACAGACATTCAGCCATTACATTGCATTACACGGTCAATTACAATCTAGGACGCATCCTACATGTTTTTTCCATGCTAAACAAAACTTCGTGCTAAAAAACTCGAAACAACAGTCCCTTTCACCTCAGCCAGTTTAGATTTACCTTTGAAAGTGATCAGTACATACTATGCCAAACAATTAATCAGTACAAGTCTGATTTACCTTTCAACTAGTTTAAATTGAAAGGGCATTAAAACATATAAGTCTGAATTGCCAATTGAGGGTAAAACGGTAATTAAAACATATTATGCCAAACAATTAATCAGTATAATAAATCAAAGTGTTCAAAGATTGGGAAGTTACCCAGCATGCCAGCCGCCTAGCAGCTCCATCACAGTCACCACCTCTGAAAAAGTTAAAAATTTTACGGGGACCACCAGGAAATAAACGGTGGTAGTTAGGCTTTACAACTACTTCCTCTAATTGCTGCAATATACTCATCTCACTAGGAGCACAGTGTTGCACAGATGCATCTTTTCCTAGCAGATCTTTGCATATCAAGAGATTTGAGGAGATCGTGGAGCTGTTTTGACATGTGTAGCCAGCATAGTCAGAACACCGGAACTCACAAACTCCATTGTCACAAACGCCTCCATGAAGGCTGCATTGTTCATCACAAACAGCTGCACATGCCACTTAAAGTGTCGGATGATGGAACATAACAGAATCTATTAATGTAAAACTGTGCACACTGATAAGAAAGAACTCCTGGTACTCTTGTCAGCCTACGAAAACCTTCACACATGTAGTTATATGTATGCAAGCAACTTCTTATCTCTGAAGTTTAACAATCCAGCCAACAAATGTTCACTATGTAATAAAGGTATAATCATCAAAATCCTAACTCTCGGCATAGCCCAACACTACATGGGGTTACTTGACAACTATTTATACAATCAGTCAATGTAACAAAATTGTGGCACGGTTTTGCGACTCAACAATGTGCATGAAACAGTATTGAAATTCCATTGTTAACTAAGTGAAATTCTGGATACGAATTAATAATCACAGTCATACAGGGACTGGCAAATATGAAACTCCGCAAATAACTTAACTTATTATACACAGTTCGTAAAGTTAGAAAACAAAGATGGGACAAGAACTGAATTTTCAATCAAAGATAAAAGATAACCTGTAGAGCAGTCGACACCGGTGCGTCCATTTTCACACTCACAAACACCATCCCGAAGACATTTCCCATGTCCATTACAATTACTAGGACAAGACCCTGCAAATCATTATAACAATTTTGAGAGCTTCTCTAACGAAGACATGCATGAGACAGTTAGAGATGTGAAAAAGAACATACGTTTGCTACAATCATGACCACCGAACCCAAGAAAGCAGCGACACCTTCCATCAATACAGTCTCCATTGTAATGACAAGAATTTGGACATCTTCCAGGCACAGGAACTGGGTCTTTTTTACAGAGTTCATGATAAGATGGACATATTAGCTCACCTAAGGAAATCATTTGGAAGAGACAATCAGATAATGATGATGAACCCCAACGACAACATGAAAACAAACATTAATTGACTGTGAACAACATAAGATAGTAGACAATAATCACCATTAAAGCCAGAAAATTGTACTGGTCCGCCATGTTCAGGACATACTTTCCAAACATCGTCTACGGCAACCTAGGAAGAAAAAGTGCACATGTTAAGATACCTCCATGGAAGAACAAAGAAGAAAACTCATTCCCTCGTACTTTCGTGCCCCAACAAAAAATTCTAGTGTGCCTCTTAGTGCATTTCATAGTTGTTCTAGGACTGAACAGATTAGAAAGTGATATTACCTCTAATGTATCGTTTATACATCTGTGCTTATAACAACCATTTCCTTGGGCAGTGGAGCCCCTTACAAAGCCACTACGCACTAATGATGATGTCATGCACCTAGAGAGATTAATGAATGAAAGGACAATCAGATTCAAAATTAAGAAAAAACAAATCAATGCAAGGCCATGGAACGAATATTACCTTGAGATACTCCCTCTTACTTCACCCAACATTCTATCAGGAGGTCGTGCACTTCTAATGTCCGTACACGAACCATCTGAGTATGCTACATAATAGGTGCAATAATCGGCCAAAGACGACTGGCCACCTGCAATGACAAAACGAGTCGGCATTTAGTAATATTTGTTTGCAGTAAACTTACTTGCACAACTTTCTTAATCTTGGGATTCTCACCCCCACCCCCAACCACCCACACACAAACACTCAATATTCAAAGGTGGTGGCAAAGGCATTCCATGTACCCATAACACCACAAGTGAATTCCCCAAGAGTTCTCTTGACAATACATAAAAGACGTCTAACAGGAAAAAGTTGCAAGAATTTTTCGGTATATAGAAACTCCAAACATGCCAGGCAATTTTAGCTATTATTTAATTCTGTAAACTCAATGGATTTCAAACAAAGATGCAAGTGATGAGACTTCCTAGCTTCCATTTAGGTACATTGATTGAAAGATAAGGGATTTTTAATTATTAGTAATGCAGCATGAAGTGTCATCAAAGCAGAAAGATTGCTGGGTTTTTTCTAATATGTCCCATTTTAAAATATCATTTATAATTGTGTCCTATCTTTGTTTGTTATTATAAATATATCCCATTTTTCTAATTTATTTTATTTTGTGTTGTAATCATGATTAAATAATTAACTACACATTCTTAAAGACAAGTTGTCCTCGTATTTAAATAATATTGGACCGTGATTCAGCAATGCAGGTTTAACAATGAAAATGCCCTTGCATTTAGCAAACAGAAAAAAATAACATCCACTTGCTTCTGGCTGTATCACCTCACAAAACACATAGGAAGGTATAAGCCTGAACTAGATCTTTCATCATCCGAAGACATCCAAGGACTTGGCCTATTAGGAGGATCAACATGGCTTACAAATAATGGATTTGGCAAAGTATGTGAGAAACTACCAGAGCCATATGTGATCAGACTCTGATTCCTTTTATAAATGGCTGTGCCCCTGCGGGGCCAGGAGGTGGGAGAAGGTAGATGGGTGGTGGGAGAGAGAGAAGGGGTATTCTAGTCTTATTTAATATAAATACATGTATAAATATATGTATATAAGTTATATATGAGTTAAATTTAACCATGGGACATATTTATAATTATTCAATAAAGAGGGATATATTTATAACTGACTTGTTAATTTGGGACATATCAAACTAATACTCAAGATTGTTTCATTTTATTTACTTAAAACGCAAAAGTTTACACACAAAAAAAAAAGAAAAAAAAAAAAACCCCCACCAACTGCAGTTAAGCAACTCGCAGCTGTAATCCACGATGTAGATACATAACAAATACTAACTTTTCTTTATAGTTGATATGGTTTGTATAGGGGGTGGGGGAGATGAGAAACGGCCTCTAGGCCAGTACCTCAGCCACCGGTTGGCCTCTAATTGTTCGGAAGGCTACTCTAAGAACAAAATTGATGGAAGTACAATTTTTTCTGGACATGGCAATTTAAATGTAGATTATGAAGAGATTCAGGAACATTTGAGAAATTTATTTATTGGCACTATGAAACATTTGAAAATGTGTAACCCACAAGAATGATATAAGTTATAATAAATACATAACTACTTTTAACAAAATCGCATAGATACCAATATTAAAGTATACCTTTGTTAGCTTCTGGAAAATAACGGGCCCACTGAGGAAGGTCCCCACTATAATTTAAAATTGGGCAGTAACCCTCAGCCTCCCTGTTGTATGTACACCCTGATAACTGTGTGGTATTGCAGTGATACGCTCCCTTCCATAGGTTGCAAGGGGATGTAACAAAGTCGGTACCTTGGTTGTGGCCCCAATCAAGATGATCGGCCATATTATAATTAGCTTGGTACCACCCACTATCTTCTAACAAAGCCAGTGTCATCTTTGAAACAACTGACCTTGTGTCCACTGAACCCGTCATAATCTCATTCATCAGAAGCCTTTTCTCCCAGTGGGACCCTGAGGCGCAGAATGAAACTTGATTAGTGACACAATCTTCATTCTCAATATAAACATCAAAGTAGAGGCTCATCTTCCTTTAAAGCAAAACAGTCGGTAAGAATATAATTTTCTTGGCTCAAGGGAAGAAGGGGTGAAGAACGTTTTGATAAAAAAAAAAAAAAAAAAGCTATAACGTACTTCGGAATTTAAGATATTATATATACAAAGACAATTGAAGAAAATAGATCAACATAACTGGAAGTATAGGTTTCAAAACAGAGAATATAGAAGAAGTAACCTGAAGTCCCTCGCCCTCCACCATCTTCTAACTCTAAGCCAGTGAAGTTCTCAGAGAATGCCTGCACTCAACAATTTGACAAGGCATTTAATATTTCCAAATCCTGTTTTAGAAACCAAAAACTCACAACCATTATAAGGTAAAAAAGTGATACCCCGTAATGATAGCGTGAATGCATGACAACACGAGGAAGCACCACACGTGTTACCATTCGTCCAATATTTTCATCCTTCACTTGTTCAGTAACCTACAAGTAGAACCAGCAATTTAAAAATAAGGAGTAAGAGTAGCCTCTACTATACTTTCTGTTGCATTTGGCTGAGAAGAAGATATTGTAAAAAAGATCCCTTTTATTTACAACTCCTTCAGAATTGTTTACAACTTGATTAAACATTTTTTACATAATTTGAAGTTATACATGGCCACGTCAAGGAAACCCTGAGACAGTGCTTTTGTTATTGGAGAAGACTAATCAAGTTCTGAAAGGCTAGTTGGTATGTGAACGAAAGAGAAAGACCAATTTCCATTAAATGGTAAAACAATGTCACTACAGCCTAAATACTTTAATGAAGTTAATGTATTCTTGTGTTGCAATATCTAAGAAATCTTACAACTAAGCCTATAATGTTATTATTTCCATGCAGCCATGCATTTTTCCTGCTTAGGTTAAGATATTAAATCCATGATTTCTGTGAATACCTGTCTTTTGCTATCTGAGTCAAAGTGAGGGATTTACAAAACTATACATTTCTCATAAAGGCACAATTATACATATGATAGTGTAGGAAAGTTCCCTAAACACTGGTATAAATGGTCCCAAAACAATTCCTGTTTATGATCTAGGACAATTGGTGATAATTGTAAAATCACCATAATGTTGTACGTTTACAGTATCGCTTAGGTATCAGCCGATATTCAGACATAATACAATCCCTAGAGATAGAATAGAACCAACAGGAATTCAAACTTTAATCGGATAACTTGGTGAGTATTATCAACCTGAATGCGACGCCTTCTCCTTTCATCTCTAAAATGTGTAAAGGCGTGTGGATCAAAACCAAGTACGTGCATCACCTGAAAAAAATTCCACATATTTTCAATATTCAAATAAACATGAAGAAGATGAATTTTCTTTCTAAGGTATAATATTACTAAAAATACATCTTACTTCATGTATGAGAGTAGCTGAAAGTAAGGTTTCTGATTCAGCAGTTAAGTGCCGGGGAGCAACATTAACATGTCCTGCACAATAATGAACCATAACTCGATATAGCTAACTTTCTTACTATGAAAGAAAATAGAGGTCTTCACAAGAATCATTCTCCATGAAGAAGGTACCTGCAATTGCACGACCCCATTGATCACGCTCGCAAGCCACCGCCCATGCTAAGGTGTTGCCTGTCGTGGGTCTAGTAGTCACTAAAAGAACCAAGTCTGCATCAGCAACACCCTCTGGAAGATAAACAAAAACAGTGAGTGGGTACATTCAAAGTTTGATATAAAAACCTAAACCATCAGCGTCCACTAATCAATAACATGAGAAGATAATGCTTGATAGAAAAAAAAACATTACATGCACGTCCAATACCTTCTACGTACTCCCGTGGCAGTTGTACACCTCCATCTTGCCCACATGCAGAATATCCACTTAACTGCAAGTTCCCCCTCACACGTTCAACTGACAAGGCCCTTTTAAACCAGTCAGCGGTTTGCCCTAGAGCCTGCGTTGAGTTAGACAATGACTTTAGCCTCTAACTTAACGGAGAAAGCTAATTAAAAGGCAAAATTTCCATCTTTAATTGTTTTAAGCATCTACAGAAGGTCCCAACAACATATACTTACAAGCTTTTATTGTACATATGAACAACATGGCTGAAAAAACTAGTAGTTTGCACCAATGTGGTCTCTTTTGCATCAAGAATCTTTTGTAATAAATCAGTGTATAACTTCCAATGTATGAAGTTCATCAATGTTGATAACTTAAAGGCACTAAACTTAGAGCAGTTTATAAAGGGTAAGAAAGATTTAATTAGATAATTGTACCTTACGAAGGCGATGCTTTTTGTCATCCCCAGCTATATCCTCTGAAGTGCAATTATACCAGCAATCGGCCGAGACTGGAGGGTCACCATGAGGATTACAGGAAGGCGTGTCAGAATGAGAAGTTAGAGGAGGCTCTCCAAGCTACACAAGAAACGGAAAATTACACAGTTAAACAAAAAACACAGGCCATAGTGACATCATTGAACTTAAAGCTCGCCGAATTGTTGGTAATAGACACCTTTACAATGTCACCAACATTTCGACAGTCTCTATCAGGTGAGTGACCAACTGCCTCGTAGTTTAAATAAATTCTAATAGGTTGCTTTGCATTGTCTTGTTTCCCTGAAAACTCGGAAGCTTCAAGCAATGCCCTTCCCTTCCTTTGGAGGGGTTTTGAATTATATTGCTCCTTATAAACCTGTGGGGATACAGAGTACACCTTGAACCCCGGTCTTTTCCTCTGTTCAATTATCTGATCATGAATACAAGAATGCGATTTAATGTTCTTAGTTCCCTTTTCGGAATCTTGCCATAACAATTCATGTTCCTGGGATATGGCATAACCAGCCGCCGACCATACCAAAACCAATAAAACCTGAAGTAGATGAAAATAATAGGAGTTAAATGCAAAGCTATAACAGACATAAACCAAGAACCATAATAATGTCTTGACTGCATAAACCAAAACCAAGCTACAATTCATACCAAATAATTGCAGCAACCATAGAACAGTATAAATTTACTTGAGATGAACATAAAATACTCAACCCACATAAACCACTAATGAGTTTTGACAGAAAACTCCATAAAACTTCCAATTTAAGAACAGAGAACACCCTAAACCACATCCCCAATCAATTTCAGTCAATTAGATAATTACCGAGACATAAGTAAAACAGAATATAAATAGATCCATACATGTGTATATCCATATAGTACAAAGGTAACATACTCTACAGAAACTAAAACTAAGCTAACAAACAAGGGCATTACCAAAAATAAAAATTAGACAACCTCAACTACGTAATTAATAAAAACAGCAACTTTATCAAGATCAATTATGAGCTGTAAAAGTATGCATACAAACTTTCCAATTATTTCCCAACATTTTCTCAGCAATATATATACTCAATCTTTTTCGGTAATTCAACACGAAAATACCCAGAAATAGAAAAGCAAGACCTAAATTTAATGAGAGAGAGAGAGAGAGAGAGAGAGAGAGAGGGAGAGAACATTTACCTTGATAAAGAGAAAAGTAAATCTGGGCTTTGTAGTACAAAATCTCACAAACAAACATCGACTACAACCACTAATCTTTAACTCCATACGACAAATAAATCACTAACAACAACAATACAAGCATCGGTTCTTTCAATTCACCGCCGACGAGTCGCCGATCGGCTCAAAAACCCACAAGCATCTCTTGATTTCTTGCATTGTAGTGAGAAAAAAAATACAATCTTAGTGGTGAAAATTAGTAAAGATTGAAACTTTACTGAAATGTTTGTAAAAAGAAATCAACTTTGTTGATTAATCAGTGAAAAAGAGTGATGGGGTTTCAAGAAGTAGTGTTTAGAGAAAAGGGTATCAATCAATTTGTGAAGATTGATAGATATACGCGGATATATACAGCTCAAGAAGCTACACCGAATAGAAAAATGTGAATAAAGGGGGATAGTGGGTGGAGTAGACTTGATATTTTTTAGAGTGTGTTTGTGTTTTTTTTTATGTAAAAACTTTTTGTGTCTTTATTTTCTGGGTTCCTATTATTTTGCTTTCTTTTTGCCTTTTTGGTGTTAGAGTTACGTTTAACTCGACATATTGTAATATTAAAAAGTTGTATTTTGGCGAAATTTTAAAGAAAATATAATTGTGGTCCTACTTTATTGGTTTTATTAGTTAACCTACTATTTAAAATAAAATTTATCTATTTATAAAAGATTATTTCAAATTTTTAAAACTTACTTTCAAAGAGTTATATAGGTTTAGAGCCCTTTTGGCTGGGATTTTAAGTTCCGGTTTAGAGTGATTTTTAATTTTAAGTTGAAAAATGTCTGTTTGTGTAATAAGTTAAAAATTGATTTAAAATTAAAAAAAATAGCTTAAAATCAGAAATTGGTATAAGGTATTTTTTTGAACAACTTCTTTATTTAAATGATTTTATTTGATAAAAGTTAATATCATCATTCAAATTAATAATTTATCAATTACATTAATTCATAAGTTACACATTATACAAAATCACCCAAACATTTATTTACTTAAAATTTTTATTTTTCACTTATCACTTTAAGTAATTTTAAGTCACGAGTAATAATTTTAAATTTATCCAAACATTCTTTTAGACTTGTTGGAACATCAAAGTTTTTATGAATATTCTTTAATTAAGTTTTGCTGATGATATCTCTAAAAAAAGGGTTTAACTAATTATCATTAACAACATATGCGTAATTTAAAGAAGAAATGTGTAGGCAAGACAATAGAGTTTCATTCAATTCATCCTCCACATATTTAATTTTTTTTTTTTGTGTGGCTAATTTAAGTGTTTTTTAAAAATATGAACAAATGGATATTATGAATATTAGTATAAATTTCTCTCAAAAAAGTGAGGATAGAACATAATAAATGGAAACTCGAGATTGGTTGGGTTTAAGGAGAGACAAATTTACTTCGTACACTGGAAACTAGTTCCGAAGTAATAATACGAAATCGTAGATATCGGATCATAACTCCTAAACAAACGTAAATCTTGCTCGAGAAATAGATTGCTATTTGCTAAGTCTACGTAACAATAGATTTGACCAATCACGATTTTTAAGTTCCTCGTGCAGATTACTAAATCAATGTATGATTGGATTAGGTTTAATTAGTTTGTTGACATGGCAAATTTATTGAAGGTCAGCAATATTCTTTCATTTTCAAACTTTAAATTCCGTACCAAATCTATTGACTTTATGCGTATTTTTATTTCTGTCTTGCATCGTTCATTAAAAATTTGAACCATCACTGTTTTAGATTGGTACTGTCAAGAGCAGGTCATCTATGTTTGTTTGCATGTTTTTGTTAATCATTACTCCATGTTTGTTAACCTGATCGAACATTAAGATATTGTTGTAATTTACGTAATCAATACTTTTTCCGTCAGTTGACGGAGTAATTTGGTGATAACAAATTTCGAAAGTTGCTGGAATAACGAAATAATGAAAATAGAGGGATTAGGGATTTGGGATGTTTGGGGCTGGACTTGAGAGGTGTCTCGACTTGTTAGATGTGTCGGATCCTTTTTCAAGATGCCTGCGTACCTTATATTTATAAGGATCAAGCCAACGCAGTTCTGTTAAAAAATGATTGGTTTTTAATCCCTATGATTGTTAAGGGATGTATTATGAGAATTAGTAGATTTTATCTCTTTGAATTATATTCGCGTTGGGATACCTTCCTGATTTGAAGGATATCGTTTGGAGATATTTTCTATCATTAATTGGAGATAATTCCTCGTTTCAGAGAGAGGAAATAATTAACTTGGGGGTTAAGTTAATTATTATTAGATTCGTATTTGGAAATTTGGGAGATATTAGAGGCAGCCGAAAATATGGCGTAACAACTACCCCCAGTTCTTCAGTGCAGTTTGCTGCAGTGGAGAACTAAGCATGCTTCGATCTTCCAAATTTCCTGAGTCACTGAAACAACTAGGAGAGGAAGATTAGTAAAAAATATGGAGCACCAAGGAGCTCGTAATATGCATGTAGATGTAAACGAGACAATATGCGAGATGTAAAAAAATAAGTTTTATAGGTGTAAGAGAACATATCCTGGAGAGCCATCCAAACATTATTCGAAGAGTCGTGCAAAACTTTCCGAGCAATACCCTGAAAAGCAAATATTCAAAGAAATATCCTCTATTAAGCACTCCGAGAAATACCCTCCTCAAAGAAGGACGTATTCTAGAGTTTCCATAACGTATTCCGGAAAATATCCTCCTCAAAGAAGGTCATATCCACCAGAATTTCCATAAATGCTTTAGAGATATCCCTCCTCACAGGAGGTGGATTTTCCGAAGCTCGAACCTTGATGAGGCGCCGGAAGTACGGACATCCCCCCGGAAGTACGGTTTTTGCAAGGATTTAGTAATTTATGGTACTCTCCTCAAAGGAGATCAGTTTTTGTTCAGAAATACCCTCCTCACAGGAGGTGGACTTTCCGAAGCTCGAATTTTGATGAGGCGCCGGAAGTACGGACATCCCCCCCGGAAGTACGGTTTTTGCAAGGATTTTGATAATTTGGGATACCCTCCTCAAAGGAGGTCGCTCCCCATTCCAGAAATATCCTCCTCACAGGAGGTGGATTTTCCGAAGTTCGCTTCATTTCACTAAGACTCTCCTTAGAGGAGATCGTCTTTTAAATAAATCACAAAGACCCTCCTTGGAGGAGGTCGTCTAACATAAAAAAAATAAGGGAGACCCTCCTTAGAGGAGATCATCTTCCCAAAGTTATATCAATATCCCAAGATTCTTCCAAAAAATATCAGCAACACTTGAAGGCTCTTCTAAAAAATCAACTCTTCGAATAAAAGTCTTCCAAAATATTACCCATACAAAGGAGGGCCTTCCAAAATAATTAACTCTTCGAACAAGAGCCTTCCAAAATTTATCCCTAGAAAAAAGGATCTTCCAAAATATTACCCATACAAAGGAAGACCTTCCAAAATAATAAAATCTTCGAATAAGAGTCTTCCAAAATCATGTACCACGAAGATTACACCAAAAATCTTAAAAATATTCGCAATTCAAATTCTGCCCAGATCTGTTTTTGACGTTTTTAACCATCTAAACGATTTTTTCTTGGAAAACACAAAACACCAAAGTTGTAGAGAACGAAAAGACCTTTCCGATGATATATGGCTCATCAAAAACGGACTTATAACGAATCGGGAATTAAATAAAACGTCTGCTGATCTGTTCCCCGATGCTGAAAAACGAGATCTGATTGTTTTTTGTGATTTCGAGAATAGATCGAGATATAATCTGAGAAAACTCAAAGAACGAAAGTTATAGGCAATTTAACAAGCTTTCCGAATCATTAAAAATCATCGAAATCCGACATGTATTGAATTTACTACGAATTTTATAAGATAATTAACTTGTATGGACAAAATCACAAGAAAACTTATCTTAATTCGGAATAGATCCACCGCTTCCACCGCTTAGCTTCTCCATTACAGCAACTCCAGATCCATAATAACCCCCATGCGTATGAATTGATTGTCCTCCACAATCAAAAAATATATCCCCTCCTTCTAGCGCCAATTGTTAACGGAGGAATTTGGTGATAACAAATTTTGGAGGTTGTTGGAATAGAGAATTATGAAAATAGGGGGATTTGGGATTTTGGATGTTTGGGGCTGGACTTGAGAGGTGTCTCGACTTGTTAGATGTGTCGGATCCTTTTTCAAGATGCCTGCGTACCTTATATTTATAAGGATCAAGCCAACGAAGTTCTGTTAAAAAAGGATTGGTTTTTAATCCCTATGATTGTTAAGGGATGTATTATGAGAATTAGTAGATTTTATCTCTTTGAATTATATTCGCGTTGGGATACCTTCCTGATTTGAAGGATATCGTTTGAAGATATTTTCTATCATTAATTGGAGATAATTCCTCGTTTCAGAGAGAGGAAATAATTAACTTGGGGGTTAAGTTAATTATTATTAGATTCGTATTTGGAAATTTGGGAGATATTAGAGGCAGCCGAAAATATGGCGTAACACCGTCCCATTGATTAGTATACATTGAGTTTGGATACGAAAATCAATAAAATGTATAAAAAAAGAATAAAATTAGATGAAAAATCGGTAAAGTGGTGAGATATATAAATATAATATAATAAATTTGAGATAATGAAGGAAAGTAGTGAGAATAAAATTAGATGAAAAGTCGGTAAAGTGGTGGGATCTATTAATTTTTAATAATAAATTTGAGATAGTGGAGGAAAGTAGTGAGTGTAATAGTGTTTTATATTATAGATTTGAGATAATGGAGGTAAGTTAATGGCTGTAATAGTATTTTTTATTATTAAAACTATTATTTTTGAAATGTATAAAAATGATGGAACATCCCAAAATACTAGTAAGTATATATAAATGAATGGGACATATGGGAGTAATTAGTACTATTATTACATCCATACGTATGCTTGAATGGTCAGCTATGCCCTTATTATTCGGGAGATTATAGAATTAGAACTCCTTTTGTCGTTTTAAGAGCATCTCCAATGCTACACATCTGTTAGCTAAACTTGATGACATGGCACAATTTTTAGATGATATTTATATTTTTTCTTCTCCAACCATACTTCCTGTTAGGTAAAATTTTAGATAATCATCTTGACATCCTCTATATTTGGAGGACATCTATAATATATAGATAATATCTATAATTCATTATCTCCACTTATATCGTGACACATCATCGATCTTATTCACTTACATATATTTATATTATTAAAATAATAATAAAATACTATTTTTAAAATATAGCTAATCATTATAGCTAATACCATTGGAGAAAAATATCTTACAGTTCAGTAAATTTTTAAATAATCATTATATAGCTAATAATTTTAGCTATTACCATTGGAGATGCTCTAATATCTTATTATCTCATCTGTTCAAACTTGCGAAAATAAAAATTACTGCTTTTATAAGAATATTTTCAACCATCATAAGTTCTTAGTTAAAATTTTACATGACTTATCTTAAATAAAAAATATTGAGATTTTGTAAAAATATTGATACTCCAATGAATCTTAACCTTTAGCAAAATTTTTAACCAATAGAAACATATTATCTATACTAGCTTAAAACCCGTGTGATGCATGGATTTTTTTAATATTATATGATTTTTTTTATTAATTTGAATTTCTTTTTTTTTAAATATGAATTTTGGAGGCTTAAATTTTTAAATGAGATGATTTGATAATAATTATATAAATGTTATCCGTGATATTTCTAGGAAAAGAGGGATTTTAGTTAAAAAATATTGAAAAGATGACATTTTTAGTTGAAAAAGGTAATCGGTTAATTATAAATACTTATAAAATTATTATTCAATTTTATTAAATTGAATGCCGTGATTTAACTGGAAAAAAAAGAGGTCATAGTTACAGAAAATTAAAAAGGAAACATGTTTTAGGTCAAAAAGGTAATTGATTAGTTTATAGTAATTATAGTTCAATTATGTTATTTTACTAAATAAAATTGCTGGTAATGTTTTAAGAAAATGAAAAACTAATGTTGCCCGTGATATTTTTAGAAAAAGAGTGATTTTAGTTAGAAAATATAAGAAAAGATGATACCTTTTATTTGAAAAACTTAATCGATTAATTGTTAATTATTTTATTGAATAGAACCACCCGTAATATAATTGAAAAAAAGACAGATTTTAGTTTAAAAAAATAAAAAAAGGTAATGTGAAAATTAAAAATGTTAGGTGAAAAAGGTAATTAATTAATTTATAGTAATTATAATTTAATTTATGTTATTTTACTAAATTAAATTGCTCGTAGTGTCTTTAGATAGTGAGAAATTAATGTTGCCCGTGATATTTAGAAAAAAGAAATTTTATTTATGAAATATGGAAAAGATAATATGTTTTAGCTGAAAAAGGTAATCGATAATTATTAGTATTATTATTTTATTATTTTATTTTATTAAATAGAATCACCCGTTATATAATTGGAAAAAGATATATTTTAGTTACAGAATAGAGAAAAGGTAACATGTCTTGGCTGAAAAGATAATTGATTAGTTAAGAGTAATTATAAAATGTCGTGATTTAACTGGAAAAGGAGAGGTCTTGGTTAAATAAAATTAAAAAGGAAACATGTTTTAGGTGAAAAAGGTAATTGATTTGTTTATATTAATTATAATTCAATTATGTTGCGTAGCAAAAAAAAAAAATCAATTATGTTATTTTACCAAATTAAATTGTTCGTAATGTTTTAAACAAAGGAAAAATTAATGTTGGTCGTGATATTTTTAGAAAAATGGTGATTTTAGTTGGATACAATATAAAAAATATTGTGTTTTACCTAAAAAGGGAAATCAATTAGTTAGTGAAAAATAGAAAAAGTAATATGTTTAATCAGAAAAATGAAATTAATTAGTTAGTGGGATGAATTTTATCTATAATTAAGTAAGGGTAAATAAGTAAAATCAACAGGTACTGTACCGACCAACCAAATTTTTAATGTTTCGGCTTTTATATAATAGTATAAATATGCCGAATATCTAAAGACATGTAGTGAAATTACACAACATTTTTATTGTCATACTAAAAGATAAATTCTATTTATAACAACCAAAATGATAATAATATACTATTTTTTAAAATATAGTAAATTCCATTGAAGCACAATATCTTATAAATTTAGCAAATTTTACATAATCAACATTTTAGCCAATCGTTTTAACAAATACCGTTGAAGATACTCTAAGATTCTAGAATTTTAATACTTTCTATTAAACAATACATTGTTATATCTATGATGTTCATCACATAGCACGAATCGTAAAAATTGCATACACCGCTCCACACCACATCACACCATACCGCAAAACGTGGTTTTTAATGCTTGTGATATGGTAGCAGTTTCAATTTTTGATAAACAACTTGGCGTTGTGTAATGCGAATTGCGATTTGACATTTTAGTAGTAAGGTTCCATATATTTGTTTGGTTTTTATACTAGTTTGAATAATTTTATACTAGCAATTATAACTAGTTTAATTTTACAAATTTATTTACAATGTACCCACTAGCTTGGTGCCTTATATATGCATATGCTAACATCTGTTATAGTTACATATCTATCCAGATTTCATTTTTTTTGAAAGGTACCCAAATTTCATTGTTAACTTATATATTCCATTATATATTTTATATTTCAATAATTAAAATACATTCGAAGTTGTACATGTTAAACAATTCAATGTTGGATTTTAGTTTCCATTACTTAAATTTTTACCAACATTTTCAAAAAAGAAAATATATATTTATTTAAATATAAAAACCGCACAAACTACACCACATCGCATCGCATTTTTGTGTTGTGATTTAGGCAATTTTTATATTACATAGTGCGATTGCAAATTTTATATTACGTGGTGCGATTGTATTTTTTCAAAGAACTTAACCTTTTTCTTGTATTTAGTTGGCAAAATTAAATATTATCATGCATATGTACAACATATTAAAGATATTTTTTATTTTAAAATCTTACTAAATCATAAGTTATATAAAATAATAAAATTAGCCAAACAGATTATAACTTAAAATTTTGATTTTTAATTTTTTCACTTTAAATAACTAGTCGATAAAGCCGCGCTTCGCGGCGACGTTACAACATTTTTTAAAAAATTCAATATATTTACGTTATATTATAATATTAATATTAATGTTTAATAATTAAATAATCTTTTCTAATGAATCAAGAAAAAATTCTTGTTAAACACGATTTTTTCGACTGAACCGCTCTCTCGTTAAAATCGAAATTCCAACTTTAACATATAATTTATATTATAAAGACTTATATAATAATTTTTATCCATAAAATCGAACCGTAAAAATAAAAAAAATTACGACATAAGTATCAAATTCTATTAGCTAATACAATCTTTTCTAATGAGCCGTCTTCTCATTAAATATTTTTCGAGCCGCTCTTATTTGGAACCGAAATTCTAACTTCATTATATAAAGAGAGTAAATTCCAATTTTTATATTCTTTAAACTTTCTAATATTTATGGAGTTTTAAAAGATGAAAATACATCTTATTTTTTCTGCATATTATAGATATTCATGTATTTATTTACAGTTTCCGCATGAGAATGTCTTTCTGTTATGTTAATATATAAAAAAAAAATCAAAATATGAAGATTTTTCATTACGGAAATAATATTAAATTTATGGATATATTTTTCTAATGCAAGTATAATTAACTTGTATAAAAAAGTTAAAATAATAGATTTCTAGGAAAAAAGATATATAGTTTTAAAAAATCGTATAAGACGTCTCCACGATCCTCATATTCTACTTCCAATAAAACATTTTATTTTATGTATTCTTTATATATTCAAACATATTTTATATGGTCTTCTATAATAAATCGCTTTCTCGTTAAACACAGTTATTACTATTGATCCGCTCTCTCGTTAAAACCAAAAACCTAACTTTTACATATATCACTCGTATGATAATGTTTATCCATAAAAATCAAATCCTAAAAATAAAATAAAATTTATAACATCAATATTATATTTTAATAGCTAATACAATCGTTTATAGTGAGTCGTTTTCCCGTTAAACACGTTTCGAGCTGCTCTCGTTTGGGATCAAAATTCCAACTTCATTACATATTATTGATGATATTTATCCTGCACAACAACTTTTTTCCTTAAAATCAAAACCTAGAGTGAATTCCAATTTATACTTTCTCTAGACTTTCTAAAATTTATGGAGTTATAGAAAATTAAAACACATCTTATTTTCTCTTTATATTATAGATACTCTTGTATTTATTTTATTAAAACATCTTTTATACGGTCTTCAATAATGAACTGCTTTATCGTTAAACACGGTTATTACTATTGATCCACTATCTCGTTAAGACCAAAAACCTAACTTTTACATATATCACTTGTATGATAATATTTATCCATAAAAATCAAGTCCTAAAAATAAAATAAAATTTATAACATCAATATAATATTTTATCAGCTAATACAATCTTTTATAGTGAGCCGCCTTCCGTTAAACGCGTTTCGAGCTGCTCTCGTTTGGGATCAAAATTCCAACTTCATTACATATTATTGATGATACTTATCTTACGCAACAACTTTTTTTCTAAAAATCAAAACCTAAAAATAGAGTGAATTCCAGTTGATACTTTCTTTAGACTTTCTAAAATTTACGGAGATTCAGAAAATGAAAACACATCTTATTTTCTCTTTATATTATAGATACTCCTATATTTATTTAGGATTCCTGCAAGAGAATGTTCTTTTATTATGTTAACACATCAATTCCTTTTTTTTAAAATATGGTGACTTTTTTTTATGACAATTGTATTGGATTTATGAATAAATTTTCCTAATAGAAGTATAATTAACTTATATAAAAAAGTATAATTTCAGAAGATCGTAATTTCTATGAAATATTTAATTATATGTATCTTTATATATTCTAACACCTATTATACTTCTAATAAAACTTTTATTTATATATTTTTTCTATAAATTTAAACTCTTATTCTTTATAAATTCGAACTCATATTCTACTTCCATTATGCCTTATAAATACTTATTCTACTTTCAATAGAACTTCTAATCATATGTCTTCCATAAAATTTATAACATCAATGTGTTATTTTAATAGCTAATACCATATTTTATAGTGAACCGTCTTCCGGTTAAACACGTTTCGAGCCGCTCTCGTTTGGGATCGAAATTCCAACTTCGTTACATATTATTGATGATACATATCTTACACAACAACATTTTTCCTTAAAATCAAAACCTAAAAATAGAGTGAATTCCAATTTATACTTTCTCTAGACTTTCTAAAATTTATGGAGATTTAGAAAATGAAAGGAGACTTTTCCACCGAAAGCAAAATTCTCTCTATCTCCTTCTTCGGCTTAGTCTTCGCCAGTGAGCTCCTCTCCTCCGGCGGTGGTTTATCCACCGGCCGGAGGCCTTTTCCTGTCTAATTTTCGATTCCTTTCAATAATAATCCTCCTTTGGTGAGGATTGCGAGTGTTTTTGGGTTTTTCTCTCCTTTATGGGAGCTTGTTTTTCTCTCCTTTTGTGGGAGCTTGTTTTCTCTCCTTATGAGAGTATGTTTGGTTGGTTAGATCTGCTAAGAATGACTTTGATGATGCTTTGGGGGATCTGGAATGTCCGCATCAAATATGGGAAGCTGACGATTATTGCAAAAGTTCACCACTCACAACCAAAGATTGTTCATCATCTATTGGGGGGTTTTTACTTTCGGCATGTCTATAGCTGTTAACCGGCATGTAGATAGCTGGGGTATTACCCATCCTTGGGAGGTTCCTATTTTCGGCATGTCTATAGCTGGTATCCGGCATGTAGATAGCTGGAGTGGAATTCCAACTGAGGCTTCTGAATACTGGGGTATCAACGGATTTTATGTGACGTGGTCAATTGTAACACCGCTGCTCTCAGGGATGTTGGCACAGTTTGGATCATTTCGGATGTCTTTGAATTCATTTTTAGATTCAAGAACTTTTTAAGTTCAATTTGTTAAACGATGAGAAAACAATTTATTTGTTTTTCAACCTCGTCGTATCGACAGTCGGGGGTTTATCCCATTGTTTTATGTTGTATTGGTTTGATTTATGAATATATCCTCCTGCATTTCGTCAAAAAAAAGAAAATGAAAGCACACATCTTATTTTCTCTTTATATTATAGATACTTCTATATTTATTTAAGATTCCTACATAAAAATGTTATTTTATTATGTTAACACATCAATTCTTTTCTTTTTAAATACGATGACTTTTTTATAATAATAGTATTGAATTTATGAATAAATTTTTCTAATAGAAGTATAATTAACTTATATAAAAAAGTATAATTTAAGAAGATCGTACTTTCTATAAAATATTTAATTATATATCTGCTCTATATATTCAAACACCTATTCTACTTTTAATAGAACTTTTATTTATATGTTTTTTTCAATAAATTCGAAAATACATATAAATAAAAATATTATTTATATTTTTAATAATATTTTATATAATCTTTTTAATAATATTTTAATATTATTATTTAATAATATTAAATAATATAAATAAAATATCAATTATTTTTAATAATATTATTTAATAATATTTATTTTTAATAATATTATTTAATTAAATATATTTTAATAATATTTTATATTATATTTTTAATAATATTATTTACTTCTAATAGAACTTTTATTTATATGTTTTATTTATATGTTTTTATTTATATTTTTTCTATAAATTCGAACTATTATTCTCTATAAAGTCGAACTTCTATTCTACTTCCAATAGAAATTTTAATCGTATGCCTTATAAATACTTATTATACTTTCAATAGAACTTCTAATCATATGTCTTCCCTATAAAATCAAACTCTTCTCCTTTATAAATTCGAACACCAATTCTACTTCTAATATGCTAATTGATATTTTTATATTTATTAGTGTTTAAAATTCTAGAAAATTAGAAAAATCGATTGAGACGATATTAGAGCGCCACCTAAACTCCCGCTATCCTCCTTTATATATATATATATATATATTGATGATTTTAAGTAATAAACAATTTTTTTTTAATATAGCCAAACGGGCTCTTCATAGAATTTTAGTGATAATTGAGACAGAAATTGTTTGAATCTAAGTGTAAAAAAGTTAGTAAAAAAGAGAATGATGAAAAATTAATAAAGAGAAGTCAGAATAAGATGTACATGAAATGGGCCTAAACAACTAATGTATTGGGCTTGAACCTTTAGAATAGACCACCGAAACTGGTTTTGATGGGCTAATGTTAATGGACTAATGTAGTGGACTAGTTCCTAATTTCGTATCATGGTCCAATATTAAAAAAAAAAAGGAGTTGTATGTTGTTAAAAGGGAGTACTAAAATGTGGTAGGAGGTAACTAGACTAATTAAATAGTGATATGTGGCCTAAACAAGAAAAATTTTAAATAGTGATCTGGCTTTGGGAATGTATAAATAAATAATAAAAAGTTAATTGGCTTAAAAAGTTATGAATTGGGGCCTCTATTTAAGTTCATTAAGTCGTTATGAGCCGGTTTGGTAAATTCAAGAAAGAATGGCTGTGTTAAATGTGAAAATTTAAAATTTAAGTTGACGTGATAATGTGTATTTTATATACGTTTTGTCTTTCATTCTCTTGCATTTTTGTTAGTTTTGAATTTAGTTTTATCGATATTAATTATGTTTTTCATTTTCCAGTGCTTTGTGCTTAATCGTTGAAAAGATGATTAATTATGGGCTTGGAATGCAAAGATTATTCAAGAGGGAAGTTAGAAGATGCAAGCTCGCGATGCCGGGAGGTGTTTAATGTATCATCTTGAAGATTTTGTCTCGTACGACCGTTCCGCAGGCCGTTCGCTAGGTCGTTCAAAGAGTTTAAAAGGAGCAATCTCTTGTACGGACTGCTATACGGCGGTTCAACAGGCCGTTCAGCTCTTGCTGGAATTTTTGGAGCAAATTCACTCTTTATCCTCTTGTCTAGTTGATGTATTAATAGAAGAGAAGTGAAGCCAAACATCATAACTTATCTTCATCTCATCTTTATCATTCAAGAGCATTAAATTAGGGTTAAGAGGAGTAGAGAGTAGAATTTATTACTTGTAATCTAGCAATGATTATGAGTAACTAACTCTATATATTTGGCTCAAGGAGGAAGCTCTTGTACTAAACCTATTTCATTTTAAGTAAGATCTATTTCAGTTTATCTTGAATGCTTGAGTTGTATTGTTTATAATTTTGATTGGAGAATTGTAAGTTGCTTCAATTTGCTCTTCTTGGAAATTCAATTGCTAATTGTTTGTGCTAATCTGTAATTGTTAGTGCATTCATTATAGTAGCACAAGGTTTAGTTTACCTAAATCCTCAAGCTTTAAGTGCAAATATCTAGGTTGAACTTCTCATCCTTGGGTTTGTCCTAACCTCTCTTTGTTTAATTCCTTGATTTGGTTAAATTAGTAGTGTTTCACTATTGGTTGCTAGTTTCAAGAGAACTAATTTATGTGTTTCACTAAATTATTGTTTTTAGAAGAGAAATAAGTGATTGTGTGCTTCACCAATTATCTTGGTTAGGTAGTGTTGATTATATCTTGCTTTTATGTGTTTAGGTGAAGTACTTGATTTTCCATAATCATTTGGTCAAATATCTCTTTATCTTGCTAATTTACTCACTGTGCTTGTTGTGTTGGTGAAATTGGGTGATTGCCATTAATTTAGTCATATTTCTCTAACAATTTATTTTTTGTATGCAGGGACGCAGGGTGTTTGATAAAATACCTCAACCAACTCAAAACCCCCACCATTTTACTTTACACTAGTATTGAACGCTATCCCTTGGATTCGATCCCTACTTGCCACATTTGCTATATTTTATAGTTAAGTGTGAACATAGTAGAGCATAAATAAATCATTTTCAATTTGGCGCGTCGACGACGGGCGTGGCCACATCTATGTAATTTTATTATTTTGTACCATTTGTGGGTAGTGGCGTAGCCAGAAATTTCAGTCAGTAGGGTCAAATCTTTTAGGATTAATCACGGGATTAGGATTTTTTTTGTGATTATAGATATATTAATGTAAAATTTAAATTTTAAAGAACAAAATTAGCTACGGAAACAATGTGATGGGGTCAAATTAAATTTTATTACTACAAAATTAAATTTTTAGTGGGGTCAAACTGAATTTTACCATTAAAGATATTTTTGTAAAAAAAATATACATATAAAATTTTTAATTTTTTAAATTTCAATGGGATCGATTGCACCCGCTGCTAGTACATTGGCTACACCCCTGTTTATGGGTTATTGAAATCATAAAAATTAAATTATTAAATTATTAGATTGAACATATGAATGAGAATATTAACTTAAATCAAAACCAAACATGCTCTATGTTAAGTGTATACATTTTTAAAATAAAATGTAAAATTGGTAGTCACACTATTACACTTTGTTCTTCACGGTCCTCACTCTCAGGCAACATTTGCGTCTGTAAACAAATTATGGGCACCAAACTCCAAAAGTTAACAGTGTCCGTTAAGTACATAGCACGTATCCGTATGATATTTGTAATTATTCCATCTATACACGGCAATAGTTTTGGCCAAGCAAATTAAAAACAGTCGATGGCAAACTAGACATCACCATGCACTCCATTTTGTAAATTTTCGCAACTACATCTAGCTATTACTATACCTACTACAACGGTTTGATCGATCCTTTCCTTGGCCGTCTGGATCATGTGATTGTAACTCGGTAAATAATAAGAACGAGATTTCAATACCAATACGTATTAAAATTTCATTACCATTTCCGTTAACCGAACCGCGATCCGAACCGAACCGCACTTAAATCTAACTATACATAAGTCTTTCATATATCGGCATTAAAAACAACACTTTCCCAAATCTCCAAATTTGTGACTCTCATTGAAGTTGGGGTAAAAGACTTGGCAAAGCTGGTTATATTTCTTGACATCAAAGTTGTGAACTTTCATGAGCTTTTCTTGCTTGGCCTTGAATCTACGTTGGAAAAAGCCTTCAAATGTTGGTTCTTTTGATGTTCTGAGGAAGAAACCATAAGCAAGTGCAAAATGGAGAGATGTGACAAAGAAGCAAATGGGCTCCATTACATCCCAACTTAGTTCCCAGAAAGTTAGTCTCATGAAGCCCAGTGTTTGAAGAACCATGAAGCCTAGCCCACCATACAGTTCTGCTCGGACCAGTGACTCTGCTTTTCTGTCTATTAGTGCTTTTTGCTTCTCCATTTCTTCCAGTTGTTCTTTTCTGGAGTCGTTCGGGGTAGCGATTGTTTCATAAATTAGCTTCTCCATTGATCTTGCCACCTGTAGTGTTCACAATAAATATTTTAGTTACCAAACTCTCCACGAAATAGACATCTAACTAACTTCTAAACAAAAATACACCTACAAAAGAACGTGACTCATAACACGATAAGATTTCGAAAATCTAACACGATACTCCTCTTCTCTTTATAACAATAACGAGAAATATAACATGTTAACGATTCGAGATTACAAAGATGATAACATTTCGAGATTATAAAGAACATAATAAGTTTTGCGTAGGGTAAAAGGACATTTTCACCACTATACTATTTTCGGAATTGCAACTGCACTGTACTACAAACGGACTACTGTACTTTAGCGTTTTTAACAATTCACCACTCCCGTCAGTCAAATTATAACAAATTCACCATTACTGTTTTACAATTTGATTGACGGGAGTGGTGAATTTGTTAAAAACGCTAAAGTACAGTAGTCCGTTTGTGGTACAGTAATGCAATTCCAATTCCGGAAATAGTACAGTAAAAATGTCCTTTTTCCCGTTTTGCGTACATTTTATACTATTTACACGAGATTACAAAGATGATAAATTTACCTGATCAGGGCGAAGAAACACGATATTGCCCAAAACGATCACATTTCCAGCCTCATCCAACATTTTAGCACACTCTAAACCTTGTTCATCATTTTCACAAACATCACTACAAATCTTAACAAACTCTGAATACTCAACCGAGTTGGCTGGAATTTTCTTTAATGTTGATCTGAGCTTCTCCAATCTCGCGGACCTCAGAATCTTCTTGGCCTCATGCACAGACATCCCGCCAACATTCTCCGGCGGACTCAGTCCATCAAAACGAATCCGATTTTCGAAAGAACCATAATTAATAGGCCAGAGCTTTTCCCTCAACTTTTCACCAACAGGAACAGAGAGAAAATCGGGTAGCTTACCCGAGGACTGATTTATCGATCGTCGTTGTAAGAAACGTCGAAAAAAGCCTTTATCATCGTTGGTAGAGTCAGGGGAAGTGATCAACTCACGTTGGAAATTTGTTTTAGCTCCATTTTGATGAATGACAGGAGCAGGAGAATAATTTGTTAATGTTTTATTGAAGAAACGATTCGATAATGTTCTTCGAAGCGCCATTGTAAGAGCTAGCAGAGAATTGAGAGAGATTTTTGTGGTTTGGTTTAGGACTTGTTCCTCAAGTGTTGCAGGGAGGGGGTTTATATAGGGTGTTATGTGGAGTAATAAGGTGATGTAAACAGAACATGAAAATGAAAAAACAATGCAAGGAAATATCTTGCCTGTTTTTATACCACACCACGTAATTTCAAGAAAATATCAGGCACCTAAATTCTACTGGGAAACCACCCTCTCTAGTTTTTCAGAAAAACAAATAATCCCCCGCAAATTCGTATGTTTCTTAATTTGGCTAAACTATGTAGGAAAGATGTCAAGAAAATTAATAATTCATTTATGTTTATTTAGTCTAAATATTTGGCTAATAATCTTTTGTCATGACATATTTGAGATGCTAGATAATATCCGTGCATATTCACGATTCTAAAGATAATGAGAAGAGTTAAAAAAAATGAGTTAAGTGATAGTCATGGAGAAAGTAATATTTGGAGAAATATTCAAAAAAAATTAAAGTGTGAAGAAAATGAGACAAATTGAATATAAGTTTGTAAGTAATATATTCTTGAATACTATTTAGATAATTAATGAGCAATTATTATATTTATTATAACTAATTTTTATAATAATTGAATTATTTTTCTTTTGTCAAATATATTCATTGAAATTTGAATTTGTTAGGCTCTGTTTGGGATTGGTGTTGTGCTGTTGAAAAAAGTGCTGTTAAAATAAGTGTTGTTGCGAAAATCAAGTACATGTTTGGTAATATTTTTTATATATGCATATTTTGGTTATAATTTATTAAAAATAATGTTTTTCGTGAGGTTTGAAGTTGAAATTAGTAGCTGCTTCCCGCAAAAGCTGAAAGTTTTTTTTCAAAAGTATGGGGGACATGTTTTATATAAAAACAGCTTTTCAGCCAAAAACACTTTTCAGAAAAGCTGATTTTTAAATTTACCAAATATTTTTTTACTTGCTTTTCAAAAATAAGTTGATGTTGGTGTTTCCAATAGCAATACCAAATGAAACCTTAGTTTTGAAGAAAATTTAATTTAAATGACTAAAATTTTATTCATAATAATTAATTTTCATTTACATTAGTTATATTTTCGACATTCTAATAAAAATTAATTTAACTGATTAGGTTTTAATTTTTAGGTTGGGCAAACAAATTTATTTTCATATATCATAACTTCTTTTTTAGATTATATTTAGTTACATTTTATATTTTTAGAATGAAATATTAAGCTTACTTCGATTTATATTATAAATATAGAATAAGTGGGAAAATAATAAATAAAATAATATTTTTATATAATCAAAACATTTCAACTTATACTAAATAATACTTTTAGAGTATAACATTTCAATTATTCGTGTAAACTTTTATATCGAAATAAGTAGTAATTAATTATCGACGATCATCGAAGATTTTTTTTGCATATATTTCTAGATGCAACATCATTGATATTAGTATTAACATCAATTATAATCAATATATGTTTTTTAAGAAATTATATTACACATTTAAAGTTAAAATATTTGTAAAATAAAAAATTTCAATCGCAAATATAAAATCATCATCTTAATAAATTTACAATACTAACAACGCCCTCCCTGTCTCTCTCAAGTAAAGAATCTTTCACTAATAAATATCATCTCAATGCAGGGATGTCAAACTAATCCGATTCGACGGATGCCCTATCCAAAATTCGATTTTTTGGATATACTGAACCTGAATTTTTGGATTTGGATTTGGACATAGATTTATTTTTAAAACCCATATTTGAATTTGGATTTTAAAAAACCCGAGCTGAACCCGACTGGCCCGTTGCCATCCGTATCTCAGTGCGAGTTATTTTGGTTAGATTTTTAAATTCAAAATATTCGAAAAATAGAATGCTCTCCACATATTATGTTATAAATAAAATAAATTTTAGAAATAATCTACATATACAAATATATTGATTGTCTATATAAAGATGCTATATATAATTTAAATAGTCATGATAAAAAATTACCATATGCTCAAAGTTGTAGATGAAATACAAATTTAACGAGGATTAAATTTTATTCAGTTTGCACTATTATTTCTAAAAATAATATGATAGAAATTTTAAAAAAAAACATTTTAACATTTCAGAAAAGAGTGACAAATATGAGATGGAAAAAAATACTAATTTAAATGATGGATGATAAGAAAAAAAGATGAATGAAATACTTAGGTGGAGAAAAAAGAATTGAAAGAAAAGAATGATAAAAATAATAAATGAATGGAGAGAAAAAAGAGAATGAGGGAGGAAAGAAATGGAGAATAAACTAATATTTGTGTGTAAAGTGGAAGGGTAGAGAAGAGTAGAAAAATAAATATTTGAGAAAGTAGGAGGAGGAAGAAAAGGGAAATTTGGGAGGAGAATTTGGGGTAGAAAGAGGGAGAAGAGGGAAATTTAGGAGGATATATATATAGTTTTAGATAGATAATGATAAAAAATAGAAGTGAGATGAGAGAGAGAAGAGAATCTAAAGTGAGAAATTTGAAATGACGGGAGAGAGAAGGAAAATAAGTTAGATGGGAGGAGAAGGAGGAGGAAATTTTTGGAGGAAAATTGAGATAGGAGATTTTACTTTAATACTTTAAAAGTATGGGTTATAGGTTATTAGATATCGTTCTTTTAATGCTAAAAGGAAAATATTGTTAAATTAGAAAGTTTACCAATAACCTTGCAAAAATTAAATAAGGAAAATAATAGCATTTTCTAAAAAATAGACATACTACTTTCTTAACAATTGTGATTAGTTTTGCATGTGTACCGCTTTTGTTTTTTTCTTTACATGTTAAATAAAAAAATTCAATTTTTTTTTCAAATATTAGGTGTTTTCTTATTATTAATTGATAATGTAATTAATAATATGAATCCCATATATATTCATACGAACGACATTAATTATATTTCTTATTTTACAAATCCAATACATTCACATCATTTTGAATTATTATTTTAAAATTTTATTTGATTCTCTCACATTACTTAATTTTAAGGTTTTTATGCAACCAATTAACATCCACGTGCCACGCACCCTACCGTTTTTATAATTTTTTTCCTTTTGCTAAATCCTATTTTGTATCCAACGTTTAAGAAACTTTAGTGTTAGAGCATCTCCAATAGGGGTTGCCAAGAGGTTGCCAAGTCCTATGTGGAATGGCACCCTTGGTTGCCCACTTATTGGAGTATCAATGTTGCCAATAAGCTGCCAAAAGTTGGCAACTTCCACATTTAGTTAAAACACATACAACTCTCCAAAAATGTATTTAACTTTACCCTTTTTTATATCTCCTATATTTTTAATGTAATTATAAGATAATATAAAATTTATGTATGGGACCACATTGACAACTTTTAAAGTTGCCAACTATTGGAGTAGATTTGTAACAAAAGTTGCCAACAATGAGATGGAGGAGAGAATAAATAAAAAAATAATATATGTGATGATGTGGTAGAAGTTGACAACTATGTTGGCAACTTTTATTGGAGATGCTCTTAGTGTCAAAGCGGTACAATAATGGAAAACGACATCTATACCTATTACTAGCCTATAACCGTGCAAAGCACATGCTATTATAGTATTATTATTAATTAATATATTAATTATTTAATTTAATATAAAAATTTTTAATCTATTTGATAAATTTTATTATTAATTTTAAATTCACATATGTTTCATACTTTTTTTTTGAAACTACATATGTTTCATACTTAATTTTATAACATAAATAAATATCAATAATTTAATGTTATTTTTAAATTTATTGTTAAACATCTTAAGAATTCAATATATATTTTTAAAAATTATTTAATGCAACCTAAAACCGTAGAAGAAAAAATCGTAGGAAAAAGTGTGTGCGGGCGATGATTCTAATCAGGATATAATTGAACACGTCTATAATTCTATAACACATGTGGTTTTTTATATTTAATAAATTATATACTTCCTCCGTCCCGTTTATATTGGTCACAATTCCTTTTTTGCATGTTCCAAAAATCTTGGTCATGTTTTCTTCATTAAGGATTAAATATGTTAAATTTTTCTAAGCTAGTGTGAATAAATACTATGTGGAAAGAAGAGAATAAAAATGATATGTCAGTAAAAAGAATGAGCATAAAATATATGATATGTAATTTAGAGTACGAATAATTAGCTAAATAAGAAAAATTAATTTTTAATCTTAATGAAGTTTTGTCGTGCCAAAACCGAGGGAACCAACTAACGAAGATCGAAACGCTATTAACTTGTAAATTCAGTAATTCTCATGACCTAGTAATCTCCCATAATCTTTTCTTTTGCAGTTTTAATACTGACTTGATCATGTAAGATTTTCTTTTTCTTCCTTTATTAACATTAATTAAACAAGTGTTACTAAATTTTTTGTAGTGACAACTAACAAGGTTTATATCCGGCTATCTTATGTATTAATTCCAGTGAAAGGAAAACGACACCAATGTTGAAATAGAAAAAATGGAATATGCTACTAAAATAGTACCATCTTAGTGCATGTGCTTGAGAGTAGTTTATGGACTTGTATGTAGCTAATTGTGGATTTGGATGAGAGAGAAAGAGAGAGGCACAGAGAGGGGGGGGGGGTGTTCAGGGAGGAGGGGGGGGGGGGGGGGGCGGGGTGTTCCAAGGGGTATGGAAAGTGGGAAATATTCCACCAAGGTGACGCATGAATCAGGCAGCTGTAGAATCAAAGCTAAGTTGGGGGGAGAGTAGCTATGATTCATAGATAGTTGATTGAGTGAGAAATGTAGAATCCCAACCAATTGGGAAGTGGGAATCACACAAGGATGATCATGTTGGATTCCAATGGACTCATCACCAAATAATCTAGTCATCTAGTGGGGTGTCTACTACTCCCATCAAACTTGATTTCCTATTCACACTCTTAGTACTATTCTCATTGCATTGTCTACAAGACTACAAGTCCCTTTTCTTATTTCTCAAAACAAAACTAACTAGCTAGTTTTGATCTGATCGAACTATTCTTGCTCCTTTCGTTCTCAAATGGTTCACGTTAACAAGTTCATGGCTCCATTATTTTTTTCACGAAACTTCCATCTTTTTACTATAAGTTATTAAACACCTAACCAAGGTAGAGTCTAGACTACTAACCAACGTGAGAAATTTAATAACGACATTACACCATACTATCTAATTTATTATCCAAGTTACTGAAATCTAATTTTTGAGTGTTTAAAACATAGCACTAAGTAACTAAAGCGAAGGGCTTTAGTGTTGGGTTTGAAAAACTCTTCTATTAATAACGTAATAGAATTACATGCAGGAGGAGTATTTCTCACACTCAACTACAATACAAAAACAAACTCTCTACACTATTGTTGCCGGAGCTCTTTTGCTCTATGTTGTATGTGTTCTTCTTCTATATATAAAGTTGAAATAAAACACTCTATTTATAGGCAACCTTCAACCCTAGCATGTGTTTAAAAAACAGAATATCTTTAATGTGTAACTTTGAAGCCACCATTGTTGAAAGTTGGTGAGATAGGTGAGTTAGGTGAGAGGTAGGTGGCTGGAACCTTCAATTCTCCCCCTCCAGCTATATTTTGAACCGCCACTCATTTGCAATCCATACCGATTATGTCTCGACATAATTCTATCTTTTCTCGAGTAACCGCTTTTGTTAGCATATCCGATGGATTCTCTTCTATGTGAATCTTGATTAGTCTCAACAATTGTTGGTTTATCACCTCACGTATCCAGTGATAGCGAATATCGATATGTTTCGTCCAGGAATGATACATTGAATTCTTACTCAAGTCCAGAGCACTCTGACTGTCACAATGTATTTTGTAGTCTTCTTGATATATATTCAGCTCTTGGAAAAATCGCTTTAGCCATAACATTTCTTTTCCGGCTTCAGCTGCTGCAATGTATTCTGCCTCTGTAGTGGATAGAGCAATACAATTCTGCAATCTTGATTGCCATGACACAACTCCCCCTGCAAAAGTGTAAAGAAAACCTAAGTAGATTTTCTACTATCAATATCCCCGGCCATATCTGCATCTGTATATCCTTCTAAGACTGGGTTAGCTCCCCCGTAACATAGACACATATTTGATGTGCCTTTAAGATACCTGAGAATCCACTTAACTGCCTCCCAGTGTTCCTTTCCAGGTTTTGAAAGAAATTGACTCATCGTTCCAACTGCATGAGCAATATCTGGCCTCGTACAAACCATAACATACATCAAACTTCCTACTGCTGAAGAATACGGTACCTTTGACATTTCCTCTATCTCTTTATTAGATGAGGGACATGATTTCTTGCTTAGTTTGAAGTGGTTTCCCAATGGAATGCTAACTGGTTTTGTTTTATCCATGTTGAACCTTTTAATCACTCGTTCAACATACTTCTCCTGAGATAGCCATAACCTTTAATTCTTTCTGTCTCGAACTATTTGCATTCCTAAGATCTGTTGAGCTGGTCCTAAATCTTTCATATCAAAGTGTTTGGAGAGCTCATTCTTCAACTGGTTTATCTTTGTTGCATCTTTTCCCACAATCAACATGTCATCGACGTATAATAACAGTGCAACAAAATTGCCATCTGGAAACCTTTGAAAATAAACGCACTGATCTGCGTTAGTTCTTTTGTAGTCTTGACTCCTCATGAATGATTCAAACTTCTTGTACCATTATCTAGGTGCTTGTTTGAGACCATACAGACTTTTCTTCAGCTTGAAAATAAGATTTTCCTTTCCTAAAACCTCAAAACCTTCTGGTTGTTCCATGTATATTTCTTCATCTAGATCACCATGAAGAAATGATATTTTAACATCCATTTGTTCAAGCTCAAGATTCAAACTGGCTGCTAATCCAAGAAAAATACGAATTGAAGTCATTTTCACAACTGGTGAAAATATTTCGCCAAAATCAATTCCTTTCTTCTGAAGAAATCCTTTTACTACCGTTCTGGCTTTATGTTTCACTACCTTTCCAGAGCCATCTTTCTTGATCTTGAATACCCATTTATTCTTCAAGGCTTTCTTACCTTTGGGAAGCTTTACTAAATCATATGTATGATTTTTCTCCAGAGATTCCATTTCCTCCTGCATTGCTTGCATCCAAGCTTGCTTATTTTCAAGAGAAATTGCTTCCTAAAAAGTTTCTGGTTCCCCTTCTTCAGTAAGTAGAAGATATTCAGACTCTGGGTATCTTCTAGATGGAATCGGTCTTCGATCTGTTCTTCAAACTTCTGGATTATGACTTTCAGGAGATGAATTTTCCCCTAATACTTCTGATTGTTGACCCTCCCCCTGATCAAAATCCTCGTCTTTTACCTCTTGTCTCATTTCTGGTACTTCTTCATGTACTTCATCATTCTCTTCTGATGTTGGGATAATATCATCTGACCTTTTGGAATATTCGTCAGTAGTTGCTCCAGAACCAAAATCATAAAATTAATTTTCATAGAACACCACATCTCGGCTTCGAATGACTTTCTTCATTTCTGGATCCCATAATCTGTATCCAAACTCTTGATCTCCATATCCAAGAAAGATACATGTACTTGCTTTGAAATCAAGTTTCTGCCTCAGTTCCTTGGAGATGTGTACAAATGCTTTGCACCCAAATACTCTTAAATGAGAATAATTAACATCTTTCCTGGTCCATTTCTTCTCCGGAACTTCAAAATTCAGAGGAACTGATGGTGACCTATTGATCAGATAACGTGCTGTAAGCACAGCTTCTTCCCAATATGGTTTTGGTAGCTTTGACATACTAAGCATGCACCGAACTTTCTCAATAATATTACGATTCATTCTTTCAGCTACACCGTTATGTTGTGGGGTTCTTGGCACGGTCTTCTCGTGTCTGATGCCATATTCAGCACAATATGATGAGAACTCTCGGGAAGTGTACTCGCCTCCATTGTCTGAGCGAAGGCATTTCAACTTGTTTCCTGCCTCTCTTTCAACCATTGTATGAAATGTTTTGAAGCGATCGAATACTTGATCCTTCGTCTTAAGACAGTAAATCCAAACCTTTCGTGAAGCATCATCAATGAATGTCACGAAATACCTCCTTCCACCAAAAGATTCTTCTTCAATTGGTCCGCATACGTCAGAATGAACTAAACTTAATAACTCAGATCTTTGCTTTCTGGTGGAACTAAAGGAAACTCTATGTTGTTTCCCGAACAAACAATGCTCACAAGAATCCAAGACCACATCTTTTGTAATAGAGATGGCATCTTTCTTGGCGAGGGTTGCAAGGCCTTTTTTACTCACGTGTCCTAATCTTTTATGCCACAAATTTGGCGATTTGCTTCTTCAATAGTATTGAGACTCGGCTGACATAACTTCACATGAGTTTTGTACAAAGTACCACACATATGTCCTCTTGCAATAACCATAGCTCCTTTTGATAATTTCCACGAGCGATTTCTGAATTGATTTTCATAACCGTGACAATCAAGAGCAACTCCTGAGATAAGATTTAATCTTAGATCGGGAACATGTCCCACGTCTTTTAATACCAATATACATCCAACGCTGGTTTTCACATGTATATCACCTATCCCAATTATGTTTGAGAAATTGGTATTACCCATCTTGACAGTACCAAAATCACCAGATTTATAAGTTGCGAATAAGTCACGGTGTGAAGTGGCATGAAATGAAGCTGCCGTATCTATCACCCATTCGATGTCATGATTGCTCACGTGTAGACAAGTCTCTTCTCCACAGAAGACAAGGGCAATTTCTGATGATACAATGACCATGGTTTCACCAGCATCCTTGTTGGAACCTTGACTGTTTTGCGGCTGCTCTTTAAGCATCTTTCGACAATCTTTCTTCATGTGTCCGTAAATTCCACAGTAGTTAAAGTTTCCGTTGAATCGTTTTGAAAAATCAACAGATTTACCTCTTTCTTGGGACTTCCCTCGTTCTAAGGACCTTCCTCTATTTTTGCTTCTACCTCCGCCTCTTGTTCTACCTTCGTATTTGCCTCTTTTTTCTATAATAAGAGCATAGGACTGATCTGTGCCAGCTTCTTTTCTTCTAGCTTCCTCATTCAATAGGGCGCCTGTAACCATTTTCATTGTTACTTTGCCACCAGGGGCGGAATTGATAAGAGTAACAACTAGTGTTTCCCAGTTGTCAGGTAGAGAACTCAGAAGTAATATGGCTTGTTTCTCATCTTTAAGAACCCATTCTGCGGCACCAAGCTGGTTAACAAGATCCTGGAATTGACTCATGTGCTCGGCTGTGGATGTACCACTCCGTAACTTGTGGTTCACCAATCGTCTCATTAGTAAGGTTTTGTTATGAGCCGTCTTTGCTTGATACATGCTCTCGAGCTTCTCCCAGAGTTTATATGCGTTTGTCTCTTTAGAGACATGATGAAAGACACTATGGTCAATCCATTGTCGAATTTGTGCCACTGTCTTTTTGTTCATTCTCGTCCAAACATCATTTGTCATTGTGGTAGGTTTCACACCTTTATTTTCCAAGGGCTCTCCTAGATCCTTTAGATTTAGCAAATCTTCCATTCTTGGCTTCCACATATTATAATTAGTAGACGTCAGTCGAATCATCGTATCCGAGCTTGAAGATTCCATTGAAAAACCACCTAATTTGCTTTAGACAGAATTTTGAAGCAGTATTAAGCCAAACGGATTACATCGTTGGATCCGGAAGGGTCGAAAATGGTAGGATAGACCTTTTCGGGGTAAAACACACTTCCCGAAAAATGATGACATGGCGCTGACTGGGAGTATTTATGAATAGTAATATATGTATATTTGAATAGTGAGCAGTGCCGTCCATATATTTTAATAGTGAACAATACCTTCTTCTCCGGCAATGAACAGTGCCTTCCGATGAATAGTGCCTTCTTCTTCTGCGCTTTTCGAAGCCTTCCGGTAGTCGAAAAATTCCGAAAAATATATATTCGGAATCCTCAGAGCGAGAGCTTTCTAATGGTACCCTCAGAACACGATTCTGAGAGAAAAAAATTTGATGAAATTTTAGAATTATTACAGTAGCTTGAACCTGGCTCTCATACCACTTTGTTGGGTTTGAAAAACTCTTCTATTAATAAAGTAATAGAATTACATGCAGGAGGAGTATTTATCACACTCAACTACAATACAAAAACAAACCCTCTACACTATTTCTACCGGAGCTCTTTTGCTCTATGTTGTGTGTGTTCTTCTTCTATATATAAACTTGAAATAAAACACTCTATTTATAGGCAACCTTCAACCCTAGCATGTGTGTGAAAAATAGAATATCTTCAATGTGTAACTTTGAAGCCATCATTGTTGAAAGTTGGTGAGATAGGTGAGTTAGGTGAGAGGTAGGTGGCTGGAACCTTCATTTAGCCCATTGGTTGTGCCTCTACTCTTTCACATGAAAGGTGAAGGATTCGATCCCCCTTTCCAATAATAAAATGTTAGGGTAGAATTATCATGCCTCTTTGTAAACTTGTCTTTGTGGTTTTGCAGGTACTTTCTATCTATCGTGTGATGGATTTTCGCTCATTCTGGTTTGTGTTGCTCGGTGTTCATTCTGAAAAACTGGTTCGTGACGCTTACATGACGATGTAGGAGTTAGATCGGTTAGGTCTATTTTTGTAAAGCTGATGTGGAGGTGGCACCCTCTAATATGAAAATTTAATTATGATATTTGTATCGATCTGGTTAGTCGTTGTTGGTCACGTGATCATCTCTTAGGAGATTTATGCGGTTTTGCTTCTGCCTGATCGGTTGGGTTTGATTCTGTTAATTATTATACCCCTTCAAAAAAAACGTGACACAACTAAAATTTATTTTCGATTCAGAGATAGTTAGCAAAATAATAAAAATTAGACACTACAAGAGAATACGGTTGAATTCGGCTGCACTATTGTAGCGAAGAATGAGATATTATTATATACGATTAGCTGATAATCTGTGCCAAGTACAGACGCAGAAAGTAAGATTAAAATATTAATATTAATAAACAAATACCATTTAATTATTTAGTTATATAGTATCAAAGCCGAGATGAAATTGAATAAATTAAAGTAAATAAATCTTATATAATTATGTAGTTGTAATGAATCGAATCTGAGATTAAACTAAAGAAATTAAAGTCAAAAAATCTTGTATAATTATGTAGTCTCAAGGAATCAAACCCGAGTTTAGTGATAACCAAATTTGATACTTTGATGCTATTAGAGCATCTCCAATGGGAGAGACCCCTTAGGTAAATTTTAAAATTAATTACCATAAATAAGAATTATAAAGAATGTGTAAAAAAATTTACACTCCAATGGGACAAAACTGTTATCTATAATTATAGATAATCTCTTGATGTTGGCTATATTTGTCGAACCTCTAGAGACCTGTAAGAAGATTCCACATCATCTATTACCATAATAAAATAATACATTCTATTTATAACAACTTGAAATAATAATAACATACCATTTTTAAAAAATATCCAATCATTATAGCCAATACCATCGAAGCACAACGCCTTACAGGTTCAGTAAATTTTACATAATCAATATTTTATATCATTTTTGCCAACCAATTTAACCAACACCATTGGAGTTGCTCTTATGAGACATTAAAACATGATTTTTCATATTAATAGAAAGTACGAAAGATCACATATTTGATTTTTGTGATTTTTGTGATTTTTGTAATTTGTATCATTCTTGTGAATCATTTGCATAAAAAATTGTTGTACGTAGTCCAAGTGGTAAAGGGTTTATCCTTTGTTGTCCCAGATCATGGGTTCGACTCTCGATACTTATCCCAGTTCATGAGTTCGACTCTCGATACTAAATTGCAGGTTAGGTTTAAATTCGATTCTATTAAATATCAGCGTAAGCTTCCACTAAATTTGTTTTGTGCTTGTGTATTACTAACAAAATTATAGTGTACGAGTAAAGCGATGGAGACGGGCCTAATACTGGTGATGGCAATTCTGGTGACAAACTCAAACTTCCTTGCAAGATTTCCACTTACTCAACAAAATAGTAATGGAGCTTGATTTGTAGGAAGAACAGGGTTTCCAACATTTTTGTCGAGCATTATAAGGATTTCTAGTCCACCAACTATCATGTCGTGTTGGTTTGTCTGTCCTGATTTATAATAATTTCGATTTGCAGAAAAACATCTCTTCATATAGGCTCAGACCTCACAGCATCAAACAAACAAAACAGAACTTAATGTATGTGCTCCTTGATCTACATTTATAATATTGTCGATGAGATCGAAATACCCTGTATGATATTAATTATAACGAATTATTTTGTCGACGAATGATTTAAGTTATATCTCGTCGAGGAGAAATATTCTTAATGACATTAATCTATTTGAATGATAATATGATACATAACTTCATTCTTATGAGTTATGATCCACCTTTTAACTACATTATCTAATAGTACAAACTTGGCAGAAAACTACTGCACACTAGCCTGCGTTCCCACGCACACACATGTGATGTGATTGCATTCTAAGTTCTAATACAGAAAATGTGGTGAAGTAAGCCGAGAAAAGGCTACTGAATTAAGTGGAGGTTGGTGACACAGATACTTTTTGCTAATTATATGAAATTAATTAGTGGCTGAGCTCCTAATCAGTTAATCTAGATTAATTTTGCTATTCAAATATCTAGATGTCTACTCTTTCACTTCAGCTTGAACTCGAATTCTTAACCTTATTTCATACTTCAACTAAAACATGAATTTTCAACCTTGTTTTAGTAGCAGTAGCCCTTTCTGTCAAGGTTATCATCATGCAGGTTTTCGTAGTACACGTTCAGAAGCTTTTAACCGGTTCAAGTTCCTATATTACCACTATTGTGATGATGCACCAGTAGAAAAAACCTCATTGGTAGTAAAAAAATGCACAGATTACTGAAGCCCTTATACTACTTAATGTTCGAAAGAAGATGACTTTAGAAGTATTGGAACACAAATCATTTGTTTAGTTTTAGCACTTGCACCAAGCATTACTGGCTAGCAGCTTTACAATGTATAAGCATCATCAATAAACTAATAACAATGGCTAAGATATTGCATTATCAGAAATTCAGTACTAGTGGTACGTCTGGGAAGCGTAATGTGTGACTTGGCCACTAACAACATCATCAAACTGAAGGATTCCACACACACATAAATTACCTTATGCATATGTCTCGCGTGGTGGTCCAAGCTAACGTAATACAACAAACATATGTATCCAGAATTGACAGCAGTGACATTAATACATGGAATCGGCACTAGAGATTGTGGATAATGGGAGTTTACATCAATACCCTCCCCCTACTAAGAATCAGCTTCTGATTCATCAACTGTCCCAACAATCTATAATAGTTGCAGCCTTGTAGGCTTCGTACCAATATTTCTTCTATAACTAACACACCTGCTTACGCTTAATTTGCATTATCTACAATAGTTTAAACGTAAATACAGAAAGGGATTAGTTTCGGTATGATTTATCACTATCATCCAAGACAGGCGAAACAGGATCAGAATCATAAGTGGCCAAAGCAGCGAAACAGGATCCGAATACCCTGGATTGCTGGAACAGAATTTTCATTGTTGATATATTCACATGCAATAGAAAACGAATCAAGAGTTGACAATGTTCATCAAATTGATCAGGAAGAAAAGCAACCAATGAAACTTGTAAGGAATTTAATATAGTAGGAATTTAATAAGTGAATATAACATGACATGATGATCCTTCTATGAATTGCCAACTAGTTAAGAATTTGATGCCAACTTAATAGAGGATATGAGGAATGTCTTGTGCATTCATATGCAAAGTTTTAGCTAATTCTTGAATGTGTAAATACAATGTAAACAAATACTAATGATACTAAAGTTTGTGGGGATTTTATTCTTATTATACGTGGAATTCGAATAACTATGTCTGATATTCACTATATTTGATAAATGGGAATCGTAAATAATGCTGCATGTATTATTTAAATGAAAGCAGCCAATTTTGTTGCCCCAGAGAATATTTGATCTTCTCTTCTGTATTTTATTCATCATCTATCTTTCTTTCTATATGAAATGCTCTTAGATATTGGCATTTGCAGTGAAGTACTGATTATAATTATTTTTGTTGCAAAAAAAATAAAATCACTACATGTTAAAAGTCAAAAATATTACATAATTAATCAATAATCCTTTAAATTACAAATGGAACTGACCATTGTGTTCGCGAGCAATGCTACGTATTTCAAAACGGTTTTCCAAATCTGTACTCGAATGATACATGGGTTATTTTTTATTATGAATTCATATGTATGTACAATGGATCCATTTCATTAATGTAAGAAATAACTAGTAATATAGTGACAAATCATCATTTGGGAAACTTTTTTAGGACTAGCATTTCTCAACGTTAATTGAACAAGTGATTTGGTCAAAACACCAAAAAGTAACACAAAGATTATAAGGGTGTGATGAGTGATGCCCAGTTCTTTGTTTTTACGCTTCTTGATGATACTTAAGTGGACGACTCTATTACTTGTTTTGTAGTATAGTATTTTAGTTGGTAGCAGCTAGCTCTACCTAATTTGCTTACAAATTGAGTTCACTTTTATCAAGATATTGTTTTAATCAAACACCCATTTTTCCATGTTGAAAGTAGTAAAGTAAGCCCGTAGACTGCTCTTTTGTTTTCTTCAATCATGTAGTACTAGTAAACTGTATATGTATTGGCAAATGAAATCACAAACTGTTCCCAATTGTTTGATGATAACCTTTACACAGGGGAAAGATGAACTAGAGCATGCTAGATGACAAGTTTTCTTATTCTCAATTTCACTTATTGAAGTGGCATTTTCCTCGTGCTTGACGCGATGATCAAATGTATATTTATCTGTCGTCGCCTTGATCACGAAAGAAACATCTTCTAGAAGTTTAAAAAGACAGCACTACAAACTAGATTCGACCAGGAATTTGTCCCCGGGCAAAGATCCCCACCCCCAGGCCCCAACCACTACTAAATCAACCCAGTTCAGAAAGATCAAGCTCAACCATCAAATATTTGATCTTTGGATGCACATTGAAAATGATTTTGCAATATATACATTCAGAACTATGGACATAGGTTCACGCTGTAAAACTGCCACACTGTGCAGCTCATCGTAGTGACCTCCATCAAAGCAGTTATTGTTTTCATTTAACACACTAATATTTCGTATGGTAAACTGTACTAAATCAACGTTAAAAAAGTGCGGAAAACGGAAATTTACTGAGTCTTGTAAACAAACCCAAGTTTGTTACTGGAACAGATAATTTTACGACATACTATACATTTTAAAGTAAAAGCAATAACCCTCTTGTCAGTAATACAATGCATCCACCAGGAGTATTAGATAGAGAAGACGGGAGGGAGATACCTTAAGGGTCGATTCCCAATTTACATAATGTACCTACATAACTAAAACTAGACACGGATACTAAACTCTACAAAACACCTAGGCATGATAAAACTGTAGCATATACATAGTGACTTATATACTGCAGTGGGGTTGAATAGTTGAGTTCCATTAGTATCTGTTAGCGTCAGACAACAAAATGGTCTACGGACTCCTGGTTATCATTTACACACCATCTTCAATCGCTTAGCAGACTGCACAAATCCCGGTATGACCTGCAACTCGTCCAATTGCTTCACCAATAACATATAAAGTGTTTCAAGTCAATACATATAAGAAGTATGTTATTGAAACTACAAAATGCAGAAACTAATGTACATAATATATCAGAGTTGCAGCCTTGCAGGCAACTAACAGGTTATTAACAGGTTAGAAAGATCAAGCATATACTATATATCACTTACTGGAACAAAGTCCCAACACTCTTACACATGAGGAGAGACAAGTTGTTAACAGGTTAGAAAGATCAAGCATATACTATATATCACTTGCTGGAACACAGCAAGTCCCAACACTCTTACACATGAGGAGAGTTTTGGGACAACATATAATTATATATAATGGTAATCAGTCAGTTCGCACTTTGAAAAGATAATCACAGGAAATGCATAAAGTACCATCATCATGAAATGCCTCTGAACTACATCAACCAGTTGCTCTTTGGTTGGGTTGGAGATTGCATCCACCTAAAACACGAACTGTGTTATTACATATATTCATACAATTAAAGGATACTTGACCACATCAAAATTAAGAAGTTATAATATGTGTTTTACATAACGAACTCACAAGGTTAAAGTGTCGCCAATATCTCCACAAGGCAGTCATTTCAAGCTTGCTGAGATCAATCTTCTGTACGAGAAATTTTGGATGGCAAGAAATTATAAAGTGCATCAACAAATAAAACAATCAAGTTGCAAAGGAAATTATTTGTGCATAAAATTTAAGATCTACAGATCTTTATTACCTTGGGTCCCTTTTCCATCCATACCTTAGACTGTGAGTCATAAGAGCGAGATCTACTCATAATCTTCTGTGATGATCCAGTTGATCTGTGTGTGCAATGCCTTGACCGCTGAGACTTCTGAGTGTCTTCGGATGCTGTAGAATTGTACAGACACTCATATTAGTAGGACCATAAATGATATGAAATGCGCACAGAAAAGAATCCTAAATCACAAAAACATTCACTCCCAAGTGATATAATACGACCTTCTGATAACTTGCAAAAAATGTGAAGGTCAATACGCCCTAGTTTTATTTTCAGAAGTCAGTTGGACTATCTGATAAGAGCATTTAGGATTTCGAATGAGATTACAACAAAAACTCTAAACATAAATGTTAAATTCATATCTCCAGATATCTCACTAATACCTTTAGACTTTAGAGGTGGGGCTGTACATTTGGTATTTTGATATCGATAGCTGAACCTAAACATACTTCGTTACCACATACCAAAATAATATATATTTACAGCTGAACCACAATACCGATTACCGACTACCGACACACAATACCGAAATTCTCACTACAATAGGGAACTTAATTATAGGTAATAAATTTATTAGATCCGCAACACACCTTCGGGTCTTTAGTTTAAAGTTAGTTCAAGCTATAGCACAGGACTAAACACCCAACGGCTAATTCTTGTACCGAAATTACCAAATACCGAATCAAACAAAATTCTTTTACTGAATCAAGAACTGAAAATTTGGCGGTTCGGTAACTGAACTGAAATATCTCTATTTTAATTTGGTTTTCGATTAGACAAACCGAATGCACACACCAATTTACAGAACCACAGCAATTTTTAACTCAATAATATCTTCTAATAGAATCTCAAGCCAAATGGAGTAGCATATTAAGCAATACCAATTGCAGTAACAGTGCAAAAGAGAACAGAGTATAATTTACGAACCAAGTTCACCCATATCTGAGCCATTCCACTGGACATTTTCAAATTCAAGGTCATCATCTTGCTCATCACCAGTAGGACCTTCAATAACACTCAGAGCATTTCTTTGTAGCTTTACCTCTATGCCATTAGTAAGCACCTGAAATATATGAAAAATACCATTAATCTCGCTCAAAAAATTATTAATACCCAAATCAATTAATAACAATCTACAAGTAGATGGTACTAAATGACACCTCTGCAAGATATAATGCATTCCCTAGCATAGTATCTCAAAAAAAAAAAAGTGATAATAGATGAATATCTAATTCACAGATCCCAGTTACAGAGGAAAAAGCTAATAGAACAAACATTACAATTTAATGCAGACCATTCTGATCATCTCTGTTTACAGTGGTAATTTAACAAAATATGTATAGTATCTAATTTCCAAATTTAAAAACAATAAACACAGTCCGGAGCTTGAGACAGTAAGTAAATTAAAACTTTAAAACCTAAAACTGGTTCAAAATACATCTAAAGAAAAATGTGTGTGTGCGTGTGTGTGTGTGTAATAGAACAAACATTACAATTTAATGCAGACCATTCTGATCATCTCTGTTTACAGTGGTAATTTAACAAAATATGTATAGTATCTAATTTCCAAATTTAAAAACAATAAACACAGTCCGGAGCTTGAGACAGTAAGTAAATTAAAACTTTAAAACCTAAAACTGGTTCAAAATACATCTAAAGAAAAATGTGTGTGTGTGTGTATTGAGGGCGATTTGTTCAATTTCTGTTAGATAAAAGTATTATCACAAGTCCAGAAGAAACTATACATCGTTATATAAAGGTCAGTTGGTCACTGGGTACAAAGAAGCATAAAAAATATAGAAAGGACTTAAGAAGAATAGAATCCAAAAATGTTCTAAACATAATACTAAAAGAGACCGGTTGCCTTCCACAAGACAAGTCACAAGAGCATCAAAAATATTAACGCATTGGCCAATAGAGTTAAATCAATAAATAAAAGCAAGAACATGAGACCCAGTGTACCATTCATTTACCTAAGTGGGACCAAAACATATCAAATGCATGCACCAGAAAACAGCAGTCAATTAGATAAATTGTAAAGCAATGCTGGAAACCAAATCACATTATAAAATAGATTTTTCAAGTTATGTATAATGAGTTGAATATCTTAATTTTCATCTATTGATCTAAACAATAGTCAGACTAAGAGGGAGGGAGGCAAACACAAGAACAAGATAGCAAAACAACATTCTCTGATCTATGATGCTTTGTCAGGTTTAGTGGTCACGCCCTCTGTCTGCCTAATAATATACATATTATAGGATATAAAACTGAATTATGGTTACCTAAATGCCAAGATGGCACTGGAGACCACTAAGACTAAGACTGGAATCTCTATAAAGATTAATTTATTGCAATACCCAAAGAAATTGTCGCTTCCCAATAAAACACTTAACAATTTATATATTGTTTCAGATGGCCTAAAAGTTATTGTTAAAATTTATGCAAAATATAATGTAGTATATGGACAAACATGTGAATTCAACCCACATCATAAAAAGTTTTAGGACTGCCCAAAACCAAGATTATGTCCAGCATACTGCATGGTATATAATGCAATAACCTAGATAGCTCATGAGTCATGGCTGTTTAGCCAACATCCTATTTAGCTGAGGGAATTATTACTTGTGATGTTTCGAGTCATGATTTGTACCCAAAAATCCTATTCCACCTTAGATTTAAAAAAGTGAAATTTTTAGGAAACAGATTCAAAGATACGGTGAGCAATTAATCACTCAAAGAATTAACATTATGGTTGTTAAAACCACAATTAATACCAGCACAGATAATTATCTAAACAACTAGGTTAATGAAACCAACCATTTAATCAAACAAGAACAAAACAAACTTTCGATTCTTTAATAAGTAATCAGAAATTCTTACACACACTATAAATCATGAAATTGATATAATCAGAATTCATACCAATCATTTAGCCATTTAAATTGAAAAAATTCATCACACTGCAGTTTCACACACCCACCCACACACACACACACACTAGATCTACTAAAACAAAACCCAAATGCCAGAAAGAAACAATTTTTAAAGCTGCCATGATACTAAATACTGCAGTGGCACAGATATATTCAATGCTGAGCAGCTCAGATTACAGAATCTAAATTAAGCAGCAAAAAAAGTAACCAATCATACCATATATTCATATCTAAACAAAAATACATTATTTCTAGGCAAATGTAGTAACATATAAAAGCAACATACAATCACTAAACTCCCAAATCTCAAAACTCCTCTCCAAAAAATTTCACATTGTCAAGAAAACATAAAAACAATCAATCCTCCCTGTAAATTCAATCTGCATTACACATACACACCCAAGATCAAAATTAACCAAATTCACCATACAACAAATCAACAGACACATACATCAACTTCAAGAACAGATGTATAAACAATATGACATAAGTATGTAAGTATGTATACCAGCCAATGCCAGCCACCAAGACCAACAGCTTTCTTGACAACACCATGAAGACCAACAAGAACAGACTTAGTCCTATTATTTCCAGTAACAACAACCTTTGTATGTCTTGGTAACACTGTTAGCTCTTCTTCACTGCTGTCCCCACAACTCTGTAAGTGTTGTGAACTATATCCAAATGAACTCTCCACTGCTTCTACCATCATGTTATACTAGTATTACTATCTTTTTCAATAAATCATCAATTTCTATGCAAAAACTGAATCATCAATTGATCAGACAATGGGGGGTTGAAAAAGATTGGATTTTGGTGGGGTTAGAGTGAGAAATGAGTGTGAAAATTTGAAGATTTTCAGAGGGAGAAAAAACACCCTTCTCTCTTTCCTTTTTGTTTTTGGTTGTGTTGGGAGAGAGTGAGAGAGAAAGAGGATGAGAGAGGAGAGAGAGGGAGGGAGACAGAGGTGTGTTTGTTTAGAAGTGATGGTGCGGATCCCGAGGTATTGGAATGAACAAATGGAGGCTAAACACGTGGGCATGGAAGGTGGCTGTTTCATCTTGCGTTTTTACGGACCATTACGTAGTAGTGTGTGTGTGTGTCTTTTTATTTTTGTTTTTGTCTTTTTAATTCTCACCGTAAAGGAGCGAAATGCATGTTGAATGACTATTTAGTCCTTTAAGCATTTTTTGCCATTTGTTTAAGAATATTGATCGTAGTGTGATGAGAGAATGCAATGACGAGGGTTTACAATTTGCCTTTTTTTTTTTTTGGGTTTATAATCTTTGATTAAATAAAGTTTTTTTAAGAATTTCTCTCATTTTTTCAAGTAAATTAAGGAGTTTATCAATTGAATTCGTGTGTGTGGGCTTGATATTGTTCAAGAAAAAGGAAATTATCCACAATAAAAGGGTATAAAAGTAAATTGGATAGTAAAAATTATCCAGAATAAATATAATGCAGTAAAGAAACAAAAGATGAAAATACGAGGAAAGGACCGAGACCAACATGTTAAAGAGGAAAACTGTAAAAATTAAAATAAAAAAAGAGCCGTACTACGTTTTTCTGAAAAAGATTCCAAAAATATTTCTAAATCTCATACAGTATGATGTGATTTGTGAGATTCATATTAACACACGAGAATTCCATTTCACTAATGAAAAGATGATAACTCAGTATTTGTTAACGATTTCCAGAACAGTTTCGAGAACAGGGTGTTTCGGAATTCCGAATAGGGTGTTTCGGAGCGAGCTTGAAGTGACACATTTTTCTGCGAAAGTGAGAGAAGGGAGGTTGAGATGGTTCGGGCACATTCGTAGGAGGTTGCCTCAAGCCCCGGTGAGGAGGGTCGAGAGTATGTCGGTTCTTGGGGCAAGGAGGAGAGGCAGACCGAGGAGGTCGTGGGAAGAGCAGCTAAAGTTGGATATGAAGGCCTTGAACTTAAATGAGACCATGACTGCTGACAGGGGTTCCTGTAAGCGGCAGATCAGAGTGGTGGATTCGCTTCTAGGGAGCGGCTCTGTGGTGGAGAGCCTCAGAGTTGGGTTATCTCGTTTAGCTTTATCTTAGAAGTGAGATTTGGTTACTGCTCATTTTATTGTCGTATTGTCTTCTGTTTTTTGGTTCTGCAGGTGCAGGGAGCTTAGCTAGGTGTGGGAGAAGAAATGGGCTCAATTGCATTGGAGCTTAACCTGGTGCTTCATGGGGGCAGGGAAGGTAAGGCCCGTGTGGAGAAAGTCATGGGCTCAGGTACTTGTTGAACTTTCTCGCAGATCATTTAGATCCTTTAGTATTGATCACTCACCTTTATTGTCGTGCACATAGCCGAGAGTCTACACGGAAACAGCCTCCCTACCCTAAAAAGTAGGGGCATAGTCTGCGTACAACTCACCCTCCCCAGACCCTGCTCTGAGTGGGATATACTAGGTATGTTTGGTTTGGTTTGGTATTCGAGAGTAAAAAAAATACCGTAATCCATAAAATGGTGTAGATAAGAAGAGAGTACGAAGAGGAAAGCAAAAAGGACACGGAATTCAGAAACTGGGACCCACCTATAATTAACGTCTCTACCTGCCCTCTTCGTTTTGTCGTCGTATTCCTGCTACATCGCTTCACCAGGCAACCAGAGGTTAGAAAACAATTTTTCGAAAAATAAACAAAAGTTATTTATGAATATCGTTTTTATATATCTCAATTCTCAAAATATGCGTACAAATGAAATTTGTAATAAAGCTATGATTATTATTATTATTACATTCGTGAATAAATTAAATCATTTTTTTTAACTTGATTTGACTAATTTGTAAACAAACTCTAACAGTCATTTAATTTACTAGCATTTTGCGCGTAATTCGTACACGACATCTTATTTAATTTAAAAATGATAATATCAAGAATTTAACAAATTTGATTGATTTATGGCTCCAAATTATTAAACTTGAAATAAGATTTTTTTTTTAAATTGTGAAAAAAGAAGAAAATAATTATAGTCTATTGAAATTATCGAAAATTTTAAATTAAACCTGTTTCTTTTTTTTGCTTTGGTTGCCTGCTGATGAATTACTTGATGATTTTCCTGTTCTCGGTGTGTCGGTAATTTTTTTACTCGAATACTTTGAAAGTGATGGGGTAGCCTTACCCTCTTATGAATTGAATCCCAGTAAAAAAACAATAATACATAATTAAGATAATTAAATGAGAATATTATAGACTATATTTATGTATGAGTAACATTAAAAAAATAAAACCCACAATGTACTTTATCAAGCATAAAACATTAAATAATGCATTCATTATTTTTAATAATTTACATATAATTAGTTAAAATATACATTTTGTGTACTTGATTTGGTAATCAAATCCTTTTTAGGAGAATATCATATTAAAATTATAATAGTTTATCTTCATATTGTTCACAAAACATAAAAACTATTTTCGATCTACTCGAAGTTACGAAAATATGGCATCAGACGGATGGCTTGTACTCGTTTATGTGACATGGCATTATTTATACAAAAATTTAGAAATATTTTTAGTGTAGAGGAATCTTCTCTACGTTCTCGAAAATTATTTGAATTTTTTTAGATATTCTTTTATTTTAAATATAAATATTTTAATTTAATCTGAGTGCATTTCATATAAAACCATGAAAGATTAACGGGTGCAATAAATCTCCTCTGAATGATTTGCATATAATCTATTAAATACAAAGCCTAAGACATTATCATTTTTATTTTTGACCATGCCATCCAGTAAAAATATGTCAGATAGCATGTCCATAACTGAACAAACACCAACTACTGCTAGCATTTTCATAACTGAACAAACACTAACTACTGCTAGCATTTTCTAACAACAGCAAAAAATTCACCCTGTAAAGTTTTGTTGCTTAAGAACATTTAATTTGTATTCTCCTCTTCCTTTCCTCATTCTGCACTGCTCTACATTGCACCATGAGACAGACCGGAATTTTCTTCCGCAAGATTATTTTTTCATGAGTCTCTAACTTTAACCTCCGGCTATTGCTTTCATATCATTCACCTGTAATTAGTGACATATCAGCAACTGAACATATCCATAATTAAAGTAATAATATATCTCAGAAAGTAAGTGTCATAAATATGCTTAATCTGAATTCAAGAGCACATGAAGATCTCCAACACGAGATGTCATATCAAAATGAAGGTCAAATATAGTGGGTAAAGCCAGTTATGGGCACTCTCAAAATTAATGCAGATGCAACTATTATCAAGACAAACTGATCGCAGGACACCAATTCTACAGGTCGGGCAAGGTGAATTCAGATATGAGGGAAGCTATGGCTATAAAGGAGGCTTAGAGCTGGGCTAAAAGGTGAGATAGTCTAAATTTCGAAATAGAATCAGATTTCTTGCTGGCAATTCAAGCAATCCGGAGCTCTGGTCAGATGTTATCTTACACTTGTAACATTATTAACGATATTGGAAGGTTACTGTCTAATACCATCCCGCTGATCATATTGTAGATTATCGATGCTAGAAACATATCATAGAAATTTAATGTTAGTTATCAAGTACTCATATTAGAAATATAAAGACCGGAGTAGTCCAGCTTCCAAATAAATAATACATTTTGCTCGTCTTTACCGACCGACGTAATATTTTGCATCGATCTGGGATCTTACATTTGCAGATCATTTTTTTTAGTTCCTTAAATCACTTTTTTAGAGCCAGCGATTCGTAATAATGTTCGCTCTCTCTTTCTATTAGGCAGCACCAAAGTACTTATCAGGCTTACTAAAACCATTATATGGAACAGATGCTTAAGTAGGATGATGAGAATTCAGGAAGAGCACTAATTGCTTAATCTGCAGACTTGATAACTCTCACAACATCAGGTGCGGTGTCTATGAAATACAAACTTTCCCTCCCCTCCAAAATCAGATTGGCTACATAAAATTTGGAAACAATACAAAATTTTTGTCTACCCAAAAAGTAAAAAGCAGGATAAATTTCAAAGCAGATACAAAATTTTTCTGACCAAACCATTCAGTTACTGGCAAAACAAAGAATGCTTTAAGGAAAAATAAGAACTTTAAAAATGTCGCACAATAACGACCAATATACCTTGTCCATGAAGTTGTTTCAACATATTAATTATGCGTCATGCGTCGGCTTTGAGCGTATGCTGGTAGCACTAACAACAGATTTGGCAAGTACAAAATTGGAGGCCCTGTTAACAATTTCATTATAAAAATAAAAGCCTGCGCTTCACAGACCTTTGATATATATATATATATATATATATATATATATATATATATATCACCCATTCATTTAAAAAAATCAAAAATGTTATAAATACATAGAGATACATTAACACGTACATATGCTCGAATGGAACAAAAAGAGAATCATTAAACCCAAACAAACTACCATTTAATCCATCAATTTTCAAGAACTAAAAGAGATAGATTGTAAAAAAATTTAAATCAATATAGTCTTATATTTATGGAACCACGACATATTGATCAGTTTAAATGAAAAAAAAATTATAAAAAACTCACAAATATTTCTGATTATGAAACCGAACTCAGCTCATATCGTTCATAGCTCTAGCATCAAAACCCTTTCAAAATTCTAATCTCAATCAGTATCAGCTAATAGCAACTGTACGATTTTGCAGCAGCAATTCTAAGATACAAAATTAGTATATTTCCAGTTTCTCTCTAAGAAGTAAGAAACATAGAATGTACACTCAAAGAACAAAAATCAGTAAACTATATGTTCATACTGCTGCAAACCTTGCCAATAAAGATTTAAAATCCGTGTTACTAAAATTCTTTAGTGATATCCTCTTCTTGAAGCTGCAGGGGTAAGGACCTATTAAAGGAGCTTATTTGCCCAGTTATGTCCATCATTGCAGATTGAACAATCTGCAAATCAAATCAACCCCAAATCAGAAATGCCCATAATATAAATGGTCACCTAAATTTTGGAGCACTGGCAGTCTGGCACCAGTAAATTACATGTAAATCTTCAAGATTATATGAAAGTTTCTGCTATTAAATAGTAATACTTTTCCCTCTATATATGTTTGCAAATGTTTTTATAAAACACACAGGCCGTGTTAAGATTAAGGGGAACCTTGAGACTGGGCTATTAGCTCTAATTTTGAACATTCCGATTCCCATAGCATAAAGTTACTTTATCACTTTATTTCATATTACTGGAGATAAATAGTTCCATGGAGAGTATAGGATTAAATAGTCCCCATCCATTGAACATAAATGATAAAAATAGTCCACTGAAACCTTGCTTACTAAGGAATATGGATATAGATATTTAGATATATTTACAGGCTCCACCAATATAATAGAGAAGATTGACAATCATTAAGCTATAGGTAGTCTAGAACATGGCATAGCTGTATTGTAATGGCAAGATGTCTTCATTATTAAGCTTTACATATTCGATATGCAGATATATGTCCATCTGTATTCATACAGGTATGTATCTTGTGTATGTGTGTGTGACTCTACCTTCTCTATTTCAGCGGAAAGATCAGGGCTGTCTTTTAAATGCTGCAAAGCTTTATCTCTTCCTTGTCCCAACCTTAAAAAGGCAAATTTAGAAACACAAAGAAACGAAGATGAAACGGAAGAAGACAATATATAATTAAGATTGAAGATCAGAGACATCTTTCATGTAAGGGATGGTTGCTACTACAGACAATGACATGCAAACTGAAATACAAAAACCTGAAAACCAAGTTAACCGATACCATTTCCTGGCTGATTTATTAGTTGTAAAGTATATGGAAAGAAAATTAGAAAACACATAACTGTTAGAAAAAGTCAAGGTCCTAAATCAAAATAGAGACTCCAGATCCTCAATCCTAATAAAAGCCCACCTCAACCCCAAAAGTGTTGTTGTCTCAATAAAGTTGTACACAGCCGCCACATACTTTACAAAAACTACCTAACATGCTTCTAATCAGGTAAAATCACAGATCAATATAAATATAGATTAGATTGATCATTTATCACCGTGTTCCTTCTTCTATCATGTTTTAGCTTCTATCTTACAACTGTTCAGATATATCAAACAAAAACAAAATATTACAGCCCCTGCGGGGCCAGTCAGGGTCTAATTATAATTGTTTATTGTTATTTGCAGGGGCTTTGAGAGGGTCTATTTGCACATCCCCTGCGGGGCCAGTCAAGGTGAGAGAGATACGGACTACGCTCTTCTGTATCACGCAAAAAGCAGGTCTAATTATAATTGTTTATTGTTATTTGCAGGGGCTTTGAGAGGGTCTATTTGCACAGCCCCTGCGGGGCCAGTCAAGGTGAGAGAGATACAGACTATGCTCTTCTGTATCACGCAAAAAGCAGGTGTTTTTCAGTACATTTCTTAGGTATAATAAAACAGTGTCTTATAAATTCTAATCACAAGATGTACATAGCATTAATATAGATATATTGCAGCTACTTTATCATAGAAAGACCAGGTCAAACATGGTCTAATATGCATTTTAACAATAGTAAAACAGTATCTTACAAATTCTAATCACAAATAAACTCATATATTACTAATACAAATGAACTTGGATATATTACTAATATATTTGGATATATTATTAATATGGAAAAGAGGTATGCAATGAACTTGTCAGTTGTCAGCATCTAAGCCTCAATTTTGCGAGTAATAAAGCATCTTACAGTATTACTAATACAAAAAAGAATTAGCAGAGTAAACACATTGTTAAACCGCCAAGCAGAGTATTGTTCAATTTGATGTAGCCATGTATGAGGTTCTTGGTCGAGTCATTGTCCTGGTTACCTCCACCAATTAATCACATTTTACCATGACTCGAGCTTATTAGAAAAAGATGAACCAGATTCCATGACTTGAAAATTTTCACATCTTTGTATGCATGCAACATTGAAGAAGAGTGAGACTGTTAGATCCTGTTTCCTCCTAATATGAGAACAGCAACGTTAATGAAGTGTCTTGAGCATGGTCAATTCATGAACTTTACTCATGAAGATATGAACTTTACTGCTCTACAATTGTCTCTGTATATTTTAAAATTCTGATCATGCTCAGTTGAACATATGGTTGATGAAAGAACATGGAACGGGTGACTACACATTAGAATATTTGTTGAGCATTTATTCGCTCACTCCTATAAGTTCTATAACTTGGACAACCACGAAGACATGAATGGGTTACTGGTTACGGGCGTGATGAGTAATTAATAAGAACTTAGGGAGTCAAATTTGTTGTACTTATAAACGGAGCTTGATTTTATGCAAATCAATGTTCCTGGCAAAGAAATCATACCAAAAACACTATTAAAATTACCTGTTCAATTAAGATACCACCTTGAGTCTCCTCTTTACATTTATAGAATTCGTTTTAACTCAATCTCCTGTCATGATTATATATTACTATTTAACTCTAGAAACCAGACACAAATCACCGCGGCACCCTTAAAGTACTACAATGCGTGTATCACCGATCAAAATGGTATTCCAACCAGTACACACCATCAATAAACAGTTAAACACAATGAGTCTATGTTTTAAAATTGAGCTCGATCATATTCATATCAAACAAATTAACCTCAAACCAATGTTTAATTTAGTGCAGAGTCCAGTTCTAATCACAAAGGAAGATAAACAAATATAAATTAAAAGTCCCAAAACACCAGTATCCAATAGAGAAGCATTTGAGTTATTAATCAAACAATTTACACATAACATAGAATAAAACAGAACATAGAGATGCAGAAATACCTGAGATGCTAAAACCGAATTGCGAAAGAAGGGGAGAAAGATTGTTTCATCGAATATATACAAACATCCATAAGGAAGTAATTGACTGTATAATCCCAATTCTTCAGAGGTAAATGTTGCATATGTGTCAGTGCGTGTGCAGAGATTTAAGAGAACAAAGAAGAGTGAAAAATGGGGTTTTTGTGACCGCCAAATTAGGGTGGAATTGATATGGGGTTTTTATGTGTTAGAATTATGGTTCCATCGTAAAAATAAGTACCCGAAATACTTTACTGATTGACGAATAAAATTACCCGACCAAATAGTAAAAAGACATAAAACCCTATTTATAATATGGTGCGTAATATGAATTTGAGGGTAATTGGTGTAATTTAAAAGTAAAAGGACTAAAAAACCTATGTAAAAAAATTGGATAATATTGATTTCAAAGGGTAATTGGTGTAATTTGATTAAATCCTTCACTAAGCATCATTAAGAATATATTGATTTGAAAAATATCTTCTTTTTTCTGATAATTCAATGTTCGAATCAATTTCGCATATCTCGACTAATTCGAAATAATAATCATATATAAAAGTATTTGAACTCAAAGTCAAATTACAATTCGATAGATATGTCATCATACAATTAGGGCTGTCAAAAAAATTCGAAAAATCCGATATCAATCCGAAATATCTGTATTCGTATTCGAAAAAATAGGATATTACTCGCATCCGAAATAAATAAGATATTATCCGTATCCGAATCCGACATATCCGAATCCGAAAATGGAAAAATTAATATATATTTATATATCATATTTATAATTTATAATATAATTTATAATTAATAATATATGTCTTTGTTCATTATTTAATATAGTTTTCAAAGATATATTTAAGTGTATAAAACCAAACCAAACCAAACATACCCAGTATATCCCGCGCATAGGCTGTTTCCGTGGAGACCCTCGGTTCTGTGAACGGTATGTGAAGTGGTTGTTAACAACAAAGGAATCGAAAATCTAGTCGAAGGTATACCTGAGCCCATGACGTTCTCCACATGGGGCTTACCTATCTGCGCGGAATCATTTGCTCAGCTCATGATGGGCTCCACTCCACCCGCTCGCTAGGGTAACCCCGGTCGCAACACCTGACAAGAAGACACCAGAAACAAAAGGCCCAGAGACCAAGCTGACTCAAATATATATAAATATATATATATATATATATATATATGATATAAATATAATATATTAATATATTATATTAAAAATATATCATAATATAAATCTTTTTTTAAAATATTATCAATTTGGATATCAAAAAAATTCAAAAAATCTGATATCTATCCGAAATATCTATATCCGTATCCGAAAAAAAAAGATATTATCTATATTCGAAATAAATATGATATTATCCGTATCCGAATCCGATAATTTCGAATACGGAAATATCCATTTCATACTCCTACATACAATATGTATTTGTATTAATCTCGTAGCCTAAAATAAAGCAAGCAGGGGTAGTAGCAATAATACTTATGTTGACATGAAATTCCCGCCAAAAGCAGGCTAGCAACATGGGGGCGTGGATTAAGGAAGGGAAGGCAAAGAAGCCGTAGGATATATTCGGCGGGTAACACAGGACGTTGGATTAAAAGCCAAGGCCAAAATTGTGCAAATCATCACATAAAGTCGAAACCCCAATTCCATATTATTATTACTCCAATATTTCCTAGTGATGTCTTTTCTATGACCACCAACTTTAGAATTACAAGACATGTGTGTGTTACGTTCGTTCCTATTTATTCATTTTAACAATTCCCGCAAAATTGTGCAAGTGATTAATGATGTACAACTCTACTTTTTTTTTTTTTGAAATCAGATGTACTACTCTACTTGTTTATTTTGTCAACTGATCATATGCTGTTGTTGCGAAATTCAAAATTTTTTGTACAATCAATTATATATATATATACTTGCGAAAACTAAAATTTTATAAAAGGACGGGTACGGGCTGAGCGAGAGAAAAGGGACGGGGTTCTTCGGTGAGGGCTTGGCATCAGTTGCCATTTTCCGAGCATATATTGCTGGAAGCCAAATTATTATGTTGCACTCGATTAAAATATATTCAGTAATAATGTTAAACACATACTAATGAAAGTGGGACGGAAACCCCACGTTATAAAAAAATCATCAATATCTATTTATCTATCTATCTATGGAGCTCTAGAATCGCTCAATTTATATTTATCTATTTTTCTAAAACTCCTCTATTTTAAGAGCATTCACATCCCATTCCCCATCCCCAACCCCAAAAACTTACTAAAAATAGTAAATCCCCAAAATTATCAAAAAGTTTCTACATCCCATTCCCCATTTTCCATTCCCCTATCCTTATATTCTTTTTTATATTACTTCTTTCTCTCTCTTTCACTTACAATTTTAACTACCAAAACTCACCCACTATTATAAATACAATTTAATATTATCATATGAGGAGAGAGAGTGTATGAGGATGGGGATGAGACATCAACTTTGGTCCCTAAGAGCATTCACATCCCATCCCCCATCCCCAACCCCATCCTTATAATTTGAGGATTTGTCCAACTTTTCTTCTAAAACACTCCTCCATCCCATTCCCCATTTTGGGGTTTGATTTAGGGACCAAAGTTTGAGTCCCCATATTTAGGGACCAAAGTTGATGCCTCATCCCCATCCTCATACACTCTCTCTCCTCATATGATAATATTAAATTGTATTTATAATAGTGGGTGAGTTTTGGTAATTAAAATTGTAAGTGAAAAAGAGAGAAAGAAGTAATATAAAAAAGAATATAGGGATAGGGGAATGGAAAATGGGGAATGTGATGTAGAAACTTTTTGATAATTTTGGGGATTTACTATTTTTATTTGGGGATTTACTATTTTTAGTAAGTTTTTGGGGTTGGGGATGGGGAATGAGCATTCACATCCCATCCCCATCCCCAACCCCATCCTTATAATTTGAGGATTTGTCCAACTTTTCTTCTAAAACACTCCTCCATCCCATTCCCCATTTTGGGGTTTGATTTAGGGACCAAAGTTTGAGTCCCCATATTTAGGGACCAAAGTTGATGCATCATCCCCATCCTCATACACTCTCTCTCTCCTCATATAATAATATTAAATTGTATTTATAATAGTGGGTGAGTTTTGGTAGTTAAAATTGTAAGTGAAAGAGAGAGAAAGAAGTAATATAAAAAAGAATATAGGGATAGGGGAATGGAAAATGGGGAATGGGATGTAGAAACTTTTTGATAATTTTGGAGATTTACTATTTTTATTTGGGGATTTACTATTTTTAGTAAGTTTTTGGGGTTGGGGATGGGGAATGGGATGTGAATGCTCTAAATATGGGGACTGAAACTTTGGTCCCTAAATCAAACCCCAAAATGGGGAATGAGATGGAGGAGTGTTTTAGAAGAAAAGTTGGACAAATCCTTAAATTATAAGGATGGAGTTGGGGATGGGGGATGGGATGTGAATGCTCTAAATAATAAAATCACAAAACTTCCTTCTTCAGGTCCTACTTTTTAGAAAAGAAATTAAAACTTCCTTTTTTAACATCAGCACTAACATTTTCGAAATAGAAAAGGTTTTCGAATTTATAGGGAAGAAGAAGTCAAATTTATATTTATATATTCGAAATAGAAAAAAAAAATATTTCAGAACTTCCCTTTTTTATATTAAAATCTTCAAAATAGAAAAGATTTTTGAATTTTTATAAAACAAGAATTCAAATTTACATATTCGAAATAGAAAATTTTTTTATTTTCTTCTATATATATACGATCATTGTTTCTAACGATCAAATTTTATCACATGTTTTTAACCCTTTTTCTTGCTTATGTTTGGCTTTTTATTTTTTTTCACTTTTTTTTTTCATTCTTATTTTATTTAATTTTCAATGTACATAGCTATGTGTGTGCTCTACTGATTTTTTGCGATTTCGAGGTTGCTTTTTTTTTTTTTTTTTGGTTTTTAAGGTTTGAATTTACTGATTTAATATTTGCTTTCTTCATTTAATTTTTAAATTTATGATTTTAATTATAATTATGGATTATTGGTAACTATGAGTTGTTTTTTGCTTTGGATTTTGTATTCTTTTGTTAGTGATCTCAATACAAAAACACCTCCTGATCGTGCGAAAAAGAATTAAGAAATCTTTCTTCATTTGCGAAGTAGAAGCACTTAGAGAAACTTGGGACAAATGGTTTGAATTTATACAATTCCCTCTTTATTTATTGTTAATAGTTAATTTATCGTTATTATCTTCACATTGTTCTTGATCATAATATTCCAACGTCTTCTTTTAATTAATTCAATCAATCTGTTTTTTGTATCTATATGTATTTATTACAACAGGTGTCGGTCTAAGAAAGTGCGACACAAAATCAACGTAAAAAATAAGCAAGTCTCACCTCAAAATTATATTATAGTTTGGATATAAAAAAAAAGGGTTAATTGGCTAATACATAACTGAACTCGTACCTAACTTGCAGTTGGGTAACTGAACTCAAAAACTTGCAAATAGGTAAGCACACTAATAATTTATTGCGATCGAACCACTAAACACAAGAAAACTTGCAGCGCCGTTAAATCGCGTTGACTTTTGACGGTGCCCCGTTATCTCTTGCCACGTCTGAATCCATGTCAGTATTTTAACTTAAAATTAAATCAAAAATAACATAAACCCACTACTCTTGACCCGATAAAAACCCAGATATTAACCCCAATTATACACACACCTTTAAACAGAGATGAAACCACCGGCGACGAAAGTTCAAAATCCTCCTTCGAGCATTGTTAATGAAGAACCAATGTAAGTTCTTAATTTTACTCTTTCATTCTTAATTTTACTCTTGACGGTTTTTATTGTGATTTTACAAAATCAAAATCTTGATCGAAGAACTTCATTTTTTGCAGGCAAAACTTGTATAAAGTGATTGTACGTTACGGGGGCAAATTTAAACACCACCCCGTCTTTAAATACACCTCTAACAAGGAGAAGATCTTAGAAGGGATTGACCTCGAAGCATTCAGTGTTCCCGAATTTAAGGTATGTTTAGGAGAATTGAAGATATTAAAGAGTTTGATTCTTTGTATTACAAACGTGCTTCTGGTATTAGATTGTTGACTAGAGAAACAAAGGCTGAATGGATTAGTTTGAGTCAATCTGCATGTGATAATACTGCAACTTTATTTGTGTATCATCAAACACCAGTTGATTGGGATGATGGTGAGATTAATCCTCTTACTGGGGCTGGGATTGGGGATGATTACAAAGTACTGAGAATAGAATGGAGGGGTAAGTATGTTGACATCAGGGTAGATGTAGACAAAAGTACTCTGTTAGATATTGTCTTAACTTATGAGGATGAAGCTAAGAAACAGGGTATCAAGTTGGATTAGCATTTTCCAACCTTTGCTTATGTGTTTGAAATGGAACATCATAAGCTGTTAGTAGACAGTGATCTAATGACCATGTTCCAAAGATTGGCTGGCAAATCTTTGATCCCTATATGGGTAGGGACAACCATGGCACCAAACACATTGTACAAACTTGTCCTAAATCTTAAAAAAGAAAATGAAAGCAAACAAGCTGTTGTGGATGAAAAAAAGGTTGCAAGAAGGGGATGAACCAAGGTTTGAGAGGATGTACATCTGCTATGAAGCTTTAAAAAAGAGTTGGAAGGAGGGGTGCATACCAGTTCTTGGCCTTGATGGTTGTTTCTTAAAGACAGTAACTGCAGGACAGCTTCTCTCAGCTGTAGGCAGAGATGGGAATAATTGCATCATGCCTGTTGCTATGGCAGTTGTGGAGTCTGAAAACTATGAAAGCTGGAAATGGTTCTTGGAGTTATTGATTGTAGATCTTGATTTAGGACAAGGAACCAACAAAACTATAATCTCAGATCAACAAAAGGTACTTCTTGTACTCTTGTGTATTTTTTAATTTCTTGTTTTTAATTTCTTGTTCTTTTAACTTCTTGTTCTTTACTTGTTCTTTTAATGTTCTTACCAGGGGCTGGACAAGGCTATTAGGGAATTGTTGCCTTTTGTTGAACATAGGTTTTGTACACGGCACTTGGTGTCAAATCTCACAAGCAAATACCCCACAGAAGCTGTAAAGAATGCATTCTGGAATGCCAGTACTGCAACCCATCCTCAGGCATTCAAGACTGCCATGAAAGACTTACAAAGACATTCCAAGAGAGCATTTGAGAAGATGAATGAGTTGGATCCATGTAACTGGTGAAGCAGAAATGATGGATGAGTTGTTGAATCAGATGGAAAGTGATAAAAAACAAAAAGAACCAATTCCAAGATTGGATGATGATAATGTTGAAAATGAAAGTTTTGTGCCACCTCAAAAGTCTGGAATGAAATTTGTATGTTCTCTCCCTTGTAACTATATCAATAGTTTAGTTGTGTTTGTATTTATTTGTGTCCTTTTATTTGACTGTGTCTATTTTATAGATGCCTACACCTGGAAGCAAAAGGATTAACACCCACCTGCTTCTACACCTCCCAATGTTCAGAAAAAGGGAAGGCAAACATCAACCTCAAGTCAGCTGTCCAAGACACAGAGGCCAATGACAAGGAGTGCTAGTGGAAGTGTGTCAAAGTATGTGAAGAAAGTTGCACCACCAAGGCAACAGAAAAAGTGACCCACTCCTATGTACTAGTTCAGTCTTATGGAAACTCTAAGTAGTATTATGTGGTTTTATGGATTTGTAGTGTTTTATGGAAACTCTAAGTACTATTATGTGGTTTTATGGATTTGTAGTGGTTCTCTTGTAGTAAGACATTTCAGTTTCAATGCATTGTTTTATGGATTTCATCTTTGCACATATTATTTGTTTTTGTACAAGGTAGAATTGCAACTAAAATATCACTCAACCAAATTAATTTCGTGGATTAAAAACACAATTTTACATCATTGTGTACCAAATTTAACAAGTAACACACAATACATAAGTACCAAAAAAATGAACAATTTTCTAAATTTTGCCAAGTCGTTGTCCTTCTTCATCAACATTTCCATTGTATCTCTGTTCTTCATCTCAGCTACAAACAACTTTTCCTTTAAGATGGAAACCTCCTTTTCAGCAAGATTCAAATCATCATTCAAACTTAAGAGTTCATCATCTTTTATACTTAATTTATTCCTCAATTCTTCAACAACCTCGCGCCCTCTCTCTGTGTACTTGGGATCAGCCCACTGGAAGAAATTGCATCTCAAGGTCGGATCCTAAAAATCAAAGAAATTACGAGAATGTTACCTTGCATCTTCTGGGTTGTAAAAAGAAACAAAAACACTTAAATACTTACCTTGTATCTGCTACATCCGTAGAACCTTCTTCCGGGATTGTTAGTTCCATTTTTCCAGGCTTCCCAGCAAGGAGTTGCTAACCCACACTTAAATTTCACTCCACGATCGACGCACCTTCTGTACGAGTTGCTGTTGCTTGAACTTGAAGAACTCATATCTCACAGTGTTTCAATTAAATCACAATTCAAAATAATGAATTATGTTTTGATTTATTGATTTTATATATAGTAGAAGTTGTAATTGGATCGGGTCAGATGCGGGAAAGTAATTGGGTACTATAGTTAGGGTCGGATTCAACAACTCAGCAGACAACGTGTACATTTTTAACACATAAGCATGCCACGTCAGATTTCCGTCAGGGACGTTAGATGGAGTTAACGGTAGTTAGTCGATTGCAAGTTTTAATTACTTTGATGAGTTGACTGCAAGCTTTTTGAGTTCAGTTACCCAACTGCAAGTTAGGCACGAGTTCAGTTATGTATTAGCCAATTAATCCTAAAAAAAAAAGTTCTACATTTTTTTTAGGACAATATCTCCCAATTCTAATTGAATTCTAATAAAATTTCACTGAATTTTATAAAAAAAGGATAAACAATAAACAATCTATATAAACTCAATATACAGATGATGAAAAGGTTCAAGGTTTACTTGAACATGAATGTACGCCGCGTCGCCGCCTCCTCTCTGTCTGTAGGTATTCACTATTTATGCATTCTTTCAACTTATTCCTTTAATTATTTTCAATTAACAAATGATTGCCTATTTTACTACAGTACATGATAAATCTGACTTTTAGATTTGATTGATATTATGTTCCAAAATTTGTTTATAGTGTGTAGTTTTCGTAGTATGTTTTTTGTATATCGGTAAGTATTAAACAAATTTGTAAACGTAATTGTTTGTTCATAAATCGATAAATATGTGATATGTCACATTATTTGATATGGGATAAAAGTTAGCCCTAAAGACACATTTAATGTGGCATTAATTAAACCTAGAATGGTCCAAACATGGGACCCACCAGAAGGGCCCAAATCCTATATTTGATATTAATTTCGTAATTAATATTAAGGGTAATAAACAACTCAGCAATTAGAGTCGGATAAGGACGTCACTCTTCGTCAGACTTAGCCTCCAAGGCATCCAATTCAACATGGAAACTGATTCCTATAGGGAAGGAGTCTAGAACCTTCCTGAAGGAGGTGGCTTGCCCACCAAGTCTCCGAATCCTACCACAATTCTAAGGCTTCTCAGCCTATATAAAGGGCCTCATCCTTCATTCTCAGAACTACGTCTTGGCTTGATTCTCAATAACGAGATACGTAGGCACTCTGTGAGGACCGATCAGTCTCAAAACACGGAAATAACCATTAAAGCTCGAAGCTCATCAACCCTAGCATTAATTACATACAAACACTAGTTTTATTCCACAACATTTGGCGCCATCTGTGGGAACTTGAACATCAACCATGGTTCAAACATGAAGAATAATATCAACCTCGACTGAGGCCATACCCCTTAGCTCTGCTCCACCTGCCACTTCTGATCCGCTTATCACTACAGAAGAAGGACAATTACCCCCATCAACAGAGGCGATCATTCAACCTCTAGTCTCTCAACCCCTAGGGACGACTCCCCATGTTGCGGGAACTCTTCCAGTGGTCATCCATCAAAGCCAAGAAGATAACCCTCTTCAGATGGTGATTTCTCCCCTTGGTAACGTTAATCGTACACTACCCCCAGGGGTACAGATCCACACTTCGGATCTCCCCTTGAATACCAACCCGATGTATGGGCTGCCAAATTATCCCCCTCGACAAAGGGAACCTGGACCAAGTGTTCATGCCTTATAGATCCGGGATCGAGAGTGTGATGACTACTCCGGTCCCTATACTGACGATTCATCATCATCTGAGGATGATGATCGAGATGAAGCCCCGAGGAGGCGACGTGCTAGCAAAGAACCTCTAAGGAGGACACGAAGTATCCATGATGGACCCCCCTTGACAACTGCTGAGAGGATCAAGGCTTATGAGGCTGAGATCTTAAAGTTGAAGAACGATATGGCGAGAGAACAAGCTAGATTGAACCAAACTCAGCCTCCTCCAACCACAGAGAGGATTCCCATTATCGACTTGGAAAGGTCTTCAAGGAGACAGAAAAGGGCTGATGCCCCAACTAGAAGAACAACAAGGGTGGAAACCCCCAAGGGCAACCCCAAAGATCTGATGCCAATAGGAGATCCTGATGATCCAACACCCCCGTTTACTGAGGAGGTGATGAATGCTCGTATTTCAAAGAAGTTCAAGATGCCGACAATCAAGGCTTATGATTCCCGCAAACCACGTCAGGACGTTCTCAAACGCACTGCTGTTGCAGCCTGCAAGTGATGCTTTAAAGTGTAGGGCATTCCCTCAAACTCTGTCTGGCATGGCTCAAAGACGGTATAGCCGCTTGCCCGCAAATTCAATTGGCTCCTTTAAGGAGTTGAGTGCTGCTTTTGTTAGCCAGTTCATCAGCGGAAGAGTTCACGAGAAAAGCTCCGCATCTCTCATGTATGTGGTACAAGGAAAGAACGAAATATTGAGGGATTACCTCAAGCGATTCACTAAGGAGACGTTAAATATCACTGATCTGGAGAATAAGGTAGCCATGGTAGCCCTGGAACACGGAACCACTGATCTCTTCTTTAAGAGGTCTTTGGCAAAACATCCTCCTGAAAACATGGCCGAGCTCCAACGAAGGGGTGATAAGTATATTAAAGCTGAGGACAGCATGAAGAAAGAAGTAGCAGAAGGTAATGGAAAAGGTAGCAATGGTTCAAAGAAGCGAAAGCAAGAACAAGAGTACGATGCTAGGGACAAGTATCCCCGAATTAGCAAGGACTCTGACTCACCGCCACCAAAGAAGAATTTTGGACCAAGATTTTCTGACTATGCAAGGTTAAATGCTCCTAGGAGTCAGATCTTGTTGGAATTTGAGAAAGATAAGGAATTCCGATGGCCGAAGCCACTTAGGGGAGACCCCGCAAAACGAAACAAGGATCAGTACTGTAGGTACCATAAGGATGTGGGACATGATATCGATGATTGTAGGCAACTCAAAGACGAGATTGAATTCTTGATCCGAAGAGGGAAGCTAGGCCAGCTCACGAAGGGTGAAGATCGTGGAAATCAAAGGAGGGATTATGACAGGAAGAATAATGATCGTAGGGACAGCGACCGTGATCGCAACCCACAACCCCGGGGGCCAGTTATCAATATGATTTGGGGAGGCCTGACAGCGGCCGGCACAACTCGAAACTCTTGAAAGGCCTATGCCAGAGAAGTGATGCACATCGTGGGAGAGGCCCCGAAACGTGCTAAGACCGAGATAGTGATTGGTTTTGATGATTCAAACCTCGAAGGGGTGAAGTTCCCCCACGATGACCCATTGGTCATAACCCCTGTAATTGGAAATTCGGAAGTAAAGCGAGTCCTGATAGACAATGGAGCTTCGGTTGACACTCTGTTTTATGACGCATTTTTGAAGATGGGGTACAATGATTCTCAGTTGACCCCGACCAACATGCCTATTTATGGATTTAATGGAGTTGAATCCAAGGTTGAAGGAACCATTCAGCTGCCTGTGACTATTGGGCAGGAGCCTAAAGAGGCCACTCAGATGCTGAATTTCTTAATAATCAAGGCAGCCTCGACATATAATGCGATCCTGGGAAGGACTGGGCTTCATGTGTTTAAGGTTGTGGCCTTTACCTATCACATGAAGATCAAGTTTCCAACTCATAATGGTGTTGGAGAACAGAGAGGAGATCAGAATATGGCTAGAAGTTGCTATGTAGCTGCTTTAAGAGCTGATGGAGTCGGGGGGCAGGTCCTTCCGATTGAAGACATAGATGTCCGAGGAGACGATGAGCAACGAGGAAAGCCGGCAGAAGATTTGGTTCCTATACCTCTAGATCTCGGAGACCCAAAAAAGGTTACGTATATTGGAGCTTCTTTGAAGGAACCCTTGAAGGGCAGGTTGATGACTTTCTTACAAGAAAATAGTGATGTGTTTGCTTGGACAGCGGCTGACATGCCAGGGATTGATCCCCAACTCATAACTCATAAGCTGAATGTCGATCCAAAACGGAATACAATAAAGCAGAAGAAGAGGAATTTTGCTCCTGAAAGGCAAGATGCCATTAAGCAAGAAGTTGACAAGCTCTTACAGGCTGGGTTTATTGAAGAGATCAGTTTCCCGAATGGTTGGCTAACCCTGTGATGGTCAAGAAGGCAAATGGAAAGTGGAGGATGTGTATAGACTTCACTGATCTGAATGATGCATGTCCCAAGAATTGTTTCCCTCTACCAAGGATTGACACGCTGATAGATGCAACTGCTGGGCATGAGATGTTGAGTTTCATGGATGGTTTCAGTGGTTATAACCAGATTAAGATGCATAAGGATGACATCCCAAAGGTATCCTTCATAACTCACTTTGGTGTTTTCTGTTACCTCGTTATGTCTTTTGGACTAAAAAATGCAGGAGTCACTTACCAACGATTGGTGAATAAGATATTCGCTCATCTAATTGGGAAAACCATGGAGGTTTATGTTGATGACATGTTAGTCAAGAGCATATTCAAGGCAGACCACATTAATCACCTCAGAGAGGCATTCGAAGTGCTAAGGCACCACAAGATGATGTTGAATCCAGCCAAATGTGCCTTTGGCGTTGGATCAGGAAAGTTTTTGGGTTTGATGGTTTCAAAGCGAGGCATAGAAGCCAACCCTCATAAAATAAAGGCGATTCTGGATATGGAACCACCACGCTCTGTAAGAGATGTGCAGAAATTAACAGGCCGAGGTGCAGCCTTAGGGAGGTTCATCTCCAAATCCGGTGATAAGTGCTTGCCTTTCTTTCAAGCATTGAAAAAGGTGAAAAACTTTGAGTGGACGCCTGAAAGCCAAGAGGCCTTTGAACAGTTAACGAAGTACATGACTGAGGCCCCGTTGTTGGCCAAACCTAGTCCCGGAGAGACATTGTATTTATACTTGGCGGTATCCGAACAGGCGTTGAGTGTCGTTCTTATTCGAGAAGAGAAAAAGGTTCAGAAACCTATTTATTATATGAGCAAGGTTTTGCACAGGGCTGAGTTATCTCGTACTTCTAAAACTGTCCTTAAGCCAAAACAAAACTGTGTATTTATTATCATATTTTAGGATAATAAATATTGTGGAAACTTCTTTCATTTCAGATAATGTTTGATGTCCTTTCTAAGCCTGTTTTAGATGGTTCCAGACAAAAAAAAAAATAGAACTAAGAACGGCACATGGCTTTAAAATATGTTTGCAAGAGTGAGATGTTAGAGTCATGCATCCATCGGGATGTTAAGGCAACCAATATCTTGTAAGATGAAGAGTTTGAGGCTAATGCATTCATGTTAGGAAATTGTTGCATCAGTGAGAGTTGCATGTGACGACCACGGTCATCCGTGGTATTGTTGGCCAAATTTCTCCCTGGTGTAGTTAATCATCTGAAGAAACTGATGTCTTTGGTGACAGATTAGCTGAAAAATGGGAAACCTCACTGCCAAGCCTTGGGACACCAAGATACATAAAAGAATTTGAACTTCAGCAGATATAATCAGATCTAATAAACGAATCTTTACTTGTCATAGCTAGGGAACAATCAGGTCCCCAGTGACAACATCTCATTGTCAAGTTCGACATCTCAAGTAATAAAGAGTGTAGTTTACTTTGTTCCTGTGTAAAAAGTGCAAATGCAGACAATATAATTAAACAAGTCCTCAAATTGAATGTCCTATGTTTAACCATTTCAGAGATCAAAGAAACGTATTGTACATTTACTCAATGTGTAATATTTTACGAAAGTTTCATCTCACAGTATTGGCTATGATTTTTCACAGAAGTTTTATCTCACAGTATTGGTTGTGATATATCACAAAAATGCAGTAGTAGTTGACTAACTGCTGTAGTTACAACAGTTTTAACCAAAATATATGACAAGTGCTCCCATATTTGGTGCTGCCGCAAGATCCGTTAGTACTTCAGCAATGTTCTGCACATAAATTAGAATCATGTTCAGGATAACAGAGAGCGTGTGTGTACGCAACTTTGAACATCAATTACCCCTTCCAAATGGTTTTGGGGTCTATTTTCAACAACTTGAGCCGTTGTTTGGCTAGTGAAGTGCTACCAGATGCCAAAATGAGAAATTTATAATCTTCTTTCTCTTCAACAAGAGTCCTAGTGCCCTGAGAAAAACAGAATTATAACAATATATATATATAAGTTATGAGGTGGACTTCGAAGAAATTTTGAACTAATTTCTTTATTTTTCTGCTTACTCCTCAATTTATGCAAATATAAGCTATTGAGATAGTCCAGTATTTGTCTATAATAACCACAAACCAATAAAAGTCAATTATTTTTTTGGAGCCCAAACATTTTTACAAGATTTCATATACTCTTACTGACAATATGTTGTCATTTATAACTTCAGTAAACTGCATCACTCCGTCTCTGGTTTTGTGACCCAAGATCCCTCTAACATGACCTCTGTGCACAATGTACAAGTGTTGATGAAGAAATGCCCCAAATGCAAAGCTTTCAAGTAAGACGTCGGACAGTCCAGTTGCACTTCTTAGTAAGGCCTCCAGAAATGATGTCATGCCACATCTTCCACTTACAGACCCTGTCACAATAGCAATTAATTATATGTTATGAATTTTGTAAGCATTGTTAATACCATATATAAATGAAAGGCATATATTACTTGCCAAACTTATAAACCTTGTCACAATAGCAATTAAATATATGTTAGAAAATTTTCAATTATTGTTAATACAATATTTAAATAAAAGTCATATATTACTTGTCAAATTATTGAGAACAGTGTATGGAAAAGGGAAAACATTGGTCTGAAATAGTGCTAGATATCCATTTTGGTTAAAGACTGTGCAGATGTTTCCAACACTAGATCTGGACATACTTAGACTCATTTCAGCTTATGATTTAGACAAGATCATTATTGACATTCCCTGTCCAGGTGTATTGGTTGAGATGAGAGGGAGTTTGATGGGGGGAAATAATGGTAGAAGGCTTGGAGACTGGGAATTTTGAGTTTTCGGGTAGGTTCGAGGGGTAGGATTTTGTTTAGGTACTTCTTCTTGTTTGGGGACTTTCTCAGGGCTTTTAATCTTCTTCTTAAGCCATTTAAAAATTGCCACGAAATCAATGTGATTGATTACATCCTTCCCTGACTTGCCACTGCTTCGAGCCTGCAAATCAGTTTCAATAAGTACAACATAAAAACCAAGCTTTTGAGCCAAAGAAGCCATGTGCAACCTTTACGTGTAAGTAAAACGAGTGTCACAAAAGCCAAAGGACTCGGTGACATAAATCGAGTTTGCCGGATAACAACGAAAGACACTTCGTTCTTTTACATTTTAAACACACAATCAGAATAACATGGTTTACAATAATAACTTAATAACGATATATGAAATACGTGAATATATGAAATTAAAATGATGCCCGTGAAACGGTAATCACAATAATAATTTAATAACGATATATGAAATACGTGTATATAAAAATTAACACGATGCCCGTGCTTTGCACGGGCTATCATGCTAGTTGAGTTAATAGATCAACTTACTCCTAGAAAAACAGAGGTTTTCTCCAAAAGAGTTCTCCTAGTTCCAAAATCGATTATACTCGCAATCTGAAAAAGTAGAACGAAATGAGGATAATCTATATTCACATATACTAAGACAATTGAACACATAGTTGTGTGCATTGATCACATTGAATTTTGATTAAAATGAATCAAATTATGAACATTACAAATCAACTCGGATAAGAATCGTACTTTACGAGAACTAGCGGAAGTAGAATCAGCAAGCTCGGAACTCTCCGTATCCGCATCATCATTAGAACCGACCTAAATTTCAGAAAAATTAAAAACGTAAGATAAATGTAAAATCATCATTCAAAATTGAGTAGAGTAGTAGATCAACTTACTCCTAGAAGAGCAGAGGTTTTCTCGAGAAGAGTTTTTGTAGTTCCGAAATAACCTAGAATCGTAATTTGAAGAAAAAGTAGAACGAAGTGAGAATAATCGATATCCACGCCACGCATACTATAATAATAGAACAAGGAGTTGTGTGACATTGATTACTATCGCATTTTGATTGAAAATAAATCAAATCATGAACATTAAAATCAACTCGGTTAAGTATCGCACTTTACGAGAACTAGCGGAAGTACATTCAGTAAGCTTGGAACTCTCCGCATTCGTATCATCACCGGAACCGACCTTATTTCAGAAAATTTTCAAACGTGAGAGGAATACAAAGTTATCAATCAAAACTGAGAATTTTCAACTCACCATCACTAAACCTGCTAGAGAGAGAATAGTAGAGAGAGAAGCCATGGTTGTGATTGAGGAGTTGTAGAGTGCGAATGAAAAATGGACATATAAAAAGTGTTAATCACTACCAATTTGGGGGTGCGGGAAGCTTTTAACAAGAGTAGTGGATGAAGAAAAACAACAATACAGAGAAGTAGGAATAAATTTTACTGCTGTAAATATTATTAACTACTTCATGGTGTCTTATTTTGGAATAGTAGATCTAGTTTTACCGAGCTGAAATGTTTAATTATTCGAATTCCAAATGGAATTCCAATAGAAGCTACTTTAATTTAGTTATTTTATAGAAACTTTGAACATGGATTTATTTAATTTTTTTTATGATAGAAAATAATTATAACAATTTGAATTTAATAGTTGTTTTTATCCAACAGCAGACGTCGTTGACGAAATTCCAATCTTGAATGCTTATTAAAGTAAATTAATCATATAAAATATTTAATCATCAGATCTAACGGTTCTGATTTTTTTCCTAAAAATCTAAAGATAATTATTCGTTTTATACGGATTTCTACTATGTATTTTTATTAGTGACTGAAAGATATGGTTTAATATTTTTGGGTATATATTAATAATTACAAGATTATGTTTTAAATTAAAAGGTAACTTCGCTATTTTTGTTTTGATCAAATATAATTTTAATTAAATATTCTAAAATGTTAACTGTTTATTTACTAGTAATAAAGGGCTTAAGGCCTAACAAGTAAGCTGAATAAACCATTTCTCCCTCCACTTTTCAAATATTTTTTCAGTAATTCATGTTTCGTTGGATAGCATAGCAAAATTCAGTAGTCATATATATTGGAATATTCATTAAAATAATAGTTTCTTTTTCTTTAAGTTTCTTTTCACTAGTAATGGAGCTTCAGTAATGCAATAGTATTTATCAAAAGAATAGTTTCTAGAAATATTTAAATAAGCACTTGATAACATCGACAAATTATGTCAATCGAAACTGATGTGCAAAAAATTAAGACAATTAAAATCGCAAGCGCACGATCTCGTTTTAGTATTTTAAGATTCATTTCACATAGACTATAATTTTTTTCGCAACTCTTAATTTCTAACTTTGGCGGATTAGAATGATTTTGGATTTTTTGAGAATTTTGATTTTTTCTTAATTAATTACTAAAAAAATCTAATTTTAAAAAAAGTTTAATTCTATTAAAACTAGTTAAAAACGAAATTAAAATAAAATCAATTTTAACAACTAAATAAAAAAAATGAAATTAAATAATTTTATTTAATTAATAGACATTTTAATTAAATTTCGGCACGACTCACTTGTAAATTAGACTAGCCAGAAAAAAAACATACCAACACAAGAATTTTCGATTCAACTTCAAACTAAACACTGCAAAACTCAATTCAAACGAACCAAAATTTGATAATAATCTCAAAAGAAAATCAAAAACACAAATTAACTCGACAAACGCAGAAAAAGATTCAGACTCAACTCGCAAATAAACTCCAAAACCTAACTACAATAGCAATGAATACTAAACCAACGAACCGAGTTAACTTGGTTCTTACAAACTCAGAGACAACCAACACGCAATTAAAAACAATGACCCAGAAACAAAAACTCAGCTAACAACTCACAATAACTCAGCACTGCAGAACTCAACCACGAACATCCTTAAACAGAACAAAACTCTGAAAACTCAGCAAAGAAACAAGACTAAAAAACGCGATGAACACAGAAAATGAACAAAAGCAACTCGACAATTAAATTGACTCTAAACGAAACTAAGCAAAACTCAGCAATGCGGAACACAAACTGGACTCAGCAAATTAACACGAATCAACAACCCATCAACTCACAGTACACAACAGAAAAGCTAAACAATCGAACTCAGTACTGGCGAATTAAAACTGCAGTAAAATTAAAACTAACGATTCCACTAGGATGCAAACTTAGCAAAAACTAAACACTACTCAAAATCTTGATTCGGACAGAAACATTACAGTAGCACAGAAAACCAGACAACTCAGCTCGAAAAAACGAGTTCTTCAATCAGAAATCTAAATACATTCAAAGCGGTAAACTCGTTGCACCTACAGAAGTCGAAATTAGAAAACCAAGGCCAATACATTCAATGCAAATACATCGACTCGGTGACTCAATAAACACTACAAATCGACAAACCATACAGAAACAAAAATCAACAACAAGACGTAGACAGATGTAGAAGTCGCAAAACTCGGAACCGTAACTCATCGAAATCAAAAGGGGTTGGGGGTGTCGTGGTTTTTGTAAAATTTTAATCTACAATTAAAAATAACCAAACCCACAATAAAATTGAAAATTAAAGTGGTTCAATTACGATTATTAACTAATTATAACTAAGAACAAGAAATTAAAATCGTTACTTTCAACCCCAAGTGGTTAGCATTTCGCTACTTTGTCCACTAAACGGATTTACGAAAATAACGAAAGCGAAGCAATATAAACGAGAGAGCAAGACAAGAAATTAAAGGAAATGAAAATTTGCCTTAATAAAAAGAGGAGTGTTTACAAAATTTAGAACTACAAAACAAGAAAAGAAAGAAATTTATGCTACCCTAAAACTACTCGAAAATCTAAGTTGTTGATTACAAGGGGGTGAGGGGGTATTTATAGGATAAGAATTAGGGTTAAGGGGTGTGTTGGGTAAATCTCCACCATGCACATGTGGAGTGTGGTGGAGAAATCATAGCCATCCAAGTGTTTTGCTTCCTCCTTAAGATTCCGTTTTTGCACCAATCTCCTAATTCTTTTTCCTTCTTTCCTTTTCGTCCTTTTTCTTCCTCTTTTGCCCTTCCTTGCTCTTTATTTCTTTATTTTGCCATTTCTTTACTTTCTCTTGATTTTCCCGAAATGCAACAAAATAATTTATTAAAATACGAGTTCAAGCAATAAATAGGTAATAAAAATATGCAAAAATATGCACTTATCAAATGCCCCCATACCTATTGTTACGATTTATGGGTGATAGCTTAGAGACAACTTAACTAGATTTTATCATACTTAGTTTTTCTAAGTAGAACATACTGTCATAGTCAAAGTATCTTCTTGTGATCAAAATAATTGTTGTAATAATAAGTATGTATCTTGGAAGAAGTTCACTCAAATGTTCAAGCCTCAAGAAATACATAAGCTCGACAGCAAGAATAAATGTCAATGTCACAACATTGACAGTAAGGTTATAAGAAGACAACATGTTGCAAGTCATGACAGCAGATTCTATCTGACAGCAACATTGGCGGTAGCATGAGACAGTAACACTCCTACAGCTTGACAGCAAGTCTGGAATTCTGACAGCAACATTGGCGGGGATTCATACTGTCAACCAAGGAACATTCTCTTGACAACAGACTTAGCATCTAAATCTAATGTCTCAATGAATTATTTGAATTGGGGATTTATCTCAATCAAACCCGTGACAGTTTAGATGTTCAAGAAACAGATTTGCTGCAACTCTTCAAGATTGTAGCAGACCTGCAAGACTATGATAGAAGCTTGAGAGATCACGAGACAAAGCTCTTCAATTCAAGAGTATGACAAATTCACATCTACTAGAATTGTAATAGCTTGAATTGGAAAGTAAATAGATAGCTTTATATATAATGATAACTCTGTTTGTATAGCAATTTAGGTAAGTCACATGGGTGTGCAAATTTGAAAATGACAGCAACTCCATAACCCATGTGACAGAGATGTTAGAGCAAATTAGTCTACATAAAAAATCATCTCTCATTCTTTCTGTATCGACTCTAGAGACCGAAGCTTAAGAAAACACTTTTTCTCAAGGTTGTAGCAACACTTTGTAAAATAAATAAAACATTTATTTTGTGAGAACATCTTGAGCTATCACTTATGTTTGCAATTCATGTACTGATAGGTTACAATCTTTATCATTGTTGTTGAGATAAAGATTTGAAGTTATCAGTATTGCTTTCAACCCCCCCTTTTGCAATACTCCAAGACCAACAACTGGTATCAAAGCGAACAGATTGATATACTAATCTGAGATCATGACAAGTATACAGAAGTCAAGTAATATCAAGATTCCAGTATTTGATAAAGAGAACTACAACTTTTGGAAAAGAAAGATCTTAATGTTTATCAAAGTTTCACATCCACTGTACTTGGGAATCCTCGAGAATGGACCTTTCGTTCCTTAAAAGGAAATAGCGGCAGCTACAATTGGAGCCATTGTTGTTCCAGCACACTGGTTTGCAAAGAAACCCTCAGAATTCACATATTCTAAGAAAGAAAAGGTAGCCCTAGATGATTATCTTCAACTTATCTTGCTTGACTCTCTCACCCTGGACAAAGCCATGTGTGGGAATGTTATGGGATGTTTATCTGCCAAAGAAATGTGGAACAAGATAGAGTTGCTGTGTGAAGGAATTGAAGAGGTCAGAGAAAATCAAAGACAGATTCTTGTGTGTACAGTATGAAGCCTTTATGGCTAAGCCTGGTGAAGAGATCACCCACATGTTTGAAAGATTCAGTAAGTTGATAGCTGAGCTAAAAATTCATGGGAAGTTCTATGAAAGAAAAGAGGTTAATGTCAAGTTCTTTCTCACTCTTCTTGAGCATCTTGAGCACAAAATAACTGCCATTAGAGAAGGGAGAAACCTGAATGATGTTTCTCTTGAAACTCTCTATGGTGTGCTCAAGTCATATGAACTTGAACTCTTTCAAAAGAGTGCTATTCAAATTGGAGCCAAATGAAAGATGGCAAACATGTCTGGTGCCCTTGTAGCTCATGAACCACATGTCTCTCTTCCAAGTGAACCTTTACAGAGTTCACAACCAACACAAGTACCATCTCTAAAAATTGAAGAGGTGTTGGATGATGAGGAGAAAGTGGTTCTGCAATGCAAAGATGTTGAAGATGAAGACTTCTATTCACTGGAAGAGATTGAAAGCATGGATAATCCAACCATGGCTTATATGGCTAAAAGATTTAAGAACATCAAGTTCAGAAGAGATAAGTCATATAAGCCACAGGGTCAGACATCTAAGTTCTATAAGGGAAACTCTTTAAAGGCTGCTGGAAATGCTACAAGAGGAGGATACAAGACAGGAATGGTGGATAGGTCAAAGTTCATATGTTACAACTGCAATGAACTGGTTCATTTTGTAACTGAGTGTAGAATGCCAAAACATAATCAAAAATTGGAGAAAGGGTCTGGAGGTCAGTTTAAAAGAAATCAAGGAAGAGCCTATGTGGCTGAAGGAAAATGCTGGGATGAATCTGATGATGAGGAAGAAGAAGAATTTGTGAACTTAGCTCTCATGACTAAATTTGATGATGAAGTTCGTCAAAAAAAACAAAATAAAAATAAAAATTTGTTGATGAAGCATCAAGCTCCTCAACTCAGGTACCATCTCTCATTTTACTTGATATGTCTAAAACTGAGTACAAGCAAACTATTGAAGAATTGAGTGCTGAGATGTTTAATATCCATGTTATTTTATCTTCTGTAAATGAAGAAATTGCTAAGTTAACTAAAAATAATGAAACACTCAAATCTGAGAATGATATGCTTTTGCTTAAGACCAGTCCATTAGATTCTCCAGCTCAAGAAAATGAAGGATTGAAGAATGATATTGTCCGTGCTAAGGAGATAGAAGAATTTTTAAGAAAAGAAATTGATGAAAATGAATTCAAGCTTAAAGCATTTATAAACTCTTCTAAGTTAGTTCAGGAATATCATAAGGATCATACTGAAAACCAGAAAGTTGGAGTAGGTTTTAATTAAGGTAGGAGACCTGGAAAGGAAGCTGTGATTGATGATTTTTCATATGGTAGTCCTGTCAAACCTCACATTCTCAAGAAGGTGTGTAAACCAATTTGCAAAACTATTCAAGCAGAGTTTGATGAGGAATCCTTTGTTCATCAAACAAGCACTGCTTGATGAAGATGAGTGCATTGATAGCACAAACACTGAAGGGAAAGATACTGTCAAGATTCCAGTGACAGATACTTTGCCAAGCAATCAAGCAGAATGTTCTAAAGATGCTGTCAACAAGGATAAGACAGAAACTTTTAAAGATACTGTCAAGAGAGTACCCAAGACAGTAACTTCCAAACCTACTATCAAGATAGTAGGTACAAAAGGTACTGTCAAGGGTAGCCCGGCAACAGCTGTGACACCCCCAGACCCGGGGTCAGGGATCTAGGGTAGCCACGCTCCATTTATTCCTCGCTATACCTGTATTACTCACAATATACACAATCCACCTGCTCATGACCCCACAATATTAGCTCGGGTAGTCCTATCCTGATTTCCCGGTGCTTTATCTTTATTGTCTCTCCCTTCCTTATACTTCTTAGCTTCTTGGGCCACAAATTATATCAGGTATCCATTTCTAATCAATTTTTCAATTTGATATTTCAAGTGCCAACAATCGGCAGTCTTGTGGCCATTTACCTCATGGAAAGCACAGTACTTTCCTTGGTCCTTCCTGCCTTTTCTAATCAATTTTTCAATTTGATCTTTCAAGTGCCAACAATCGGCAGTCTCGTGGCCATTTGCCTCATGGAAAGCACAATACTTTCCTTGGTCCTTCCTGCCTGGCGGGCCTGCCCGGTAGGGCTTCTGGAGTAGTCCACTATTCTCATTTACATCAAGAATATGGCCGACTGGGATAGTCAAATGAGTATATTCTGAATACCATTGAAAGTTCAACCTTGGGGTAAGCCTATCCTTGATAGAGACTTTGTCTTTGGTTGCATTGATAGCAATAGGGGCAGTCTTGTTATCATAACGATGGGCTCCCACACCGGTGCTACCGGAAACCTTCTTGTTGGAATCCCGGCTTTAAGGGCTATAAGAACGATTCCTCTTATTTCTGTTCCAACCCCTAGAATTAGAATCCTTGGATAACTTTGCCATTGACTCTTTAATTACCTTGTGGTGCTCTGCCTGTTGGTAGAACTCAGCTAGTGTTGCAGGTTCTTCAGTTTGTAACTCCTTCCAGAATTCGATTCCTGGCCTAACCCCGGCTATCAGGAAATTCTTTAGAGTTTCATCGGAAGCCTTCTTTACCTTAGGCACTTGCTTATTAAACCTTTTGAAATATTGCCTTAAAGTCTCACGTTCATCTTGCTTGATGTTAGCCAGAGTATTGACCGCTGGGGCATATGCCACGTAGCTCTAAATTTGGAGATAAATTGGTCTCCCATCTTCCTCTAGGATTTAATGGATCCTTCAGCCAACCTTTTAAACCATTGGTGGGCATTCCTACTCAGAGTGGAGGCTAGCAGCCTACATCTAGCCAAGTCGTCCACTTGATACACATCCATCTCCGTATTAAAATGGCTCAAGTACTCAACAGGATCTGAGTTACCATTAAACTTCAGATCAGTATTCATCTTAAAGAACCTCAGCAAGGGTGTCTTTTTCATCTTTGTAGAGAATGATGAGCCGACAATGACTCCAGACTTGAACTTTTTCTCCTCCTTGATTTTATCCAAAGCCTTCTTCCAATCAGACATTTTGAACTATCCATTCTCGCCATCTGAGAACATATCACTTCCAGAGTCATCATCTTCAAAGGCTGTCTTACTCTTTTTGGGAACCGAGCTCTAGTGTGAGCTGGAATCCTGGCCGGTACCCTGATCGGTAGGTACCTTGGTAGAGTGTGATTTCCTGATCCTATGTCCAGAGGAGTGGCCACTTTGTCTATAACTCCTCCTGCCATCAGATTTAGACCTTCTGGAATTACTCCTTGGGGGTACCAAGTGGGATCTCTCCTTGTGTTCCCGGGAACCCTGAGTGTGGGAACCCCCGTTACCATCTCCTCAATTTCTGTTTCCAGTATGTCCCAGTTTATGACGAAGGTCCTTGTTGGTCAGCTTTTTGCCTATTCTGTCAAAGACACTCTGGCTTCTAGTGGGTGAGCCTTCGGTACCCTGGACTTCCGGGTCATCCTACTGGTCACCCTCATATTCTTCTGCCTCAGGCTCTCATACCTCTTCTTCATCAGATGGAACATAGTCTGTATTGTTCTCAACATTATCCTCAGACTCGAAATTCAGCTTTGTCGGAGTCACGTTCTTCTTTTTTGACTTCGACTTACACTTCTTTTGCCATCTTTTCATTTTTTTCGAAACCTTTTTCCAAGCTGTTAACTCTTTCATTCATCGTGACCAAATATTCCATAATGTCTTTGTTGCTAACATCACCATTATTACCTTTGTTTTGCCCATTACCATCCTGAGACAGTGTCTTATCACTATCGGAATTGTCACTCGCCATATCTCCTCCAAACGACGATTTTTTAGGGCCCTCCTTCCGGTGTCAATTGTTATGGGAGGAATTTGTTACAACAAATTAAAGAGGCCGTTGTTGGAATCGCGCCAATAATCACGGAATCGCCCAACTGCCCAGAAAGGCTCACAGTCGGAGATTAGAGACTAGCCGCCCGGAAAGGCTCACGACTAGGGGTTACCGAAGAACACGGGATGTGGTTCCTCGGTGGATCGGACTGGATTCACGGGAATTAGAGCTCAAAGACTAAATGTTGGCCTGCCAAGAACCCTAATAATGATGTGTCACACAAGAGTATTCGTGCTCTATGTTACTCAAGGTGTCAAAGTATCTAAGAGATCCCGCAAACTGCCTACATACCACTATTTATAGTGGATCAAGCCCGTATGTAGTTCTTGAATGATATTATCAATTATTTATGATGAGTTATCCTCTCTCCAGTGGGATAATGACTGTTATTTCTGATAATAATCTTGTATGATATAGGTTATCACGTTTCCAAGCCGTTTAGGAGTGTAAGATGATTATCCTTGTATTTATCATGATTTTGTATGATTTAATCAAGTATATATGACATATATCCTCTAATAACTGAAGATTTATCTGATTAGAAGTGTAAATCTACTGTAAAGACGTGCTCCTAAAAAGTAGGAGGTCTGTCTTATCCAAATTGACAGCCTAATCAGGCTTTCGGCGGAAGCAGGGGGTACCGCCCGATAGCCTGGCTCCGATAACCCTAAAACGGAAGCTGTTCTGGAAGCCCTATTGGATGGTTGGCAGTGGTTATAGGTTATCCACAGGTGGGTGCCCTTGGGACCCTAAGCCCTATACTCGCCTACTGCTCTGTACATGGTAACCCTGGAGCTGCCATGAGTCCTTGGAAGCCTGCCAGATCACTTGTTTTCCTCATGGGTCTGGACTCTGGAGTCTGGACCCTAATCCTTTAGTGGACCCAAATCTAACCATCACAAAAGTACCAAAAAGTATAAGTTAGTCTAATTTATATCAATGAAGTAGGAGGTAAATCATAATGTATATGTAAATTTTATACGCACAAATATTAATATATCAAATTTAATTTTACCAAAAATATTTAATATATCAAATTTAATTTTACCAAACATCCTTTAACTACGAATGAAACTGTTCTTTGGATTATAAAATGGAGTCGCTACTGACAAGATTGAGTACATTATTGTTGTAAGGATACGGGAGGTAACATGTTACTTGCTCCCTAGCAGGGAACAAGTAGTTTGACCGGACTAAATTGAGCAACACTCAATACTCTGTCGTACTCTAATGCTGATCTAAATGTTTGGTGTTTTGACTGGACCTAACAAATTTAAATATATTAATTTATTACTATAATCTGATTTAGATAGGAAAAACATTACTACTGTATGTTGGGCACGAAGGATGTTTGTTACTGGGCTTTAACTCCAGAGTCCAGATATCTCAACTATTTTCAAGTTACAACACTAGACATTGGCCCATGTAATCTCGTTAACAATGTGGAAGTAAAACTATAAACTGGAAGCACCTTGCTTGTTTAAGTGAAGGACATATTTACATGTGTGATGGTTGATGAAAAACAATAATCCAGGAGACAAAATTACATGCAATTTATATATCTCTCTATTTCGAATGAAAAATATGAACTGTGTCCACCTTGTTATGCATTGTCACTATTGTGAGTGGATCTAGAACCAGTCGAGGCAGAAGAACTTCTGCAACTTCTTTATTTGGCCAGGGACACCTTTCTTTTCCTTTCGCTTTTCATTAACAGCTCGATGGTGATCCGAAGATGCAGATGCATTTTTTGAAGAACACACAGCTTCGGTTTCCTGCTTGCGTTCAAGCACAAGTCCATCCTTTTCTCCTTCAACAACCAAGGCAGGTAGAGAACAGTTGGATTTCAAGGGCTCTTGAGTTGTCAGCTTACCTACAAATTTTTAAAGGATGCTGTCGTTTCTCCAAATGCCTTTTTAAATATGAAATATAAGCATGTAACAGATAAAAATGGCACTCAAACTAGTTGCCCCAATAAGAATACTTACATGGAAGTACAGAACTAATCAAAATAACACCACATTTCCCAAATCCAACTAAACTTGGTGCTCGGTTTTATGTTAAAACAAAAAACTGAAGTTTTCCCATAACTTATATTTGCAAAAATATGTACATTTTATCAATTTTAAAATGGAGAACGCATGCGAGGACAAAACTGTGCTTTTGGACAATTGGACCTTATAAACCTTAATGTTTTATTATTTGGTTTCTAACCATGCAGACATTTTGAGTTTTTTTCTTTTCTATTACAATGACCATGTTCTCCTATTTTTTTCTGTTTCTAAAAGCTGCAACAACTTTCTAATTTACAATGTTAACAATCATTTAAACAATTGGCACATGCTACTCAAACTAATTATTGTCAGAAATTTTTTAGATCTTTGAAACATATGGGTCTAGAAAGTTCAAGTAGAAAATTTAAGGTAGGGCAGATTACTGATCAATCTTCAAGATTGAAAGGCGATCCAGCTAATTCGAAATTGAAGCGAAGTCAGCTAGCTTTAGCTAGATAGTTTCTGAAGGTCACAGATTATTAACAAACTATTACTAACTTCTAATTATCCTTTACATGCAACTCCAAATGAATTAGAGTCGTCAACTATTTTTCCAAAGTCAAAATAGGCAAGTATGCATGATAACTAATATGGAGTATATTCCTTAATGACGTCTAATTCATGGTCTACAATGTTACAAGATTGTAACTACCATCTAAAGCTTTGAAGTAACCCGGTATGTGAGAATGAGAAAGAGGATGTTGATAAAAAAAAACTGTACAAGAAAAGCTCGTTTAAACGGGTGAAATGAACTATTAAAAACTTGCACATACCTACAATCGCTGGATGCATAACCACCTCATTTGATTTGACCGTACCAGAGATGGTGTACTTAAATTGTTCTTTCCGATCTATTCTTTTGTCCTCCAGCTCTTGCAACAGCATTTCTGAATCAAACAAGTCCTCCGAAGCTAAGGTTGGACAACTTGAATTGAATGAACTGGAAAATGGTGATTGTGGATCAGCAAGATCATCCAACTCCAGGAAGTCACTCCTCAATGCACAATCACGTTTTTCAGCTGAAGTCAACGGTACTGCCTGATCAACATCCTCATTCTTCTACAATAAAAAGTCTAAATGTCATGCAACTAGTGGACAATAACTAAAATGCATGAAGGAAAAACACTTCAACACATCCTGCATCTTTCCCCTATAAACCAAATAGCTCCATTTTCGAAATATAATGGAAACAATATTTATCACATAAGAAATTTGTACATTGGTAAAAAGAGGTGATTGTGGATCAGCAAGATCATCCAACTCCAGGAAGTCACCCCTCAATGCACAATTACGTTTCTCAGCTGAAGTCAACGATACTGCCTGATCAACATCCTCATTCTTCTACAATAAAAAGTCCAAATGTCAAGCAACTAGTGGACAATGACTAAAATGCGCCAATGGAAAAACACTTGAACATATCCTGCATCTTTCCCCTATAAATAAATAGCTCTATTTTCGAAATATAATGGAAACAATATTTATCACACAAGAAATTTGTACATTGGTAAAAAGAGGTGATTGTGGATCAGCAAGATCATCCAACTCCAGGAAGTCACCCCTCAATGCACAATTACGTTTCTCAGCTGAAGTCAACAATACTGCCTCGACATCCCCATTCTTCTACAATAAAAAGTTTAAACGTCATGCAACTAGTGGACAATAACCAAAATGCGCCAATGGAAAAACACTTCAACATATCCTGCATCTTTACCCTATAAATATATAGCTCTATATTTTCGAAATCTAATGGAAACAATATTGGTAAAAAGAGGTATAGTAAATCAAAAGGGGAATCAGAGCAATTAACAATCACATCTGTGCAAATGTACAGTAGCGCATGTGAACAAATTGAGCTACCTGAGCATCACTTTTTGATCCTTGGCCATCAGTACTATTAGACTTTGGAAGGGCAATCATGTTTATCCCCTGATCCGTGATACATTTTTCTGATTGCAAGATTCTACATAGAGACCCATAATCCTGCATATCCTCCATGTCAATTAACCACGGTCAGACGGCAACAAAAAGACCAAGCTAAAGCATATGATGAAAAAGTAACATTTCAGGTTGGTGGCATACCTTTGCTTTGCTTCCATCACCCAGCCCTTTGGGTGTTATTCTGTACTCTTGCATCACCCAATCAGTTTTCTTTTCATTAGGGGATCGACCTTCAAAAAATACAAACGTAGTTCTCCAGCCAGTCAAAACAGAGTTTGTGAATATCTCACATGGCTCTCCATTTGCTTTCCAGGATCCAAATTGTGTATCTTTCTTAACCTCCGAGCTCAAGAAGTATCCAATCCCATCTGCATATACCAAACACCTTGTAACGTGAAGTTTCTCTTGACAAAAAAAAAAAAAACTGTTTTTTCGAACAGCTTTATGATTTTAATACTGTCTACACTAAACTTAAACTGTGCAGATTAATGTAACAGTATATCACAATCACATGACTACTAGGATGACCGTTGTGTTGTAGGTTGCATATCGTGTATCAGTACTACTTAATGGGATGCAGGCATTGATCTATTAGAATGTTTAATAGAAATGTGACTTATTTTGTGGAACAAATTTCTTCGCAAACACGTTAAGAGTGGTGAGTAATCAAGTTGAACACAGGAAGACAGGAACGTGTATTATTGCGTAAAATGAGACGGGCATAAAATAGTGTCGACAAATATGGCTTTTGGTAATTTAATAATCAGTTTCAGCTAACAAGTGAGACGAAAATATGATCTATCTTCACATGCTGTGTAACATGTAAACTCCGCGAAATATCTGCAATTATGCATAGTAACTTTACTACTTTAGTAGTGGCTTTAACAATTACACGGGAGGTGGTTGCCATTCAAAAAACTTAAAAAAAAAAATGCAACCGAACCAGAAGTATAATTGAACATTTGGCGAACTACAATCTTATAAAGAAAATTAATAGAAACGGATTTTGTTAAAGGAAGAAATATAAATTATTGTAATTATCAATATAAGGGGAATTTGTTTTATGGCTGGAGGCTAATAGCAATGTCATACAAATGAGAAAATAACTTGCCCCCAATAGCACAAACCAGGTAAATTTGATGGCAGGTAGCTGTATGGATTAAAATCTGAAAGCAAATTGTGAGGGAGAGGTTTTCCTTGATTGTAATCCTCCAATGACAGGGTGATCATCTCATCAGTCCATGAACTGAAAGCAACTGGAGGATTTGGTGGAGACATTCAGCACAATGTTGATGTGGCTAAAATGAAACGTTGTACAAAATCCTCTCCTGCGTTGATTAAGAATGACATTAGTCCAAAACATCTCAAAGAAAGCAAATGTACATCAGGATCTATAGAAATATTCAACTTAACAAAGTACTTACATTTTAGAAACCGATAATTTAAGGTGGAGAAACATGGAATCACTATGGAATTAAAAAAAATAAAGAACTACTTCAAGATCTATAGAAATATTTAGGAAGTCAAAATGAGTATTGAACATTTTATCTTATTCATATGTCCATCCCAAAAATGAAACAAGACACACCCAAGAAGAAAAAATGGAAATTAAAAGCGACTGGATTTAGGAAGTTCTATAACTATAATTAGACATAATAAAGAAGCCTAACACTTCAGACAAAAGTATCACCGCAGTTTGATGGTATCTAGACTGTCAGTATAAATAGCCATATTTCTTACCCCATTAAAGCTTGGCAACAAAAGACATCAACAGGTGTCCCAATCCCAAAAAAGGCCCAAAATGACACAAGAGACCACCTAACACACAATTCTCCATAAAACCAAATACCAAAAATGATCTCATCCACAGACCACAATCCAGTATTTGTGGAAAGCAAGTTAGAATTAAAGATATGACAACACCAACTATTCACTTCGAGAATGTACAGATTCGCGGAATATTCTAGAACAAGCAGAATCTCATTCATTTGCCATAACAAATCCCATTAGACTAGCATCCCAGAATCAGTTTACAAAAAATTCGAAAGGTAACAATAAATAAAAAATTATGCACAAGTTCAAACACAAAATCTAGACTTGAAAAACAAAAAGGTAAAAGGGAGCAAACTGTGACAGAAATATTCCAATATTTCATCAGCAGAATATTACTATTAAACAAGAACAAGAACTTCATAACTAATGATCACTCAGTAGGCACCCATGACCCAACACCTAAACTCAAACTTACACGATTACAACACCCATAAATTACACACATGATACATACATATCACAATGACATAAAAGATGGACTGCAACATGGCCATTTCAATTCATCAAAATAACAAATTCAAGAATAAAAATCACCAAGAATTCCAGAAATATTTGAAGGGGTAATCTAAAGAGTAAATGAAAACAACAAATCTCATTACATAAACATCAAATGATGAAAATAAAGAAGTGGGTCAAGTTTAAAGACCTTGAAGAACACAGAGCAAGTGGCTGGCTGCTGCACTTTCCTTTCTCTCTCTAGTTTCACTTGTTCACTTAGCTAAGTAAACAAGTTAGAGAGTGTGAGTTATAGACCAAACCAATGAAAGTCAGCAGGGGTTTAATTAATTTCACAGCGTGGTGAGGCAACGCGGCAGTCACTAAGTGGCTACATTACGCAATTGTACATGTACTTTAGCTGTATAAATTCATCACCTTAAACTTTGGCAATTCGACTCGGTCTCACTTTTGAAGAAACGTGTGTTTATTTTCTATCGACATGCAATTAATGATATCCAATTTAATTTTTTTAGAAAATTATTAAATTTTTAGTTTTTTTTTTTATCAAAGTAAGGTTAATTATTGCATTTTTCAACATTTTTCCGGTTCCAATTCCGTTAGTTCATAAGTAATGGCATTAAGCTTTCTGAAATTAAGTAAGAATGAATTACATTTTCATAATTGTATTTTAATTTTTTTTCATATGGGTGGTTAAATTAAAAAAAATAGCGTGTTAGGAAAATATATTAAATATATAATTTTATGAATATTTGATATTAATTTCTAATTTCGTAATATTTGGATATATATATATATATATATATATATATAACCTCAATATATATTATTGGAGAGATTGAATAATAGAAGATCACCCATTCCAGTAACCTTAGAGCTCACGCTAGCAGAAGAGTTAGGTTCACTTCTCTGTCATCTCCAATATTCGTCATCTCCAATATTCTTAATATTTATTACGATTACGAAAGATAAATTATGTCGTAAAAATGAATGTCCGTTATCCACTACTGAAATCATAAATGGATACTTTCGAGTGTATTAGAATATTAAAATATAATATAAAAATCGAATTGAACTTTCATGTAATACCTTAAGATTTTAGAGATCTTAGAGCATCTCCAACCACAAGAAATCCTTAGCTAAAATTAGATAAAAGATACCATAAATAAAAATTATAGAGATTATCTAAAAAAAACTTGAACTCCAATGGGTCAAAGCTGTTAGCTATAATTTTAGATAATTTTTATAGGTTGGCTATATTTGTCAAACCTCTATATAGCTGTAAGAAATCTGTAAGAAGATTCCACATCATTCATTACCATATTGAAGTGATACATTCTATTTATAACAACCTAAATTATTAATAACATACTATTTTTAAAATATAGCCAACCAATAATATAGCTAATACCATTGAAGTAAAATGTCTTACAGATTCAACAAATTTTACATAATGTCCTACAGGTCCAATTTAGCCAACCAATTTTAGCTATTCCCGTTGGAGATGCTCTTAGTAAGTATGGATCACTTAACAAATACAGAAGGGAGACTATCGATAAGGAAATAATAGCTTCAAATCGAGTAAAAGAATAAGGTTGGAATATGAATATTAACTAGCATAATAATTCGTGCGAGGCACATGTCAATTTCTAGATTTTTTTGTTTAACATGTAACAATAACATTTTTAATTATTCATTTATTGAGAATATGTATAATATTTTAGTTATATCAAATATAAGTTGACTAAGTATCAATAATTTTGATTTGTACGTACGTTGGTAATTTAGCTCATAAAGCAAATGATACATTTTCTTGTTTGTGACATATAAACTACATGTACAGTAAAACCTCTATAAATTAATATAGTTGGGACCGGAGAATTCTATTAATTTAGAAAGGTATTAATTAATCGATAAATTAATAATTATTAATTTAGAGAGAATTTTTGATATCAAAGAAAATTAATTTCCAATTTATATTTTATACTCAATTCAATTAATTCAATATATATTGTTTACAAATTTAATGAGTATTCGCGAGATTCAAAGTAAAAATTCATGTATATTTAGATGATATCAAGGATAAAACAACATTTTTTGAACCTTTTTCACGTAAAGAAGCACCAAGACATCGAAAACATTGACTAATAACTTTTTAATGCTTTACGAAAACACCATATTAGAACTTTTGGATGCAACAAAGATGGTCAAAGATGAGTTTCATATAGATTCAAATTTTAAGAACCCTAGAATCATATATTAAAAAAGGGTAATACATATATTTTTATGATTATAAAGGAATTATTAATTTATAATATTATCGGGACCATATATTTATATTGGGTTTTCAAAAAAATTATTATCTTATCGAAATTGATCATTTTTTGAACTGGCCCAAGTTGGGACCGGAAGAAATTATTAACTTAGAGAGATAATTAATTTATCGAGTATTAATTTAACGAGGTTTTACTATATTGAATGAGTACAAATTAGGTAGTTAGTGATAAATATTGAGTCACTACGTGTCGTGGAGTGATATGTCCCTCCCCCGGATCCTGAATCCGTCCCGATCCAAAAATAAAAATTATTTTGCTAACTAATCCCCGTCCCATATGGGATACAGGTATCTCACGAGAAATGGAGAATTCATATTTTATATATTTTAGAACCTATGCGAGTAACAAGCTACTTTCTAGTATCAAATTTAAATATTTGTACTAATGTCGTTCGAGCATTATCTTGATCATGATCGAGTTTCATATATTAATTCAATAACATTGTATGCAATCTATAACCTATATATTTTTAATATAGTATCTATTTGAAATTAATTGATTTATATGTGATTGTCAAATTGCATTGATCGGTGAAAAATCTTCTTAATTAATAACAAATAGATTAATTTTTATTCTAAATTTGCATTAAATATTAAATTAAGACAATAAATAACCTTTTTAAAAAAAAATTCCATTATTAAATTGATATAAGCTAATATTTTAAACTGTGATATTAATTCAAACTTTTTATAGAACTATGAAATGTGATAAATGAGTTGATTAAGTTTAATTGCAACAATCATGGTCAAATTCGAAGTATTTTTTAAAATCATGTGAAGTTCTTGACCTAAAAACCCACCACATACTAAGATTGTAATTTTGATATGCATTATATTAACTTACTCTTATAGAGGCATCAAATACACTAATTCGTATCGATGTGAAATGTTACAACCCCTATTATAATTGGATGACGATCTCGTCTATCCCACAAACAAACAAATATACTAAATTTTGCAAATGATGATGCAATTCCCACCGGATAAGGCTAATATCATATGTATAAAATGATGAAATTTTGAGTACTTTTAAAACATCAAGTCATGCTCAGATTTTGAATCTAATATATGTCGAACTACATTGGTTCAATGACTTGCATTTAAATGTTCTGATTATTACGCGTTCATTAACCATTTTTCGAAATAATATGCATTTAAATGTAATGAAAAATTTAAATATGTAATAGATATCTAATATATATATATATATATATATATATATATATATATAGGGTCTTGTTCTAATAGAAACTAACTTAGAATAGAAACTAGAAATTAAACCTAAATTAAATATTTCAAGTTAATCTAATGACCAAATTAGGGGTACTCCAATACAAAAAACGTTTAAAATTATTATCTCTATTCAACAAAAATATAAAAAAATAAAAAAAATTTTAAAAAAAGTTACTGTTCACGTGATGACGTGGCATGTGAACAGTAACATTTTTTAAAAATTTTTTTTAATTTTTTTTTATATTTTTGTTGAATAGAGCCAAGAATTTTAAACGTTTTTTGTGAAGGTGCCCCTAGCGGGGCCATTAAAATAAATGAAATATAATTTATTTAGTGTAGGTTTCTAGTTTCTATTCTAAGGTTGGTTTCTATTTGAACGCTAGCCTATATATATATATATCATAAATACTTACTATTAATATTATTTTATTGAACTAAATGATTTAGAATATATAAGTTGACTACATATTATAAATCACTATTTTATACTATAAAATAACATGATATAAATTTGTAAATGTAACACGAAAAAAATGATTTAAAAAATGTAGTAGTCATAATACTAAATATTCTTAATTCAGGAACATACATGAATACATAGTATGTGTATGATTCATGACACATATGATTGAGTGGTGTAGTGGTAGGATGGTCATGTACAAATCAATGTTAAGATTTGAGTTCGATTCTCTCCTACCACATTTTTTAAAAAATGAAAATATAAGGGTAATTTAGATAATTCAAATACTATTTAAGTTGATTTAAATGTCTCACTAATTTAAGTCCCTTCTTGTGTTATTAATAATATAATAGATACAATTTGGCATCGTGACAGTCGCTTTCTTCTAAATGTATAAAGGAGTGTTTCAAACAAGTTCGTTAAGGTCTTGAAAAGTCTACAATTATTTCTCATCAATTGATATAAATTATACTATCCGTGATTCACTTCATCGAGGAAGAAATAGAAGATACTAATCCACGAAACATGAATCCTAGTTTATAGTTATGGAGGTAGACGTAGAGGGAAGATTTAGAAAAAAAATTAATTGGTACAAAATTTATTTGATGAGAAATGTGAAGAATTTGAATATTGGGAAGAATGAAACATTCCTTCTTAAATAGATGAATTTGAGTTTTAGTTCAAATAATTAGGAATGAAATGGATGAATTAATAAATATTTTAGACATTAACCTAAAATTTTGTTGTTATCTTAATTCTGTGTATGGTATTTTTTTACTAGTAAGTACCGCACTTTGTCCAAGCGGATACCCCTCATCTCTTCAATGCAAGAGGTTGAGGGTTCGACTCCGGTGGCAGGAGTTTGTGTGCGTGTGTGTTTAATTAAGCAAAAAAAAAAAATGTGTTGAGTATTGAATACAGTAAAAGAATACAGAGGGGGGGGGGTGAATGGATTCTTGAGTTTTTCTTCGGTTTTGAATCTTTGCAGCAAGATAAGTGTGTGAGATATGAAGATGCGGATAATTAAACACAAACACAACACAATATCACTTTAATCTAATATTTTATTAGATAAAGATTTTGCTACAATCTGTGAATACAAATGATAGTATTCTCAGCTTCGTTTTTCTCAGAGAGATATTTTCTGGATATTGTTGAGAAACTTCAAAACCTTAACAGCTAAGGAAGTGAGGCTGTATCCTTATAGACATGGATACACCCACTTGCTACAAATGAGGTAGGTAAAACAAAAGCACTTTCCAGTCTGTCTATCTCATTTTAGTAAGAGTCCAAACGGCTACAGATTTGACTTTGAAAAGCCTGTTTAGATCCACTTCTTCAGCTCCTTGTCCCTTGTCTTATCTCTCCAAGCTTCTTTGTAGGCTTTCCAGCATGCTTTATAGGACAGAGTCAAATAAAGTGTGCTGGCTTGTTGCAGGTTTCTGACTTGTACAAATCTTCAGTATTTTGTCCTCAAGAATGTATTCGAGAAGTGACTAAGTGAGTGATTCGAGAACTGGAGTTGACTTGATCGATAACTCTGAGTTCTCGAATAGTGTTATCTTGACATATCGAATCACTTCTCGAATAGCTCTTTTCTCTGGGACTCCTTGAGATATCGAATAGAGCATTTTGACATATCGAATCCCTGAGATATCGAATAGAACATTTTGACATATCGAATCCCTGAGATATCGAATAGCATATTGAGAGATATCGAATAGTGTCTTCTGAGATATCGAACTCCAGACTTCTCGAATGCTAGACTTCTCGAATAGACAAATGTACTTCTCGAATTGGTACTTAGGCAAATTCTTCATTTCCTCAAATCCCAACTGTGATTATTTGACAGTCTTCATTTCCTTGCTTGAGGCATGAACCTTAGAACTTCTTTCAAGCTTTATTCTTGACTTAGTAGGTACAGTTACACAGATAGAATTTGATGCCTATTACAAGTACAGAACAAATAGAAACTCTACAACTAGAGGTTCCCTCAGTTAAGAGGTCATGTAGGTAATGCATAGCATTACACATACTTAGGCTTGTTATTAGATGTATTCAAGCATGCCTCTGTGACTAACAATCTCCCCCAAATTGTGAGTAAGACCCTTAGTCACAATTTCATGTCTGATAACAAGCCTATCATACATAAAGATAAAACTTGACAGTACAGGTATGAATTTCCATTAGCAATTTGGATAGAACTACAGGGTGAGTAATCTTACAGCCTATGATGAAGAACTAGCCATTGTCTTTAGATTCCCTTTCCATAGCTTTGGCTTGAAATTCATCATATTCTTTCTCTCTTCTTTCTTTCTCCTTCCTTGTATTCTCATCCATAGCTTTTATTATTTCTGCCATAGCATCCAATTCTTCAAGCAAAATTGAGTCTTTGAAATCTTTAAGTACTGGTTCCAGAATATTTGCAGGATAGTGGTTGAGTAGATTCATTCTGATGTTGACTTGATTTCCATTCCTCCTCCTATACTTTACCATGTAGGGGTTGAACTGAACTCTACACAAACCCTTTTTCCTCAGCTTTTCTGCTTCACTTTCCAGTCTCTCAATTTCTTTCTCCCTTGCCAGCCATTTCTCAAAACACTCTTTTCTGACTTTTTCTTCATGATCTCTCTTCATTTTCACAAAATCAATTAGCTCCAGTTTCCATACTCTCTCCACTTTATCTTCTGAGCTCAACAGTGCAATGATTCTCTCTATGTCATATAGCTTGCCCCAGTGTTGACATCCTCCTTGTTTGAATTTCTCCTCCCTTCCATCAGAATATTTAATCTCAAGGCAATTATCAACAATGGCAACATGATAGATTCTTTGAGCTTGCAAAAATTGCAGTTGGTCTACATCATAATCTTCATCTAGTGGTTGGAGTTTTAGGCCTGGATAGATTGTCAGGGTCTTTGATGTGGTTGGCTTTGATTTCCTTGCAGCTTGCTTGAACTTGATTCTTTTTACATGATTACTTGGCAGCAGTATGTGACCTTTGTTTGTAGACCATTGTAGTATCCCATTAGCAGTTTGCTTTTTGAAACATACAGATGGTTTCTTGACTTGAATCTTCTTCTCTTCTTGAGGTGGCAAGACAGTTGCAGAAGCCATAGATGCAGATATTGAAAGGTCACTACTGGCAGCATTCACCCTAGACTTAGAGTCTTGTGTTGTGGTGAGGTTACTGTCAGCAATGCCTGAGGCTTGCTGTCTTCCACTTTTCCTCTCAGAGCCTTTACCTTGATCATCATCATCATTCTTCCTCTTCTCATTATCCTTCTTCTTCTTCTTGTCTTCATCACCCTTATTACTCCTGTGATGTCTTCTCCTTCCATCACTTTTATCTTCATCCTTGTCTTGATCTTTGCTTGGGTTGAACTTAGCAGTCTCAGATACAATGCCAGTTGCAATATATGACCTGAGATAAGATATAGCTTCTAATTCTTCTGCTGTTCTTGATCCCTTCTTCTTGATCAGTTTCTCAATGATGGCTATGATGAGATTTTTATTTTGAGGAGTTAGATGCTTAGGAATGACCAGCTGCTTGATATCTTCAATTCTTGTTCCAGCCTGGTAGATAATAGTTCTAGGATCTGTGAAAACTTCAGGTAGCCTTGAAGGTTGACCATTCCTCAATTCATCATGAAGACTCTTGTTGTTCTCATTTCCCTTCTCAATTAGTCCAAGGAGCACATTCACTTCTGAGTGCTTTAGACTCTGTAGAGTATTGATGGTTAAGTGCCATATCTTGTTCTTTCCTACCATCAATATTTCCTTGAGCCATAGATCATTAAGCCTCCTTGGTACTACTGTGAGACAGTCAATCTGACTCTTCAAACTCTCATGATATAGCAGAGCATCACCAGCCTGTTCTCTAGAGACTTTCAGAAGCTCCAAGAATGCATCATCATGATAGACATTTGAGTTTGCAATTTCTTGTAGCTTGGCCTCAGTGACCACCTTCACTTCTACTGGCTTGGCACTCTTAGATATTGAGATTTGAGGCTTGTCAGATGGCATACTCCCAGCAACCACTGTGGTTGTAATAGACTGCCTTTGACCATCAGGAGTAGTGATGTGCACAGTTGGTAGAGTGACAACTGGCAGAGAAGTGGGAGGCTCATCAACTTTGTCCTTTCCTTTTCCAGGCACATGAGTAGTAGATTTCAAAGTTCTCTGATGGCCACCCTCAGTGATCTTGATGCCCTTTTCTAGTGGTCTCTCCCCCTTTGGATTTGAGTTCTTTGATATCCTCTTCTCCCCCTTAGGCTTGTTGACAGACACAGGGACTGTAAGAGGCACCTTTGGAGTTGAAGATTCATCAGGTAGAGGGAGACCCATGTGCTTCATCATTGCAGACAACATTGATTGTTGATGCAGAAGAACATCAGCTGTGGTGGTGGCTTGAGTGTTCAACTGCTCAGTCAGAGTTGTCACAGTGTCTGTAAGATGAGCATTGGACTTGTGGAGAGAGACTACCTCCTTTTCAAGAGTATCCACTTTAATGAAGAGTTCATTGGCCTTAAAACCAGATAGGGATTGATCCTTCAGTCTCTGCACTTCGAACCTTGACATCTCATGCACAGGAACCTCAGTGACCAGCTTGTCTCCATATTGATTTGCAAAGAGGGTCCTGAGCATGGCATTGGCATCAGTTGTCTGATCTGATAAGGATTGAAATTTGTGCCCCAGACCTGTGACAGCATCCTTAAGAATAGCCAAACCATTGTCCATCCTGGTGCAAGTAGCATTGCAGGTTCGAATGTCCTTGAGAACAGTCTCCAATTGAGGGAATTTAGCATCAAAAGTCCTCTTGATCTCATGCACCTCCTTGGTTGTAGCTGAACACACTTCATTAATTTCTGTCTTTAAGCCTTTACCAAGATAGTGTGCAGCCTTGAGAATGCCTTTATAGCTATCATTCACTGCTTCAAACACATCAGTAGGGTTGAGAGATTTGGCATTGGACCCTAGTGAAGTGATGTACTCTTCTCTGAGATACTGGAGACCTTCTGAGAGAGGGATTGAATTGGTTCCTTGCAGCCAAGCATCGATATTCCCATCTCTCTCAGTTTCATCTATGATTTTCTCCTTCTGTAGCTCTACATCCTCTTTGTGACATAGGAGAATAGCTTCATAGTCTGGATTGGGCATGTTTGCAGTGAGAAGGTGCTGAGCAATTTTTGTGAACTCAGGGATCTGATCCACAACTAAGCTTTGAAGTGCTTCAACCGTCAATTGTGGTGGAACAGACCCTGATCCTGAAGCACTGTCATGTTGCACAGGCTTCAGCCATTGAGACAAAAAGTTAGAGCTAGAGCTAGGCTTGCTAGGCTCCTCAGTTACAGATGCAACTTCTGCAATCGGATGAACAGACTCTACTACTGTTGTCTCCACAGAAGTGGGATGAGTTACAACAGTAGTTGACACAGGCACAGAGTCTCTAGTAAGAACTAGTGAATCCTCTGTGTTTGTGATGGTGTCATTAGGATATGCCCCAGCATGCATTCCCTGACCATCCAAATGTGGTACCTGGGTGGTGAGCAAGGTGTCATGCACCAAGTCACTTGAATTCATTGGCTCATCAAAGGAAAAGAATTCTTGATGATCAATGCCTTGCTCCTCAATTGCTTGAGTTGCAGGCTTCAAAGAAATATGAGTGGTAGATTCTGAAAGAGAAGTGTGTTGTAGACAAGATTTTGGCAACTCCCCCTGAGAAATAGAGGGAGTTTCAGTTATGATGTGCTCTCCACTCAGTGTTGTGCCAGCCTTATCACTCCCTTGTGCTGACTCTTTACAGATAGGTGCATTGGGGAGGATGCTTGATTCTATAGATGCATCCTGTTGACAGGATACATCTAGTGAGCTGTGTGCCCCTGATTTTACAACTTCAGCCATTTGAGTGACTGAAGAGGTGGTTTTAGACTTCTTCTTCTTCTTTAGGCTTATGATAGGTAACTCAGGTGTCTCACTTTCTAACCCTAGTTCTACAGCCAAGGCTGCTTCAGTTAAGATTTCTAAGGGTTTAGAAGCAACCTGTTTTCTCTTCTTTTTACTAACATCACCCTTTTGAGAGGATGATGCAGTTGGCTCTTTGCTGGATAGAGTGTTTGGCTGAGGGGGTTGGTTAGCAGGCCTTGGGTTAGCACTTTGTTCTCCTTGCTTAGGCTGTGCTAACTGTGATTTTGAATCAAATATTGGCATGTTGTGGGGGTAAGACCTAAACAAACCCTCCATGTGGGGAGTTATGCTAAGTCTTACATCCACATCATTCCTAGTCTCCAAATTACCAAAAATGAGTTTGGTCATGGACCTAGGATAGCCTATTTTACTCTTATCTGCTCCAGGCAATTCAATCAATGAAGCATTTTTAAAGTTAAGTACTGATTGAATAAAGCGAGGAAAGAAAATTTCATTACCTCTCTTGGCTGTGGTCTGACCAAGTCTCCCATAGAGTTCCTGTAGGATGAGAAGTCCAACATCTATCTTTCTCCCATGTGCCAAGGCATAGGCAAGCTGCTGCACGGGTGTACTAATCTGATCAAAGCTTGATTTCCGTGCAGTGAATACATGAAGGAGTGTAGCAAATACAAAGCTCCATTCTTTCCTTAAGAACTTCCTATTCAACTTTCCCAGCTTGATAGTATCAGAGTAGTTTATGAAGTCAAAGAATTCTTCCAACTCATCATTGGAGGCCAGAGCATCATACGTCTCTTGCTGCATATTCAAGGCTTGATTCATGTCTGCAGTGGTGATAGTGATATCCTCTCCTTGAATCTTGCAGTGAACAATATAAGAGGTGATAGCATTCTCAAGAGCGATGACCTCCACAGTAGCAGTCCTCCAGAATTGTTCCAATAGATCTATGTACAGAGTTGGGTTGGCTGAGAGCGCACTCTTGATGTATGATTCAGACAACCACCGAACAAAGCACTTGAAATTGGCATTCGGTGCTTCCACATCACTGGTGATTGCGATGAAATTAGTTTGGGATGGTATGGTGAGTTTAGGGTTTGCCATTTGGGTAGAGAAGAAAAGAGAATTAGGATTGAAGAAGAAATTCGCAGTTAGGGTTTTTCAGAGGTTTCAGGAGTTGAGATGCTTGAGAAATCGAACGAAAAGAATTGAATAGTTGTGAAGTTGTATATATATATATGAATGTCTTGAGTTGTCGATAGATAAGTGTTCTGTAGCGACAAGTCATTCGAGAAGTATGAAACAACTATTCGAGAAGTCAAGAAAGGCTTATTCGATATCTCAGGCAGTTTTTAACTCACAGCTGGCAGTGATTTAACTCAGAAAATAATTCAAAGTTAAGAGTATATTTTTATGAGTGAAATGAAGTTTTGAATATAAATCCAAAAAGCGATTAAGTGTCAGCGAAAAATCAGCCTTTTCAAATGATTCGATAACTCAAATGCAGTATTCGAGAACTCTATCATTAGAGAACTAAAATACTCTATTCGAGAACTCAAAGTGTGCTATTCGATTTCTCTAAAAGACACTATTCGAGAACTCAGGAGGGTTCTTGATAGGCCTATTCGAGAACTCGAGCCATGACAAAACAATGAACCATTCGAGAAGTCTGACTTATCGAACTATACTTTTCACTCATAAAATTCAATTTCCACTATCTTTTAAAATTTACCAGAAATATTCACTGAAGAATATTCTACTAAATTAAATAGTGATTTTCTCAAAATTTCACAGAAATTTCAAGCTAAAGATGTTTGATTTTCAACATATGCAGCATTGTGGAATATTTATAAATCATAATCCAGCCAATACTTACTTCAGAAATATTAAGCATTTGATAAAGTAAGTATTTACTGCTGCAACAATCTAGTTGATATATTCACTTAGCCAGAATTTGAAGAATTCAGCATTCCAATCTCACTAACCAACCTTGTGAAGGTGGCTTCATCTAGTGGCTTAGTGAATATGTCAGCTAGTTGTTTTTCTGTGGGAACATAATGTAACTCAATGGTTCCATTAGTTGCATGCTCCCTTATGAAGTGATATCTGATGTCAATGTGCTTTGTCCTAGAATGATTGACAGGATTGGCAACTATAGAGATTGCACTTGTGTTGTCACACATGATAGGAATTCTTTCCAACACAAGTCCATAATCTCTAAGTTGGTTCCTAATCCAAAGCACTTGAGCACAGCAACTTCCAGCAGCTATGTATTCAGCTTCAGCTGTGGAAGTTGACACAGATTGTTGTTTCTTGCTGTACCAAGAGACTAACCTTTGTCCAAGAAACTGGCAGCTACCTGATGTGCTTTTCCCATCCACTCTGCATCCAGCATAATCAGCATCAGAATAACCAACCAGATTGAACCCTGTGTCCTTAGGATACCATAACCCCAAGTTTGGTGTGCCTTTCAGATATTTGAAGATCCTTTTTATTGCTATCATGTGTGATTCCTTTGGGTTTGATTGAAACCTTGCACATAAGCATGTAGCAAACATGATATCTGGCCTACTAGCAGTGAGGTAGAGTAGAGAACCAACCATGCCTCTGTAGATTGAGATATCTACCTTTTTTGCCCTTAGCATCATCATCTAACTTGGTGGCAGTGGCCATGGGTGTCTTCGCAGGTGAACATTCTTCCAAATCAAATTTCTTCAGTAAATCTTTAATGTATTTGGTTTGACTTATAAAAATGCCATCCTTCCTTTGACTAACTTGCAGTCCAAGAAAGAATGTTAATTCTCCCATCATACTCATCTCATATCTGCTTTGCATGAGCTTAGAGAATTTTTCACACAGCTTCTCATTTGTAGAGCCAAATATGATATCATCCACATAGATTTGAACTAGGATAATATCATCATCATGTTTCTTGTAGAACAGTGTCTTGTCCAGTGTGCCTCTAGTGAATTGATTCTCCAGTAGAAATTGTGATAGTGTGTCATACCATGCCCTAGGAGCTTGCTTGAGTCCATACAATGCTTTAAGTAATCTGTAGACAAAGTGGGGAAACTGTGGATCCTCAAAGCCAGGTGGTTGTTGCACATATACTTCTTCTTCCAACTCCCCATTCAGGAATGCACTCTTGACATCCATTTGATAGACCTTGAAATTGGAATGTGCAGCAAATGCCAAGAAAATTCTGATGGCTTCGAGTCTAGCAACAGGGGCAAAGGTCTCATCATAGTCAATACCTTCCTGTTGAGAGTATCCTTTTGCAACCAACCTTGCTTTGTTCCTTATGACTACACCATTTACATCCATCTTATTCCTTAGAACCCATTTAGTTCCAACAACGGTTCTATCCTTTGGTGCAGGCACTAGTTCCCATACTTTGCTCCTTTCAAATTGATTTAGCTCCTCTTGCATAGCAATTATCCAGTCAGGATCCAACAATGCATCATCAAGTTTCTTAGGCTCAACTTGGGATAGAAAGCAGCCATAGAGACATTCATTTATAGTTGCTCTCCTTGTCCTTACTCCTGCATTTGGATTTCCAATTATCTGATCTGCAGTGTGTGATCTATCCCATTTCCTTGTATGTTCAGATTGATTTCTCATCCTTGATGTTGCTTCATCATTTAGATCATGATCATCTACATTTCCTCCCCCTGTGAAGTTGTCACTCCTCACAGGTGTATCTTGGATGTTTGTTTCTTCATTGTTGGTTGACACAGGTTCTTCATTCACTTGAGTTTGTTGGATTATGAGTTCAGATTCACTTTCAATCTCCTCATCAGAATCATCTAGATTGTCAAACTTCAAGGGATCTTTATCTTCATCATTGGCTTCTTCTAATCCAGGTAGTTTGCTGTCATCAAATGTTACATCTGTGCTCTCCATTACTTTCTTTTGACAAATGACATAAACTTTGTATGCAATTCTTTCCATAGAATAGCCAAGAAAGATTCCTTCAAATGCCTTTGCATCAAACTTTCCAACATATTCTGAATTATCTTTTAGCACAAAGCACTTGCTTCCAAAAGTATGAACATACTTTAGAGTAGGCTTCTTTCCAGTCATCAAGTTGTAAGGTGTCTTTCCAGTGTTTTTGTTGATGAGGGTTCTGTTTTGGATGTAGCATGCAGTGCTCACAGCCTCAGCCCAAAAACATGTAGGCATCTTTGCATCAAGTAGCATTGTTCTAGCAGCCTCTATCAGAGTCCTATTCTTTCTCTCAACAACTCCATTTTGTTGTGGAGTCCTTGGAGCTGAGAATTGTTGAGAAATACCATTTTCTTTGCAGAATGCTCCAAGCATGGCATTTCTGAATTCTGTCCCATTATCACTTCTTAATGCAATCACACTTGCATTTATGGCCTTTGCTTCTTTGTCAACTTTCTTTATGTGCTCAATGATTACTTGTGGAGCCTCATCCTTTGATGCCAGAAATTCTACCCATGTATACCTAGTAAAATCATCAACCATCACTAGAGCATACTTCTTCCTTCCTAGTGACATAATATTGACAGGCCCAAACAAATCCATATGAATCAGTTGCAGGGGCTTGGTTATAGATGTCACTGTTTTTGACTTGTGGCTTGATCTTTTCATTTTTCCCTTTTGACACGCCTCACACACTCCTTCTTGACAGAACTCAAGTGTGGGCATGCCTCTCACTAACTCCCTTTTGACTAGGGAATTAATGGCTTTGAAGTTCAGGTGTGATAGCTTCTTGTGCCACAGCCAACTGTCTTCATTTGATGCTTTTGAGTAGAAGCAACAAATTGTGTCCTTGCTTGCAGAGTCCATATTGGCTACAAACAGGCTTCCTTTCCTTACTCCAGACAGAGCAAAATCACCAGTCTTCTTGTGGGTGATCAAACATTCATCTTTGTCAAAGTTCACTTTGAAGCCTCTGTCAGTGAATTGACCAACACTCAGTAGATTATGCTTGAGCCCCTTGACCAGTGCTACATTCTCAATGATGACATTACCAATTTCCAACTTGCCATATCCCAGTGTGTTGCCAATGCTGTCATCTCCAAAAGCAACCATTGGGCCAGCCTTTTCCTCATACTGTGATAGCAGGGCCATATCACCAGTCATATGATTTGAGCATCCACTGTCCAAAATCCACATGACCTTCTTTTTACTTTCTTTGCCCTGCAAACACAAAAGTATTACTTCTCCTTTGGTACCCAAACGAGTTTGGGTTCATGTGACTTAGTGACAGTTTTATCAAAATCAGCATGCTTATCAGTTTTCTTGATGTTGGTCTTCTTGTCACTGTTGGGAGTCTTAGAATCAGGGTTCTTAGACTTAGGTGACAGAGGTACCTTCCTAACTTTAGGAGGACTTGAAGACTTTGTCCTTGTGTAGTGTGTGTGAACATTATGATTGATACAGCCCTCCATGAATTGTCTTCTCAAATTAAAACAACTAGTCATCACATTCATGTTACATGGCATACAATCAAGTTTATCACAGAAAGGAGAATCTCTATGTCTTAAAGGCACAGAGCAATCATAGAATGGTTTAGCAACACTACCAGATGGTTTCTTGCAAGCATGAGTTAAATGATTAGAGCTAAAACAGTTTTGACAAACTTTCCTAGGGGCATTTGGCACATAAGCATAGTTGTTATCTTTGTTAATCCCTAATTTGCCATTCCTGTTTGGTCTCTTATTAGTCACTTTCTTCTTAGTCTCATAATTTCCAGCTGAAACAAAATTTACAGATTTCCCAAGTCTAGGTCTACCTCCTACTGGCTCCTTGGCTTTGGTTTTGACATTCTTACTCTCAGAGGATGCTTGTTGTTCATTTGATTGTGCCTCATCTTCATCCTTCAACATTTGCTTGATGAGTAAGGCATCCTCATCAATCTCAAGTGTTGGTGTTTTAAATATTGGATTCTCAGTCTTTTTCAAAATCTGAGGCACCTCCTCTTGAACAACAATGTCATCTTCAATGACTGCATAGCCTTTCCTCTGTTTAAGAGTGTCATAATCAAGTCCAATGGCAGCCTTAGGTCTCGCTAGATTTTTCTCATGATAAGACTGCAATAGACTAGAGGAATTCTTAAATGTTTTCAACTTAAATTCATTTTCAGCTAATTCATCCCTAAGAGCTTTCTCAACTTGACTAGCACATAGAACTTTATTCTTTAGATACTCAATCTCTTGTTTAAGATTTTCTATTTGCACAGTAGTTAGCTCTAGTTCCTCATTTCTCTTATTTAACAGTTCATTCCTAGTAGACAGTTTAGCAATCTCTTCATTAGCAGCAGTCATACTAGTATGAATGTTAAACATCTCAACAGATAGTTGTTCAACCAAAGATTTATATTCAGAAACAGACAAGTCTATGGTAGTGAGAGATGGTACCTGTGAGTCTGATGCAGATGGTTCTTCCTTGGAATTGGCCATCAAGGCATAGTTGCAGAATTCTTGTTCTTCCCCATCACTGTCAGAATCATCCCAACACTTCCCTTCAGCTATGTAAGCCTTACCTGGTGTCTGCTTCTTTAGAAGGGCCTCATACTTAGCTTCAAGCTCAAGAAACTCCTTATCCTTCTTTTTAGGCTTCTTGCATTCACTGGCAAAATGCCCTAGGTCATTGCATCTATAACATCTTACAGATGACCTATCCACATAGCTGGTTTTGAATCTGTTCTTGTTTGTTTTCATAGGTGCCTTGCCCTTGTTGAATGAATGATTTTGAGGTCTAGGCTTGAAGGGCTGATTTCTCTTGAATCTGATGTTTGGAAATTTTCTAGCCATAAAAGCATATGATGTATTTTCCATGCCATCCAGCTCTTCAAGAGTGTAGAACTCATCTTCTTCCTTGTCATCAGCAGGTTCAGTCACTACTTCCTCAGTTTCTTCATCATCTACTATCTCTTCTATTCTCAGCTGACTTGCAGATGCTTCCAGGTCTTGAATAGATTTGTTGACAATCAAGGCACAGGATGTGTTTATCATTCTGCCTTGGTTAGCTTGGATAGCCCTCTTTTGAAGCAACTCAAGCTCGTGTGTCTTTAAAACCCCATAGAGCACATCATACGTGACTTTGTTCAAATCTCTTTCTCTTAGAGATATGACCCTTTGCTCTAGATGGTTTGGTGACGATAGTAGAAACTTCATATTTAATTCCTTAGTGCTGTAAACCTTCCCATTCATTTGGAGCTCAGTCACCAGCTTGTGAAATCTTTCAAACACATCAGTGATACTTTCCTTGGGCTGTGCCATGAACGCCTCATACTGTGTGACCAGTATCTGTTTCTTATTTTCTCTTACCTCCTCTGTCCCTTCACATAACACCTCGATGTGATTCCACATGTCCTTGGCTGATCTGCATGATGCTACGTTGGCAAACATCGACATATCCAAGGAGTCTATGATTAACAACATGAGGTGGCTGTCTAGGGCAATCTTTTCCTTCTCTGAGTCCGTCCATTTGGATGGCTCTTTTGGAACGTATGATCTAGGAATGACTACTGCGCCCACTGTGGATTCAGCAACTTCTTGTTGTGGTATGAATGGACCATTCTTGAGAATGTCAGGGTAGAGAGGATTGGCAGCTTTGATGAACAACAGCATTTTTATTTTCCAGAGGTTGTAATTCTCTTTGTCGAACTTAGGGACCTTTACCGTACCTGTAGTCTTTGGTGTATTCGAACTCATGATCGTTTTCTGTTTAGATTAAACAGCCTGCTTTGATACCACTTGTTGAGTATTGAATACAGTAAAAGAATACAGAGGGGGGGGGGTGAATGGATTCTTGAGTTTTTCTTCGGTTTTGAATCTTTGCAGCAAGATAAGTGTGTGAGATATGAAGATGCGGATAATTAAACACAAACACAACACAATATCACTTTAATCTAATATTTTATTAGATAAAGATTTTGCTACAATCTGTGAATACAAATGATAGTATTCTCAGCTTCGTTTTTCTCAGAGAGATATTTTCTGGATATTGTTGAGAAACTTCAAAACCTTAACAGCTAAGGAAGTGAGGCTGTATCCTTATAGACATGGATACACCCACTTGCTACAAATGAGGTAGGTAAAACAAAAGCACTTTCCAGTCTGTCTATCTCATTTTAGTAAGAGTCCAAACGGCTACAGATTTGACTTTGAAAAGCCTGTTTAGATCCACTTCTTCAGCTCCTTGTCCCTTGTCTTATCTCTCCAAGCTTCTTTGTAGGCTTTCCAGCATGCTTTATAGGACAGAGTCAAATAAAGTGTGCTGGCTTGTTGCAGGTTTCTGACTTGTACAAATCTTCAGTATTTTGTCCTCAAGAATGTATTCGAGAAGTGACTAAGTGAGTGATTCGAGAACTGGAGTTGACTTGATCGATAACTCTGAGTTCTCGAATAGTGTTATCTTGACATATCGAATCACTTCTCGAATAGCTCTTTTCTCTGGGACTCCTTGAGATATCGAATAGAGCATTTTGACATATCGAATCCCTGAGATATCGAATAGAACATTTTGACATATCGAATCCCTGAGATATCGAATAGCATATTGAGAGATATCGAATAGTGTCTTCTGAGATATCGAACTCCAGACTTCTCGAATGCTAGACTTCTCGAATAGACAAATGTACTTCTCGAATTGGTACTTAGGCAAATTCTTCATTTCCTCAAATCCCAACTGTGATTATTTGACAGTCTTCATTTCCTTGCTTGAGGCATGAACCTTAGAACTTCTTTCAAGCTTTATTCTTGACTTAGTAGGTACAGTTACACAGATAGAATTTGATGCCTATTACAAGTACAGAACAAATAGAAACTCTACAACTAGAGGTTCCCTCAGTTAAGAGGTCATGTAGGTAATGCATAGCATTACACATACTTAGGCTTGTTATTAGATGTATTCAAGCATGCCTCTGTGACTAACAAAATGTCTAACAAAAAGTAACTTTTTGTTAATCTATATTTCTGTATGTTAGTTGTGATAAGAGTGATGCTAGGTGCACAGAATTGGTTATAGAATTTTTTTAAAGAATGGGCTGGATTTTACTAATGTACATCTTTATTGGTTGATATTGATGTGAATGTAGGGGGCCATTAAATTATGAGAGTAGGGAGCCACAAATATATCTCAGGTAAGTTTCCTGAGATAACTGCTTTTATATATAAAAATGGGGTGAGTATTTTAGCAATTTCAGAGATTTTTATTAGTCATGCGGGCCCAACAAAATTTAAAGATTATTTTATATGTATCATAGGAAAAGTTTCCTGAGATATATCTCAGGATCCTTTTTCTCTTAAATTATAACCAATTAAATTAAAACACCTATCATTCTGTAAAATTTTTTATGAAAGTTTCTGAGTTGGTGGCTTAGAGCCATTCGGCCCATTCCTAACCATTCCAAAAATCAAAGCGTGAAATACCCTTGCTTCTTGATACTCGTTAGGGGTGAGCAAAAAAATTCGAAAACCGAATTATTCGATATCCGATTATGAAAATTCGGAAATTAGGATATTCGATCTGAAAAAACCGGACCGGATATTTGATCCGGATTTTTTTATGAATTCGGATACGGATCCGGATCACAACTTTTTACAAATCCGGATATCCGGATCCGATCCGATTTTTAATATTTATTAAAAATTGATTTTTTATTAAATAAATAATTAACTTATTTTAGACGAATAATTCAACACTGAACATATTGAATTAAGTAATGAATTATCACTAATAAATTAATAAATTTATTGTGTATCACATAAGTTTATAAGAATTTTAGGTGTAAAAACTTAAATAGGTATGTACTTAAGTATGAATTTATAAATACAACTCCATATATTTGTACTTAAGTGTGAATTTATAAATACAACTCCATATATTTGTATGTGAAAATTTCAAAACCTCATCTAAGTTTTCTTAAATCAACCTTAATAAATATTTTCTCTTACTTAATCATTTTATCCAAAGTGATTGATTAAGTAATTAAGATGTTAAAAAAATAAAAAAAAGCAAATGGAAGAATAATTTCTTTTAATAATAATTTTCACTTAAAACTATGAATTCGAGAGCTAGCGTGTTACTCTCACTATCCCGTTTATATTGACATTTTAATCAAAAAACACGTAATGAGCAATCAAGTGACAAACTTATTCTCGGTCGTTGTTTACATACTTTGAAAAACATAACATTATTAATACTTAATTTGCTTTATTTTAGGAAGTGTGGCCACTACTTCTGGGATATGCAAAAAAGGATTTTTGCCCAATATAAACGGAATGAAGAGAGTATTAATATCTCTTAAAAAATATTTATAAGAACTCATTAAAGAAATGAGTAGTAGTTGATGATAGGTCAAAATAAAATTAGGAAAAAAATTAATATACAAATGTTGGAACGAAGATAGTAAATTAATTTTTCATTTATAAAGTTAACGATAAGAGCAACTCCAATAACGTTACCTAAAATGGTTCCCTAAATTATATTAAAATAATGATTCCCTAAAATATGAGGAAGCAAAAAATTATTTTACTCCAATGGTGTTACCTATATTTATTCCCTATACTTTAAATATAATATTTAAAAAATATTTTAGATATATATTCAACATATATTTTAATATGTAGCATGGTTGGAGATGGTACAACTTAAATTGCTTACCTATATTAATGATGTGGCATGTTTTAGGGGTTGGTAATGGATCCCCAAATGTAAGGAACCATTTTCTCTCACCTAAAAATTTTAGGTAAGGATGATTGTGGTTGGAGTTGGTTTTTTGGAAAATATCCCTAAATACACCCAGGTGGCAAAAATATTGGTAAGGGATATGGTGGGTTGGAGATGCTCTAACTTATTGAAAATGTAATAAAATTCATTTACTTATACAAACTTAACTAAATTTAACTTAATTAATTCGGATCCGGATTATCTGATTTTTAATCCGGTTTAAACGTATATCCGAATTCCGGATATCCGGTTAAATCGGAACCGGAATAGATTTCCCATGATCCGAAAAACCGGATATCCGATCCGAATTTTAAAACCGGACCGGGTATCCGGTTTTGCTCTCCCCTAGACTATTCGTCCAATTCTCAGTAATGCATTAAACAAAATATATTCAATTCAAAAAACTTATTTGAGGCAATTATAAGTAATTAACGCATACTTAATGACTTATATACTAACGATCAGGTGAATGGTGGAACGCAAACCCAATCGATGTTATTAGAGAAACGGCAAGAATTAACATGATCCATAAAAATTGCAAGGTTATATAAAAATTGTTAATTTCGTTGAGCCTCTGCCTTCCACGTTTGTCATGGTCATAGATGTATAATTTTGAGATGAACCTACATTGTTGTTATGTTTAAATTTATATGCTATATATGTTGATTTCATCAAATTGTAAGTTTCATCAAATGAGTGGGTCAACTCATCATGATTTCGCGTTTACGTTGTTCACCTACACCAAATTACAGAATAAAAAATGTCATAATTTATTTTATATCCTAAAAAAAATCTTCCTTTCCATAGCCTCCATGTGCTTGATTGTCTGCACTCCCCTTTGTCTCAATTCTGCCTCGTTGTTTCCTTCAACCTTTGCCAAGTTGAATTCACTTGTAACCTCTTCCAAGTCCAAGTTGCTTGCAGCTGGTTGTTCCTGTCTAGTACAACTGATCACATCCTTTTTAGCATAGCTGTAGTAGGGGAATTTTTTAAGGCAGTCGATGTTAGTAAGTCCTTCTTCATTGAGTAGTAGAAGGCTTTCCATATAATTGGAATGTATGCGGGTACCAAATTGATATGGAAATTGATATTGAGTAGTAGATCCTAATTCTAATAACTTCTGAGACTGGAAGTCGCATACAAAGAACTTGGCTATACCTTCTCTGTCCCTAAGATCCCTTGCCACATATTTGCCATTATTCAGGAACCCTACTCCTTGAAGGCTAGTAGCTCCTTGCATATCGAAGACAAACTTCTTTTCCCAATATGGCGATGTGGATGAGGCTCTGTCTTTCAATATCCACATACTAAAAGACATAGGATTAGGATATGCCAAACAATGCCATGCAAAAACAGCTATTGTTTCTCCATATGCTTCCGCCCCACGTATATAAAATCCTTGTGGAAAATTAATCACTTGAAAGGTCTCATCGCTCAAGTCAAAACAGGTGAGCTGGAATCGTGTTGTCATAAACGCAGTGCAATCTACAAATCCGGTATACTTAATGTTGGGAAATGATATAATCTGAACTTGTCCGAGATTGCAAGAAGATTTGGTTGATTTGTTTTGATTCATAATATCTCAGATTGATGATAACTTTAGAAAGTTATCAAATAAATTGATACTTATCAAGTTGGCAAAGATTTCTAGTTTGTTAGTTTGTTAAGATCGTAATCCTAGTTATTAGGTGCATTTCCTTATCTCTATAGTTTGTCTTTCTATATAATGTAATCACTGAATACTTGAATAAGATGAGAAGAAAGTAGTTCAGTCATTCTTGATTGTTTTTCTCCAGTTTATACATATATATATTTCTTGTATACAGCTTGCATTATCTAACAATCTGGTATCAGAGCGTTATGGATACAGGCAAGGCTAAGAATGGCTCAGTTGGTCTAACATATCCTATGTTAACCAGGGAAAACTACTCAGCATGGTCGTTGAAGATGAGGGTGTTCATGCAGGCGCAGGGAGTGTGGACTGCAGTGGAACCTAGCGACCCAAAAGCAGTGACAGAAGAGAAAAGTGATAAGGTAGCCTTGGCTATGATATACCAAGGCATACCCGAGGACATGCTGTTGTCCATTTCTGAGAAAACAACGGCAAAAGGAGCATGGGAGGCCATCAAAACTATGTGTCTTGGTGCAGATCGAGCCAAAGAAGCAAAAATACAGACCTTGAAGAGGGAGTTTGAGGCACTAAGCATGGGAGACGCTGACAAACTGGATGATTTTTACATAAAGATGAATGGAATTGTGTCAAATATACGGACGCTAGGAGAAGAGGTTGCAGAAAGCTACATAGTCAAGAAGCTGTTGCGCTCGGTGCCATCAAAGTTCGTACAGATTGCCTCCACTATAGAACAGTTTGGAGATTTAAATACAATGACCATAGAAGAGGCAGTAGGCTCATTGAAGGCTTACGAAGAAAGAATTAAAGGACACACTGAGACAGGAGGTGGGAAACTACTGCTCACCAGGGAGGAATGGATTGAGCGTGAAAAGGAGGATGAAAGCAAACTCTTACTTACAAAGGAGGAATGGACGAAGCGTTCAAACAAAAGTGGCACTGAGACATCACAGAGGAACAGGGGATTTAATCGAGGGGCTCGTGATAAAAGCAGAATTCGGTGTTTTAACTGCAATATTTTTGGTCACTATGCATCAGAATGCAAGAAACCAAGAACTAAAGAAGAAGCAAATATGGTGCAGATGGTAGACGACGAACCTGCATTACTGATGATTGAAAGCACAAAGAAAGAGAATGGCACTTTGTTAATCAATGAAGAACAGGTCACACCTAAGCTGAACCAGAAAGAAGAGACAAAGGAGATGGAATCCAACTTATGGTACTTGGACAATGGTGCCAGTAATCACATGACTGGCCAATCTTCAAAATTCGACAAACTCGACAAAAATATAACTGGTCAGGTCAAGTTTGGAGATGGATCAGTAGTTGAAATCAAAGGCAAAGGATCGATACTCTTGAAGTGCAAAAATGGAGAGAACAGGACTCTAAGCGAGGTATATTATATTCCATCTCTTCGAAGTAATATTATTAGCCTTGGTCAACTTTCAGAAGCTGGATATAAAATAGTCCTCAAAGGTGAACATCTCTGGATTCATGAGAGCAAAGGTGGCCCGTTAATGAAGGTGAAACGTTCTCCAAACCGTCTGTATAAGATCATTATTCTTAGTGGTGAGTCTAGTTGCTTAATGGCTAGATGTGAAAATGAAAATTGGTTGTGGCATTATCGTCTTGGCCACGTTAATTTTAATGCTTTGAAACTCATGTCTACAACAAATATGGTGTATGGAATGCCTAAGATAAATCAGTCTGGTGAAGTTTGCACTGGATGTCTAATGTCAAAGCAACCTAGAAGAGCCTTCCCACAAAAATCAACCTTCACTGCCAAGAGGGTGCTTGAATTAGTTCATGGAGATTTGTGTGGTCCTATAATGCCATGTACTCCTGGAGGTAACAAGTATATCTTTGTCTTGATTGATGATTATAGTCGTGTAATGTGGACTTATTTGTTGAAAAATAAGAATGAAGCATTTCATGCTTTTAAACAATTTCGTGCTTTAGTTGAGAATGGTCCAGGAAAGAAGATTATTACTTTCAGAACGGACAATGGGGGAGAATTCACTTCAAGAGAATTCACTCAATATTGCGAAGAGGCTGGGATCATCAGACACTTCTCTGCTCCTTACTCACCACAACAGAACGGTGTGGTGGAGAGACGAAACAGAACCTTAATTGAAATGTCACGAAGCTTATTGAAAGAAACCAACATGCTAAATCATTTCTGGGGTGAAGCTGTTCGACATGCCACATATATTATCAACAGGCTTCCCACTCGTGCTGTAACTGGGATCACACCCTATGAGGCATGGTCAAAGAAAAAGCCTCACATGGATCACATCAGAGTATTTGGGTGCGTGGCACATATGAAGGTGCCTGGTGTAAACTTAAAGAAGCTGGACAATAGAAGTAAGACTGTCGTTTACCTTGGGAAAGAAGCAGGCACAAAGGCATTTAGATTGTACAATCCTGAAACAAAAACCATATGTGTGAGTCGTGATGTTGTATTCGAAGAAGGGAAAGCCTGGGATTGGTCTGAAGAGATTAAAGAGGCCTCGAGTGGGATGGGATCTTTCACTGTTACAACAAACTCTAGTGAGACATCAAACCAAGGAGGTCAGACTAGCGAAGTCCCTACAAGTAACAGTGAAGATAGTTCCAATTCAAGTCCAGCGACTCAAAATGATAACCATAGTGTTGACACTGAGTATGAATCTCAAAGTCCAAATGCATCTAACTCAGTGTCAGGAGGAGAAAGGTCTGTTGAAAATACTCCCACGCCACCAGAGTACACCAGGGCTGCTTCAAGCTCGGAATCTGAGGAGAGGCCTCGAAAGTACAGGCCATTGAGTGACATCTACGATGAAACTGTACCATTTGAGCTCGAGGAAGAAGAACTCTACCTAATGGGGATAGACGAACCAACAAATTATACTCAAGCATCAAAGGGGAATGAGTGGAAGAAAGCCATGGAAATCGAAATGGAGGCAGTAGAAAAAAATGGTACTTGGGAATTGACAGAATTGCCTCGAGGACGTAAAGCCATCGAGCTGAAATGGATATACAAGATTAAACGAGATGCAGGTGGGAACATTACTAAGCACAAAGCAAGGATTGTAGCGAAAGGATATGTGCAGAAAAAGGGCATAGACTTCGATGAAGTTTTTGCACCTGTCACTCGAATTGAAACAATTCGATTGTTACTTGCTCTTGCTGCAAAAGGAAACTGGGAAGTGCACCACCTTGACGTCAAAACAGCTTTTCTGAATGGTGAAATCAAGGAGGAAGTGTATGTAAAGCAGCCTGAAGGTTTTGTCAAAAGGGGGAAGGAACATCTCGTCTATAAGCTCATCAAAGCATTGTACGGACTTCGTCAAGCCCCAAGAGCTTGGTACTCAAAGTTAAATAAATGCTTGGAGGACTTGGGTTTTGTCAGATGTGCATACGAACAGGCAGTGTACACAAAGAACGTTGGAAAGGAGGTATTGATAATTGGTGTCTACGTTGATGATCTTCTTGTGACTGGAGCAAGTGTGACTGCCATAACAGAGTTCAAGCAGCAAATGGCAAGTAAGTTTGATATGAGTGATTTAGGAAAATTAACCTATTATCTTGGCATTGAAGTTGAACAGGGCAATGGCTATATTCAACTAAATCAGAAAGGGTATGCACAGAAAATCCTTAACAAAGCTGGCATGTTGCATTGCAACTCAACTAAAGTTCCTATGCATCCCAAGGAGGTTATCAGCAAAGACGAGGAAGGAACAGAGGTCGATCCTACAGAGTTTAAAAGTATAATCGGAGGCTTAAGATACCTTGTTAACACCAGACCTGATATAGCCTATGCCGTGGGTATCTTGAGTAGGTTTATGGAGAGGCCAACACTACTACATCTAGCAGCAGCAAAGCGTATACTTCGCTACATAAATGGGACACTTGACTTTGGTTTAATCTACTCCCAGGACAGTGGAAATGAGGTTCTGATTGGTTACTCGGATAGTGATCTTGCTGGCAATATGGAGGACAGAAAGAGTACTGGGGGCATGGTTTTCTATCTCAATAAAAGCTTGATAACATGGGCCTCACAGAAGCAAAGATGTGTTGCACTCTCATCCTGCGAAGCCGAATTTATGGCAGCCACTGCAGCATCGTGTCAGGCAGTTTGGTTAAAGAAATTGCTGTCCCAAATCACTGGTTTTGATATTGGTCCTGTCACATTGTTTATTGATAATAAGTCCGCGATTGACTTGGCCAAAAATCCTGTTTTTCACGGTAGAAGTAAACATATAGACATTCGGTATCACTTTATACGTGAATGTGTGGAAAACGGAGATATAGTTGTGAAACATGTTTGCACTGAAGAACAACGCGCTGATTCTCTAACTAAGGCGCTTGCTGCTGTGAAATTCGAAGCTATGAGGAGTCTACTTGGAGTTAAGAAATTGCCTCAGACAAGTTCGGATTAAGGGGGAGTTTGTTGGGAAATGATATAATCTGAACTTGTCCGAGATTGCAAGAAGATTTGGTTGATTTGTTTTGATTCATAATATCTCAGATTGATGATAACTTTAGAAAGTTATCAAATAAATTGATACTTATCAAGTTGGCAAAGATTTCTAGTTTGTTAGTTTGTTAAGATCGTAAACCTAGTTATTAGGTGCATTTCCTTATCTCTATAGTTTGTCTTTCTATATAATGTAAGGGTTAAATCTCAAAGTGCTCATTGAAGTGGAGGGCTGGTATCAAATTGCTCACGCTAGTTATCGGCATCTCATTTGAATCATTAAAGTCATAATAAATATCAAATGGATACCTTTAAAATATACTCGAAAAATAAAAATAATTTTTCATTGATTTCTACATATTTTTCTTGAATGCTTCCATAACCAAACGAAAGGTTAATAATTCTAGTATTTCTGATAATATATTTAGATTTTTAAAAATTCACTTACTATTTATTTTTAATTTTATTGTCATTTTCATTATTTTAATTAAAAATAAATAGTAAATAAACTTTTTAAATTCTAAATATATTATCAAAAATACTAGAATTATTAACCTTTCGTTTGGTTATGGAACCATTCAAGAAAAATGTGTAGAAATCAATGAAAAATTATTTTTATTTTTTGAGTATATTTTAAAGGTATCCATTTGATATTTATTATGACTTTAATGATTCAAATGAGATGCCGATAACTAGGGTGAGCAATTTGATACTAGCCCTCCACTTCAGTGAGCACTTTGAGATTTAACCCTATAATGTAATCACTGAATACTTGAATAAGATGAGAAGAAAGTAGTTCAGTCATTCTTGATTGTTTTTCTCCAGTTTATACACATATATATATATTTCTTGTATACAGCTTGCATTATCTAACACTTAATAATAGCCTTATTATCATCATCAGTATCAAAAGGAATATGGTGATGAAAATTAGGACAAACAGAGTTCCAACTATTAGTACTTAAGCTGTAAATATAAACGACGTATGTGTCATGAATAGGAGCAATTACGATCACCTTATAATCCTCATTGTGATACCCAAAGCTCACAGAAGCAGTCAGAGTGAAACGGACACCATCTGTATCAATTTCGGGAAGCTTCTTGATTTTGTAACAATTAAAAGTATATCATCGCCTATACGGAAGTCTTCGTATGAAAGGCATAACATCCCGTTACAGATCCCGTAAACTCTTGATATTCTTAACCAATGAGGGCGCCAGTAGGCCCAAGACTTATTGGGAGTGATGTAATATCGTTTCGAGATTTGGCGTAAATCAAAAATAGAGTCAGGATTGGTTAGTAACGAGCACCGAGAACCGCTTTCAAATAGTATATATTTTTCTGAGGAGTCTTTGTGATACGTAAGATGGGCATTAACGAATGAAGGAGAAGCAATAACATGATGCCATGTTTTGCTAACACACCTGAATCTCACCAGAGTCTTGACTGGCAATCTGTGAAGCACCTCAGCTATCAGGACATGTTCCGGCAAATAAGGTCCTGCTTCCAAGCCCATTCTGCATGCATGTACTGCGCTGAGATATTGGGTTCAGGAAGTCCCTTTTTTAATCTTCTTATATAGGCAGTTCTCAATCAGAATCATATTTATAATTTAATCTAGAGCTCCTCTGTAATAATATAAAAATTCAAAATTTCCTTTTTAGATTCTGAAATAGTTTTGTACTATATAAATCCATACTATTATATAAAATCCATCCTACTAACTAATTAATCAATTTCTAAACATATTAACTTTTCTATTTTTCAATAACTAAATAATTTCCTTTTTTAGGTAAAATACAATATATTTTCTCCTTTTTTAAAAACACTACAAACAATTTTGTATAATAAAATAATATAATTATATTATAATTACTATTAACTAATCAATTACCTTTTTTCAGCCAAAATACGTTACCTTTTCACTTTTCTCTCACTAAAATCTCTCTTTTTCCAATTATATGTTACCTTTTTCAGCCAAAACACGTTACCTTTTTTCTTTTATCTTACTAAAACCTCTTTTTTTTCCAATTATATCACGGGAGTTTCTATTTAATAAAAATAAAATAATAATATTATAATACTAATAATTAACCGATTACCTATTCAGCTAAAACGTATCATCTTTTCTACTTTTCCTAATTAAATTCCCTTTTTTCTAGAAATATAACGGGCAACATTAATTTCTCATTTTCTAAAAACTATGAGCAATTTTATTTAGTAAAATAACATAATTAAATTATAATTATTATAAACTAATCAATTACCCTTTTCACACAAATCATGTCTTCTTTTTAATTTTCACGTTATCTTTCTATTTTCTCTAACTAAAATTTCTCTTTTTCCAATTATATCACGGGCGGTTCTATTTAATACAATAAACTAATAATATTATAAGCCCTAAAAAAAAACTAATAATATTATAATATTAATAATTAACCGATTACCTTTTTATCTAAAATATATCATCTTTTCTATATTTTCTAACTAAAATCCCTCTTTTAATAGAAATATCACGGACAATATTAATTTCTCCTTTTCTAAAAACATTACGAGCAATTGTATTTAGTAAAATAACGTAATTAAATTATTATTACTATATACTAATCAATTACCTTTTTCACCTAGAACATGTTACATTTTTAATTTTTTCTAACTAAAATCTCTCTTTTCCTAATCATATCACGGGCATTCTATTTAATAAAATAAATAATAATTCTATAAATACTAATAATTAGCCGATTACATTTTTCAAGTAAAACCTATCATCTTTTCTATATTTTTTAACTAAAATCCCTCATTTCCTATAAATATCATGAATAACATTTATATAATTATTATCAAATCATCTCATATAAAAATTTATGGCTCCCAAATTTATGAAAAAACTAAGTTAAATTAATGAAAAAATTCATATTATATTAAAAAAAATTCGTGCATCGCACGGGTTTTAAGCTAACACTTAAAAGATTATTCAATATGAAATACTAAAACTTTCCTCTTTTTTTTTCTCAAATACTAATTTTTAGAGAGTGTAATAATGGTGCAAAAGGGAACTCTCAATAAAATATACAAAAGCCTCCATATTTTTTTGTTAATTTATAATTTTTAATTAAAAGTGTAGAGTATGCCTTTATTCCTTTCTTTCTTTTTTTTTTTTTTTAAAAAAAAGGGCAGCATTCATTGATATTCAAATAAGGCTGAAGCCCATTATAATAGTTCCAAAACACTTAAGAATTTGGGCCGAAGCCCCAGACTACCTGACACCTAACCCAACCCCAAAACATAAACTAATAAAAATGAAAGAATCGATTAAAAAAAAAAATGAAAGAAAGAAACACTTAAAAATCAGGCTTGAACCATATCACAGCTAAGCTATGAAATGGATTTGCTACTAAAAGAATCTTAAAACCCAATGGACCACAAGAAACGGCCCAACCCCACCAGACAAACCACTGGACTAAATCTGCTGACCCATTCCTTGACGATGAGCATCCTGCAACAACAGCACCCCTTCATAACCCATTCCTTTATATTTTTTATAGAAGAGCTTCTTCAATTTAAAAATTAAAAATTAAACTTTCATTAAGTTTTAATATTTGAATATTACAATAATTATGAAGTAAAGGTATCTAATTTTAAATATATATATATAAGCATATTAAAATTCAAATTTAAACTCTTTCGACTTGAAAAAATTAATTCTAACCCAGTCTAAATTTAAAAAACATTAAAAGACAAGTATCCATAAATAAGTTAATTATATTTTTGAAGTATTCAAATTCAAATTCTTTTACAATATTCAAAAAAATTATTTTATTTATATCAATTTAAAATAATAATATATTATTGTTAAAATATAACATATTATATAAGTATATTCATTATAATACAACATATTACAATTAGCATTTATACGCTCATTAATTTATATTACTAGCTTAAAAACCCGTTTCGCACGGATGTTCTTGAAAAACAACACCTAGAGGGGGGGGGGTGAATAGGTGTTTATGGATAACAATGCTTATTTATGACATGTTTTAAATTTTACCAGAAACAGCTTGCTGGTTGTGATTAAGAAGTTTACAAATGGCAAGCTGATTGTAACTAAAATGCAATGCAGTATGAAATATGCAGAAAATTAAATGTGACACAAGATCTTTTAGCCAGGTTCGACCCCTAATCCCCTATGGTCTACGTCCTGTTCCCTTATCAAACTTGGTAAGAGAATATATTATTGATCAACTATAAAACCGATTACAAGATCAAACAATATATCTCCCTTACACCCTGCTGCTTACAAATGGCTTGCTGTTTGCTGTGCTGAACTAACTCTCTAAGCAATACTTCCCAAGTATCCTTCTCTAGCCTAGTTCGACCCACCCAAAACCTTAAGCCAACCTTGTACAGCAACAATACAATTACAACTTGAACAATACAATGATTTGAATAAATACAACTCAACCTAATGACCCTCTGAATATATGTATATGCGTGTATAAAGAGGTTTGAAAGGTTTGGAAGAATTTTGCAATGTAAGCTTAGTTGTATATGTATATCTTGTTTTTCTGCACTTGTATGATTGTTAAGAACTGAAGGTAATAAGTCCTTAAATAGGTAAACAAGAACAAGTAAGATGAATTTTGAAAGGCTCCAACGGATATAAAAAGTATCCGTTATTGATATGATTTTCTTGATGAAAAAGAACGTGGGAGGAGCTTGATATTCAACTGAAGAATATGAAGTGATATGGAGCGTATAACACATGAAGAGAATATTGGCTATCATGAATGTCATATGTTTGTTTTGAGTGGAGGTGTGGTGTGTATTAAAATAATGAAAAGTAGATCTTTACTTTTCTTATTTTAAGTCAAGGAATATTTTTGTCTCCCAATATGTATATGATATGAGTGTTGACATATTCAGATATAATCAGAGGGCCCTTACAAATATTCCTAACAATGTTTCCACTTGATGCTCTTTGAATTCCGAATGGTTGTGTAATTCTGCCAGACGCAGTCAGCATGCTGTTTGTAAAAATGGCACGCTGTTTGTAAAGATGGCTTGCTATTTGATTCAAACTGATTATATAATCAGTAAGATGTATTCTCTCCAAAACCAAGTTAGAACATATACATATGGCATGCTGTTTTATATCTATAAGTAAGCCAACTGGCTTGCTGTTTGTTATCATCAAAACTTAGGAGTTTCAGTTCTTTAATATAATGGAAATGTTTTTTTAATTTGAATTAAAAAATTTAAGACATGAATTTTGTAGACTTAAAATTTTATATGATGGAATTATACGATTTTGTCACAAACATACTTATGACGGACATATTTAGTCGTAGGTTTAATTTTATCTATCTATCTATCTTCTATGATATAATAGTGTCTCTTGCCCCTTTTATACAGTAAAATGGCCATCTTAAGTCTTTACCACTATTGTTCAATTATATTTCAAAAATGCCACTACAAATACAAATACAAATACAATAAGCGGGTACTTTGAACTCACCTAAGACGTGCAATGCAGTACAGCTGTAAACAAATAGGAGTAATACATACAAAGCTTCTGCAGAAAGCTTAACTTTGAAATTCAAAATTCAATTTATACACACTTTTCTACAATTCAAATCAAACTTTTATATACGATTAGCTTTATCTTCCTTCTTCTATTAGATTCTTCTTTTCTTTATAATTTGTTTTTTATATGTCTTTCTTAATACTCTCTCTACAATAGTTTGATGCATTACATTTACTGATAATTGGTTTTTATTTGTTCCAGTTTAAAATTTGCGGAGAAATTGTTTGATGAAAAGTCTAATAAATTCCATACTTTGTAAGTATATATTGTTAATGATACATGCAAATTTCTTTCAACATTTGTTATTTACAATCAATTACATATGATGCAGATCAAAAGGAGGGAGATGATGCTTCTTGGAAGCTAGCAAAGAAGAATAAGATAAAGAAGAGTAGTGTGAGTAAGAGGTTATGATGATTTGAATGTTGAGAAAGCGGAGTTTGTGGTTTATACGTTGATACATTTCTGGTTGGTTGATAATGATTTTTCACCGTTGCCTGTGAATGTGTGTAAGTCGTTTGGTTTGAAATTTTCTTTTCGAACATTGTTCGAACACTATGGTAGTTTTATTTAATTTTCAGTATATATAGGTTTGATTATACTGATGGATAGTTTTGCAGTAGAGTGTAGCCTCTGTATGTAACTCAACACGTATTAAGATTATTAGGTTGGCGGTCCATCTTGGATATGACAAAGTTAATGGTATGGATGGGTTCTTCTGATTTCAAAACAAGACTGTCTGTACTCTGTATTATAACTTGTGTTTGGAGATTTTTTGGAGAAGGGCTTCTAACTTGTTCTCGATGAAGGATTTAAAAATTGCACTGTATAGTTTTAGTCCTAAATTTACCAAATGACTGTTCTGCTGATTTCAAGTTTCCTGCTCTTCTGATTTCAAGTTTCCTGTTCTGCTGTTTAGGAAACTCTGAACATGGTGTTTGGCCATCTTGAATAAAGTTAATTTAGCTGTATGGTTCAGTTATTGCTTTGCTACCGGTATTTATCTGTATTCTAGGATGATTTTAAATTTCATGCATGAACTTTGCTAACTGATCGTATGTTGATTACAAACAGAAAATTTAATCATGGGCACACGTTTCGTCAAGTATACAGCCCAAGGGAAGGAAAATGCCTATTTATACAATATCTAGCTGCTCTTGGAAAGAGTGAGACAATTTTTGAACAAATTTAAGTAGATAATTAAACAATATTAGCAAAATATACCAGCAGTCCATCATTGACATACGGATATCCTGCATTATTAATTGTTATACCATAGATATCCTGCGAGTGAGGATAGTTTAATAATTCAGGGTCACAACCTGCAGTCGGCAAATAAGAATGTCTACATTATTATCAATTGTTCTGGCATACACGTCACACTTTAAATGGTTGATGAATTCATTTTAAATCGGCAAACAAGAATGTCTACATTATTATCAATTGTGTGACACCCCTAGATCCGGGGTCAGGGATCCAGGTCATCACGGTCCAATTTCCATTTAAACATATTACACTCTTGATACTTAAATAATTTAATGACATTATATACGCACACTACTGACCCCACACTTATAACAACACACACTAGTCATAAGCTCAGAGAACAGCATCTATCATTAAAAATAGTTAAAGTAAAGTTATTATTACAAACCCAGAATATTTAAGTAGCATTGTTGAAAATACTTCTGCAGGAAGCATATCAACAACCAAAATATATTACAACAGACTTCTGGTTTAACTTACACACGTCTACTCATACCCTGAATATATATATATGTATATATATATATATATATATATATAGGCTACCTCAGGAATAGACGACAGATCCCTATCATATATCCCCGCCCTTACACGCTTCCGGGGTGTGGTGCGACGTATCGGCGGCATCTGCTATAGGTGTGATATAAACATAGGCAAGAGTGAGCTAAAATAGCTCAGCAAGATAAAGTTTTAAATCCTGTTTGAAGTAAAACAATTTATAAAAGCTTTGGAAGTGTTGGTTGTTCATTTAACAAAGTTGTTTCAATAAAGAATAAACGATGAAGTTACAAAGTAAAGTAAGGAAAACTTTTTTCATAAATATCTGTATTCTGTTTGCGCAACAATACACCAACATAAACTTGCTTGTTATTCATTATAAAGATATAATATCAGTTTCTCTTCTAATTCCTTGATACCATTCATTGTTTCATACCATTTCATTCTTTTCCAACATACTAGTGCAATGAAATTTTCAACAATTATTTAAGAATTTAGGGGATCTTCATCATAGCCAGATACGACAGGACAATGATCAGTTGCCCTATACGTACCTGTTCCTGTTTACTACTAGTAGAAAAAATGATCCTCTCCGGTCATCATCCCTAGAGGAAAGTTCTCCACTATCCCCCCCTTCGGCAACACATGGGCCGGAATAAAATATTACAAGCTGGACTGCATTGAACTCAGCCCAAAGATAGAAACCCCATTATCAAGTTGTTATTCCATTTATTTTGAAATTTCCTTTTCGTAATCCCATTTTCCAAATTACCCCATTTTATCCATTGAGTACCTTGCATTAATCATGTTGATAAATAATTTTCAGAAAATCAGGATACATGTCCCCTTGCCAAAGCGATAATATGAATTCATGTATACATATATACATTTTTCAACAAAATCATTTTCCAGGAATTTTATAATTAATTAAATTAAGGATAAAAGAACTCTTGCCTGGAAGGGTCGTAGGGGTAACGTGTCTCCGATCAGTCCAGTGATCTATAAATAATCCCAAAATTATTCAAGGTTAATCACTTAACATTTTGAAAGGCCAAGTATATACTTTACTTAGGTTAAATTCATTTTTCAAGTTAACTCATTGGACATCCCCCTAACATAACTCTTTTATCATCATTATAATCAATACTGGCTCAATATCAAGGCATTGCATTGTAAGATACCAGATTATTTTAGGATTTATTATTATTATTTTATTATTTAATTATGTTGATTAGTATTTAAAGGATGGAATTGGATTTGAGAATATCGTTGTGGAATTCAACGATATTTAGTATTGAGTTTATATGAGTATATATTTAGTTATGTGTGTCAATGTGAGCCCCAGTATTTTATTGGTATTTTTAGTGGTTTAAAAATATTTAAATCAAGTATTATTGATCTTCAAAATTTTTTATTTAATTATCGGAGGGCTTAAAAATCATGAAATCTTTTGTAAAATTATCTTTATATATTTATTGAGTTTTTAAAATTGTTGGGTGGATTAATTTGGGAGTTTAAGTATTTTAAAATGATTTTAAGAGTTTTATTGTATTTAAAGGATCAAAACTTTGAAAATCCATATTTAATTCATTTTTGATCCGAAAAATATTTCGAAAATATGTGGATGCTCATAATTTTATATCCTTTATTTTAAAAATGATAAGTTTAATTTTTTTCGAATATTTTATTTAAGTATGATTTATAGATTTATGAGTAGTGTTTTAATTGGGCCTAGATAGAATTGTAAGTAGTTATATAATTAGAGAATTGGGCCAAGCCCAATTGGAAAAACAAAACACAGCTGAGATAGACAGTCGGGGAGAGAGAATAGAAAGAGGGGAGAAATTAGGGTTTGAGAGTTTAAATTGGGGATTTTGAGTTTTGAATCAATTGGTTAATAATTGTATATGTAAATCGCGTGTATGTGTGTGTATATACTAGTGTATGGTGTGTGTGCTACGTGGTTTGTGTGATGAGTGGTGTGCGGGTGAGTTGTACCGCGGTGGAGAGGTCGCGAGCGGGGAGAGAGACAGGCGGCGGTGGCTGTGCTGTGGTGGTGGTAGGCAGGAGGATGCAGCCGACTGTGGTGGGGTCGAGTTGCAGCAATTGGAGAAGAAGAGGGGCTGTGTTGGGTGTATAGCAGAGGTGAAGAGAGAGAGAGAGAGGAGAGGTTGGAAAGAGAGAAGCTTCTTGGAGGTATAATCCCTCATCTTAACTGTGATTTTAATTGTTAAATTTGTTCTTGAGATATTGGTTTTGTTGTAGTATATTTATGATTTGCTAGTAATTGGAGTTGATGGGTTAGTGTTGAAATTGATTAATAATTAATTAAAGTTTGATTTCGGAGTTTAATTGGGGAGATTATGTATATTGTTTTAATTTTTAATTTTTTTCTTTTTTTCGTATTATAATTCGAAAAGTATATTTACTAAGTGATGAATGTTTATGTGCTAAATATTATAAGTTGAGTTTGAGTAATTGTCGAAATTCGTAATTGTCAAGTACTTGGTATTGTTGAGTAAGTGGTTACTAATTGACCTTGATAATTGTTAGTGATTATCGGATATGTTATATGATTAGTAAATTGTGTGTTGAATTTGGAGTGACAATTATACTTGTTAAATCACTATTTGTGGATATGGGTTTTAGGATAAAAGAAGTTACATGTATATTTTAATTGGATTGTGATATATGTCCGTAATATGAAACTGTCTCCTGATTGTATAGTTTTCAAATGTAATCTATAGTAAAGTTAAACTGTTATTTAATTTTCTTTATATGTTTATCTGCGAGGAGTTGTAAAGAGATCACGAGTCTTAAATGTCAATATTTAACGACTTGTGTAATTCTCTTCAACTAGTTCCTCAGGCTTACGAATATCTATGATTTGCTATCAATATTATAATTAATATAATTGAGTGGTGTGATCATCGATATAGCGTAAGTAATAGTTAGTGCCAGGGGTTGTTCCCTAGGGCTTACGAACATCAATGATTGATTGTCACGTGTATCATTAAAATGCGTGAGAAATACGATCATTGGTGTAGCGTAAGTATTAGTGTAATGTAAATTATTATGTGCTATGTGCCGCATGTCAGGGCGGATACTTTCTTATGTGTTTACTTTAAGTTGCTGCCATAGAAGCATGTTGATATTTTCCTTGGGATTGTTGAATTGTAAAACAGGGTTGAATTGTATTTGAGGGGCTGTGCCCATAGTCCGATAAACGAATTCTTCATGCCAAAATTTTCTGAAAATCCCCTGTATTTAAAGTCATTTAAATTATTTGATTTAAAGATTTAAAGGCATGCATGTGTATGAGTGATTAAGTACATATGTGATGATTAATGAGGTGTGGATATATATATTTATGTATGTATTTCTTTGCGAGTTATAAGTAATGAGTTATTAATTAGGTTGTTTATGTACTAAATAGTACTTTACTATTATTTCGAGTATAATTAGGGATTCGATATGGACCCAGCGAGCGTGTTGACGAGACGATTGAAGGAAATGAATGCGTGATCGAGTACAGACCGAAGAATAGTAAGTAGTGAATCGACGCATTGGAATCGAGGCAAGTGTACTAACCCTCGCTTATCGTTCAAGTGAGATAAATATGTTTCTATTCAATATAAGTATTCCCTTCAAATCCTTATTGTTAGTATCCTCTCCTTCAAATTATTGATAAGGATGTATTTTATTCATATATCATGTGGAAAGTAGAATTTTAGTTTTATTGCCAGTATTATTCTTTCTTAAGTATTGTCAGTAATATTCTGTTAAAGTTTTTGCTGGTATTGCATTCTTATTCCTTGTTTTAGTATAATGTTCTGAATGTATATGGTTTCCCTGAGATTAATTGATAGTAAATTAATTTAATGGAATTGGAAGAATTTTATAAAATGTGGACCAGCTTCGTGGTCAGAGTAGTAAAGGCCAATGTCAATAAGTGCCTAGTGAGGGATCCCAGAGTATTGTTTTTAGCTGGACTTTACGTGGCTGATCACCCGTAATGTCCATAGTATGATGAAAACTCCAATTCTATTAAATGTTGTTTTTATGCAAGTATATTCTTATGATAGAATGTTTAAGTTAAGTACATTTTCATTTCCAAGTATGTTGGATATAAAGTTATGATTTGAGTTAAACGTTATGATTTGAGTTAATAAATACTGTTAGTATAAAAAAATGGAAAGTTATTATACTAGTGTTTTGAACGGTGAAAACTAATTCACGGTTATTACGGTCGCTGTGGCATTTGTTGCGCAGTGATAGTAAGGACCGAGAATGAATTGAGATCTTCTTATTTATTCAACCTCATGATTGTCAGAGCGGTTAGGCAGCTAGGTATGCAAACGCTTAGTGACATGAATGAAATTTGAGTAACTGAGAATTTCTTGGAGATTTTGTTCAAGTGATAGTTAAAGTATTTTGCAAGTATTAAAAGTATTGAATCTAGTATTACGAACCTTCTCAGTTATTAAATTCTGATTTCGAGTTATAAATGTTTTAAATGATATTAATCTTCTGTTAAAGTTAAGAATCCAGATTTCAATTATAGTATTGATTATAAATTGGTGAGCATTCCTTCGCTCATATTTATTGTTCCTATTTCTTGAATTGCAATTATTGCATTCTTATTTCATCCAGTTCAGTTCTGTATATAACTTGCTGAGCATTCTTTGGCTCACACTTGTTGTTTTTAAAATCTAACTTTTCAGTAAGCTAGTTGGCGAGGCTTAGCCTGCGCAGTTCAGAAAGTGGAAAGAAGAAGCAGGATGCTGTTATGAAGCTGACGTGGAACAGGGTATTTAGATTTCAAGTTTGATTTGTTGTATGTATATATAGTTTTAGTAGTTATAGTATGTATTTGATTAGTTGGCCTGGTATACTTCTATTCGAAGTTATACCAGTGATTTAAGTCTGTATAAAGTTTTGTATATAGAGTTGTATTTAAGTTGGTTTTGGGTTTTCTTGTTTCTAGAACTGTAACCTAAGATCCTTAGTTGGGAGTTGGGGTCAAACAGCTTTTGATTGAGTTTTTATTTTTATTTCAGTTTTATTTTTATTTCAGATTTTTAGTTTAGTATTCAGCGGGTTTATGTTGTATTTACGGATATATCATGACCAATTTTTGTTAGAATTATTGAGTTTGTTAGCGTGACGCCCAAATCTACTGACCCCGGATTTGGGGGCGTTACAAGTTGGTATCAGAGTGTAGGTTATAGTAAACTAGAAACGAGAGTGTGTAGGAATGTGTATAGTTAAGTAAGGAACGTCAGAGTTCATATAGGACTCGTGGTGGACTATTGGATATAGTACCAGATAGTGAGTTAAGATGTGAGCGGTGACAGATAGTTGAGCGGAGTTGGGTAGAAACCCTTGAAGCTGTAGGTAGTGGAACCTTCAAAGTCTAGTACGAGTGACGATGACGTATAGAATAGATAACTTTAGGACGTGTAGCAGAAGAGTCTAGATCGAATGACGAGTCAGCGAAGGAGTCGACAAAGAAGATGTACGTGGAGACCCTGGTAATACCTTCCTTTATTTTTTAATCAATATTCCTTTGATGAGTTTATTTTGACAATTGTCCTTCCCTGAAGTTGGATTTCCAGTTATGATGGAGGCTATAATGCCTATTTCTTTTATTTCTAAACCCTGTCAAGTTTGATACATGAGTTTCGAAATTTCTTCAATAGTGAATAGTTCTATTGTTGATAGATCATCATTTCTTAGTATTGTGCCAGTCATTTCTTTTCTGATTATCCTTTTCTTCTGAAATAGTACCCATGGAATCCGATTAGTTGTAATCCAGGGGTATGTCTGAGAATTTCTCATCAATTGATTGTTAATTCGATGTTCGAATTTTTTTTATGTTTCTTTACTCCAACTGAGGTGAACAACCCTATTTATAAGGGACACAAGAACTGTTTGTCTGTGTGATAGCAGTCTGATGGGACGCCATCACTTGTGTGTTATGAAGTACAAGAAGGTTAATTACCTTTAGTCATGTCTTGCATAAGGCACGTAACAAGGTTCATTTGATCATATTGATCACTCAGTAATCTTTCATTTCAAAGAATATTTGTTTGAAAACTCATAAATTAATTCTACAATTGTGGAACCTTTGCTACGATGTGAAATCGTTCTCTTAAAATATCATGAATCATAATATCTCGAGTAGTCTTGAACGTATGCCAATCGAGTTTAGAATACTAGTAACACGTGACGTATAGTACTACGATTAGAGTTGTTCTATATAGAGAGATCAGTAGAGATCCCAGTATAGTAAATAAGTATCCAGAGTACAGATTAGTAGAGTTGCGGATGCAACACGAGTTGGTAGAGTAAACCCCAGTAACCCTTCTTTACCTGATTCCGAGGTCGGAATCCTTTTAAAGTGGGTAGAATGTAAGATACCAGATTATTTTAGGATTTATTATTATTATTTTTTTATTATTTAATTATGTTGATTAGTATTTAAAGGATGGAATTGGATTTGAGAATATCGTTGTGGAATTCAACGATATTTAGTATTGAGTTTATATGAGTATATATTGAGTTATGTGTGCCAATGTGTACCCCAGTATTTTATTGGTATTTTTAGTAGTTTAAAAATATTTAAATCAAGTATTATTGATCTTCAAAAATCTTTATTTAATTATCGAAGGGCTTAAAAATCATGAAATCTTTTGTAAAATTATCTTTATATATGTATTGAGTTTTTAAAATTGTTGGGTGGATTAATTTGGGAGATTAAGTATTTTAAAATGATTTTAAGAGTTTTATTGTATTTAAAGGATCAAAACTTTGAAAATCCATATTTAATTCATTTTTTATCCAAAAAATATTTCGAAAATATGTGGGTACTCGTAATTTTATATCCTTTATTTTAAAAATGATAAGTTTAATTTTTTTCGAATATTTTATTTAAGTATGATTTATAGATTTATGAGTAGTGTTTTAATTGGGCCTAGATAGAATTGTAAGTAGTTATATAATTAGAGAATTGGGCCAAGCCCAATTGGAAAAACAAAACACAGCCGAGATAGACAGTCGGGGAGAGAGAATAGAAAGAGGGGAGAAATTAGGGTTTGAGAGTTGAAATTGGGGATTTTGAGTTTTGAATCAATTGGTTAATAATTGTATATGTAAATCGGGTGTATGTGTGTGTATATACTAGTGTATGGTGTGTGTGCTACGTGGTTTGTGTGATGCGTGGTATGCGGGTGAGTTGTACCGCGGTGGAGAGGTCGCGATCGGGGAGAGAGACAGGCGGCGGTGGCTGTGCTGTGGTGGTGGTAGGCAGGAGGATGCAGCCGACTGTGGTGGGGTCGAGTTGCAGCGGTTGGAGAAGAAGAGGGGCTGTGTTGGGTGTATAGCAGAGGTGAAGAGAGAGAGAGAGAGGAGAGGTTGGAAAGAGAGAAGCTTCTTGGAGGTATAATCCCTCATCTTAACTGTGATTTTAATTGTTAAATTTGTTCTTGAGATATTGGTTTTGTTGGAGTATATTTATGATTTGCTAGTAATTGGAGTTGATGGGTTAGTGTTGAAATTGATTAATAATTAATCAAAGTTTGATTTCGGAGTTTAATTGGGGAGATTATGTATATTGTTTTAATTTTTAATTTTTTTCTTTTTTTCGTATTATAATTCGAAAAGTATATTTACTAAGTGATGAATGTTTATGTGCTAAATATTATAAGTCGAGTTTGAGTAATTGTCGAAATTCGTAATTGTCAAGTACTTGGTATTGTTGAGTAAGTGGTTACTAATTTACCTTGATAATTGTTAGTGATTATCGGATATGTTATATGATTAGTAAATTGTGTGTTGAATTTGGAGTGACAATTATACTTGTTAAATCACTATTTGTGGATATGGGTTTTAGGATAAAAGAAGTTACATGTATATTTTGATTGGATTGTGATATATGTCCGTAATATGAAACTGTCTCCTGATTGTATAGTTTTCAAATGTAATCTATAGTAAAGTTAAACTGTTATTTAATTTTCTTTATATGTTTATCTACGAGGAGTTGTAAGGAGATCACGAGTCTTAAATGTCAATATTTAACGACTTGTGTAATTCTCTTCAACTAGTTCCTCGGGCTTACGAATATCCATGATTTGCTATCACGAGTATAATTAATATACTTGAGTGGTGTGATCATCGATATAGCGTAATTAATAGTTAGTGCTAGGGGTTGTTCCCTAGGGCTTACGAACATCAATGATTGATTGTCACGTGTATCATTAAAATGCGTGAGAAATACGATCATTGGTGTAGCGTAAGTAGTAGTGTAATGTAAATTATTATGTGCTATGTGCCACTTGTCAGGGCAGATACTTTCTTATGTGTTTACTTTAAGTTGCTGCCATAGAAGCAGGTTGATATTTTCCTTGGGATTGTTGAATTGTAAAACAGGGTTGATGTAAGATACCAGATTATTTTAGAATTTATTATTATTATTTTATTATTATTTAATTATGTTGATTAGTATTTAAAAGATGGAATTGGATTTGAGAATATCGTTGTGGTATTCAACGATATTTAGTATTGAGTTTATATGAGTATATATTGAGTTATGTGTGCCAATGTGTGCCCCAGTATTTTATTGGTATTTTAGTGATTTAAAAATATTTAAATTAAGTATTATTGATCTTCAAAAATCTTTATTTAATTATCGGAGGGATTAAAAATCATGAAATCTTTTGTAAAATTATCTTTATATATTTATTGAGTTTTTAAAATTGTTGGGTGGATTAATTTGGATGTTTAAGTATTTTAAAATGATTTTAAGAGTTATGTTGCAATTAAAGTATCAAAAATTGTAAAATCCGTATATAATTCATTTTTGATCCTAAAAATATTTTAAAATAGGGGGAGATAGATAATTTTATTTTCCATGTTTTAAAATTTAGTTTGAGATTTTTGTGTCATTATCTATTTTATTTCCGTTTTATAAATTGATTTTCAGCTTATTTTAATTCAAAATTCAAGTGGTAAATCACAATTTTAGTCTTCCTCATTTTAATCCCTAAAAAGACCCGCCTTTCCCCAGCTTTCTAGACAACTCCCGAGAATTCCCCTGCATTCTTCATTCTTTTTTGTTTTGTTTTTCTTTCCAACAAAACATATCTCTCTCCCTTATCTTCTCTAAATCCTACACTCCCATCAATATCTCTCAGGTTAATCTCTCTTTATTCTCTGTGTTATCCTCCCGCTGTGGTATTCCTGGTTAGTATGTACGTGCGAGATGATTGTGCGAGTTATGTGTGTTGTTACTGCTGGGGTTGTGGGTGTGTTAAAAAAAATTAGAGTAATTGTGTCGTGTATGTATGGTTGTGCGTATGTAGTCGAGCTGGGTGGTCGAGAAATCATGTATGTGCAGAATTGTCGAGAGAAAGATGGAAGGGAATGGTGTGTGGTGTATGTTATGTGGGAGGTGTGAACTGCTGTTGGGTATTAAGGACGAGTGGGGGATGCAGGAAAGGTTGTAGTGTGCCTTGTAATTAACGATGCTTGTACAGTGCGTTTGGGGGTGTGAGTGCAGCGTATGTATTGAAAGGTTGAGGCTACAAGACCAAGAGGCCGAGAGCTTGAGGGAAGTAAAGAAGAGCAGGGAAGGGGAGATAGAGAGAGGAAAGGAGGGGTAAAAGAAAGAGAAGAAAGTAAGGGGATTGTTTATAATGTTTAGAGTCTTGGATGATGAAGATTATGGTTAAAACGGATCATCTTTAACCTCATTTGACTTAAAGTGTGATTTTGGTACTAACAATGTATTGGATTCAAGTTTATGATTTCAAGTTTCTTTAACTTTGAATTTTTAGTTTAATTACCTTTATTCATGTTCGAGTTATATATATGGTAGATTGGGTGATTGGTAAGTCTCCAAGGGATTATACAATCTTGTGATTGGGTTTTAAAAGAAGTATACTTGAATCTTTGAATTTATATACATGTTTTGATCCGAATGTTGATAGTTAAAGTCGAGTACTTGGAAAACAATATATATACGTTATGTATTGGGTTTATGGATTTCGAGCAGTGTGCACATGAGGTACATTAGGATGGGTGGTGATGATATTAAATTATGTGATGCGAATAATTGTTTAAGGGCTTTTGAGTCGGTTGTATTCCGAAAGGTTAGTTTATATTATAAAGGAGGTGCTGCCCGATTTTCGTTAAAAAAAAATTAATTTGTAATTCTTATCGTAATCTAATAAGAATAATTTGTAAATCAGTATGATATACGTGTTAAGTGTTTAAGTGATCAATACATACTATATGCTCTGTTTGTTAAGTTGTAAAGTGTTGTAGGACGCGTTTGGGTAGAGCATAGTTAGTCGGTTAAGTTTGTAAGAGTACTAAAGTAGTACCTTGCCTTCATATAGGTATGAGTAGGAGGCCCGGCCAAGAGCATTGCACGTGTAGATGGAAGTTCGAGAATGAAGATCGTTATTGGAATTGACGAGTGTGCTAAATGAGAGGTTGACGAGTCATAGGGAAAGATGGATGTTGAATCGAGCCGAGGCCAAGGTGCAAAGAAGTTGAGACTGCTATAGAGTGAGTGACAGATCGAGATGTTGGAATTGGAAACTTCATGTTGAGGAAAGTGTACTAACCCTCGCTTATCGTTCAAGCGAGATAATTATGTTTCTATTCAATATAGTATTCCCTTCAAATCCATATTGCTAGTATCCTCTCCTTCAAAGTATTGATAAGGATATATTTTATTCATATATCATGTGAAAAGTAGAATTTCAGTTTTATTGCCAGTATAATTCTTTCTTAAGTATTGTCAGTAATATTCTGTTAAAGTTTTTGCTGGTATTGCATTCTTATTCTTTGTTTTAGTATAATGTTCTTAATGTATATGGTTTCCCTGAGATTAATTGATAGTAAAGTAGTTTAATGGAATTGGAAGAATTTTATAAAAATGTGGACCAGCTTCGTGGTCAGAGTAGTAAAGGCCAATGTCAATAAGTGCCTAGTGAGGGATCCCAGAGTATTGTTTTTAGCTGGACTTTACGTGGCTGATCACCCGTAATGTCCAGAGTATGATAAAAACTCCAATTCTATTAAATGTTGTTTTTATGCAAATATATTCTTATGATAGAATGTTTAAGTTAAAGTACATTTTCATTTCCAAGTATGTTGGATATAAAGTTATGATTTGAGTTAAAAGATATGATTTGAGTTAATAAATACTGTTAGTATAAAAATGGAAAGTTATTCATATTAGTGTTTTGAACGGTGAAAACTAATTCACGATTATTATGGTCGCTGTGGCATTTGTTGCGCAGTGATAGTAAGGACCGAGAATGAATTGAGATCTTCTTATTTATTCAAACTCATGATTGTCAGGCCGGTTAGGCAGCTAGGTATGCAAATGCTTAGTGATATGAATGAAATTTGAGTAATTGAGAATTTCTTGGAGATTTTGTTAAAGCGATAGTTAAAGTATTTTGCAAGTAATAAAAGTATTGAATCTAGTATTGCGAACCTTCTCAGTTATTAAATTCTGATTTCGAGTTATAAATGTTTTAAATGATATTAATCTTCTGTTAAAGTTAAGAATCCAGATTTCAATTATAGAATTGATTATAAATTGGTGAGCATTCCTTCACTCATATTTATTGTTCCTATTTCTTGAATTGCAATTATTGCATTCTTATTTCATCCAGTTCAATTCTATATATAACTTGCTGAGCATTCTTTGGCTCACACTTGTTGTTTTTAAAATCTAACTTTTCAGTAAGCTAGTTGGCGAGGCTTAGACTATGCAATTCAGAAAGTGGAAAGAAGAAGCATGATGCTGTTATGAAGCTGACGTGGATCAGGGTATTTAGATTTAAAGTTTGATTTGTTGTATGTATATATAGTTTTAGTAGTTATAGTATGTATTTGATTAGTTGGCCTGGTATACTTCTATTCGAAGTTATACCAGTGATTTAAGTCTGTATAAAGTTTTGTATATAGAGTTGTATTTAAGTTGGTTTTGGGTTTTCTTGTTTCTAGAACTGTAACCTAAGATCCTTAGTTGGGAGTTGGGGTCAAAGAGCTTTTGATTGAGTTTTTATTTTTTTTATTTCAAATTTATTTTGATTTCAGATTTTTAGTTTAGTATTCAGCAGGTTTATGTTGTATTTACGAATACATCATGGCCAATTTTTGTTAGAATTATTGAGTTTGTTAGCGTGACGCCCAAATCTACTGACCCCGGATTTGGGGGCGTTACAGTTGAATTGTATTTGAGGGGCTGTGCCCATAGTCCGATAAACGAATACTTCATGCCAAAATTTTCTGAAAATCCCCTGTATTTATAGTTATTTAAATTATTTGATTTAAATATTTAAAGGCATGTATGTGTATGAGTGATTAAGTACATATGTGATGATTAATGAGGTGTGGATATATATATATATTTATGTATGTATTTCTTTGCGAGTTATAAGTAATGAGTTATTAATTGGGTTGTTTATATACTAAATAGTACTTTGCTATTATTTCGAGTATAATTAGGGATTCGATATGGACCCAGCGAGCGTGTTGACAAGACGATTGAAGGAAATGAATGCGTGATCGAGTACAGACCGAAGAATAGTAAGTAGTGAATCGACGCATTGGAATCGAGACAAGTGTACTAACCCTCGCTTATCGTTCAAGCGAGATACATATGTTTCTATTTAATATAAGTATTCCCTTCAAATCCTTATTGTTAGTATCCTCTCCTTCAAATTATTGATAAGGATGTATTTTATTCATATATATCATGTGGAAAGTAGAATTTCAGTTTTATTGCCAGTATTATTCTTTCTTAAGTATTGTCAGTAATATTCTGTTAAAGTTTTTGCTGGTATTGCATTCTTATTCCTTGTTTTAGTATAATGTTCTGAATGTATATGGTTTCCCTGAGATTAATTGATAGTAAATTAATTTAATGGACTTGGAAGAATTTTATAAAATGTGGACCAGCTTCGTGGTCAGAGCAGTAAAGGCCAATGTCAATAAGTGCCTAGTGAGGGATCCCAGAGTATTGTTTTTAGCTGGACTTTACGTGGCTGATCACCAGTAATGTCCAGAGTATGATGAAAACTCCAATTCTATTAAATGTTGTTTTTATGCAAGTATATTCTTATGATAGAATGTTTAAGTTAAGTACATTTTCATTTCCAAGTATGTTGGATATAAAGTTATGATTTGAGTTAAAAGTTATGATTTGAGTTAATAAATACTGTTAGTATAAAAAAATGGAAAGTTATTATACTAGTGTTTTGAACGGTGAAAACTAATTCACGGCTATTATGGTCGTTGTGGCATTTGTTGCGCAGTGATAGTAAGGACCGAGAATGAATTGAGATCTTCTTATTTATTCAAACTCGTGATTGTCAGGCCGGTTAGGCAGCTAGGTATGCAAACGCTTAGTGACATGAATGAAATTTGAGTAACTGAGAATTTCTTGGAGATTTTGTTAAAAGCGATAGTTAAAGTATTTTGCAAGTATTAAAAGTATTGAATCTAGTAATACGAACCTTCTCAGTTATTAAATTCTGATTTCGATTTATAAATGTTTTAAATGATATTAATCTTCTGTTAAAGTTAAGAATCCAGATTTCAATTATAGTATTGATTATAAATTGGTGAGCATTCCTTCGCTCATATTTATTGTTCCTATTTATTGAATTGCAATTATTGCATTCTTTCATCCAGTTCAGTTCTATATATAACTTGCTGAGCATTCTTTGGCTCACACTTGTTGTTTTTAAAATCTAACTTTTCACTAAGCTAGTTGGCGAGACTTAGCCTGTGCAGTTCAGAAAGTGGAAAGAAGAAGCAGGATGCTGTTATGAAGCTGACGTGGATCAGGGTATTTAGATTTAAAGTTTGATTTGTTGTATGTATATATAGTTTTAGTAGTTATAGTATGTATTTGATTAGTTGGCCTGGTATACTTCTATTCGAAGTTATACCAGTGATTTAAGTCTGTATAAAGTTTTGTATATAGAGTTGTATTTAAGTTGATTTTGGGTTTTCTTGTTTCTAGAACTGTAACCTAAGATCCTTAGTTGGGAGTTGGGGTCAAAGAGCTTTTGATTGAGGTTTATTTTTATTTCAGTTTTATTTTGATTTCAGATTTTTAGTTTAGTATTCAGCAGGGTTATGTTGTATTTACGAATACATCATGGCCAATTTTTGTTAGAATTATTGAGTTGGTTAGCGTGACGCCCAAATCTACTGACCCCGGATTTGGGGGCGTTACATGCATGGTACTTATGCTTGGGGTACTTAAGTCATATAAGTCCTAGTGTCGATCTTTTACTATAATAGATTACACCTCGCGAGTTATTGACCGTTTTCTAAGTGATTTTCCAATGTTATTACTAAGTGCGCCCTTAAGGAGTCCATTCGCACTTAACTTAGATTCGAACATTTTTATAAAATTGAAAAACGATCCAATTGACATGAGGTTTTCTCTCACACCTTCCTTATGATCTCTAATATTTAAATACTGAGATTCGCCACTGAATTAACTACGTTAAGGGGTTTTCATTTTCAATTATGAACTCGCATTTATGATTTCGAACTACTTTTAGTAAATCGACGATAATTTCTAAACCGTAAGTCCTTTTGTTTCGATTCTTTCGCCAAAACGATCTATGACTCGAGAACTACAAGGATAGGTCAGGTTCTTGTTAAGGTCAGAGGTTATTTATCTCGGGTATGCTCTGTTTTAAAGGTTAATGAAATTTCGGCATTACGACGGCTGTAAATCGGATATTTCCAACATCAAATCTTTCCAATAACCATGGTTTCCACTCCAAATCACACATACATGTTATTTGCCTTTGAACTAAGGCCAAGCAATTCTATTCCATTCATATAAACTACTTTAACAATTATCAATACCCAATCATAGTTCTCATGCTTTAAACAGACATAATAGCACTAAAACTCAAACAAATCTCATAATCCATCAAGGGTTTCAAGTAATATACCTTGTCTTGAAGCTTTATAATGTTAGAGTATCCTTACAAGCCTTAGTTCTTGCTAAAAGAATGACCAAGAAGCCATAAACAATCATCAAAACCAAAACAAGAATGTTAGTTGCTATTCATTATCACTTTCTTAAGTCATTTTGAAAATGATAACCATAAAGAATGATGTTAAGCTCTTGGATATACCTTCTACTAATCTTCCTCTTTAATTTAAGCTATAGATTGAGAAATTTGAATGGTGAAATCTCCTCCTTCCCCCTTTTTTCTTCACTTGGCCGAGAGCTTTCTTCAAGGAAATGTATTTGTTTTTTTTTTTTATGAATAATGATCCTTTAATCCTTGTATTCTTGATATATCACTTGGATGCGTCTCTTTTAATGTGTTGTTAACTTATCATTGGTCCACTTGTCATCACCATCTTAAGCAAGTCCATTTATGTAAAAATGCAACTTCATCATTCCTTTATTAGTTGACTTGCACTTAGGTCACTTGATTTCTCCTTTTTCCACCAATTTGATTCTCTTTGCAACTCGTTAATAAAATCAATACGAACTTAGAAATCCGTTCCAGGTACTTCTATATAATGTCGTCTAATAATATTCTCATTTCCATCGAAAACACTATTCACACTCTATTATCTTTTTATTCCTTATATTTATAAAAATGTCCCTGTTCTCTTTCGGACGTTCCTTAACCCTTTTTACGGAACCACTGAACATTCATACTCCATTACATAATAAAAGTTTTAATTCTACCAAAAATATGAGGTCTTACAGTCTCCCCCCTTAAAAGGATTCCGTCCCGGAATCAGTCTGAAAACAGATGAGGGTACTTTTCCAGCATTTCGCCCTTTAATTCCCAAGTCGATTCTTCCACATTATGGTTCTGCCACAAAACTCTGACTAGCTTGAAAACCTTGTTTCGGAGCACTTGTTCTTTTCGATCTATGATTTCCACAGGTTCCTCCAAATAAGTTAGGTCTGGTTGTATGTCTACGTGTTCATATTCCACGATATGCTTAACATTCGGATTATATTTTACCAACATCGAAACATGAAACACGTTGTGCACTTGTTGTTAGTTTGGAGGTAATGCCAGTTCGTAAGCTAGGTCTCCAATGCGTCTTAAGATCTCAAATGGTCCAATGTATCTAGGACTCAGTTTTCCTTTCTTTCCAAACCTCATCAACCCTTTCCAAGGAGATACCTTTAAGGATACTAGGTCTCCCACTTCATATTCCTTGTCCTTCCGAGCCAAATCTGCATACTTCTTTTATCGATCTTGGGCTGCTACAAGCCGTCCTCTGATCAAGTCTACTGCATCTTTAGTCCGTTGAACCACTTCGGGCCTGAGCATCTTTCGTTCTCCAACTTCATCCCAGTATGAGGGAGATCTGCATTTTCTTCCATAAAGGGCCTCGTAGGGCGGCATCCCTATGCTTGAATGAAAGCTATTGTTGTAGGAGAATTCAATCAATGGCAAATGGTCATCCCAATTTCCTTTAAAGTCTATAGCACAGACTCTCAACATATTTTCCAATATTTGAATGGTCCTTTCGCTTTGCCCGTCTGTCTGAGGGTGATAGGCGGTACTCATGTTCAGTCTGGTTCCTACACATTCTTGAAAGCTCTTCCAAAATCTGGAGTTGAATCTGGGATCTCGATCAGATACTATGGTGACTGGAACTCCATGTCGCGCTATTATCTCTTTTAAGTAAATATCTACTAATCTATCGACCGTGTATCTTTCATTGATCGGAAAGAAGTGAGCTGACTTCGTTAGTCGGTCTATAATTACCCATATGGCGTCATGATTGGCTTTGGTCCTGGGTAAACCTACTACGAAATCCATGGCTATATGTTCCCATTTCCATTCGGAAATCTCTAAGGGATGTAAAAGTCCACTGGGTCTCTGATGCTCTGCTTTCACTCGCTGGCATGTCAAGCATCTGCTTACCCACTCTGCTACGTCCTTTTTCATGTTAGGCCACCAGTAGTACTCTTTCAGATCTCTATACATCTTAGTACTATCGGGGTGCATTGAGTATCTTGAGTTGTGTGCCTCATTAAAATCTCGTCCTTGAGTTCCTGAACATTTGGGATCCATATCCTCCATGCATACCTCATGATCCCTTCTTTATCTCTTTCACACTTAATTTCTTCTCCACTCATTATCTCTCCCTTCGAGTTCTTTTCTTCCTCCATTATTCGTTCTTGGCATAGTCTAATCTTTTCTAACAATGGGGGTTGAATTCGAATTTCCATCAACCTTTCTTGACCATCTCCTGGTATCCTTACCTCGATTTCCAACTTCTCGAAGTCTCTTATCAACTCTTTCTCTGAAGTTATCATCTTGAGCTTCTCTTTCCTACTAAGGGCATCAGCCACCACATTGGCCTTACCCAGGTGATAACGGATCTCACAATCATAATCCTTGATCAACTCTAGTCATCTTCTCTGGCGCATGTTAAGCTCCTTCTGGGTAAGATATACTTAGGGCTCTTATGGTCAGTGTAAATCTCACACTTCTCTCCATATAAATAATGTCTCCAAATTTTCAACGCGAATACTATGGCAGCTAACTCCAGGCCAGGGGTAGGGTACTTTAACTCATACTCCTTCAATTGTCTCGATGCATATGCAACCACCTTGCCATGTTGCATAAGTACACAACCTAAGCCCTTATGGGATGCATCACTGAAAATTACAAAGTTCCCTTTTTCATCTGGTAAGGTTAGTACTGGAGCTGTCATTAATCTTTTCTTTAGCTCCTGGAAACTCTTCTCACACTTATCCGTCCACACAAACTTCTCAGTTTTACGAGTGAGTCGGGTTAATGGTGCCGCTATCTTGGCAAAATCCTGAACAAACCTCCTATAATATCCAGCCAATCCCACAAAACTTCTTACTTCCGTTGGAGTCTTTGGTCTTTCCCAATTTGAAATTGCTTCTACCTTTGCGGGATCAACTAACACTCCTTCCTTACTTATCACGTGTCCTAGAAACTGGACTTCTCATAACCAGAATTCACACTTCGAAAATTTAGCGTATGACCGCTCCTGCCTCAAGGTTTCTAAGACTATCCTCAAATGCTCCTCATGTTCTTTCTGAGTCCTTGAATAAACCAATATATCATCAATGAAGACTATAACAAACTTATCCAGATATTTCTTGAAGATCCTATTCATTAAGTCCATGAAAGCTGCCGGCACATTAGTTAAACCGAAAGACATCACCAAGAACTCATAATGCCCATAACGTGTGCGGAATGCCGTCTTGGGAATATCCTCAGGTTTAATCTTTAGTTGGTGATATTCAGATCTTAAGTCTATTTTTGAAAAGTACTCGGCACCCTTCAATTGGTCGAACAAATCATCTATCCTCCGTAATTGATATTTATTCTTGATTGTCAACTTGTTCAGCTCTCTATAATCTATGCACAGCCTCATACTCCCATCCTTTTTCTTGACAAATAAAACAGGTGCTCCCCACGGAGATACACTAGGTCGAATAAAGCCCTTATCAAGAAGTTCTTGCAATTGGGAGGCTAATTCCTCTAGCTCAATCGGGGCTAGCCTATACTGGGCTTTTGAAACTAGTGCTGCTCCTGGCACCAAATCTATAGCGAACTCTATCTCCCTATCAGGTGGCAATCCAGGAAGATCTTCTAGGAATACATCCGCAAACTCATTAACTATAGGAATCCTACTTAGGTCAGGTGCTTTCTTAGTGGCATCTATCACATAAGCTAAGTACGACTCACATTCTTGGCGTATCAATCTTTTAGCTTGTATGCTAGTCAGAAATTGTTTACTTTTGTCTTTGCCCTTTGAACACCAACTCTTTACCTTCAGGTAACCTTATCCTTACTTTCTTTCCCTTGCAGTCAATATTAGCTTCATTCTTTGATAACCAATCCATTCCTAAGATAACATCAAACTCTCCTAATTTCAGAGGAATAAAATCTACTTGAAGTTGACATCCTTCGAATTCTAGGTCACAGTTTGGATATACTTGTTTAACTGGAATGACTTCCTGATTAGCTATCTCTACCCATAAGGGTTCTTGTAATAATTCTGCCTTAAGTTTCAATTTACTAGCAAAGTTTTGGGATATAAAAGATTTGGTCGCTCCCGAGTCGAATAAAACATTTGCACTTAAGGAGTTGAGTTGGAGCATACCTGCAATCACATCTGGATGCTTTACTGCGTCCCTCAATGTCATATTAAATGTTCTGGCAGTAGGAGGTCTATTCGAAGCACTACCACTTTGCCTTGTTACAAATGAACCACCGGAACGGCAATCTCTAGCCATGTGTCCCAATTTTCCACATTGAAAACATTTGAGGTCTCTCTTGGCATTGGCATTGGTGTTAGTTTCTAGACATTTGTCAGAATAGTGCCCTTTCTGTCCACACTTGTATCAAGTTATTCCTGGCAGTCTACAGATGCCCGTGTGCTTCCTACCACAAGTATTACAATCAGGAAGAGGTGGCCTTGATTGATTAGGCTGGGATGCTCCCGATGGTTTACTTCCCTGATTGACTGTCTCACCTTGACTTCTACTAAATCCTGGATTCCTTGCGGTTTGAGACCCCTGTCCTTTACTGAATTTGCTAGAAAAATTCCTTCCACTTGAACTTCCTTTCTGACTTTCAGCTTTCCTTTTCCTATTCTCTCGGTCTCTTTGCACTTGTTCGCTTCCTGCCTCTATTATCGATGCCTTCTGAACTATCGCGGCATAATCAGTTAATTCGAAGGCTGCCACTCGAGTCTGTATCCATGGTTTCAACCCTAACTGAAATCTTCTTGCTCGCTTCTCTTCGGAATTTACGAACTCCGGTACAAACCTAGACAGTTCCGTAAACTTAGATTCATATTCAACCACTGATAGATTCTTCTGCTTTAGCTCCAGGAATTTTGTCTCCATTTGGTTTTCCAGATATTTGGGTGAATACTTGTCTAGAAACATCCTGGTAAATCTCTCCCAAGTTATTACTCCTGCTCCTTCTAAGTTCCTTTTTGCCTCCCACCAATAATTAGCTTCTCCTTTTAGGAGATAGGTAGCAAAGATCGTTTTATGTCCTTCATCTACATTCAGTATTTCAAAAGATTTCTCCATCTCTTTCAACCATGCCCTGGCTGCAACTGGATCGGTAGTTCCTTCAAATTCAGGGGGTTTCAATGACTTAAAAGCACGGAATGAATTGACTACAGGATTTGGTGGAACTGGTGGTGGTTGAGGGTTCTGATGCATAGCTAAATTCTGCCTCAATAAGTCCATAAATTGATTTAAGGGATCTCCTCCCTGGTCCCCTTCTTGATCTGCAAATTCATATTCTTCTTCTTCATAATCTGATTCATCAATATCCCTTTCATTCTATCTAATATTCTCTACGATATGGCTGCCTTGGTTTGCAGCATTAGGATTTGATCTTGTATTCCTTCTAGGCGGCATGATTCTGTAAATAACAATATTCTCCATTAATTTCCCAAATTGGGGCACAATATTCATTATTCCCATATCCAATAAATATATCATCAGTTAACGTATTTAGATAACACCATTTTAATCAATATCCCAACATAAGATAGCTCAACAAAATATGAATAAACTACACTGGTTAAGATAAATACATCACAACCTGCGAATAACATTTTTTATTACCATATATGCTTCATAATGTACACAGTTTAAGCCTCAAAAGATACTGATACATGCTAATTCTGATACAACAAAATTACTACCAACAGTCCTCTAATCAAACTAGGATTAATACAGTAAACATACTAGACTAATCCTCCAAAATGACACCACTAAGGTGACTATAGTCTGATCAGTGACTAAGAACTACGAACTACAGATCATGGCAATCCTGCTCTGATAATATCCCTCAGCTGAACCATAGCAGACGTAATAACCTGGTCTACTTCATCTCTCCACTCTGGTGCCCCTCTCCCTACCGTCAACTCCCTAATACGAACAAGTGATCGCATCTCTACGCTGATCAGCCCTACAGATATCCCCTCCGGAATCTGGGCTACCCTGCCCGTAGGTCCAGCCAACCTCTGCAACAACATATCCACCATACGGCTGGACTCTAACAATTGTCCCTCCAAAAGCTGATAATATGGTAATAGAGTAACATGAATAGCATCTCCTGCTGGTGGCCAATTTATAAATGCTTATCATCTAGTGCCAATTTGTGAATTAATTTGTGCGGATCCTACTTTAGTAACAAATCTGCAAAACAATGTTTGAAATTCTATTAGAAAATGACAAACACGGCTCAAGGGAATTCTTTGTTGAAAGTTTTTTTTTAGTTGGATCTTTCCATCCATACAACTATGATTACTTGATGAGTAAAAAGTAATTTAATGTGGAATTGATATGTTGCAGAGATTTGGTACAGCAGAAGAAGATGCTTATCGAAGAGATTTGACAATTAATAGGTATTGCCCTATATATTCTTGGCATTTTATTCATTTGGTAGTCTAACTCTTTGTATAAAAATTTTGGTCAAACTGGAGTAGATCTTTATTGTTCTTTTTTTTTTGGACAGCTTGTTTTACAACATTAATAGTAGTGCTGTTGAAGATTTCACGGGAAAAGGTTCGCAAAAGCCTTTATTTGGTTTCTAAGTTATTTCAATAGCTTAATTATCTCGCTCACTTCATGTTTGTGTTGAATTTTTGAAATGCAGGCTGTTATTTATCTACTTTATGTTTTTTCACATTATCTTCTACATGCTTTTATGCTTCCTCTGTTGCTCAACATGATCTCATATTAGCTTTTCCCCAGTTCATTTACTTTACTTTTTTGATCTGCATTGTTATGTCTCTCATCTGGTAAAATAGCCAGGTACTGTTTCTGAGCATTTTAATTATGTATAGATATTTGTTTATATACAATAAATTTGGAGACTAACTATTTTCTGACCTGCCCTTGTCACTGAGGCAGCTTTCTTAAGTTGCTGATTGCTAGTGTAATATTCTATTGTATTACAAATTGGTTTAAGGTTAGTGAAGGAGATTCTGATTGAAGTGTACAATCCTTAAAGTAGCGTATGTGGTATTTAATTCACGTTTTTTCCCGGGAAGTGCTTTGCTGCAATTGAGCCACACTAGGGCCATTCTCTAAACCCTTATGGTTTTACCCGTAAACGTTAATGGGCGAATCTGATACAGATGAGGTAGGAAAAAGTATATTAGATTAAGGCTGTAAAAGGACACATGCGATTGCATCTAATCTACTCACAGTTTAAACTTAAAGACTACCTTAAGATTTTACATCTATTGCATCTATTGCTTTGCAGCCCAGCTCCCCTCCTAAAATACTCTTTTGTTTTCTTTCTTTCTTTAGATTTAGTTTTGATTGTTTTCAATTAATAGTAAATTCATACCGAAATACTCTTTCTCCTTGTTTTCCTGGATTTGGTTTAGAGTTTAATGTTTTACTCATAATTAGTAACTTTTGTACTTGCAGGCGTATGCATTGTAGAACAGGTGCAATACTTTTATAAGCTCATCATGGATTTCTCGTTGTTGATTTGCAAAAGCCAAGCCAAATATATGGAAAAAGCAATTGGCATATGTAGTTTTTAACTTTATTTTGGTTTTCCAATATAATAATTGTTTAGGAAAATTTGATGTAAAGAATTGTAATTTTATTTGACTTTGAACAAACACATGTAATTGGATATTTGGCATTAAGTTGCCTTGGTTTATGAAATGCAAATGATGCTTGGATTGTGGCTATAAATGGCCTGGTTTACTATATTTTCAGCATGTTCCTACCAATTTTTTTTTTGAAAAAATGTTACAATAGGGTCAAAATACGTTGCATTAATCTATAAAAAATCATTGCAATTGGTCTGAAAAATGTTGCCTTTAAGTGTCAATAAATTACCTTCTTATGCTACTGCAATAATTTTTAATTGTTGCTATAGAGTCTAAAATGTTGCTACTGAAAGTTATTGCAATGATTTAATTATGTTGCTGTATGGTATCAAAAACGTTGCTAAATCGACCTATTGCAAGGCAACCGGATGCAACGCCCAAATTTTGCAAATTTGTTGCCATAGACTCTACTGAAACGAATATAGGCCTTAAGGCAATGTTTTCCTGTCGTTGCAATAGCCATTTTATGGTGTAGTGTGGGTGGGCCTCTGGTAGGGGTTCCTCTACAGGTGAGGGTGGAGCTACAGGTGGGGGTGGATCATCAAAGGGGACTGGATCTGCCTCTGAATCCTCCGAAGGATCTGAATCCTCCAAAGGGTCTACCTCCTCCTCAGGGTCGTCCAATGGGTCTGGACTCGGTGCTGGTGATGGCACTGGAACAGGTGGAACAGGAATCATCTGAATATCTCTAAACACCGACTGCTCCTCTACCTTAGTCTCAATCCTAGGATGTCTAGGTGTTGGAACGTCCTCCTTCGGAACCTCTGGCCTCACCCTAGAGGGACCTGCCTCATCCGACCCGACTGCTGGTCTCTGTCCCCTCACATATGGCACTACTACCATAGCATCCAAATATTGCTGTCTATGTCCGACCCGGACTCTCCTCCTCAAACCTGCTACGATATGCGAGGGCATCTCAATACCGCGCTCCTCTAACTATACAGCCTCCTCCTCTGTAATTCCTCGCCACCCATCGTGACCTGCCTCACCAGTCCGCTCCTCCTCCTATAATAAAACATAACTCTTATTAGTATACTTTAACTATTTTTAATGATAGATGCTGTTCTCTGAGCTTATGACTGGTGTGTGTTGTTATAAGTGTGGGGTCAATAGTGTGCGTATATAATGTCATTAAATTATTTAAGTATCAAGAGTGTAATATGTTTAAATGGAAATTGGACCGTGATGACCTGGATCCCTGACCCCGGATCTAGGGGTGTCACATAAATGGTATCAGAGCCCAAAGTCATACTACTCAGGAACAAGAGTGTTAATAAGGCAAAGATATATGTATATAAAGTTATTATTACAAACCCAGAATATTTAAGTAGCATTGTTGAAAATACTTCTGCAAGAAGCATATCAACAACCAAAATATATTACAACAGACTTCTGGTTTAACTTACACACGTCTACTCATACCCTGGATATATATATATATATATATATATATATATATATATATATATATACCTCAGGAATAGGCGACAGATCCCTATTATATGTCCCCGCCCTTACCCGCTTCTGGGGTGTGGTACGACGTATCGACGGCATCTGCTATAGCTGTGATATAAACATAGGCAAGAGTGAGCTAAAATAGCTCAGCAAGATAAAGTTTTAAATCCTGTTTGAAGTAGAACAATTTATAAAACCTTTGGAAGTGTTGGTTGTCCATTTAACAAAGTTGTTTCAATAAAGAATAAATGATGAAGTTACAAAGTAAAGTAAGGAAAACATTTTTCATAAATATCTGTATTTTGTTTGCGCAACAATACACCAACATAAACTTGCTTGTTATTCATTATAAAGATATAATATCAGTTTCTCTTTTAATTCCTTGATACCATTCATTGTTTCATACCATTTCATTCTTTTCCAACATACTAGTGCAATGAAATTTTCAACAATTATTTAAGAATTTAGGGGATCTTCATCATAGCCAGATACGACAGGATGATGATCAGTCGCCCTATACGTACCTGTTCCTGTTTACTACTAGTAGAAGGAAAGATCCTCTCCGATCATCATCCCTGGAGGAAAGTTCTCCACTATCCCCCCCCTTCGGCAACACATGGGCCATAATAAAATATTACAAGCTGGACTGCATTGAACTCAGCCCAAAGATAGAATCCCCATTATAAAGTTGTTATTCCATTTATTTTGAAATTTCCTTTTCGTAATCCCATTTTCCAAATTACCCCATTTTATCCATAAAGTACCTTGCATTAATCATGTTGATAAATAATTTTCAGAAAATCAGGATACATGTCCCCTTTCCAAAGCGATAATATGAATTCATGTATACATATATATATTTTTCAACAAAATCATTTTCCAGGAATTTTATAATTAATTAAAGTAAGGATAAAAGAACTCTTGCCTGGAAGGGTCGTAGGCGTAACGTGTCTCCGATCAGTCCGGTGATCTATAAACAATCCCAAAATTATTCAAGGTTAATCACTTAACATTTTGAAAGGCCAGGTATATACTTTACTTAGGTTAAATTCATTTTTCAAGCTAACTCATTGGACATCCCCCTAACATAACTCTTTTATCATCATTATAATCAACACTGGCTCAATATCAAGGCATTGCATGGTACTTATGCTTGGGGTACTTAAGTCATATAAGTCCTATTGTCGATCGTTTACTATAAAAGATTACACCTCGCGAGTTATTGACCGTTTTCTAAGTGATTTTCCAATGTTATTACTAAGTGCGCCCTTAAGGAGTCCATTCGCACTTAACTTAGATTCGAACATTTTTATAAAACGATCCAATTGACATGAGGTTTTCTATCACACCTTCCTTATGATCTCTAATATTTAATTACTGAGATTCGCCACTGAATTAACTACGTTAAGGGGTTTTCATTTTCAATTATGAACTCGCATTTATGATTTCGAACTACTTTTAGTAAATTGATGATAATTTCTAAACCGTAAGTCCGTTTGTTTCGATTCTTTCGCCAAAACGATCTATGACTCGAGAACTACAAGGATAGGTCAGGTTCTTGTTAAGGCCAGAGGTTATTTATCTCGGGTATGCTCTGTTTTAAAGGTTAATGAAATTTCGGCATTACGACGGCTATAAATCGGATATTTCCAGCATCAAATCTTTCCAATAACCATGGTTTCCACTCCAAATCACACATACATGTTATTTAACTTTGAACTAAGTCCATGCAATGCCTTCCCGTTCATATAAACTACTTTAACAATTATCAATACCCAATCATAGTTCTCATGCTTTAAACATACACAATAGCACTAAAACTCAAACAAACATAATCCATCAAGGGTTTCAAGTAATATACCTTGTCTTGAAGTTTTATAATGCTAGAGTATCCTTACAAGCCTTAGTTCTTGCTAAAAGAATGACCAAGAAGCCATAAACAATCATCAAAACCAAAACAACAATGTTAGTTACTATTCATCATCACTTTCTTAAATCATTTTGAAATGATAACCTTAAAGAATGATGTTAAGCTCTTGGATATACCTTCTACTAATCTTCCTCTTTATTTTAATCTATAGCTTGAGAAATTTGAATGGTGAAATCTCCTCCTTCCCCCTTTTTTCTTCACTTGGCCGAGAGCTTTCTTCAAGGAAATGTATTTGTTTCTTTTTTTTTTTTATGAATAATGATCCTTTAATCCTTGTATTATTGATATATCACTTGGTTGCGTCTCTTTTTATGTGTTGTTAACTTATCATTGGTCCACTTGTCATCACCATATTAAGCAAGTCCATTTTTGTAAAAATGCAACTTCATCATTCCTTTATTAGTTGACTTGCACTTAGGTCACTTGATTTCTCCTTTTTCCACCAATTTGATTCTCTTTGCAACTCGTTAATAAAATCAATACGAACTTAGAAATCCGTTCCAGGTACTTCTATATAATGTCGTCTAATAATATTCTCATTTCCACCGAAAACACTATTCACACTCTATTCTCTTTTTATTCCTTATATTTATAAAAATGTCTCTGTTCTCTTTCGGATGTTTCTTAACCCTTTTCACGGAACCACTGATACATTCATACTCCATTACATAATAAAAGTTTTAATTCTACCAAAAATCTGAGGTCTTAAAAATTGTCTATATTATTACAGAAATGGTTGAGGAATTCAATTATATCATAGATTGTATTTTTGTTCACTATCTTAATTTTTATCTCTTGGATTTGTGTGACTTGAACTGGTTTTGCTCAAACCATCACCCATCTATTTAACTTACAAAGAGACGTTGATATTATCTTCATTATTTTTTTTTTGCAGCTTCTAGAGTAAGAATCTTCTAAAGTTTACATTTCTCTTAACAAGTTGGATGAAGAATTTAGTGAAAAAGTAAGTTGAGTTCTTGATATCCACGGGGAAGAAGATGCATAAGGTTGGTCGCGTTAAATGGTTGAATCTTTATCTCTTATATGATATTCAATATATTATCTATATATGTGTGTATACATGGTAAATACTTTAAATCTTATAAGTTTTTCTTATTTTAAATTCATATTACACTCAAAGATCAAGTTTTATGACATTTTGGTTGACTTTATTTGACAATGCTATCAAGAGATTTGAGTCAATAATTTGCGCCAAACATTCTACTTTAAGCCTTGTAGTTCCTTTTATTTAACCTACGTCCTGTATCAAAGCACAATTAAATTCATTACCTTCTCCATGTCATATATATAATGGCAAAACTACAACCTTTCATCTAATCATTATTAGAATGATTTGATTATCTTTAGTCTTCTTGGTTCCTTGAAATATTGTTATGAATTATTTAAGCAATTTTTTTATGTTGGGTCTTGATGATTTGTTGGAATAGCTAGGCACGATTTTGTTCACTGCTGGTACTAAGTAATTATGTTTGTTGTCTATTCTATACAAGTTGCAATAATGCCTGCCAGAAACATAATCAAGTTAAATTGACATTATGCCCATTCTCAACATGAACATTATATTCTTAAAGAGGAAAATTAAGCTTGCAGATATTCATTTTGAACAAAACTTGATTAATAAAATATTAGTTTATATTAATAAGTGTATTTAAAATTATAGATAACAAAGTCTATAACCATTTATTATAGTGACTGTATTAGTTAATCATATCTAATTCATTCTACTTGAGCAGCATAAGATATGTACGTTGTTACAATGGCATTATTATGTGGGAAGAAAATAACAATTAATTGGTTGTTTTGCCAAGTCACAGTGAGATTGAGAAGTGCAGGAAAGTTTATGTTGATGAAAAGTGATATCCGCGGTTATAATTTATGGCATACTTTCGAGATGTGGTTTAGTGTTTCAGACCATTTTTCATTGAAGATTGATTGCTGAATGGATGTGGTGGAAATGCTTTTAAGGTTAATTTAGCTTTCCTCTTTGCATAGATTTTATCAATGATGGATTTCAAGTTTCCTGTTCTGCTGCTTAGGAAACTCTGAACATGGTGTTTGGCCATCTTGAATAAAGTTAATTTAGATATATTTATTTGATTGCAGACCGAAAGCCGAATTGCAATGGCAGTGGAGAGCTTGAAGAAGAGTTGGATGAGGAAATGGAAGCTCACCAAAAGCACTGTGTTCAGGTCAGGGATAAGTCACTACGAGCTATTCCGAGCAATGTCGGACTATATTAATTCTTGCATGCATGGTTATGGAAAGCAATGTCGGACCAAAAGCACTGTGTTCAGGTCAGGGATAAGTCACTGAGGAGTCTGAAGATCAGGTTACCTGAGCTATTCCGAGCAATGTCGGACTATACTAATTCTTGCATGCAAGGTTATGGAAACCTAAGGTCGATGATTGAATAATCAACGAGACCAAGTGGAAGCTCGCAGTGACAATATTTTACCTATTAGTCATCATCTTTTTCTTTCTTCATTAAATCAACTTGGTTTTTATCATGAAAATCCTTTCCTCTGCTTCCTTAGTTGTATGAATAATTTACTCATCTTGGTGTAAAATTTTCTGCATTTACTTTGTAGCCAGGAACCAAAAACTTGATATTTTCATGATCAACTTATTAATCTCCCCCCAAAAATTTGATCACCATTTGAACCAAAGTATATATATCATCAGCAGACTATACAAAGGACCATGGCTTCTAGATTTTTTTTTTTTAAAATTGGAAAATAGTAATAGAAATCAGTTTTAAAATACAGCAAATACTGTTCATTTATGAATAAAAATACATTTATTTTTACCAAGTAACATTACCACGATTTTTGTAAATTCAACTTCATTTCTTTATATAGTATTGGAGGGGTTCGAGGCGCCGTCGGAGTTGGAGCCGAGGAGGCATCTTGTTAATACGAAAATTTTAATCATAAAAAAATTGATGTTATAATATCATCTTTTTTTATAATTTAAATGTTACATTTTCACAAATCCTTAAATTTATAAATGTTATTTGTCTATAAATAACATTTAAATGATATTTAAATTAAATGTCCAATTTTTTCTAGTTCCCAAATTTATAATAAGAGCATGTCATTCTAGAAAATTATTTTGTGATATTTTGTAAGAACAAATCGAGACTTTGCAGGATAACAGAAGTAGAAGAAACTTAGGCCTCGTTTGGTTCGGTGTAACCCAGCTAAGTAACTTGAAGTACCTGGGAAGATAAATGAGTTACAGTGTCTGGTTGTGCAATTTTTTAAATGAACAAATAACTCCCATTTCCCAGGTGTTTAGAGTTACTACAAAACACGGTAGTCTAGCCACGGTCACTTGTTTATCAATTTTATATTTTATTATGATTTTTCATTTTCTTTTATTAAACAACTCCATTTTCCTCATTATTAAATCAAATATTTTCATATAACCCATCAAATTTATGTATTTTTAACTTTTAATATACCATTTTTAAGATAGTTATAATTAGTTTTTTTTTTCTTTTTGATATCAATATAATTGATATTGTCATTAAAAGGAATTAAATGTATATATTTTTCTAAATATCAATTTTTGTGATTGTTTATAGTATTATTTTATTAATATTAAAAATTATTTTAAATTTTTTATCAATATTTATATTACTTTATAATATACAATTATCAATAATAGTTTACAAATTATTCTTAATAGTTTATATCTCTGTAATAGTTTACAAATTATTTTTTTATTTATATTTATATGTATCTAAATCCGATGGAAGTTACAAAAATGAATGGAAGTTAAAAAAAAAACCAACCAAACATATACTTTTCATTAACACAGGAACTCTATACCGTAATTTAGTTCCAGGGAAGTTACCTATGTAACCATATATCCTGTAAAACAAACGAGGCCTTAATTATTTGTGGTGTAGTGCTCTCTGTTGGAAACACTTACTTTCTTGAGCAAGCAAACCACATGAACCACTTACTTTCTTGAGCAAGCAAACCACATGAACCGCAGGGTTAGAAAAGTGAATATGCCATTTGCATTCTTTCTATTAATGTTTAATTTCTCAAAGTAAAGGGATAAAAGTTACGAGGGACCTTGAAATTGTGGGATACAAAGTGCATAAAATAAAACAAACGAAATTTTAGTGCAATATATTTAATCAAAAAAATGTAAAATAAATTTTAGTCTTAAATAACATTATAAATTTAGCAAAAAATATTTTTTGTTTATGATTTTTGAATTTATTTTCTCATTTTTATGTGTTACAATTTAATTAATAATTATAATTCAATTTTTTAATTAAGAATCTAACAATATATCATCACATGAAAACAAGTAAATATTAAAACTTTCAAATAGCTAAGTAATTTGGATCATCCTTTTAATAAATTTTATATAATCAATCTCAATCACACATACAAAAAAATAGTACCATCATAAAACATATTAGTTTTTAATATAAATAAGGATCGAGGTGTCGCCGCCGAAGGCGGTGCCGAGGAGTTTTTTTTATTTATTATAATTTAATTGTTGAAATATATTAAATTTTTTGATAAATTAAAATATAACATTTTTATAAAGACTCAGTTTCAAACTATATAAAAAAAATTATTCATTAATTTGAATTTATAAGTAAAATAAATAATTTTATTATTGATTTGTAGTCATTTATCTTTACAAAAAAATCGAGGTGCCGCCAGAGCCGGTGCCGAGAAGTGTTCTTTATCACTTAATTTCATTTAGCTATAATTTTTTTTTTAACTTTTAAATTTTACATTTTTTACTAATCCTCAAATTTAATAATATTATAAGGACATGAAAATTTTAAAAGTCACTGTAGAAGATTTATTTAGAATATTTTTTATTAATACCCCTCAAAAACATATTATATACTCCCTCCGTCCCTTAATGCTACTCTCGTTTCATATCTCGGGACTGTTCATAACATGAGACAAATTATTAATTTACGTCTAATCTATAATGCCAAATATAGTCATGAGTGATCTTGTTGGATTCGTATTTATGAGTACTTTAATACAGTGAAATTTTTATATTTAATACTAATACGAAATTCAAGATATTAACAACCAAAAGTGTTCATTGGCAAACGTGTCCAGTCAAAATAGAAAAACATTAAGGGACGGAGGGAGTAGTATTTTGGTTAAATATCTAATTTTATAGAAAGTAATACCACTATAATGTTAATAATTTAAGATCAATGGAGGGGAATAACAATTGGAACCGATTTTACATAAAATTTGTCACATACCATTATTTTGATGTAATATTAATATCGTATGATCTAATCGTTAAAAAATATTGTTAATATTATTGAAAATTGCACTAAAATATATTTATCGTTTGTGATTGTTGAATTTTGTTTTCCCATTTTTATCTATTATACTTTAATTATTAATTAAAAAATTAAAACGCCCAGCATGGCGGGCATAAATACTACTATTAATATATTTCACGTCCAACATTTTCTTATTATTACATTTCGCGCCTCATCAATAATTTAGTATTTATTTTTCCCGCCCTTTTAATTTACGACGAACTTCAACTCTATTCTGTCGTAATTTACTAAACGACGGACTATGATGTTCAAAGTTTGTAGATAATTTATATTTTCTCTTTAAATTTCTATTGATTAAGTAATAATTTTTTCCCGTTTAAATTCTAATGAAAAATTCAAATTCTTGTATGAATTTTTGCAACGGAGTTTTAGTTGTTTGTCACAAATTGTAATATTCAACCGGTATTAATATCTGTCGTAAATTACACCTACCCATCATGAATGTCCCATTAGCCCATCATTATTCCAACGGCCCCTGATTATTGCTCTGCACTAATAATATAATTTAATTCAAATTTACGATAAAATGTTAAAATTTGTCGCAAAGTAACTCTGAAATGCCTAAAAACAGTAGCCGTTCATTTGACTTCTGAACTTACTATATCATTTTTTTCTCTCCATTTTTACATCAAAAAATAGCCATGGGAGCATTCTAATTCATTTCATGCATTAATGTAAGTATCTACTTTAAATTATCTCTTCGCTTACTTACGATTGAAATATTTCTATGATATATATAATGTCTGTCTACATATTTAAATGCATAATTGTACCTTTTATTTTGTTTATTTGTATATTGTGGATTTGTTTGTTTATGTATTTGATATATTTATGTTGTTTATATACTTGTAGATGTCATCCGATCGTAATTGGATCAATAAACTTAGTTTAGTTGGACAACTTGGAAATAGTCAAGAATTTTTGGATGGGATTGAAGAGTTCATAATTGCAAGAAAGGAGTTAAAACGATCCGATGTCCTTGTTGTAATTGTAAAGCTTCTAGTAAAGGGGCGCGTGCCAGATTCACTGAATAAATTTTTTTATTGATTTCTTTGACGATTGAACCGTACAGATGTTAATTGGTACTCATTCTAGTGTTGGGAAAAGAATAATAAAAAAATAAGAAGGCTCGGTTGTGCCGCATCTTAACAGAGTAATAGTACTGCTTCCGGTAACGGGGCGTGTGCCAGATTCACTGAATGATTTTTTTAAATAATTTCTTCGACGATTCAACCGTACGGATGTTAATTGATACTCATTCTAGTATTGGAAAAAATAATCAAAAAATAAAAAGGCTCTGCTATGCCGCATCTTAACAGAAACGTTGTACTACAACTTTCGATAACGGGGGCGCGTGTTAGATTCATTGAATAATTTTTTTAAATGATTTTTCGACGATCCAACCGTACGGATATTAATTGGTACTCATTCTAGTGTTGGGAAAAAATAATCAAAAAATAAAAAAGCTCGATTGTAGTAAATAAAAATAATTTATGTAATGTTTATTTTTTATTTTTAAAATAAAAATTACATAAATTAATTAGAAGATATAATAAATAAATAAAATTAGACCATTTAAAATGTAGTAAATAATATAATACAAATTTTAAACTAAATTATAGATATTGTATATGAGTATATAGTACATGTATAGTTTTCTTTTTAAAATTTGAAAAATAAATAAATAAATTAATTGGTTAGATATAAATAATATAAAGTAAGTTTGATTCTTTAAAATATAATGAGTAATATAATTTAAATTTTAAATTATATTATAGATAGTCTATATAAGTACATATATATTTTTTTAAATTTTTTATAAATTTATATTTTTTAATTTTAAGTTTTAAAATTTAAAATTAAAGTGAGTAAATTGGAGTTGGAACAACACCGAGGTAAAATTTTGGGGCGCCTAAGTTTCCCCCCAATCGAAAATTTGTTGTATTTTCCAGTTCCCCATCTTCTCTCTTATCAATCTCTCTGATTTGTAGGTAATTCATTATGGGGATTTCATCTAGGTGAATCATATTTGAGTTTTGTATTTGTGTGATTGTGGATTTCATTCAGGGTTTGTATTTGACTGAGTTGGGTTACGTTTTCTCTTACTTTGGGTGTTGGTATCATATATCGGACAAGGTCAAGCACAAAATGGGTTTAATTTTGCTAAATTGCTTGGATATATGACATTGGAGGACCTCCCCTATCTCCTGCTGAAGAATTTTCACTCCACTCAAGATATCTCTCAAAACCAAATTCGATTGCAGAAATGAAAATTGTGTGAGCGACTCTGACCTCTTGATTCCAGATCGTGTATTTGTGCTATGCTTAGTGAATACATACATGCCTTATCTTATGCACTCTTTACTTAGGCTGCTTAACCACTGAGTTTCCTTATATTTACAAACTACACAAAGCTTCTGTTGGAGTATTGCATACTTACATTTAGGAATTCATCCTCTCTTTCTTTTTCACTTACAGAGGTGGAGGAGTTGACAGTGAGGGGCGACCAGTAATGGTTGCACACTTTCTTTTACGATGTGGAACGGTTTGTGTTTTATCTAGTAAAGGTAGTCCAGAGCTTCATTCATGATCATGTTTATTGGCATACATCTGATAGATTATTATAAACAGAATTGACTTCTTCTAGTCAGATTATTCATGCATCATGCTTTTCCTTTCAAGGCATAATAATAATATATCTTACGTTAGCTATTAATTAGTGTTGCTACTTGCTAGACAGACTAGTATGAAGTCTTCTGAAATATTGAATTTCAGGAGTTTGAGCCCTTGCTTGATGCACAAGCCTTTCTCTAAAGTGTGATTCCATTCAGCAGCATCCCTACAGATGTGAGTACTATTTTCTTTTGTAACTACTGCATTATTGACTTGTCGTGAGCAACTTCTCAAGAAAACGTGCTATTTTCTAATTTTTTTTTAATAAGCTGAGTTTATCGCATAATGCGTACTACAACTGTATATTTTTCGTGGATTTCACATTTACAATCTGTTGCCAGAAGTGCAAGATCAATCATTCCTGCGGTAGAAATTGATCCTTCTGGATGCCCCTTTAACCCCTCATCTGAAAGTCACCAGCCCATTTAACCCCTCATTTGGCTTCAATTGCAGGATTCTTTAGCTCGTGCTGTTGCGGACGAAATGCAGAAAATATATCAAAACGAATTGGGGCTTGAACCTGTACCACTAACAGTCCCTGGGGAAGCTATTAATGAAGAAGATGTGAGTCCATTGTTTACATAACCTTGATTTTCTGTGTATAAATAGTGTGCTTGCTTGGTAAAGTGAACTAGTAGGTAGTAGCTAATTTACTATAAATAAGTCTATGTTACTATCAATTTTTGAGATTTCATCTAGAAGTCCATGTAGCTGTCCTTGTAAAGCCACTAGTGCTGTGTTTGGTTGGTTTGAAAGTGGGTGGGAGTGTTATTAAGAAATTGAATAAAATTAGATTTGAAAGGAAACGATGAAAGAGATGGTGGGCAGGACGATTTTAGTAAAATTTTAAAAAAATGGAGGGTAAATCGGGGAGCATGAATCTTCACATAGTTCGACGGATCGAAATATAAAGATTGTGAATGCTTCAATAGGAAATACCCTAATATTTATTCCGTTGTCATCTCATTCATCTTCTAATAATTCAAATGTCAAGTGGAATCAAAAGCCTGAATGATATAATTTGGTATAGTGCCCAACACTCTCAAGTGCGACTCTTGTTTCTATGAAATTCATTTATTTTCTTATTGGCGAGGACAATGGTTGAAAATGAGCTGTTTCTTATTTTCTTATTTTCTTACAAGAAGTCCCAGTTGTTGATCATGGGCTGATGGATAAACTCACTGCTGAAAATGAGAAACTTAACGTTAGAAGTTTGAAAATTTTCAGCATGATTTATTGGATATAATGTTGTTGAGTTTGACATATATTTATTGTATATAACCACAGATTATGGTTAGCTCTCTTGAAGTGAAAATTGGTGAAGCTGAGAAAAAATATGAAGAGACAAATAAACTTAGCGAGGAGAGGTTAAAGCAGGCCACGGAGGCAGAGTCCAAGTTAGTTCAGTTGAAGACGGCTATGCACAGGTTGCGCGGAAAGGGGTCAGATGTATCTTCTAGAATTTTAGTAGATTAGTGAGAGAATGTTGTTTGTAATACGCAGCTGGGTTTTATTCTAACTTTAGGATTTGAACTATTATGATATGTATATCTTCCAATCTAAAGTATTAACATTGATTTTGAGTTTGACTATTACTCCATTTATAATTTTTTGAAGTGCATTTGATTTATGAAAAATTGGAATGTGTATATTGTATAGTATGAGCACCTTTTGGGTGGGCATGATTAAAAAACAGGGATGACTGCTTTGAACTTAGGACGGATTCTATCCCATGTTCTGGAAAATTGTAGTCACTTTGTGACAGAATCTGTCACAAGGCCAAGCAACTTCGTGACAGAATCAGTCCTAAATTTAATAAATTTGCAGACATCGGGCTGTTATAACCATTGAAAGTACATGAATCTTTCGGATTGTTTGTCGTAACTACTGGAATTACATGAGTCTTTAGGACAGAATGTTTGTCGCAAGTGTTTGAATTACATAAGTCTTTAGGACAAAATGTTTATCGCAAGCGCTGGATATGATATGAATATTTAGGACAGATTCATACAGGTCTTGTCGTAATTGGTGGTAATTGTGACAGATTCTTTCTATTAACTTTGTGCCAATAGGCCTTTTCTCTTGTAACGTATACAATTGTTGTAGTAAAGGTTTGTGTCTATAACATTGAATGTTTAGCCAACTATTTATTTTCTCATGAAAAAACTCTGCCAACTACAAAAAAAAATTAAAATTAAAATCCAAAGGAACTGTGATAATTCCAGTGGAATCAGCTTCCTATATATGTTAAACCACAGGTTATTTGTACGACTGTACAGTCAATACATATAGTGCAGACAATCATAAAAAAGTCTTAATCAGACAGTCTCCATTGGCTTCAGATCTGCGAAAATTCTACATGATTAGGAGTATATAGAACGTAGATTGAGATTCCTAGATAAAAAAAATATAACACAAGTTACAACAGCAGGCCTACATAATGTCTTACAAAAACTATAACAATCTTCTAGTGTAATTGTCACTTATACCACATAGACTTTTAGAGCCCCAAGAGCGAGCTTCATCACATGAGAGGGTCAACTCATCATGATTTTGCGTTTACATTCATTCACCTATCACCAAATTACAGAATAAGAAATATCATAATGTACTTAAAAGGACGAACACCGATCTTCCCCATGACAAAACAGTTGGCAGAAGGACAATTTGCCAGAATTTGTCATCTGCAAAAGAAGTGAACGTGGAATCTAAAAAAAATCTGGAGAAAATGAAAAAGTTTCTGGTGTTTTTAGGTGCAGGTACTCTTTGTTCACACATTAAAATATTCGTTTCTGAATTTTTGGGGAAAACTTGCGTGCTCTTTTTGGTTATGTAAATTTTTGAAGAAGGTAAATTCATTTTCCGTACATTGCATTCTGGGAATGTTTCTCTTGTCCAAAAAATTGTTAAGTGAAAGTGAACTTCTTTGTATATAAAAATGTTGTATATTATTAACTGTTTACAAATATTATTATCATTCTATATTTTGTAAAAATGATCGAAGAAAATAATACAATCACAAAATATGTATAATCTATCTAAAGACTAACATGAAGAATTAAATCAAAAAAATATATACCGTAAAACATAGGAATCAAAATTAGAGTTATTCACCAGGCAACAAACATGAGGTAAAACACGATAAAAAATAAACACATGCACAGTAATTTTGTCTCTTTTTATTCTTCTGAATCATCAATTTGGAGACCATCTGAGGAGCTTTTTGAGCTCTTTTCTCGATCGGCATATTCGACCTTCTTTTCCATAGCATCCTTGTGCTACAAGGGATTAAATAAATATTTTTCCTTTGTTTTTTAATATTTAATAAATAAGTCACATAATACAACATGCTCTCCCCTTTGTCGATTTCACATCCTTTTTAGCATAGCCGTAGTAGGGGGAGTCCAAGGGGGAGTCTAAGGATGAGTCTAAGGATGAGCCTAAGGGGGAGTCTAAGGATGAGTCTAAGGGGGAGTCTAAGGGGGAGTCTAAGGATGAGTCTGAGGAGGAGTCTAAGGATGCAGTCTCAGTAAGTCCTTCTTCACTGAGTAGTAGAAGGCTTTCCACGTAATTGGAATGTATGCGGGCACCAAATAGATATTGAAATTTATCACCATGCGCAGATCCTAATTCTATTAACTTCTGAGACTGGAAGTCGCACACAAAGAACTTGACTACACCTTTTTTGTCCGTAAAAGCCCTTGCCACATATTTGCCATTATTCAGGAACCCTACTGCATGAAGGATAGTAGCTCCTTGCAGATCGAAGACAAACTTCTTTTCCCAATATGGCGATGTGTTTGAGGCTCTGTCTTTCAATATCCACATACTAAAAGACCCAGGATTAGGATCATGCAAATCATCTGCAAAAACAGCTATTGTTTCTCCATATGCTTCCGCCCCACATATAAAAAATCCTTGTGGAAAATCAATCACTTGAAAGGTCTCATCGCTCAAGTCAAAACAGGTGAGCTTGAATCGTGTTGTCATAAACGCAGTGCAATCTACAAATCCGGTATACTTAATAATAGCCTTATTATCATCATCAGTATCAAAAGGAATATGGTGATGATTAGGACAAACAGAGTTCCAACTATTAGTACTTAAGCTGTAAATATAAACGACGTATCTGTCATGAATAGGAGCAATTACGATCACCTTATAATCTTCATTGTAATACCCAAAGCTCACAGAAGCAGTCAGAGTGAAACGGACACCATCCGTATCAATTTCGGGAAGCTTCTTGATTTTGTAACAAGTTGGGTTCCATAAAAGTATATCATCGCCTATACGGTAGTCTTTGTATGAAAAGCATAACAGCCCGTTACAGATCCCGTAAACTCTTGATCCTCTAGACCCATCATGCCAGTAGTCCCATGACTCATCGGGAGTGATGTATCGTTTCGAGATTTGGCGTAAATCAAAAATAGAGTCAGGATTGGTTAGTAACGAGCACCGAGAACCGCTTTCAGATAGTATATATTTTTCTGAGGAGTCTTTGTGATACGTAAGATGGGCATTAACGAATGAAGGAGAATCAATAACATGATACCATGTTTTGCTAACACACCTGAATCTCACCAGAGTCTTGACCGGCAATCTGTGAAGCACCTCAGCTATCAGGACATGTTCCGGCAAATAAGGTCCTGCTTCCAAGCCCATTCTTCTGAAGGAGAAGCAATAACAAGATACCATGTTCTGCATGCAAGTATTAAAAATACAGACAACGCTGCGCTGAGATATTGGGTTCAGGAAGCCCCTTCTTTAATCTTCTTATATAGGCAGTTCTAAATCAGAATCATATTTATATTTTAATCTAGAGCTCCTCTATAATAATATAAAAATTCAAAATTTCCTTTTTAGATTCTGAAATGGTTTTTTTTTTCTTTTTTGAAAACAAAGGAAAAGCGATTTCATTAATCAAGATCTTGTACATAAAATAATTTATAATATGAATTACTAAAACTTTTTTTTTTTTTTCAAATACTAATTGTTAGAGAGTGCAATAATGGAGCAAAAGGGAACTCTCAATGCAATATACAAAAAGCCTCCATATTTTTTTGTTAATTTATAATTTTTAATTTAAGTGTAGAGTTTGCCTTTTTTTTTTTTTTTATCTTTCTTTTACTTTTTTTGTTTTTTTAAAAAAAGGCAGAATTCATTAATATTCAAATAAGGCTGAAGCCCATTACAATAGTTCCAAAACACTTAAGAATTTGGGCCTAAGCCCCAGACTTCCTGACAACTAACCCACCCCAAAACACAAACTAATAAAAATGAAAGAATCGATTGCAACAACAGCACCCCTTCATAACCCATTCCTTGAATTATATTTTTTTATATAGAAGAGCTTCTTTAATTTAAAATTTTTAAATTAAATTTTCATTAAGTTTAAACTTTTAAATATTGAAAAAATTATAAAGTAAAGGTATCTAATATTAAATATATTTAGACAAGTATCCATAAATAAGTTAATAATATTTTTGAAGTATTCAAATTCAAATTCTTTTACAATATCCAAAAAAAATGTATTTTATTTATATCAATTTAAAATGATAATATTATTTTTAAAATATAACATATTATATAACTATTATATCCTTATATATAATAAGCGTAAGAGGGATTTTATCCATAATTTTGGTTTGGTCACTGTACCGTCAAAATAATCTCAACCGTCGAATATAATATTTTTAAAAATAGATGATCAAGATTATATCATATTAAAAAAAATTATAATCTAAAATGGTTGTATTAGAACTGAATTTTAAAAAGAAGTTAAAATCTGAAAAGGATATGAAAGATTGTATTAGAACTTAATTTCATTTATTTATTTATTAATATTAAAAAAGGTTCATATTTACTATTTAGCCTATATCTCGAGATATAGAAATCAGATTTGGATGATTTAAAGTCCACGCGAAACTTAATTATATATGATTTAACAATTATTATCCAAATTAAAACACTCAGAATCTCAAGAGAAAATATAAATATGAATTTTTACATTAATCCTATTTAGTGTAGAATACTTACATTAATAATCATATTCAATATAGAAAACTTAATTATATATGATTTAAATCATTGATAAGCCTTTTTTATATTTCAATATAAATACACTTTTTAGTTTACATGTTGAAATATTAAATATATTTTATGCTAGATCCAACTATTTTTATCTATTTAGTTTAAGATCTAACAGTTCTTATTTATTTTATCGTACTGAGGAGACTACCAACTACCAAAATTTTGGACAAAATTCCTCATACACTTATTATTAAAAGTGTATTTGGTTGTTAGTACAACTATCTTCTCAAACAAGAAGAAGGTTATTTTTATAATCAAAACAAAATATAAGTAGATTTCATAAATAGAATAGAATTTTCAATATAAAAAATCGTTAATTTTATCTCTCTTTTGTTTCTTGGTAGTTTTAATATGAGAAAATTGTTAAATCATCACTAAATTAAAAATTATTTTATTATATCCTATTATAAAATAAGAGTAAGAGAGATAATAAAAAAGTACTACCAAATGTCACATGATCGATTCCTAGCAACCAATTATTATTTTAATAATGTTCTTTTAGTATTGTAACATAATATTAGGGCTGCAAACGAACCGAGCTACTCGTTAGACTCGACTCGACTCGACTCGATAAACTCGACTCGATAAGATAACGAGCTCGAGTTCGAACAAAAAAAATTGCTCGTTAAGGTTATCGAGTCGAGCCGAGTTTTTTGAGTGTTCGACTCGACTCGACTCGATATGGGCTCGAACTCGACTCGACTCGACTCGAACTTGACTCGATAATCTATGTACAAGTGACAGTTGACAAGCTTTCAAGCATACTACTAGACTAACACTGGTTCAAAGTTCAAATGATTACAAAACACCAAAATAAAATTACATTGTTGGAAGTCTGTAACAATATTACAATATAATTAACAAACTAACAATGACATGACTACATGAACTAAAATTAAATTTCCATCCTTGACTGGTGGCAGTGGTGTTGGTCTGCTGCAGGAACATGAAAATTCCATTCCTGAAAAATTATAGTGAAAAACAGATCATGTAATGTAATGTAAGTACGTAACAAAAGAATTAAAGGAAAAAAAAAACAGTATTGAAGCAGCATACTACATCCACAACACAAAATTCCATTTCTTGATGTTGCTGGTGTTAGCAATGGTTCCAGACAAGTTTGCTAATCAGGACAGAGTTCGTTTAACTTCTAAATTCATATGGGGCTTGCCAGAGATAAACCAAAATTAATCACTACAAGAATTCCCGGTATTAGCGACGGAATTTAGCAACGGAATGTCTTCCGTTGTGTATACCCAACGGATTAGCAACACAAGTCAGGCAAGAGAGAGTCAACAACCCCACCAACAAACTAGCGACGGTTTGCCTACAAATTATTTGCGACGGAATTATTCAGTTGTTAACATAGCCGCGAAAATATCCCGCCAACCCGTCCCAACAGTTTTGCAACGGACTTAGTAACGGAAATTAGCGACGGAAACAAGCCGTAGCTAATTTGGGCGCCAAATAACCCGCTAAACAGACAGCAACGGAATTAGCAACGGAAATTGTTGTTGACGGATTAGCAACGGAAAACCTAGCAACGGATCAACGACGGGAAATATTAACAACACTTTCGCGACGGATATCCGTTGTAAAAGGAAAAAGCCAAAAGTTTTAATTTCCGTCGCTAACCCGTTGCAGAAGTAGATCCGTTGTAAAAGGAAAAGGCCAATTTCCGTCGCTAACCCGTTGCAGAATTAGATCGGTCACCTTTAATGCAGTAGCCTTTTTCTACTCTATATCCCTTAACAAAAACTATATTCTTCCCCCAAATTCTCTATTCTTCCTCTATTTCATTTCTCCCTTCAACCAAATTCAACTCATTCTTAAAATTTAGTCTATCAATCTACATATTCTTGTCTAAATTATAAGGTTAGTTCAATTTTTATGTCATTGTTTTATATTTTTATTTTTGTAGAATCATGTATACTTTTCTTTTTTGCTAATTTAGAATCATGTATACTTTAATGCATGTTAGTGTTTTTTATTTCCATTTTTATGAATCATGCCTTTTTTCCTTCAAATGTTAGTTTATTTTTGTTTTGCTTGTAAGATATTTTTATGATGTTGATATTGTTATATTAGATTGTATCAAATAATTATATCTTTAAGTTGGTAATCCTAGCTAAATTAGCTCACATTATTTCATTTAATTTAGTTAGTTTTTGATAATCCTATGTTTTGGTTATATATTATCTTTAGGTTGTTGATAATATGAATATGGATAATAATCGGTCGTGGATGTATCCAAGAACGGATAGTAGGGGACTTCTTAAAGATGCTTTTGTTGTTGGATTAGAAGAATTTATGAATCATGCTATATCTCAATCATCTTCCTTGAATGGAACGAACATACAATGTCCTTGTTCAAGATGCAGATTTAAAAGACATTGGGATGCAAACACTGTAAAATTGCATCTCTTAAAAAAAGGATTCATTGAAAATTATTATGTGTGGGATCGACATGGGGAGTCATACAATATTGGAGAAAGTGCAGGACAATCCTCAACAAGTCATTCTAATATTTCTAGAGGAAGAAATGAGAATAATCTAATGTATAATATGGTCTTGGATGCTGCTGGTCCAAATTTTGATCCACTTTCAGAAGAGATACCGAATGCGGATGCACAAAAGGTGTATGACATATTACACTCTTCAGAAAGAGAGTTGTATCGTGGTTGTGAAACTTCTCAATTGTCTGCCATGGCTCGTATGTTGAGTTTAAAATCCGATCATCATTGGTCAGAGGCATGCTATGATGAGACATCACAATTCATCAAAAGTGTCTTGCCCGAAGATAATACATTCCTTGATAGCTTCTACAAAACAAAGAAACATGTAGAAGGATTAGGTCTTCCTTCAATGAAAATTGATTGTTGTGTTAATGGATGTATGATATATTGGGGTGAAGACAAGGATATGGATTCGTGTAAATTTTGTTCACAGTCAAGGTACAAAATTAGAGTTAACAGATCCAATCGAGAGAAGAAAAAGGTGGCTGTTAAAAGGATGACATACTTTCCATTGGCCCCGAGATTACAGAGATTATATGCCTCACCTGCGACTGCGAGCCATATGAGATGGCATGCTGAACATTATCAAGAAGATGATGTGATGCGCCATTGTTCAGACTCAGAAGAGTGGCAACAATTTAACAGAGCGCACCCCTCATTTTCTGTAGAGACAAGAAATGTTAGGCTAGGGCTTTCTGCTGATGGGTTTCAACCATTTGGTCAATCAGGCAGTCAATATTCTTCTTGGCCAATTGTAGTGACCCCGTATAATTTACCACCATGGATGTGTTCGAAAGAGGCATATATGTTTCTGTCTGTGCTTGTTCCAGGACCAAAAAATCCAAAGCAAAAGATAGATGTTTATCTCCAACCATTAATTGCTGAGTTAAAGATGTTGTGGGAAGTTGGAGTTGAGACATGGGATTCTTCTTTGAAGCAAAATTTTCAGATGCGGGCTGCATTGATGTGGACTATTAGTGACTTTCCTGCTATGTCGATGTTGTCTGGGTGGACAACTGCTGGACATTTAGCTTGTCCTCATTGTGCTCATGATTATGATGCTTACAATCTTAAACATGGCGGGAAACCAACATGGTTTGATAATCATCGAAAGTTTTTACCTGCTGATCATCCATTTCGAAAGAATAAAAATTGGTTTACCAAGGGAAAGACAGTGTCTCAATCAGCCCCATCTATAAGAATAGGTAAAATTGGTCTTCTCCATAACTTTTTGCAATTCTGTAATTTTTTTAAACCTTAATTTTAACACACTTATAATATTGCATTGTTTTATATTTATACGAACAGGTGAAGATGTATTACAAGAGATTGAGTCACTTGGATTGATGAAAATTACAGAATTGGGAAGTGATGAACACAATGCTAAAATCATCAAGACATATAGATGTGGATGGAAAAAACGGAGTATCTTTTGGGATTTGCCATATTGGAGGACATTATCCATTAGACATAATCTTGATGTCATGCACATTGAAAAGAATGTGTTTGAAAATATTTTCAACACTATCATGGCCATTGAAGGTAAAACCAAAGATAATGCTAAGTCAAGAGATGATATTGCATTACTTTGTCGGAGACCGGAGTTAGCATTCGATGAATCGACACAAAAATATCCAAAAGCATGTTATAGCTTAGACAAGAAGGGTAAAGAAGCAGTATGTCGTTGGTTGAAGGATTTAAAGTTTCCAGATGGATATGTGTCGAACATGGGACGTTGCATCGACATGAAAAAATACAAGTTATTTGGAATGAAAAGTCATGATTGCCATGTGTTTATGCAACGACTTTTCCCAATTGCTTTTCGAGAATTGCTACCTACTAGTGTTTGGGAATGTGTGACGGAATTAAGCCTTTTTTTCAAAGACCTCACTTCAGCCACTTTGAAGGTCAGCGATATGCGTAAACTTGAAGAACAGATTCCGGTCATACTTTGCAAGCTAGAGCGTATATTTCCACCATCATTATTTGACTCAATGGAACATCTTTTGGTGCATTTACCGTATGAGGCACGTATTGCAGGTCCTGTGCAATATCGATGGATGTACCCATTTGAGCGATTTTTACGACACTTGAAGAATAATGTGAAAAATAAAGCTCAGGTAGAGGGATCCATATGCAATGCTTTTTTGGTTGAAGAAGCTTCAACCTTTTGTTCACATTACTTTGAACAGCATGTTGACACCAAACATAGAAAAGTTCCTCGAAATGATTCTAGCAGAGGTGGAGAGAGATTTGAGGGAACATTTTCCATATTTTCTTATCCAGGGCGAGCACATGGTTGTGTTAGAACTCGTTATCTTGATGATCATGAGTACACAGCGGCTAACAATTATGTCTTGTTTAATTGTCCAGAGGTTGCACCATATATTGAGTAAGTATTACCTTGTAATTACAATCACATAAATAATTTATATAAATAAGCATCAAATTTATTCATCATTTTTTTGTGTAAACAGGATATTTACAAATGGACTTCGAGAGCAAAATCCATACATAAATGGTGCTGAGATTGATAAGTGCTTAGAGAGTAACTTTGCTACGTGGTTTAGGCATTATGTAAGTTATTTTTTTATTAACTTAGTTGAGTTAAAAGTCGACAAAGTACAAGTTATTTAGATGATTATAACTATTTTTTTCAGGCTCAAGATGCATCATTGGTTCCAAATGAAATTGTTCAAGATCTAGCATCAGGGCCTCTCCGTTCAGTTAGATCAGTACCAATTTACTACGTAAATGGATTTAAATTCCATACACGAGCATATGGGGCTACCAAGTCAACTTTTAATAGTGGGGTATGTATCAAGGGATCAAATTATAGCGAGACATCTAATGATTATTTTGGGATATTAGATGAGATTTTGATTATCGAGTACCCCCGTCGTCCGATAAAAAAGACAGCATTGTTTAAGTGCGAGTGGTTTGATTCTACACCTAACGTTGGAACAAGAGTTCATCAACGCTACAGCATGGTTGAGGTGCATCGAAGAAAAAGATTAAATATTTACGAACCATTTATTTTAGCTATGCAAGCTACACAAGTCTACTTTTGTAATTATCCAAGTCTTAAACGAGATAAAGTAGACTGGTTGGTCGTATCCAAAATTAAAGCTCGCCCACTTGTTGATTTACCTCAAGTCCCTGAATCACATCGAGAAGCCTTTCAGAATGATGTTCCTGAACACTTAAATATGATCAATACAGAGGATATTCTTACACATTTAAATGATGTAGAAGGAACATCAGTTGATTTAGATGATGATGAAGGATGTTCGGAGGAAGAAATACAAATTGATACGGAAGAAGAAGAATCTTCAAATACAGATAATAGCGATGGTGAATCTGACGGTAAATAATTATGCACTTCATAATTTTTTTTGACTATTTTAATTCTGAAAATTTTTTAATGCAAGTATTCTTTTTAATATAATTTAGTTAATAATTTAATAAAAATATTTACTTTCTCGAAAGTATTTATGTACTAAAATTAAAAATGGTAAGCGGGCTTGTGAAAAAAAGAGCGGGCTATTTGTGAAAAAAAGACCGCTATTTGTGAAAAATTGGGGATAAAATTGGATTAGGGTTTGTTGTGTTTTCTCACTCTTAAGCGGCTACCTCTCCTCTCTACTCTCCCTCTCGCAACTCTCCCTCTCGCAACTCTCCCTCTAATAGCGATGGCGAATCTCTAATTTATTGTTCTCAGATCTTATTCCATCCCCCCTGCCATATCCACAAAGGTATATACATACATATACATCTGAATCTGTTTATTCCATTACACGATTGTATTTATTTGTATTCTTATTCCATCCCCCCTGCCATATCCACAAAGGGTCTCGATTCGTAGAATGATAATGGGTCTCGATTTGTTTGGGATTTTATGCGGTATTTTTCATAAAGTTTTGATCTTTATGTGAAATTTTATATAGTTATATTATGAAAGAGGTTGATTTATGATATGGGTTAGTTCTAGTTGACTATTAATTGTTACATAATTGAATGATATGATATTTGATTATTTAAATTTTTTCACATTGAATTGAATGTATCTGTTATTGGTAATTCTTTATGGTGAGTGTTTGTTCGAACTTCAGTGATTTGAAGATAATATAACTGCAGGTGGAATTATAGTTCAGTTTCGGTACTAAGTGTTGATTAAATTTTGCGGATACATATTGGCTTACTGCAATTTTTTGTCGGTTGGTATTATATGTATTTTGCAATGCGTTTGATTTAAACTACTATAATTTAAGTACGGATGTGAGTACGTGACCTAATACTAAGAGGGGAGTGCTGAAGGAGCCTTGCCTCTAGGTTATAAAAGAAAGAATTTGCAATGAATTTTGACTTGCAAATCAGAAAATAAATTAGCCAGTCCTGTGGTATTTATAAAGAATTTCGTATGTATTAATAGAATGGATTTTAGTCTCCGTTAATCTTTGTGTGCTAGAAGTGAAACTTGCATATCTTATTTAAGAAGTTAATCATTATGGTTGTCTTTTTTATGTATGTTGCCTTTGCTATACATTGTTGATATTTCATGGAGATTTGGTTCGCGTGTTAGCCTGTTTGCTTACAAAGGAAATTTCGGTGTATACACTAGTTTGCGGAATCAAATCTTGATTCTTATGTTACAATGGTGTTTATGATTGTCAAGTTGTCGTTAAGGATAGTCTTGGTTAAGAACTACATTCTTAAAATCATAAGAGAACTATTGTATTGTAGGGTTCATATGCAGGAAACAATTTGTGTATCAAACTGTCAGTAAAATATACAAGTAGATGGCGGAATCAGGTGTCTGAAATCTATCTTATTGATCATGTACTTTGAGCTAAAGTAAACTAAGCTATCTTAATTTTGACTTGGAAAGCTAAACCTTGCGTTAACCATTCTGCAAGCCATCTGTATGGAATCAGGAGTCTGAATTCTATATAGTATGTCTTAATGGTTAATTTTGATGCAGATTGTTCTTCAAATATTTCTATTATACAATTACTAAAGCAACTTATAGGTTGCATTTATGTGTAATTATCACATTTATGTGTAATTATCACATTTATGTGTAATTATGTGCAAAAAAGAATCCAAGTGAGGTATGCAAAGTATGAACAAATAATTGTTTTAATGATGGAACTTCCTATTTGCTGGTTGCAGAGTACTTGTCGTATGGTGGCATCTTAGACAACAATATGTTGGGGCTTATCTTAATTTATGAAGCTTTATGTACTACTTAACATATTTGTAGTTCTCTGACAAATACCTGTACTTCTATTTACCAACTGTTGTGTTTGGCATAAAGACCGAACCTCAGCCTCAGTTTGAAAGCTATTATACTGAGAAGAGACCTTTCTTAATGCCTTGTTTACTTGATTAAATCATCTGCTGGATTCATTATGCTAACTTAATGCTTTAATATATGTAGATTAAATATAAGTAGTTTCATATCATGTATGGTCTTGATTTATGCAGATTGAAATGAGGCGGCCTATCTATCGAACATCGCGCACACCTAATGAAGCACTGCACTCTACACCTGAACAAACAAGACAGCCCACCCAACAAAGCACACCAGAGTTGACACAACAGAGCACACCTGAGGCACAGCATCACACACCTGATCAAACACCTGATCCTGACCCTGGAACGCCTGGTGAATCCTCCACCTCTGCCATTAATGGTGTATGGAAAGTGGGAACAATGCATGATGATGGGCGTATTCGAGCTGAAGTTATTGAAGGAGTGTAAGTTTTATTTTCGAACATGTCTTTTAGGTACTTATAGCATTTAATTTAACTGATGGCTTTTTTAATTTAGGCTGGAACCATCGAATAAATGCTCAAAGCAAATCAGCAGTATCATGTTTGAAAAACTTGAACCTAAAGGGTATACCTGGAAAGTAGTGTCTAAGGAAACCAAACGGTTCTACTTTGAGGAGTTTAAGGTACGACATTGACTGCCTTATTTTTCTTTTATATCAGTCATCTTTACAAACACCTACCTGTTGTTAGTGACTTATTAATATTATTATTTTTGTATTGTAGAAATGGTTTGTATGGAGACAACCTGATAACTTGGTGCAGGAAGCATGGCAAAAAAGCGCTTCACACCGTTATAAGGATCTACGTTCTAGAGCACGTGCAAAGTGGGAAAATAAAAGGTTGGATAATAGAATCGGAAAGAATGTGTGGCTGAGTTGGATCGAAGAGTGGAAAACCCCAGAATGTCAAAAGAAAACTGAATTGAAGAGAAACAATCGTAAGGGTGGAGCTGATGGGAATAAGTACCCCGCAACACACACTAGTGGTTCATCCTCTCACCGGAAGACTGCAGCTGTTTTGGTAAGCTTGTGGATACAGGATTGTAAGTTATTAAATAGCTTGCTGAATTTTGTATTGTCAAATTTCTAATATGCATTAATGTTTTATGTAGGCTGAAGACTATAAGAGAGATCCATTCTGCCCTGAGTTATTTCTCTATACACACACTTTAAATCATGACTTGAAGACTTTCGTTGACCCAAAAAGTGAAAAAGTATATGTAAGTGCACATTGACTGTCATTTATAATTGATATTGTTATGGTGTTCATTATTTTTAATCAATTTGACTTGCTTATTTATACAGGAAAGAATCAAGACCCTCCGTAGTGAGCGTTCGAACCCCACTGATGGCTCATCAACACCTCTACCTGTTGACGAAAATCAATTGTATTATGATGCAGTGGGTGGTCGTAATAGCAGAAATAGGATATATGGTCTTGGCTCGACTCAGGACATTTATTATGAACCAAATAGCAGCAGTGCTCATTTCAGCAACTCCTCTCACCCTAACCTCCAAGATTATCATAAGTTAGAGACTGAGCTTGAAGTGATGAAGGAGCGAATGAAACAGATGGATGAGATGCAGCAGCGATTAAAACAGATGGATGATATGCATCAGCGGATGAAGGATATGGAGAGTCAACTAGAAAGGGTGTTTAATAGTCAAAATCAGTAAGGACATGATGGAAAACACCAGTATCGGAGTAAGTAAATTCTTAGTAAATTGCTCATTTATGTTTTGTCATGTCTTATATTGCAATTTTAAACTGCACATCATAAGCTAGCATAATGGAAACTGAAAGTCTGTGAACTGATATTAAGACTGGTGCCCCTGGGAAGATAATTTGTGATATGATTTGTACAGAATTTCCATCAATCAAAAACCAGTGAATGTTAGCAAGAATTGAATTAATCTAGCGACATTTTTTCAAATTTTTACCCAACCCAAAAGGATCAATTAATTCACTGTAACATCTATGAAATAATTGACTTTTAGTTATTACTTAGAAGTTATCTGTAAGTTACTGCATGTCTGTTCACCATCCAGGCATCAAAGAGTCGTCGCCATAACATGACCAGTGATTATTTAGTAGACGCAATTGCTGAAAAATCATACTCTGTAAGATAACACTTAATTACTGCAATAGAAGTTCTTATATTGCTGCAAAGATTTCATGCGCATCGTTTTTTCCTTGCTAACTATACGGATAATATCAGAATGTAAGTTTCTTTAGGATCCATTTGAACTATCTACTAGCATGTAGCATCAAAACATAACTACAGTTTGTTAGCCATATATATTATCATTTATCAGTCACAGTATGTCTAGTTTAGAAAACACAAACAGACACTTCAAGAAAAGAAAGGCATTTGCTTAGAGACTAATACTATCAACTTTTTTGTAGAACTTTCTATCATCTGACACCTGTTAAGCCTGCCATACTTGTTTTTGGTGTGTGTGTGTGTGCCAGGTTCCATAATTCTGCCCACAAATCTTACGAAGAGTTATGTTCTAATAGACATATCCCATAAGGCATAGACATATCCCATAGCCTTACAGATTTGTATCTTGTAGATCTAAATGACAAGGATTTTTATAATGTGTTTATAGTTTATGCGATGACCTAATTCTTTTAACTTAAGCTGATTATAAACACTATTAGCATAAACTTTCTGCAGAATTTAGGAAACCTTTATACAACATTTTTCACACCCGAGCCAAATTATCATTCGTGTGCTTGTTTAGATTCTGTAAGACCCAATATAACTATAACTGTTGGTGTTCAATATTACAAGAATTGGTATGAAGATTTCATGCGCATCGTTTTTTCCTTGATGATAATTGAAGAGAACATATGGGTTGCATTTTCCAGTTATGAAGAAAATATTAGGATCAGTAATATTAATACTTTCCTCTCTAATCCCCTGACTTTGCAGTTGCTGCTTGCGAGCATTTTGCATTTGTTCGACCTCAACTGAAAGTCGTTCATGTCATTAAGCTGGCCGATTGTTGAACAACAAGTTGCAGCTCTCTTTTCTCTTTTGTTCTTCCCCCTGCTCTCTTACCCATTTTCTTTTTCGCAATTGGTTGATCAGTGTTTCCTCCTACATACATAGACTTTCAAATTGACATCATTTTGGCTAGAATTTTCTGTGTTTTCGGTGATAGAAATGTCGTTTGTGGCTACTATGTCTTGATTAGTTGCACATAAAATAGCTGGTTTGGGACCATAAAAAAGAAAGAATCAGGCGAAGACAATTAAGGTTAAACTAACAGCAGCCCCAGTGCTCAAAGCTAGTAATAGCCAGTTGAAGTAACTCGACATCTGTTTCGCCTCTTTTGGGTCTTTTTCATCAAACTGATCAGCTCCATGTGTTGGTAATGATGCCTTTACTCCAGCAGCAGAATCAGGATGACAAGTACTCGGCTTGTACTCGTTTTGGATTTGTGAACTTATTAATGTACTCGTTTTGTATTACTTTTGGATTTGTGAACTTATTAATGTACTCATTTTGTACTACTTTTGGATTTGTGAACTTATTAATGTACTCATTTTGTACTACTTTTGGATTTGTGAACTTATTAATGTACTCATTTTGTACTATTATGGCTTTTTGTAAGTGTTGAAATTATTAATATATGGTTTCCTTTTGGTTCAATTTTTGTTGGATGTATCTCCCTAATTAGAATTAATTTTGAATGTATTCAACTGAATATAGAACATGTACAATAAACAAAAAAATTGACTTATGAAGACATTACACAAAATTCTAAATGACAAAATTAATGGAATTTTAACCAAAAACAAATTTTTTAAAAGAATAAAATTAAATCTGGGAAAAAAGAATAAAATTAATATCAACAACAGATTTGCAACGGAAATACAGTAGAGAATTCATTTCAAAATGTTGCGACGGAGCCAATCCGTTGGTAGCTTCCGACGGAATTCCGTTGGTAAAGAGTTGCTGAAGAGTGGTCAACAATGAGGGGATCCGTTAGTAGTCAGTTGCAGGTCCGTTGCTAGATTGCCAACGGAATTTGAATTCTGTCGCTAAAGCCTTACCTACGGCCAAAACTGCAACACCTTGTTCCGTCGCGAATTCCGTCGCTATCCTGATTTGCCAACGGTATTTAGCCTCTGCCGACGGAAAATTCCGTCGCTAATGCCGGGAATTCTTGTAGTGAATGTAACTGTGCTTTTTAGCTATTCCACTTATCACAACATCTTTTTGTTTTTTCACATGCTAATCAAGGCATCTTTAATATAATGGATATGTACTTCTACTAGCACTATGGCTTATTTCCTGAACTAGTTTGACATATTCAACAGTAGGTCTATGTAACATCCCGACTTTTCGGACTATTAATTCTAAATACGAAACTCAATAAAAACGAAATTCTTTATTTAAATACTCCAAAATTAACGATAGTCAAACGCAGCGGTCAAATTCAATAATTCAAAAAGATAAATTCGGAGACGCAGCTCCAAAAACCCAATATTCAATAATAATCTTTATTCTAATTATTTAAAGAGTCTAATCCAATAAAGGCATCTAACAGCTAGCACGAAAGTCCACAAAATTCACATCCTTATTCTCATTAAGCTTCCAAAAGTCCGAACCTGAAATATATTAAAACAATGAGCTGCGAAGCCCAGCAAGTAACTATCGCCCAACGGCTCAAAAATAATATTTTTTTAAAAGAGCATAGAATTTATGAAACTTTAAATCGATGCAAAATTCAAAACAATAAAATCATATTTTATTCCCACAGTTCTAAATTACGGTCACACTAAACCAGTGACACGGTTCTATGTTCGATGGGGCTAGTTTACGTATCTATGTGTTCCGGAACGTGCGTAAACTAGTTCTATGATTCTATATGTCACACTATCCAGTGACCGGATTCTATGATTCGATACGCAACTAAAACGTGGGAATTCTAAAATAATTCTTTTCTAAAATCAATTTTCGATATCACAATTTCGATAACCAAATCAAACAGATATTTTGAAACAGAATAAAACAGATTAGATTTTATAATAATAGTGAGTAACGAAAAGTCACTTACCTCGAACGCGATACTAAAAACTGAAAATTAATGCACGAGCTGATCCTATAATTTTATTAACAAAAATCAAGACGACGATTATTTATTCATATTATAATATTTACACATATATTGCAAGTAAACACTCACGGTTAATCACTGAACAGTTAATTCATAAAAAATTTGGTAGGTGACAATACTTTAAAATTTGTGTAAACAACATGACCAGAAGCTTTTGCAAAACAGATTACATAAAGGAAAATCTGATGGGCTTTAAGGCCCTACGTGGCTAATACAGGCCTATCCAATTAACATGTTAAATTACAGAAAAATACTTAATCTTTTACAACTTTAGCATGGCATGTATTAGCAAATAGCAACTAACCAACTTACTAAACTAAAACTGACCACGTTTTTCTGTATTAAAACAAAAGCATCACTTAACATTTAAGCATACTTTATCAACATAATCGGTAGCCCATTTATTTCACAAATAATAACATTAACACATTAACAAGCTAATGATAATTTAACCACTTTGAAACTAAAATTATTTCGTAACTTATACATAATCAACACCACTAATCAATTTTTAATATACTATTAAAGTTCCTGTCATGCAATAAATCACAAACTACCTTATGGCCTTGTCCTATTGTCACACTGATACAATAATTCTAAACAAAATCAAAACAACTAAGGACCATGTTAGGTCAGACACAAACAAGATAGTTAATAAAATAAAACAATATTAAATCTAGTCTCCTTTTCATACATGTCATATGCAAATTAAGAGCTAAATTATATTCAACTGTAATTGGACAAATTCACATAGAAAAGTCAGGAAAACACAAAACATTCTAATTAAAATAAATAAATATTAAACTAACAAATAAAACATAAAACAATTACACATGAGCTTTAATTTATATGAACCCAATAATCATGCCTGTTCGGTTAATCGATAAACAAAACGTATATGTGTATCACAATTATAAAAATCATTAAAACACATGATACATCAGAATATATACACAACAAAAGCAATTACTATTAGGTGCGTCGTAGTTTGCAACAGTGTCAAGAATAATTAATCAAGCAGCAAGCATGGCAGAAATATAGATTATGAAATAAAAGACTTAGGGTACCTGGTTGTTGCGAGGCAAGTTTCTGTACAATTTTCTTTGTATATTAAACTGGTTCTTATATAGACATACAAACCCTAAAATAATCTATGTAATTTTAAAACTTGCCACTAATAAAAGTTGCAGCCTCTCCAAGTAATACCCAAAATATAATATTCTAATATGCACAATTAACTTAATTAAAAAGATTACTATTTACTAAATTAAAAAGATTACTATTTACCAAATATAACGAATCTTATTCTTTAGAATTCTAGAATTTTCTAAATAAATTAAATTTCTAATAAAAAATTACTTTGAAATACAATATCTAATAAAAATAAATTACGGATTTTACAGTCTATAACAAAGAAAATGCAGAGTCCAAATCGATCTATGTTCAAACCTAAACCAGAGTGATTTATCGCGAAAAAACTCCGTAAACATATAACATTGCAAAGGGGAAAAATAACAGAACAAACAGGAACCTAATTTCCTCAAAGAAACTCCAGACTGCTAAATTACGTATAATTAACACTAACAATTGGCCTTTTAAAAACTTTACAAACCACATTATATTTATTACAATACTGAAAACCTAATTTCCACCTCAAAGAAAGTTTATAACATTGTAAAGAGGAAAATAGCGAAGATCAAACAAGAACCTAATTTCCACCTCAAAGAAAGTTTATACCACTAAATTAAGTATAATTAACACTTAAAATTAGCATTTTCAAGCTTTATGAAACATGGGTTTGACATAAAATACATCAATTCAGTAATATATTAACAAACTGAAACATGGGTTTGACATAAAATACATCAATTAGCATTTTCAAGCAGTGATCTTAGTGTCAGCATGAATAAAAAACTTTAAAATAGACAAACACAAACCTCGTTGATATGCCTGCCCTGCACTTGGTATAATCAAAGCAATTCATTAAAATCCAAATCGATCTCTACTTCTTTTAGTATGACAGCATCCTGCATAAAGTAATTAAAAAATTAAAACAGAAAATCTGAACTGCTAAAAATTGAATCAATCAATCAAGTAATAAATGGATGCAAGAAGTACACGTAGAAATGTAGAATATGTTACCTTGTTTGGTTTTTTAAGTCCGTATAATTCACGTACCCAGTCAGCACCACACAGCAACATCTCCACGGTTTCAGGTTTCAAGCAAGAGCGATGCGGCTCAATAACTCTTCTACCGGCACTGAAAGTTGATTCCAAAGCAACTGTACTCATCGGAATAGCCAAGATATCGCGAGCCATATTTGACAAGATTGGATACTTGGCGGTATTTCCTTTCCACCAAGCTAATACATCAAAAGCTTTTGAACTATTAAGAGCAGGAATGGCAATTTTTTCAGCCAAATAGTCATCTAATTCTGATTTCATGGGTTTAAGAATTGCACCACTGTCACGAACGAAACTTTCTTATTCATTAATTCCTTGTGGTGTCTCTTTTTCATCCATATTGATGTAGTTATCTGATGAGACCTGACTGGATTCAAACAAATCAGTGGATTTTGCTCTATCTTCAAGATAATATTCTTGATAGAGTTCATTCAGCGCACCTGTTAAATCAGCAAGGTGTCGATCTGCCTCACCTTCAAGCGGATAAAGAGTAGGAAAACAAAACATGGGAAGTTTCATTTTAAAACGCGGATCCATAACTGCGCCAATTGACATTGCCAGATTGCTCTCTCCCCAATATTTGTCAAATTTCATTTTCATCTCACGTACCATCTTCCTAACATACAAATTCTGATTAGAAGCTTTCTTGTCCAGTATTTGTTTAACCTTCCTAATTTCTGCCAGAAACAGGTTTGACGTAGGATAATGTGTACCAGAAACAATATTATTGACCACATTAAACGATTCTAAAACTGAACAAATTCCTTCAACCTTTTCCCAATCATCCGGACTTGGAACATATTCCTCAAACCCTTGATCAGACGTGGGATATCGCTGGAAAACTTGTTTAAATCCGATAGCACAATTCAACATCTTAAAAGTTGAATTCCAACGAGTAGGAACGTCTAAACTTAATTTTTTAGTCTTCAAATGTAAATGTTTAGCAATTTCAGCAAATTTTATCCTACGGCCTTCTGAAGCAGCCACATATTTGACACCATCTCTTATCTTGTCTACAATTTCATCTATTGGATATAATCCATCTTTCACACATAAATTTAGTATATGTGCACAACATCGCACCTGAAAAAGTTTTCCCTGAATTGGCAACGGTGTTTTCCTAATAATGTACATGTCCTTTAAAGTTCGTAAAGCAACATCGTTTGCCCTTGCATTATTGACACTCACCGTTCCAATTTTATCTAAGATATCCCATTCAGTTAAACACTTGGATATAGACTCTGCTATTACATAACCACTGTGAGGAGGAGGGACATTACAGAAGCTTATAACTCTCATATTTAGCTTCAAATCACAATCTATCCAATGTGCAGTAATCACCATATACCCTATTTTCTGAGTTGATGAGGTCCACATATCTGTGGTTATGTTGATTCTCTTGACAGACTTAAAAGTTTCTTTTAACTTATTCTTCTCAATTTCATAAGAACTCATACAATAAGATTTTACGGTTGTCCTACTAATTTTCTGCCAGTGGGGAGTAGCTTTCCGCATAAGCTCATTAAACATGAAACTCTCCACATGGATAAAAGGTAACTCATTTACCATTATATAATGGGAGACAGTTTTTCTCATATCAACCTGATCATACTTAAAATTAGCAACTGTTACCTCTGATGAGCTATCTCCAGGTTGGAATTGAAGTTGTGCCTGTTTTTGTAGTCCAATTCCAATTCCATGTTTGACCTTGCATTTATCCAAATGCCTGTTAATTGAAGCTGTTGAACCACTTAGACCACGCTTTAATTCAGTCTTACAAAGTTTGCACCTTGCCCACTTCACACCATCTTTCACGAATTCGTCCATATATAACCAAGACTCAGATTTCTTTTTTCTCGTATTTTTTGTGTAAGGAACCTGAACATCTTCAGTTTGCTTGTCCCCTTGTTCTCTTGTTATTCCACTCACCTTTTCTTTTGAAGATGCATTAGAACCAATATCACTTCTCTTTCTTTTTCTATTACAAATCTCATTTTGTTCACCTGTGTCCTCGGATGGAGTTTCGTCTCCAAAACTTCTAACATTTTCTTCAAATTCAGCATTCTCGGGGATAACTTCTATTTGCACTTTGGATTTTCTACCTTTCATTTTAATTCTGAAATAATCGGAAGATTCCATAAATTAATACAATACGAACAAATAAGTAAATAACGCAATTCAACAAAATCAAATAATCAATAATATGTGTTGTGTAGAAGCCAGCTGCATTATAAAACTATATGAATATCTCCGCCTAATGTTACTGAGTCTGTTCCTTATTACAGCCAGTGGAAGTGGTAGTCACCATCTAATTGAATACTCCAATATAATAGTAATGAATAGATAAGGTAATTAATTTAAATAAACCATTGTTGCAAATTAAGGTGATGATTTTTGACTTATGATGTTTACAGCCAGCATGCCCATACACGATGAGAGTAGTAAAAAGAAAATAATTCATGAAAGGTGAGATTACAACATGTTACTCTTACATCTAAATGTGTAATTTCTTAGAGGACTTCCATCAAACACTTACATTCAATGACTAAAAACAGCTTGAAATCGACTAATTTGTTCGATATAGAAATATAAAGATGCAGGCATTATTTATTTCACAAACAACTTGTCACAAACTAACAGTAGAACCTAATTAAGTAATCTTAGTAAACATTACAGAGATCAATCAACAGAATTAGTCAATTAGATAGACTAATGTACAGGTACTTAACCAGAGTTAGATAGCTAATTGTGTTCTTACTTACAATCTTGTGATGTAATTATGAAGGGAGAGAGAGAGAGATTAGTACCTGAGGTTGAGACTTGAGAGTAGAGAGCGTAACTGAGAGCAGGGAGGCGGAACTCTGAAGAACCCTAGTGTAGTCGTGTTTTGTAATTTGATTTTTAGATATTTTTTGTAATTTGATTTTTAGAAGTCGTGGCATATTAGAATTAGCAATTAGGTCAATTGGATACTTAGATAATTTTTGTAATTTGATTTTTTTTATTTGGGCTGGACTTGCATTGCAATTTGCACATGGACTTAATGTTATTGATTTTATTTTAGTATGGGCCTGATTTGGTATATTATAAAAACAAGCCCAAATAATGGAAAAAAAAAACTAAATTAAATTTTTATTAATTAATTAGTGATCTACTAAGATCTCGAACCAAATTAATTTTTTATTTTTTGAAAAATTGGGAATATCACTAAATTAGATATATCTTTACATCTGTATGGTTGGATCGTCGAGAAATATTTTAAAAAATATATAAACAACAATTCGTGACAAAGCAATAGTTACTAGTACTAGTTAGAATATTAGTGATCTACTAAGATCTCGAACCAAATTAATTTTTTATTTTTGAAAATTTGGGAATATCACTAAATTAGATATATCTTTACATCCGTACGGTTGGATCGTCGAGAAATATTTGAAAAAATATATAAACAACGATTCGTGACAAAGCACTAGTTACTAGTACTAGTTAGAATATTAGTGATCTACTAAGATCTCGAATCAAATTAATTTTTTATTTTTTGAAAATTTTGGAATATAACTAAATTAGATTTATTTTGACATCCGTACGGTTGGATCGTCGAGAAATATTTTAAAAAATATATAAACAACAATTCGTGACAAAGCAGTAGTTACTAGTACAAGTTAGAATATTAGTGATCTAGTAAGATCTCGAACCAAATTAATTTTTTATTTTTTGAAAATTTGGGAATATCACTAAATTAGATATATTTTGACATCCGTACGGTTGGATCGTCGAGAAATATTTTAAAAATATATAAACAACAATTCGTGACAATGCACTAGTTACTAGTACTAGTTAGAATATTAATGATCTACTAAGATCTCGAACCAAATTAATTTTTTATTTTTTGAAAAATTGGAAATATCACTAAATTAGATTTATTTTGACATCCGTACGGTTGGATCGTCGAGAAATATAAAAATAAGCCCAAAGAATGGGGGGAAAAAAACTAACAAACTCGTGAACTACTCGAACTCGAGATCGACTCGACTCGAAAAGCTCGTGAACTACTCGACTCGACTCGATTGTTAACGAACTCGAGTTCGATCAAAGAAATCTGCTCGATAAGCTTATCGAGTTTTGCTCGAACTCGTTAAGAAAAACTCGAACTCGTTAAGGAAAAACTCGACTCGACTCGGTTCGTTTGCAGCCCTACATAATATTAAGTTTGCATCAAAACCATGCGGTCCGCGAATATTGGGTTAGAATTGGAGTACATAAGTTTGGTTTTCTCCTTTACGGAGGGATTTATATTTTCTTTTAGAAGTAGAAATAGGCGCGAAAATCACAAAATTATCTTTAATTTAGTGATTATTTAATAATTTTTTTTGCTAAATATGATTTAATAATTATTATTGAAATGTAAACACTCATAATATTAACAGAAAATATTATTACAAATTTTTACATTAATCTTATTCAGTGTAGAAGACCTACATTGATAATTCTATTCAATGTAAAAAACCAAATTATATGATTTAAATCATTGACATAAACTTTTTCATATTTCAATATAAATATACTTTTTAATTTACACTTTAAAAATTAAAATATTTTTTATATTAGATCCATCATTTTTCATCTATTTATTTTATGAGCTAACGGTTCTTATTTATTTTGTCTTACGAAGATCACTATCGACTACCAAAGTTTTAGACAAAATCACTCTTACGCTCATTATTAAAACTATATTTGGTTGTTAGTAGAACTATCTTCAAATAATAAGAAGGGTATTTTGATAATCAAAATGAAATATAGGTAGATTTCATAAGTCGAACAGAATTTTTTAACGTAAAAAATTGACAATTTTCTCTCTCTTTAATTTGTTTCTGCATAATTTTAATTAAAAAATAATTTTTAACCATCAATAAATTAAAGATTATTTTGTTAATTTCAAGTGGACTGTAAAATCGTCCAAATCTTATATATATAATTTAAGATAGAGCACAAATATTAAATCGAACGTGTAAAATCTTATATATATATATATATATATATATATTAATTTTTTAACAATAATTTGATATGTAAATTGATAACATATAAATATTAAAAAAATTAATATAATTATAAATATTAAAAAAGGAACCGTGCGTTGCACGGGCTATAAGCTAGTATTCATTATAATACAACATATTACAATTTGGGATGGTAATGGATCGGGTTCGGGTCGGATTTTGTAAAATCTAAATCCAAATATTTTCGGGTTTAAAAATAAATCCATATCGATATCCATATCCAAAACTCAATATCCAAATCTGTCGGGTTTCGGATCGAATTTTTTTCGGGTATTCAAAATTAAAATTAGTGTAATAAGTTTAAAAACACCCTACATGCAAACAACGTTAATAATGTTTATACAATAATTGAAATAAAACATGATTAAGTAATCAAATATAACGTATTATATGGATCGACATTATATCCTTATATATAATAAGCGTAAGAGGGATCTTATCCATAATTTTGGTTTGGTCGTTGTACTATGAAAATAATCTCAACCGTTGAATCTAATATTTTGGAAAATAGACGATCAAGATTATATCATATTAAAATAAATTATAATCTAAAAAGGATATCATAAAAAAGGTTGTATTGGAAGTGAATTTTAAAAAGAAAATTATAATATGAAAAGATATAATCATAATTGAACGTGTAAAACCTAATATATATCAATATTTAACAACAATTTGATATGTAATAACATATTATATACTTATATATAATAAGCATAAAGGGATCTTATCCAAATTTTTGGTTTGGTCACTATAATACCAAAAGCATATAATCCGTTGGATTAAAAAGTTGGGTTAAAAGCCGTTTGTTGGATTATAAATCATAACTTTATTATATCCTTATATATAGTAAGCATTATATACAGTAAGCATAAGAGAGATCTTTTACATAATTTTGGTATATGTACCGCCAAAATCATCTCAACCGTCGAATATAATATGTTTAACAATAGACGATCAAAATCATATTAGAAAGACAATTATAATCTAAATAGGATATAATTAACAAAATGTTATATTAGAATTGAATTTTAAAAAGAAAATTATATTCTAAAAAAAGTTGTATTAGAATAAAATTTTAATTTTTTTTATTAATATCAAAAAAAAATATATTTACTATTTGGGCTCTATCTTTAGATCTACAAATCAGATTTTGATGATTTTACAGCCTACGCGAAGTTCATAAAATTATCTTCAATTTTCTGATGATTTAATAATTATTATCCAAATAGAAACACTCAGAATCTCAAAATAAAATATAATTACAATTTTTTTATTAACCCTATTCAATGTAGAAGACCTACATTGATAATGGTATTCAATGTAGAAAACCTAATTATATATGATTTAAATCATTGATATACACTTTTTCACATTTAAATATAAACACACTTTTTAGTTTACATATTAAAATATACAATATTTTTTATGCTAGATCCAACGGTTTTCATCTATTTATTTTAAAATCTAACGGTTCTTATCAGAATCTGACTACGGAATACCAAAATTTTGGGCAAAACCCCTCTTACACTTATTTTTAAAACTGTATTTGGTTCTTAGTAGAACGTTTTCAAACAAAGAAGTTTATTTTGATAATCATAACAAAATATAAGTAGATTTCATAAATCGAATAGAATTTTCAACGTAAAAAATTGTTATCTTCTCTACTTTGTTTTTGCATAGTTTTAATTGGAAAATAATATATAAATATTGAAAAAAATTAATGTAATTATAGATATTAAAAAAGGAGGCGTGCCTTGCACAGGTTCTAAGCTAGTACTAAGTAAAATATGAAAATATGTCAAATTAATAGTTCTTAATATAACAACCCAAATGAAAATTTTATGTAAAATAAAGAAATCTACATCCTAAATTTGTTAATAAAATTTGATGTTGAGAAAGAGAAGACTAATCACTAGATTATTATTGACTATTTTTAATAAAATAAATAATTTATATATCTTATATCTAAAATAATATTATATATATATATATATATATATATATTCGGGTATTTTTCGGATTTCGGGTTTGGATCGGATTTCGGATTGGTAAACATAAAATTCAAATTCAAATCCAAAAAATTTCGGATTTAAAATTTAAATCCTTATTCAAATCCAAATCCAAAAATTCGGGTTCAATATATCCAAAAAAATCGGATTTTAGATCGGATATCCATCGGATCCGATTAATTTATCATCCCTAATTACAATCAGCATTTGTACGCTCATTCATTTACATTATTTTAACTGCAACCATTAAATATGTTCCTTTACTCACTGATACAAAATAATATTCACCACCACCGATCCACCATGTATGTCACTACCATTTTAACTCTTAACTAATTATTAGCAGAGTTATGTTAACTGATTCATTTTTGTAGTGATTAACTCCGTTTTCTTTAATTAATAAATAATAAGTAAACTTATATTTCTTATCATTCTTAATAAATTTTGGGATGCATGAGAATCGAGAACGATAAGAGATGAAATCTAACTCCGTATTAATCATCCATTAGAGGTTCAGTTTCCTAAATTCACAATATTATACTACCTCATTCACAATTTATGCGATCCTTTAATTTTTTTCATGCATATCAATGCACTCGGAAGATACATTTGTAATTTTTTTTTTAATTTTTTTGTTTTTGTATAAAAATATAAATCTTCAACTTTTATACAAAATAAAAAATAGAAAAAATATTATTTATAAGTACCTCTAAGCAGATTGAAATGCATGTAAAAAGAAGTGGTTCATACAAATTTGAATCGAGGGAGTATGTTTTTGTCAGAGCATCTCAACTCATATTGGTTAAAAATAGAGCAGCGTAAGCATAGCATACACATGCACGGTAATTTTGTCTCTTTTTATTCTTCTGAATCATCAATTTGGAGACCATCTGAGGGGCTTTTTGAGCTCTTTTCTCGATCGTCATATTCAACCTTCTTTTCCATAGCATCCTTGTGCAACAAGGGATTAAATAAATATTTTTCCTTTGTTTTTTTATATTTAATAAATAAGTCAAATAATACAACATGCTCTCCCCTTTGTCGATTTAACACAGCCGTAGTAGGGGGAAATTTTAAGGCGGTCTAAGGATGTCTTAGTAAGTCCTTCTTCATTGAGTAGTAAAAGGCTTTCCACGTAATTGGAATGTATGCGGGCACCAAATAGATATTGAAATTTATCACCGCGCAGATCCTAACTATTAACTTCTGAGACTGGAAGTCGCACACAAAGAACTTGACTATACCTTCTTTGTCCGTAAAAGCCCTTGCCACATATTTGCCATTATTCAGGAACCCTACTGCATGAAGGCCACTAGCTCCTTGCAAATCGAAGACAAACTTCTTTTCCCAATATGGCGATGTGGATGAGGCTCTGTCTTTCAATATCCACATACTAAAAGACCCAGGATTAGTATATGCATGCAAATCGAGTGCAAAAACAGCTATTGTTTTTAAAAACGCGTATTCTAAAACATATTCTATTTTAGTATTAGTATACTAAATGACCAAGAATTCCAAAAATATTTTAAAGGGGTAATCTAAAAAGTAAGTGAAAACAAAAAATCTCATTACAGAAGCATCAAATGAGAAAATAAAGAAGTGGGTCAAGTTTAAAGACCTTGAAGAACACAGAGCAAGTGGCTGGCTGCTGCACTTTCCTTTCTCTCTCTAGTTTCACTTGTTCACTTAGCTTGGTAAATACTAAGTGAGAGAGTGTGAGTGTGTTATATCTATAGACCAAACATATGAAAGTCAGCGGGGGTTTAATTAATTTTACAGGCAACGCGGCAGTCACTAAGTGGTTACATTACGCAATTGTACATGTACTTTAGCTTTATAAATTCATCACCTTAAACTTTGGCAATTCGACTCGGTCTCACTTTTGAAGAAACGTGTGTTTATTTTCTTTCAATATGCAATGAATGGTTCAGGAAGCCCCTTTTTTAATCTTCTTATATAGGGTGCGTTCTCAATCAGAATCATATTTATATTTTAATCTAAAGCTCCTATGTAATAATATAAAAATTCAAAATTTGTTATATATAATATAATATAGAGATAAGATTTGAGAGAACTAGATAATAGAGAAGGGGGAGATCATTTCATTATTTGTTGTATCAAATCAAAGTACAAGTAAGCCTTTATATAGGCCATGTAAATGCATGTTACAAGGGTAATGTAAAGCCAAAGGTTGGCCATATTAAAGAGGGATATATGAAAGGTTAAGAGTTATCTATGAAATTCTAAGAGTCAGACAATAAATACATAACACACTCCCCCTTGGATGACTCGTACAAACATCATGCCTCGTTAAAACCTTACTAGGAAAAACCCAGTGGGAAAAACCCTAGTGAAGGAAAAAGAGTACATGTGTTGTATATTTAGTAAAGCGAAGAGTGAAACATATCTCCCCCTCATTTTAACATGACTATGAATTATCATCACATATCTCGAAGTTTTCGCATTCCAATCTTGTACACCAATTTCTCGAATGAAGAAGTAGGAAGTGCTTTTGTAAACAAATCTGCCGGATTTTCACATGAGCGAATCTGACAAACATCAATTTCTCTTCTTTGCTGAAGCTCATGAGTGAAGAAAAACTTTGGATCAATGTGTTTCGTCCTATCACCTTTAATGTAACCTTCTCGAGTCTGAGTGATACATGCTTCATTATCTTCGAATATAACAGTAGGACTTTCCTTATTGACTAAAAGACCACATAATTCTTGAATATGATGGACCAAAGACCTTAGCCACACGCATTCTCGACTAGCTTCATGTAGTGCCAATAATTCAGCATGATTCGAAGAAGCTGCTGCAAGAGTTTGTTTTGTAGACCGCCAAGATATTGCGGTATCACCATATGTGAATACATAACCTCTTTGTGATCTACCTTTGTGGGGATCAAACCGATATTCTGCATCTGCATAACCAACTAATTCTATTTTTTAGACTTTAGAATAAAACAAACCCATATCCATTGTACCTCGAAGATATCTAAAAATTTGTTTCACACCAGTCCAATGTCTTCGAGTTGGAGCAGAACTATGTCTTGCCAATAAATTGACAGAAAAAGCAATATCAGGTCGTGTACAATTGGCAAGGTATATTAGTGCACCAATGGCACTAAGATATGGTACTTCAGGACCAAGAAGTTCTTCTCCTTCTTCTCTTGGGCGGAATGGATCCTTTTTTCTTTTCAAGTGAGCGAACAACCATAGGTGTACTCACAGGATATGCTTTATCCATAATAAATCGTTTAAGGATCTTTTCAATATATGATGACCGGTGGACAAAAATTCCTTTGGATAGATGTTCAACTTGAAAACCAAGGCATAGTTTTGTTTTGCCCAAGTCTTTCATTTCAAATTCTCTTTTCAAATATTCAATCGTTTCATTAAGCTCATATGGGGTCCCTATGATGTTTAGATCATCAACATAAACCGCAATTATAGTAAACCCCATTTTTGTCCTTTTAATAAAAACACATGGACAAATTACATTATTAACATATCCATTTTTCAAAAGGTACTCGATAAGGCGATTATACCACATTCGACCTGATTGTTTCAACCCGTACAATGATCTTTGTAATTTAATTGAATAAATTTCTCGGGGTCTTGAACTACATGCTTCAGGCATTTTTAATCCATCGGGGATTTCATGTAAATGTCATTATCAAGTGACCCATATAAGTAGGCAGTCACAATATCCATTAAATTCATTCGGAGCCCTTCTAAAATTGATAAACTTAATAAGAATCTGAATGTTGTTGCATCCATTACTGGGGAATAAGTCTCTTCATAATCAATTCCCGGTCTTTGTGAGAAGCCTTGTGCAACAAGGCGTGCCTTATATCTCACAACTTCATTTTTCTCATTTCTTTTGCGCACAAATACCCATCTATATCCAACGGGTTTCACACCTGCAGGTGTTTGGACAATAGGTCCAAAAACATGACGTTTTTCAAGTGATTTCAATGCTGCCTCAATAGCATCTTTCCATTTTGGCCAATCATTTCTTCTTTTACATTCATAGATCGATCTAGGTTCATGATCCTCGATTTCTTCAGAAATGTCAAGTGCAGCTGCATATGCAAATATTTCATCCATGACAATTTCTTTTCTATTCAACCTTTTCCCTGAAATAATATAATTTATCGAGATCTCTTCATTGTCCTCAATTTCAGGTGTTTGATCATCCTTTGAAGACGTCTCTTCAGTGATCAATTCTATTTCATTTGGAATGATGTCATTTGATGTACCAGCTTGTTTATCAAGTTTCCTTGATTTTCTAGGATTTTTATCCTTGGATCCAATAGGTCTACCACGCTTCTGGCGTGCTTTAGACTCATTTGCTAGCATGATTTTATTTTCTTCATCAGGAAGTTTTATTTTACAAGGAACGTTGACAGCCGGTATATGTGACTTCGTCACTGTCTTAACATCAGTAAATGAATCAGGCAATTTATTTGCAACCTCTTGTAGGTGGATAATCTTTTGAACTTCAAGTTCACATTGATTTGTGCGAGGATCATAATGAGACAGAGATGCTGCATTCCATAAAATTTCTTGTCTTTCTTTTTCAAATTTTGACTTATCTCCCCCTAATGCAGGAAAAATTGTCTCATCAAACTGACAGTCGGCAAATCTTGCCTTAAATAAATCACCAGTCATGGGCTCCAAATATTTTATAATTGAGGGAGAGTCAAACCCAACGTATACCCCTAATCTTCTTTGGGGTCCCATTTTTGTTCGTTGGGGAGGAGATATTGGAACATAAACTGCACACCCAAAAACTCTTAAGTGAGAAATATTTGGTTCTTGACCATTTACAAGCTGCATTGGGGAATATTTATGATAAGCAGTCGGTCTTAAACGAACAAGTGATGCAGCATGTAATATTGCATGTCCCCAAGCAGTATTTGGTAATTTTGTTTTCATAAGCAAGGGTCTAGCAATCAATTGTAGCCTCTTAATAAAAGATTCTGCTAAACCATTTTGGGTATGCGTGTACGGAACCGGATGTTCCACATCAATCCCAATTGACATGCAATAATCATTAAAAGACTGAGAAGTAAATTCTCCTGCATTATCCAATCGGATTTTCTTGATTGCATGATATGGGAATTGTGTCCTTAATCGAATTATTTGGGCAAGGAGTCTTGCGAATGCAACATTACGAGTGGACAATAAAATAACATGTGATCAACGTGTTGATGCATCTATTAGTACCATAAAGTACTGAAATGGTCCACTTGATGGTGTAATAGGTCCACATATATCTCTTTGAATTTGTTCCAAAAAGGATGGACACTCAATCGCAACTTTAACATGCGATGGTCTTGTTAATAGTTTTCCTTGAAAGCAAGCAACATAAGAAAAATCTTTGGACAATGGAACAATCTTATTCTTTAAAGGATGTCCATTTGAATTTTCAATAATTCTTCACATCATTGTTGAACCCGGATGACCTAAGCGATCATGCCACATAAGAAAATTTTTCGGGTTTGCTAATTTTTGACTCATTATCATGTGTGTCTCTACTGGATTAATAAAGGTATAATATAATCCAGATTTATATGATGGGAGTTTTTCTATTATTAACTTCCTCCTAGAGACTATAGACGTGATACAGAAATATTCATCGCCATTCTCATTTGTTGTCTCAATATGATAGCCATTATGACGTATATCTTTGAAACTCAAAAGGTTTCTTTTTGATCGGGTGGAGAACATGGCATTTTCAATAAATATATGTGTACCATTAGGTAACACTATATTTGCACTTCCGGAGCCTTCAATAATATTTGATGCACCCGATATTGTATGTACATTAGCTTTAGCTAATATGAGATGCGAAAAATATTCTTTATTTTTCAAAATTGTATGTGTTGTTGCACTATCCACCAAACAAAATAATTCCTCATCTTTTGCATTTAGTGAGAGACTTCTAGCCATATTTCTTCACAAGGAAAATAGAAAATATTTCATTCATAGTAAAAGGGATTGCATAGCATAAGCTTAAGTAAAGTCACCCAATTCAAAGTTCAAACATAAATATTTAAATATTCATTAAATAAACAAAGTTTTAATATATTGCTTAATTATTGCCATCAACAAATTTGGCCATCTCTTCATTCACATATTCAAAGAAATCACCAACTTCCATGTGAGTGAGACCCGAAGGATCAATCTACACCACCAAGGTGTGCTTCAAGATGAGCAATTCTCAAGGGATCATTTTGTTCAGCAAAATTAGTTTCAATATTTTTCAAAGAGGTTTGATAAAGGTCAGCAAAGTGCTTGGAGGTACGACATGTACGCCTCCAATGACCTTTCATTCCACAACGACTACAAATACTTTCACCCCTTTTAATCATCGTACTTCCCTCGGGTTTCTCCTCATTTTTTATCCACTTCTGGTGGTGAGGCTTCCTTTTAAAGTTGGTGAAATTTTTGATGATTATGACCTCGACCATGCCCAAAATTATGACCACGGGCACGTCCACGTCAATATCCACGACCACGCCCACGTCCAAATGGCTTATTATCTCCATATTCATTATTAGTCACCGCATTCACTTCAGGGAATGGTGTTGAGCCAATTGGACGGGCTTGATGATTTTTCATCAAAAGTTCATTATTTTGCCCAGCAAGAAGCAATACAGAAATTAGCTCAGAATATTTTGTGATTCCACGTTCACGATATTGCTGTTGAAAGAGCATATTATTGGCATGGAAAGTGGAATATGTTTTTTCCAACATATCTTTATCGGTGATACTCTCGCCACATAATTTCAATTGAGATGTAATTTTAAACATGGCAGAGTTATACTCGCTCACACTTTTATAATCTTGCAATCGCAAGTGTAGCCAATCATTGTGAGCTATTGGGAGTATCACCGTTTTTTGGTGGTCATATCTTTCTTTGAGATCCTTTCAAAGAATTGATGGATCTTTAATAGTCAAATATTCAGTTTTTAGGCCTCCATCAAGATGATGGCGGATGAATATCATAGCCTTTGCTTTATCTTGCTCGGAGGTTTTATTTCCCTCTTTTATGGTGTCACCAAGACCCATAGCACTAAGATGGATTTCAGCATCAAGAATCAATGTCAAATAATTTTTGCCGGTGACATCAAGTGCATTGAACTCGAGTTTTGTAAGATTCTACATTATCACTAAAATATAATTCCAAACAATGTCAATTTATAAAATAAGCATAAATACAACATGTGTTACATAAAACATTATATTAAATACATACATAACAAAATTTCCTTTTTAGATTCTTAAATAGTTATGTACTATATAAATACTTAAAAGATTTTACAAACTATCTATCTATACTATTATATTAAAGCCGAAACATTGAAAGTTTTGGCTTTCGATTTGGTTTTCCTATTTATTAAAATAAATATAACATAATATAAGAGTAAAGTGCACTTTGTGTACCTGAACTTTGGGCAGGACACCACTTGAAATACCATAGTTTAGAAACTACCACGGGCAATACGGAACAAAGCAACTTTTTACAGAGAGTGTACTACCGTCTATTTATGTGTAACGGCGTCATATGCCCAGGGGTAAAATAGACATTTGCAGTGCAGATTGCGCGGGACAGAAGAAGTACGTGGGAATTACCTGAACTTATAAACACTAATTACACCTATACATACAACAGACCAGCCCCCTTTCTAAGTACAAACCCTAATTGATTCTATAACCTCAAAAATGGAGGCCAGACGTCGTAGCGATGAAGAAATCGATGCCATCTTGGACCTTGCTTGCTACTGCGACCAGATGAGTGTAATGAAGACTCAATGGTTTGGGCCAAATGCAGGGAGGCGATTCAGGGCTTGTCCTAACAACAGTTGCGGCTACCAGGAATGGATTGATGACCAGCTTGGGCCTCGCACTCTAGAGATTATTAAGGAGTTGCAGGAGTCTCGGCTGGAAAGTGATGAAAGGTATAACCGTAGGATTGTTCATATGTGGGAGAGGCATCAAGCTGAGATGTTACAGTTGAAGTCTAAGCAACAGTGTGTAGCTATTATTGGGCTGTTTGTGCTTGTTAATTTGATGATGAATATGGCTTTGAACACAATGAGGGATGACACCGAAGTTGAGGATGATGACTACGATTCTATTGATGAGTGAAGCTTTGGTTAGGTTGTCCTAGGACTGTTAGGTTCTTCTCAATGTCATTGTCTGTATTATGCCAAAGGTTTCTTAGGATTGAAGTTGTGGTCAGTTTGTTGTAGGGATGTTAAGTTTGTTGAATGTGACTGTTCAATGTTAAGCTTGTTAAGCTTTGGTCTGTAATGGAACCATTTTGTTTAATGCATTGTTGTTGTTGCTATGTACCTTCTTTGAACATAAAATCCAAATCTAAGTGACAATACAGTTTGTAAATAAAAGACACTATGCTGTTAAAAATGCTTACACATTGCACCTAATAATACCTAATGAAACCAAAGATGTGTAATCAGTAACAAAAGGTATGCTTGATTTCATTACAAGCCAAAAGGTTCTTACAAGGTTCGAAAGAGACCATCAAAAGAGACCATTACAAGGTTCTAAAAGAGACCATTAAAAGAGGCCATTACAAGGTTCATAGAGATCATTACAGACCATTAAAAAGGTTGTTAAACACCATAATTCAAAATAACCCTAATGAGTTAAATAGATGACTGCTTCCAAATTGCCTTTTGTTTCAGCCTGCTTTCTCTTTTCTTTTTAGCAAGCTCCAGGTTCTTCAAAGTTGTAACCTTGCTCTTGTCCTTAGTTGTAAAGCTCAGGGACTACACACCAAGAGGATTGTTGCTTGCTTCTGGATTGTTGGGTGTTTGAGAAGTGTTGGGGTTGGTAAACACCCCTCCCTGGCTGCCTTCACCTAAAGTTGAGGTTTTTCTTCCAGTGCCTATATTGGCTTGTTCAGGAGTTGTCAAATTCACTTCTGTTCCACTTTGATCCTCTTTGCCCTTCTTGGTCTTTTTGTTGATCTGCTTCTCACATCCATTAGCCCTATCATGTGCCTGTCAACACAAAAGCATATGCATTAAGTTAGCAACTAACATAGAGAATTATAATTGCAAGAAGAAATCATAAGCATACCCTACCTGGACAAGTCCTTGTGTTGTGAGAATATTCAGTGCAATAACTGCACTTGATCTTGGTGTTCTGTCTTTTTAACCTAGTTGCACCAGGTGTTGTAGCATCATTTATCTTATTCCTACTTTTTTTTGGCCTTCCTGTCTGAACCTTCACCACAGGGGGTTGAGGTCTGGGGTACTCAGTCCTAGACCATTCTTCTTCACCACATATGGGTTCAAGGGTGTGGTTGTAGCAAGCAATGAAAGTGTCCTTTGAGTAGCATTCATGAAAAAATTCCTCATATTTCCTTTTTGACCATGCAATGCAAGCACATGCATGGTAGCAGGGTATTCCACTCAACTCCCACTTTTTGCATACACAATTTTTAGCATCCAGGTCCACCACCATCTGATACCCCCCTTCAGACATGGTGACCAAGTATTTTGCCCCCCCAGACCAGATCACATGGCACCCTTTAGTCATTTCAACAGCCCTAATAGACAACTCATACACATTAGACATGATTCTAATGTAAAATAAATAAAAAGGCAGAATAATGCATCAAAAGGCTTACTTGTTTAATCTCCTCATAGTATTGGGACAGATAGGGTTCAAAGCATAACTGTTAATCATTTTGTCCCTTCTTTTTTGGATTCTTGTCATGACATCTATATGTATGGCTTGTAGCATAGACAGTATAGGAAGATCTCTATGCTTACCAATACTGCTGTTGAAGACCTCACATTGGTTATTCACAAACTGATCAGATTTTGCAGTCATCCTAATGCACTTCTACTCCACTGGCTCCTAGGTTTTTCAGCCAACCAATCATAGCACTTCTTAGACAGCTGGGAAATAAATAACAAAGTTAGGTGAAGTTGTAATATAAAATTCAAGTGAGGTAATTGAAAAGTAATTTAAAAGAGATACCTTTCCTAATTCTTCCATGTGTTTATTGTAGGTGTAATCAGTGGTGGCCCTTGCTGCTTTCCACAAGCACATCCTCACACCAATTCCTTTGTGGTCCTTACACATATTTCTATATAAGTGCATAACACAGAACCTATGTTCTGCATTAGGCACTATGTTCTCAAGAGCATTGATTAAGCCTTTCTACCTGTCAGAGATGAAAGTCCAACTACCATCATTAACAATCTGTAAATCTTTAACCACATTCTTCTAAAACCAATTCCAAGAGTCAGAATTTTCTGCTTCCACAACTGCCCAAGCCAAGGGGTACATGCCATCATTAGCATCTGTCCCAATGGCTGTTAGCAGTTGGCCCCCATAAGGTCCCTTTAAATGGCACCCATCAAGTCCAATTAGTGGCCTGCAACCACTTTTGAATCCCTTCTTAATTGGGCCAAAACAACTGTAGAATCTTTTGAATAGCTTCTTCTCAGGATCTGCTGTGTCTTCTGTCATTACTAACACTGTGCTCTCACGCATTGCCTTTAGAAGCTCATTAGCATAGTCCCATACCTGACCATACTGCTCATCATGCCTGCCTCTAATTTTCTGCAGTGCCATCTTTTTAGCTCGTGCAATTGCATAAATACTCACATGACAACCCCAATCATTGACAACTTTTTTTAAGAATGCTGTCAAAGGCCAAGTAGGGTTTATCCTAATATCATTTTCATAATGATTAGCTATCCATCTTGAGTTAATTTGCTTATGCTCAAAGGTTTGAATGCAAGTATGTTTTGGATTGTACACTCTTATCTGGTAAGTGTCAGAGTTTGGCATTTTGGTCCCATAAATACTCCATTTACAATCTCCATGACACACGAATTTGACTCTGGAGCCATAATTCCTCTTCTGAATGATCCCTCTCCTCTCCATGATAGCTTGCTTCTTGATAGCATCTCTAAGCACTTTTGCACTGGGAAACAACTAGCCCAGCTGAAATTTAGGATTGCCCATCTCAGCTTTATCAAACACTGGCCAACTTATCTCATCCTCATCAGTGGAGTTGGCAGCCATTCTTTCCTCTTCACTATCATAGAAAATAGAGTCACTAGAGGAACCCATATCCTCATTTGTCCCCATCTTTGTGGCACTCTCTTTCTCTTTCTCTTTGTTACACTCAGCTTTCTGACCCTCCTTAGTAGCTTTCTTACCCTCCTTAGTAGTACCCTCCTTAGCAGCTTTCTTACCCTCCTTAGTAGCTTTTGCAGTCTCTTTAGCAACCTTCTTCTTTGCTCTTTCCTTCTTGTAGTAAGCCACATCTTCATCTGTACTGTCCTCATTTGAAGAGTCAGAATGGAATGAGTCATCACTCAGTTCATCATGTTGGTTTACCACATAGTCTTCATCTTCCGAGTCACTGTCATTGTAGCTTGCATTCTCATCGTAGCCACCATCCTCAACAAACATTTCTCTGACAAAATCTCTATCATATTCAGCCTCAACAAATTCCAAGTCTGGATCTTGTGATGGAATATAGCTCTGTGATGGAATTTGGCTTTCCTGAGCTAGAGGCTGGAATTCAACAGCAAACACTAACACCAATCTAGAAGGTGGCACCAGTTCACACATTTCGAAAACATCAGTATCATTCTCTAAGGTCCAAACACCATTAATCCAATCAGTTTTAGGGAACTTATAGTAGTACATTTGACACCCAAAAACCCCACGCTCCTTTAACATACCACCCAGTTCTAACATGGACATCTTGTCTACATCACAGAAGTCCACATAGTCAAAATCACCACCAACATACTGTCTTGGATTCTCTGTCATTACCCCCCCATGATACAGCTTTATAGTAAACAACTCAGGTGCTGGAACATTGACACACAAAAACAAACAGAAGTGGGGTTTCAAAACAAATACAGATCGAATAGACATAAACAAATGAATAAACAAATCAATTGGGACCACAAAATTTAAAAAACCCTAATTACTCGCAGAAACCAATAAAACACCCAAACTCATTGCATCTAAAACCGTCAACAACATGATTAAAGTATGAAAACCATTTAAAAAACCCTAATTACATAAACAATACCCCTAATTTTACTTAAACCCTAAATACCAAAAGGATGCTTACATGTATACTGTGGGACCTCATTTGGAGCAAATGTGTCTCTTTCTTCTCTTGGTCGAACAGCCCAAGCCATCGTCTTCTGTTTCTTCTCTAAGCACAGACTTCTCTTGATTAAAGTGCTCTGTGATTAAAGCTATTTTTGATTAAAGTTTGCAGCTGTACAAGAAAGGGAGGCAAGAAGACACATAAAGTACCGCCCAAATCTGCAGTGCAAATGTCTGTTTTACCCCTGGGCATATAACGCCGTTACACATAAATAGACGGTAGTACACTCTCTGTAAAAAGTTACTTTGTTCCGTATTGCCCGTGGTAGTTTCTGAACTATGGTATTTCAAGTGGTGTCCTGCCCAAAGTTCAGGTACACAAAGTGCACTTTACTCCATAATATAATTAATATTAATTAACCGATTGCCTTTTTCACATTTACTATTAGTTGAATATATTGCCTTTTATAAACACCTAAAAAATCAATCGTATCATATCTTTTAATCATTAATATTTTCTTTATAATTGAAACATGTTATCATTTTGATTTAAAACTAATCTTATAATCATTAATATATACCCGAAAATATCACACCATATTTTTTAATTATTAACAAAATATATTAAAAATTCGTATACATCTATTATCTATATAATACCACAACATGTACCATTTTAATCCATCGTAAATTACTATTTTGATCCTCTGCATTCATTAATACACATCAATTAAAATTCGTATGTAATATGTGCATTCATTAATATACATTAATTAAAATTCGTATTTAATATGTGTATTTAATACTATCTACTTAATTATAACACTTCCGTTACATTGCAATTAACTAAACATTCGAAGAAGTTTGTGCCTCGCACGAGTATAGAAGCCTTGGAACTCATTATAAATGATCTAACATTATTGAAGAAATAATATTGGAACATTAACTTCAGATTGCTAACTACATATTTTTTCTATGCAATCTACAGAATAAAGTAATATTGTGTACTATATAATTTAGTATTTTTACTTTATAGAAATTTGTCTAATACAATATTTTTTTATACTTTCTTGGCTCTGGTGCATTACTTAACATTCTGTAATATCAAATACAAGAAATACATGACTCTGAGCACTTTGAAAAAATAAAGGGTACATTTGAATGTTTTAACCATAATGGGAGATCTTGAAACGGGGACAAAATAAACGTTGGTTAAAAAAGAACACGCTAAACTAAAAAGAATTTTAATCATCACAATATCAATTGATAATATTAATATCAAAACGTAACGAGAAAAACTGCAATACCAATTATAAAATAGAGCAATCCCGTGCCTTGCACGGGAATTGAAGCTAGTTGTTTATAATAGGGAAACATTAGTATAATCCGTAAACATAATTATATTAAATTATATTAAATTAAAATTAAAAAAATATTAAAAATAATGATTATATAAAAACATAATTGTAATATTAAATCAAAATACTATTATATTAAAGCCGAAACATTGAAAGTTTTGGTTTTCGGTTTGGTTATCCTATTTATTAAAATAAATAATAACATAATATAATTAATGGTAATTAACCGATTGCTTTTTTCACATTTACTTTTAGTTGAATATATTGCCTTTTATAAACGCTTAAAAAATTAATCTTATCATATCTTTCAATCATTAATATTTTCTTTCTAATTAAAACATGTTACCATTTTGATTAAAAACTAATCTTATAATCATTAATATATACCCGAAAATATCACACCAATTTTTTTAATTATTAATAAAGTATATTAAAATCCGTATATATTGTTTATAATAGGGAAACATTAGCATAATCAGTAAACATGAGTATATTAAATTATATTAAATTAAAATTAAGAAAATATTAAAAATAATGATTATATAAAAACATAATTGTAATATTAAATAAAATTTATAACATAATAAAAGAAACCCGTGCATCGCACGGGTATTGAAAGTTTATCGGTTCGATTTTCAGCACGGTCATCCTAATTATTAAAATAAATAGTAAAATCATATATAATTAGTGATAAATCCGATTGCAATTTTTTTAATTAAAAGAGGTTTACTTTTAATTGATTGATGATATTACCTTTTATAAATACCTAAAATATCGTATCTTCCAATCAATAATATTTATTTCTAAATAAAACACGTTAACTTTTATTTTAAAATATAATCTTATAATAATTAATATATACCCAAAAATATAGAACTACATCGTCTAATCACTAACAAAATATAATACCAATCTGTATACAACGAATAATGACCGTTAGATTTTTATTAAAAAATCAGAGCCGTTAGATCTAATGACTAGATATATTATATGTTTAAATTAATTTACTAAAATTTCAAGGTTCGAATTCTGTAAACGACATATTTTTTTAAAAAAAATTTATGATTAAACCACATAATTTTGCAATCATTACTGTATACCCAAAAAGTATATTTTATGATTAAAGTACTTTAATAAAAATTCAATTTTTGAATCCCGTCAACTACATATTTAACTTAAAATTCTAATATAAATTTTAAATCATGCATATCATTAACTAAATTTAAATTAAATTATATTAAAATAATTTTTAAATAATTTTACAAAATAATGATTATATAAAAACATAATTATAACATAGAATCAAATTTGTAACATATTAAAAGAAACCCGTGCATCGCACGGGTTATATTAAAACTTCCCTCTTTTTTTTATCAAATAATAATTTTTAGAGAGTGCAATAACGGTGCAAAAGTGTAACGACCGAAAAATTTCGTGTATTTTAATATATTAAAATATGTTTTTAGTTGATTTTATTGTGTTTTGGTTTATTTTTAATGCATTTAAACACATTATGATTTTTATTAAATAGGAAAATTATCTCATACGTGTTATATGACTTCTGTGTAGCATAGGTTATTTTATTATATTTTTCTGTAATTTTTATATTTTTAGAATACAATTATTTCGCATTTTAATTTCCGGATTCAGCCCCTATACTGAATCTGAGGCCCTGTTTTTGATAAAATTATTTTTATAAAATGGTAGGATATATAAAAATGAATTTTGTTGTAATTTTAGTAATATTCATAATTTTTGGGAAATTTTGACATATATATTATATTTGTTTAAAAATAAAAATTTTACATTTTTATCCCATAAAAATTATTTTTACGGCTTAATAATTTTAATTAGGGGTTAAAAATATTTTTGGGGTATTAATTTTCAGATTAGTATAAATAGCAGAATTTTATTATTAATTATCAAAATTAATCAAAAATCAGATTTTTGATTTTAATTTTCTGGAAAATTGTTCTTGAAGTTCATCAGAATCAAACCACTTTTTCATAGTGATTCCGGGATCCAAATCGATCATGTGAGTAACCAAACTGAAGCTTTTGATCTCTACTACACGTTTATATATGTGTTGATATGTGTGTTAGCTTGAATCGTAATTTGTGATTTTGTTTTTAAATTCTAAACTTTATGAATTTATTGTGAATCATACAATGAGTTGTTGTTGATATGGTTAGTGTCTATAGATTTCTTATGATCTCAGGAGTTTAATCATGATTTTTATTTGATTTTACATGCCCGATTGAAGAAAATCGAATTTTGTGGGGGTGAGTATAATTTTCATTTTTCCGAATTTCTTGATGATTGGTTGATGATTTTGATGACTGATATGAGTTATTGAACTCCTGGGCTTCGATTTGATATATAGAACGTATGATTTGGTGTCCGATTTCGAGTTCGTCGGTTTTAATTTTGAGGTCGCCGGATTTTCATTCGGTTTTTGCCGGATTTTTGATTTGGTTAGTTCTGGGTTCGAATGGATGGTACTGTTGTGTTTAGAAATTGATTTGGAGTGTGTTTGGTGTTAAAAACGTAACGAATGGTACGTTTTTGGAGGTTGCCGGAGTTCGCCGGAATTTTTCTCCAATGGCCGGTTTCTGCAAATCTGCCATTGTTGGCGGTGGTTGTTCTTCGAGTATTCATACGAAGAACAACGAAGGTGGTGATGAATAGTAATAGTTTGATCTTCAAAATCTGATAACAATTTCTGAAAAATGATTTTGGAAAAATTATTTTCCAAATTAATTATAAATACGAATTTTATTTTCAGAAATTCGAAAAATATTTTTAAAAATTCGAAAAATCATTTTTAAATTTTGTAAAATTATTTTTAATTTCGAAAAATAGTTTTAAAATTTTAATAAATTATTTTTAATTCGAAATTTATTTTATTTGATTATTTTAAATCAATTTAGATAATATCTTAATTAATTTAAATTGAATGATTAATTAATAATAATCAATTAATTTAATTAATTAAATATTATTTAAATATAATGAAAAATAATCAAATTTAATTATTTTGGAAAATAAATAATTTATTTATTTTATAAATATTATTTTACCTTTAATATTTATTTCTTTATTTGTTTAAAATGAAATAAAATTGTTTTAAAATTCTAAAAATAATCTAGAAGTGATAAAAATAGTTTAAAATTTTTAAAAATTTATTTGTAAGCCGGATTAAATCATTATTAAATATTTTGGGGATCTTATAATTACCCAGAGGGTTTATTAATGATCCTTTTTTATTCAAAAGGGGGTATTTAAATCCTTTAAAAATTATTTTAATTATTTTAAAATTCTTTTAATTATTTTAAAAATACTTTTAAGTATTATAATAATAATTTAAGTGTTCTTTTGTTTGTAAGTCGTATCTGCTATGTGATTACGTGTCTAAATGCTCCGTACATGTTATTAATTGTTTTTAATATTTATTCGGTACTGAGACAACGTTCGGGTAGACCCTAAAACCGAGGTTTGATTGGTATTTGACCTTGTACCTAGCCAGATGTTTAAAATAGCATGTTTTCATGTAGAAGTGGGAGGAACCTTAGCTAGCGGGCAGAGTTATCTGCAGTATTCCTAGAAGTGAGAAAACCCTAGCAAGAAAGCATAAATTACCAGCAGTATATTCAGGCAAGTATTTTCTCCCTTGATCATCTTAAACACTTTTATTTTATGTTTCATTGATTCGTATCATGACGAATAGCTATTGTTCAGAGCTATTTGTGATTCCCAAATATTTTTACGAACAAAGTCACTTGATGTGAAAATTTCTTTATGATAAACTCTTCATATCCTTATTATCGTAGTAAATAATAGGAATGTGAACTTTATGTGAAACTAAGCATTTCCTGTTGAATTCGGAAATTGCTCTATTGGATTGGCAAATGGTAAAGCGTAGGAGGCCATGATGATTTCATGGTCCAGCAATATTTAAGGAGGATATGGTAACCATTCCATCTTCCTATAGGCTAACATTACTTGCCTATTTTGGTACCCTCATGAAATCCGAATTATACACACGGGTATAGCTGTACCAGTGGAGTATAAAGGGTCCCATTGCTTTTGAACCTGATCAGGGGGCAATGGTGTTTCAGTTATGTGTATCCAATCCATATCGCCTGAATGGCTATTATATATTGTGAGTTGACAAATGATTCAATTTTATGTCATGTCAAATGATTTCGATTATGATTGAATTACATTTTAGTTGTTGATTCAGTTTGCTTTATAAACTGTTTTACTCTTCAGTCGATATTATGCAACAATTGTTCTGGTTTTATTATAAAACTGTTTATATATATATATATATATATATATACTTGCTGGGCTTTTCTTTGGCTCACTCTTGCTTTCACTAAACCTTTCCAGACGGGAAGTATGGTTCCGATCAGCAGTCCAGACCATGTTAGAGAAAGTCAGAGGGGTCGAGTGTCAGCACCCCAAACCGTGCAGGTACTTGTGCGTTTTAGTTGGCGCTAGATAGAATTTTAAATAAAATGGGATGTAATAGTAAAACGGAACTAGATTGGATTTAAGTTGACTTTATTTATGGGTTGTATTAAGTGAATAGTTTATTTTTGGGTTATGTCTGCTTGGTTTCATACAATAACCTGTTGCGATCTTTGGTTTGCGGGGTCAGTTGCGCATTCTGATTTATTTTAGTTGTGATTAGTTGGTGACCCCCGGATCTGGACCCCGGATTTGGAGGGGTGTCACAGTTGGCATCAGAGCTGACAGGTTATAGTCACTGAAATAAGCAGATATATACCTTAGGAAAGATTAGGCAGATAACATGAGATAGGACGACGTTCTTGTGTTACGTTGCGTTTGATTTTAGTCTAAGCCTAAGTTGTGAGGTGATTGTGATATTATGTTACTGGGTTGCGCAGGTTTCTGTTGTGGTGACTGCACCGGTGGTTGCACCTCAGCCTATGCCGGCCCTGGAGTCAGTTACACCACCGTTGTTCCCACCTATTGATTTACCACCTATTCCAGCTATTATGGATCCTGACTACCCAGTGATGGGGGTAGACTATTGGCTGGGTTGGGAGTTTCCGAGGGAGCCGATGAGTCCCGTACCGCCAGTTCATCCTGTTGATCCAGGTGAATGGATGGGCTTACCAGCGCTTGGGGAGCCGAGTTATGTGGCGCATTTGGGTATGGCACATGAGGAGGAGATCATGGGGATTGACCCTCTAGCACTAGTCCCCGTACGGATGTTTGTTCCTGATCAGCAGCAGGGAGTAGTGATGCCACCCGCTTTACCTGAGCTTCATCTACCCGATGCAGAGGCAGCTATAGGAGGATTTCTTATGCCAGCAGAGTTCACGAATCAGTCAGACCCCACTGTGCAGGGTCCCTATGTACCCCTCTCACCAGTTATACCTTGGCATCAGATGCCACCAGGAGAGGAGAGAGTGCGTGCTTTGATAGAGGAGGTTACAGGCGGGGCAGAGGCTGAGTCGAGGGGCCATATAGGTGCACCACGCACTGTTCCTTTTGGTGAGTACCGTGAACTTTGGGAGGCATATGACTTTTTGAGAGGGCAGAATGTGGAGCTGCGTAGGATGAGAGGTCGTTCTGTTTCAGACTCCGAGATTCGTCATAACCTCCGGGAGTTGATTGTAGCCGGTACTTATGAGGTGGAGGCATTGAGGTTGGGTGATTAGGGTACTATTGATTATCGTCAGGCCTACCGTATCCTCAAGAGGATGTTAGCGGATCTTCAGCAGATGGTAGATCCCAGTTGGGATTAGAGACTGTGGGACAGAGTCATAGAAGGAAGAATGCTACCTGTGTTTGTTTGGTTTTGGTTGTTTGTAAAATAGTGTATGTGTGTATTAGCAGTAGTTTGGTAGAATAAGTCGGGAATTTTGTTGTATATAGCCGACATTAAAGTTGTTAAGGTAGGTTATGAGCGATATGATGGTAGGTGAACCGATCGATAGTCGTGTATGACTGTAAGTGGTTATTTATATATCAGCAGTACTTTTGTAGCGTTACGTGTATCGATTCCATCCAGCATGCATTTATTTATTTTTCAATATTCAAGTGAATTAGTGATTGGGTGACATGAGTTGATAAATATTCTTGATTCATGTTTCTTTTCAATGAATGTCTATCAAAAACATGTGTAGCCAATTACTAAGGAACTTGTGTATTTCCTCTACCAGATTATGGATAATCAGCAACCAAATGGAAATCACGCAGGACATGCGAATAATAATCAGAACGCTGAGGAGCAGGGCAATATTAATATGATGCAGCAAATGCTAGAGCTGTTCCGACAGCAGACCGAAAACCTCACTCGTCAGCAGCAGCAGCCGCCAGTACCCCAGGTGGCGACCTTTAAAACTTTTCAATCTGTTAAACCCCCAGAATTCCAAGGCTCAGCGAATCCAGTTGAGGCCCGAGCTTGGTTAAAAGAGATGGAGAAAGCTCTTGCATTGGTGAATGTAGAAGAGAATAAAAAGACCGAGTTCGTGAGTTACTTTTTGAAAGGAGAAGCGAACTACTGGTGGGAAGCCAGGAAGGCTTTGAAAGGAGAAGGGTTAACTACGTGGGAAAGATTCAAGGAGTTGTTTTTGGAAAAGTATTTTCCCCGCTATATGCAGAATCAGATGGAGATTAAATTTTTGGAATTAAAACAAGAAGGCAGTGCTACTGACTATGAAGCAAAGTTTACAGAATTAGCCAGGTTTGTTCCAGACTTGGTTGATACAGAGAAGCGAGCAAGGAGATTTCAGCAGGGTTTGAAGCCATGGCTCCGAAGCCGGGTAGCCGCTTTTGAGTTGACCACCTATTCAGCTGTGGTCCAGAAGGCACTAATCATAGAAGGAGAGAGTGATAGCTCTCAGAAAGAAAGGGAAGGTAGGAAGAGGAAATTCCATAGCCAATCAGGGAATTCATTCCAAGGTAGAGTGCAAAATAATTTTAGCTATGGACCAGCATTTCAGCCTAGAGGCAACGGAGGACCAGGGAATGGAACCCAGAATTTTGGGAATCAAGGGAATCGATTTCGGAATAGCAATCAACAGCAAGGAAGTCGGTTTTTGAGCAAAAATCAATAACAAGGAGGTCGAATTCCAAACAATAATCAGCAACAAGGGATGCGACCACCACTGCCAGCATGTGGAATATGTGGAAGGAACCATGGAGGTGCATGTAATCTGGCTAATGTAGTATGTTTTCGGTGTGGCAAGAAAGGGCATTATGCCAACGGGTACGATATGCCAGCAGCTAGTGGGATTGGTTGTCACAAATGTGGGAACAAAGGGAATCTTGCTAAAGATTGCAGAGTTACTTTAAATTCGGGAAACCAGAATAAAGCTACAGGGACAAATAATGCGGGACAGCCAAGGGCCCGAGTTTTCAATATGACCATGTCAGATGTAGGGCGGAATTCTGATGTTATTACAGGTACACTTTCCGTAAACTCTACTAATGCCAAAGTACTTATTGATTCAGGAGCTTCTAAATCTTTTATTTCGGAAGGGTTCGCGGGTAAGCTAGAATGTGAATGTCAGTTATTAAATGAAGCATTAGTAGTAGAGATAGCTAATCAGGAGCGTATACCCGTTAGACAAATTTACCCAGCATGTGATATCAAAATTGCCGGTCAACATTTTCATGCCAACTTGATTCCTTTCAAGTTGGGAGAGTTCGAGGTTATACTGGGGATGGATTGGTTGACAAAGTATAATGCCCAGATTGATTGTAAAAAGAAGGAGTTAAAGCTGAAGTTGGATGGGGATAAAAGAAGTGGTGTTTCATGGGCAAAAGCAAGCGAAGAAACTTTTGACTATGATGCGAGCCAAATGATTGTTGCGACAGGGATGTAAAGCATGCTTAGCTTATGTAATGGATACTAATAAGGAAGTGCCACAGATAGAACAGATTCCAGTAGTGAATGAATTTCTGGATGTATTCCCTGATGAATTGCCAGGCTTACCTCCAGATAGAGAAATTGAGTTCGATATTGATTTGGCACCAGGTACTGAACCTATATCGAAAGCTCTATACAGAATGGCGCCAGTGGAAATGAAAGAATTGGCCAAGCAGCTGCAGGAGCTACTAGACAAAGGGGTGATCAGACCTAGTATATCACCATGGGGCGCACCAGTATTGTTTGTGAAAAAGAAGGATGGAAGCATGAGACTTTGTATTGACTACCGGGAGTTAAACAAATTGACGATTAAAAACAAGTACCCATTACCGAGGATCGACGACTTGTTTGATCAATTAAAAGGCGCAGCATGGTTTTCCAAAATCGATTTATGATCGGGATATCACCAGTTGAAGATCAAGTCAGATGATATTCCTAAGACAGCATTTCGTACGAGATATGGGCATTACGAATTTTTAGTTATGCCATTCGGATTAACTAATGCACCAGCCGCTTTCATGGACTTGATGAATAGAGTTTTCAAGAAATATCTGGATAAATTCGTGATCGTTTTCATAGATGATATCTTGATATACTTTAAGACAAAGGAAGATCATGCGGAGCACTTGAGAACAACTTTAGAAATTTTGCGGAAGGAGAAGCTATACGCCAAATTTTCGAAATGCGAGTTTTGGTTAAGGGAGGCACAGTTTTTGGGGCACGTTGTCACCAACGAAGGGATTAAAGTGGATCCAGCTAAGATCGAAGCCATTATGAATTGGGAGCGACCAAGAACACCAACCGAAGTTCGAAGTTTTCTGGGATTAGCTGGATATTATAGAAGGTTTGTTAAGGATTTTGCTAAAATAGCAGCATCTTTGACAAAACTCACCAGGAAGAATGAGAAATTCGAATGGAACGAGAAGTGCGAGCAAAGTTTTCAAGAATTAAAGAAGCGATTGATAACTGCACCAGTGTTAGTTCTACCCAATGAAAATGGAAACTTTGTAATCTATAGTGATGCATCTCAGAAGGGGATAGGTTGTGTGTTGATGCAGGATGGCAAGGTAATTGCTTACGCGTCTAGGCAACTCAAGAATCATGAACGAAAGTATCCAACGCATGATCTGGAATTGGCAGCAATTGTTTTTGCACTAAAACTTTGGAGGCACTATCTATATGGAGAAAAGTGTGAAATATTCACGGATCACAAAAGCTTGAAGTATATTTTCACTCAAAAGGAGCTCAACATGAGGCAAAGACGGTGGTTGGAGTTAATCAAGGATTACGACTGTACCATCAGCTATCATCCAGGCAAGGCCAACGTAGTAGCAGATGCACTAAGTAGGAAGGAAAGGTTAAATCTCTTAACCTCATTCGAGGAGTTGCTGAAGGAATTCGAGAAATTGGAAATAGAGGTCCATACATCAGAAGAGACCAGTGAAGTATTGTATGCCATGACATTTCAGCCAATGTTATTGGAAAAGATCTGTAGGTGTCAAGAACAGGTAATGGACCAAGACAAAGCAAGTTTAACCGGAGAGGAAATCGGGAGTCAAAAGGATGATAAAGGAATTCTCAGGTTTTCTTCACGTATATGGGTACCTAATGTCGCAGAACTGAAGGATGAAATCTTGCGTGACGCGCACAACTCCAGGTATTCTATTCACCCTGGCAGTACCAAGATGTATAGAGACTTAAAGTAACACTTTTGGTGGCCCGATATGAAGAAAGAAATTGCAGAATACGTCAGCAAATGCTATACATGTCAGAGAGTTAAAGCTGAGCATCAAAGACCAAGTGGATTGCTACAACCTTTGGAAATTCCAGAATGGAAGTTGGAACATCTTGCAATGGATTTTGTAGTAGGACTTCCGAAGACCCAATCAAACCATGATGCAATCTGGGTGATCATTGATAGGTTGACCAAATCATCCCATTTTCTTCCGATCAACGAAAGATTTTCATTAGAGAAACTGGTTCAGCTATATTTGAAAGAAATCGTAGTACGACACGGGGTTCCCGTATCTATAGTATCTGATCGAGATCCTCGTTTCAATTCAAGATTCTGGAGGCAATTTCAAGAAGGTTTAGGAACTAAACTAAACATGAGCACGGCATATCATCCTCAAACGGACGGGCAAAGCGAGAGAACAATCCAGACCATTGAAGATATGCTAAGGGTATGTGCCCTAGATTTTAAAGGTAGCTAGGATGAGCACTTACCATTGGTGGAATTCTCGTACAATAATAGTTACCATTCCAGCATTGGAATGCCACCATATGAAGCTCTTTACGGCATAAGATGTAGATCTCCGGTGTATTGGGAAGAAGTAGGAGAACGTGCAATCTTAGGTCCAGAACTACTTCAACAGACGAAGGAAAAGATTTGATTGATACAGAAAAGATTGATTGCCGCTCAAGATCGACAGAAGAAATATGCAGATCAAACCAGAAAGGACCAGAATTTTGAAGTTGGAGAATTTGTATTGCTGAAAGTATCACCATGGAAAGCAGTGACCAGATTTGGGAAAAGAGGTAAACTCAATCCAAGATATGTAGGACCGTTTGAGATATTGAAGAAGGTAGGGAAGCTTGCTTATGAACTAGCATTACCACCTCACATGCAGAACATCCATAACGTATTCCATATATCGATGCTGAAGAAGTACAATCCTGATCCGATGCGCGCAATAGAATATGAACCTATAAAGATTCAACCTGATTTATCTTTTGTCGAGCAGCCAGTTAAGATATTAGATTATAAGGATAAGGTGTTAAGAAATAAAACAATACCTTTAGTTAGGGTATTGTGGAGGAATCCCTTGGTTGAGGAATCAACATGGGAAGTAGAGAGTGAAATGCGAGCTCAGTACCCTCAGTTATTTTCTTAAATAGGATTCTGGGGGCAGAATCCTTATAAGGGGGGAAGGATGTAACGACCAAAAAATTTCGTGTATTTTATTATATTAAAATATGTTTTTAGTTGATTTTATTGTGTTTTGGTTTATTTTTAATGCATTTAAACACATTATGATTTTTATTAAATAGGAAAATTATCCCATACGTGTTATATGACTTCTGTGTAGCATAGGTTATTTTATTATATTTTATTATATTTTTTTGTAATTTTTATATTTTTAGAATACAATTATTTCGCATTTTAATTTTCGGATCCAGCCCCTATACTGAATCTGAGGCCCTGTTTTTTATAAAGCTATTTTTATAAAATGGTAGGATATATAAAAATGAATTTTGTTGTAATTTTTGTAATATTCATAATTTTTGGAAAATTTTGACATATATATTATATTTGTTTAAAAATAAAAATTTTACATTTTTATCCCATAAAAATTATTTTTAAGGCTTAATAATTTTAGTTAGGGGTTAAAAATATTTTTGGGGTATTAATTTTCAGATTAGTATAAATAGCATAATTTTATTATTAATTATCAAAATTAATCAAAAATCAGATTTTTGATTTTAATTTTCTGGAAAAGTGTTCTTGAAGTTCATCAGAATCAAACCACTTTTTCATAGTGATTCCGGGATCCAAATCGATCATGTGAGTAACCAAACTGAAGCTCTTGATCTCTACTACACGTTTATATATGTGTTGATATGTGTGTTAGCTTGAATCGTAATTTGTGATTTTGTTTTTAAATTCGAATATTTATGAATTTATTGTGAATCATACAATGAGTTGTTGTTGATATGGTTAGTGTCTATAGATTTCTTATGATCTCAGAAGTTTAATCATGATTTTCATTTGATTTTACATGCTCGATTGAAGAAAATCGAATTTTGTTGGGGTGAGTATAATTTTCATTTTTTCGGATTTCTTGATGATTGGTTGATGATTTTGATGATTGATATGAGTTATTGAACTCCTGGGCTTCGATTTGATATATAGAACGTATGATTTGGTGTCCGATTTCGAGTTCGTCGATTTTGATTTTGAGGTCGCCGGATTTTAATTCGGTTTTTGCCGGATTTTTGATTTGGTTAGTTCTGGGTTCGAATGGATGGTACGGTTGTGTTTAGAAATTGATTTGAAGTGTGCTTGGTGTTAAAAACGTAACGAATGGTACATTTTTGGAGGTTGCCGGAGTTCGCCGAAATTTTTCTCCGGTGGCCGGTTTCTGCAGATCTGCCAATGTTGGCGGTGGTTGTTCTTCGAGTATTCATACGAAGGTGGTGATGAATAGTAACAGATTGATCTTCAAAATCTGATAACAATTTCTGAAAAATTATTTTGGAAAAATTATTTTCAAAATTAATTATAAATTCGAATTTTATTTTCAGAAATTCGAAAAATATTTTTAAAAATTCGAAAAATCATTTTTAAATTTCGAAAATTTATTTTTAATTTCGAAAAATAGTTTTAAAATTTTAATTCGAAATTTATTTTATTTGATTATTTTAAATCTATTTAGCTAATATCTTAATTAATTTAAATTGATTGATTAATTAATAATAATCAACTAAGTCGATATTATGCAACAATTGTTGATTCAGTTTGCTTTATAAACTGTTTTACTCTTAAGTCGATATTATGCAACAATTGTTCTGGTTTTATTATAAAACTGTTTATATATATATACTTGCTGGGCTTTTCTTTGGCTCACTCTTGCTTTCACTAAACCTTTCCAGACGGGAAGTATGGTTCCGATCAGCAGTCCAGACCATGTTAGAGAGAGTCAGAGGGGCCGAGTGTCATCACCCCAGACCGTGCAGGTACTTGTGCGTTTTAGTTGGCGCTAGATAGAATTTTAAATAAAATGGGATGTAATAGTAAAACGGAACTAGACTGGATTTAAGTTGACTTTATTTATGGGTTGTAATAAGTGAATAGTTTATTTTTGGGTTATGTCTGCTTGGTTTCATACAATAACCTGTTGCGATCTTTGGTTTGCGGGGTCAGTTGCGCATTCTAATTTATTTTAGTTGTGATTAGTTGGTGACCCCCGGATCTGGACCCCGGATTTGGAGGGGTGTCACAAAAAGGGAACTCTCAATGCAAAACATACAAAAAGCCTCCTTATTTTTTCGTTAATTTATAATTTTTAACTAAAAGTGTAGAGTATGCCTTTTTTCCTTTCTTTTTCTTTTTTTTTTTAAAAAAAGGGCAGCATTCATTGATATTCAAATAAGGCTGAAGCCCATTACAATAGTTCCAAAACACTTAAGAATTTGGGCCGAAGCCCCCTACTTCCTGACAAGTAACCCACCCCAAAACATAAGCTAATAAAAATGAAAGAATCGATTCAAAAAAAAAAATGAAAGAAAGAAAGACTTAAAAATCAGGCTTGAACCATATCACAACTAAGCTATGAAATGGATTTGCTACTAAAAAAAAAAAACTTTAAACCCAATGGACTACTAGAACCGGCCCAATCCCACCAGACAAACTACTGGACTAAATCTGCTGACCCATTCCTTGACGATGAGCATCCTGCAACAACAGCACCCCTTCATAACCCATTCCTTGAATTAATATTTGTTATAGAAGAGCTTCTTTAATATAAAAATTAAAAACTAAACTTTCATTAAGTTTTAATTTTTAAATATTACAATAATTATAAAGTAAAGGTATCTAATTTTCAATATATTTAAACATATTAAAATTCAAATTTAAACTTTTTCGACTTAAAAAAATTAATTCTAACCCAATCTAAATTTAAAAAAACATTAAAGACAAGTATCCATAAATAAGTTAATTATATTTTTGAAGTATTCAAATTCAAATTATTTTACAATATTCAAAAAAAATTATTTTATTTATATCAATTTAAAATAAAAATATATTATTTTTAAAATATAACATATTTTAAAAATAATATATTATTTATATAAGTATATTCATTATAATACAACATATTACAATCAGCAATATACGCTCATTAATTTATATTACTAGCTTAAAAACCTGTTTCGCATGGATGTTCTTTAATATAATGGAAATGTTTTTAATTTGAATTAAAAAATTTAAGACATGAATTTTGTAGACTTAAAATTTTATATGACTAAATTATACGATTCTGTCACAAACATACTTACGACGTACATATTTAGTCGTAGGTTTAATTTTATATTAATATATTTCACGTCCAACATTTTTTTATTATTACATTTCGCGCCTCATCAATAATTTAGTATTCATTTTTCCCGCCCTTTTAATTTACGACGAACTTCATGTCTATTTTGTCGTAATTTACTAAACGACGGACTATGGTGTCCAAAGTTTGTAAATAATTTATATTTTCTCTTTAAATTTCAATTGATTAAGTAATAAATTTTTTCCATTTAAATTTTAATGAAAAATTTAAATTCTGGTATGAATTTTTGCGACGGAGTTTTAGTTGTTTGTCACAAATTATAATATTCGACAGATATGAATATCCGTCGTAGATTACACCTACCCATCATGAAAGCCCCATTAGCCCATCACTATTCCAACGGCCCCTGATTATTGCTTTGCACAATTAATATAATTTAATTCGAATTTACAACAAAATGTTAAAATCTGTCGCAAAGTAATTCTGAAATGCCTAAAAACAATAGCCGTTCATTTGACTTCTAAACTTTAAATTAAAAAATAGCCATGGAAGCATTCTAATTCATTTCATGCATCAATGTAAGTATATACTTTAAATTATCTCTTCACTTATATACTTTAAATTATCTCTTCACTTACTTACAATTGAAATATTTCAATGATATATATAATGTATGTCTACATATTTAGATGCATAATTTTACCTTTTATTTTGTTTATTTGTATATTGTGGATTTGTATGTTTATGTATTTGATATATTTATGTTGTTTATATACTTGTAGATGTCATCCGATCATAGTTGGATCAATAAACGTAGTTTAGTTTGACAACTTGGAAATAGTCAAGAATTTTTGGATGGGATTGAAGAGTTCATAATTGCAAGAAAGGAGTTAAAACGATCCGATGTCCTTGTTGTAATTGTAAAGCTTCTAGTAACGGGGCGCGTGCCAGATTCACCGAATGATTTTTTTAATGATTTCTTCGATAATTGAACTGTACGGATGTTACTTGGTAATCATTCTAGTGTTGGGAAAAAATAATCAAAAAATAAAAAGGCTCCGTTGTGCCGCATCTTAACAGAGTAATAATACAGCTTCCGGTAGCGGGGCGTGTGCCAGATTCACCAAATGATTTTTTTTAAATAATATCTTCGACGATCCAACCGTACGGATGTTAATAGATACTCATTCTAGTATTGGAAAAAAATAATCAAAAAATAAAAAGGCTATGCTGTGCCGCATCTTAACAGAAACGTTGTAATTGTAAAGCTTCCGGTAACGGAGAGCGTGCCAGATTCACTGAATGATTTTTTTAAATAATTTCTTCGACGATCCAACCGTATGGATGTTAATTGGTACTCATTATAGTGTTGGGAAAAATAATCAGAAGATAAAAAGGCTTGGTTGTGCCGCATCTTGACAGAAACGTTGTAATCGTACAACTTCCGATAACGGGGGCGCGTGTTAGATTCATTGAATAATATTTTTAAATGATTTTTCGACGATCCAACTGTAAGGATATTAATTGGTACTCATTCTAGTGTTGGGAAAAAATAATCAAAAAATAAAAAGGCTTGATCGTAGTAAATAAAAATATTTTATGTAATTTTTATTTTATTTTTAAAATAAAAATTACATAAATTAATTAGAAGATATAATAAATAAATAAAATTAGACCCTTTAAAATGTAGTAAATAATATAATACAAATTTTAAACTTAATTAGAGATATTGTATATGAGTATATAGTACATGTATAGTTTTCTTTTTAAAATTTGAAAAATAAATAAATTAATTAATTGGTTAGATATAAATAATATAAAATAAGTTTGATTCTTTAAAATATAATGAGTAATATAATTAAAATTTTAAATTATATTATAGATAATCTATATAAGTACATATTGATAAGTGGATTTTATATCCATTTGGAACGCTTCGAATCGGCTTAAATTGATTAACTTGGCCTCAAGTATGTCGTGTTTTTTTATTTGTTTTAGTGAGTTTGTGCTTGATTATTATCTAAAGGTTGGAAGATATGAAGTGCATATTTTAGGCTGGATTTGAGTTCAAGGAGCAAAGTTTTAATAATTTTATGGTTTCTTTATTCCATATCTTATTTATTATCATGTTTCCATCAAATCCCATGACGATGAACGGTTCAATTATGAACTAATCGTTGTCATGGGATCCTAGCGGATTTATTTATGTAGCTTAGTAGTTTGCATGCTTTAAAGATTTACGTGTGATGAATTCTTGATATCCTAGTATGGTTGTACTTCATGAATTTAGGTGCGTCGCGAACATCTAACTTGTTAATCTCTTGCGAAACAAGAGTGGATCTTGAGATTTAGAACTTGCCATGCTAGCATAGGATAGGTTGATGTTTTAACATCATGATTTGTGGCGTAAATAGAGATATTATGCTGCCCTATGTGATCTATGTGGATAACTTGTGCTTTAACCTTTATGTTTTCAAATTCTTTAGAGATATGGGGTCTAAACATAATAGGTGTCTACTCGTCTTCTATCTCTTTTGTGGATGTATGCGTAGTTTGGTATTAGTATACCGAGAGGTAGCTTTTACTTGTTTCATGTTATCCGATCAGATATCAAAACCATCACGTGCATTGATTAAAGGCATCAACTTTAAGTGAAGTAGATAATGAAGTTAGGGTCCCATGTTTTATCCCATACAAGTAATTTAGATTTAAAATCTCATTGGTTAATTAATTCTTAGTTTTATAATTTGCATCTTAGTTTAATTTAGATAATTAAAAACCTCAAATTGTTATTTGTCTTAGCAGTGGATTAAAACCATACATTGTTGCATAGGCATATTTACTGATTAAAACATAACCAGATCTCTGTGGAACGAACTTTAATTATATTACTTGTGACCAAGTGCACTTGCGTGATATTGTGTTAACAAGTTTTTGGCGCCGCTGCCGGGGACCGGTGTTTTGTTTTTATTAGTTTATGTGCTTGTCATTAGTGGTCATTAGAGTTCACTGACTTGGATTGGTTACTTACTCAGCTTGTTTGTTGGTGTGATTTTCAGGTACTTGAGCGTGTATGCGAACATGTTCGCAAACTCGTAGGGATAATTTGGAAGACATTGATTTAGTTGCAGATAATAAAGGAGAGGAAGAACTTGAAACAACAGTTAAGATGGGGGATCGAATAGCAGCCGCAGAGGAGACTAAGGCTTTGAAAGATTATTCTCAGCCAAAGATCATGGACATCCAATCTAGCATTGTCAGGCCAGCTATCGCAGCTAACAATTTTGAAATCAAGCCTGGTACTATTCAGATGATTCAGAATTCAGTCCAGTTTGGGGGTGCCCCTACGGAGGATCCTAATATGCACATCCGGGATTTTATCAAGATCTGTGACACCTTCAAGTTTAATGGTGTGTCTGAAGATGCCGTAAAGCTGAGGCTTTTCCCATTCTCTCTCAGGGACAAAGTTAAGGGCTGGTTGCATTCTCTATCAGCAGGTTCTATCACTACTTGGGATGATCTTGCTCAAAAGTTTCTTGTCAAATTCTTTCCAATGGCTAAAACTGCAGCAATCAGGAATGCTCTTACTCAGTTTACACAGCAGTCTGGTGAAACTTCGTGTGAAGCTTGGGAACGATATAAGGAAATGCTGCGAAAGTGCCCTCATCATGGTATGCCTGATTGGATGGTGATTAATTCTTTCTACAATGGGTTGGGAGCATAGACTAGACCCATGCTTGATGCAGCTTCTGGCGGAGCTCTATGGCCGAAGAGTTATAATGAGGCGTATGAGTTGATTGAGATGATGGCTGCGAATGAATATCAGAATCCAACCCAGAGACTATCTCAAGGCAAGGTAGCAGGTATTTTTGAAGTGGATACAGCTTCAGCTATTGCAGCTGAGTTGAAGGCTTTGACTATGAAGGTGGATTCTCTGGCAAATTATGGAGTTCAGCAGGTTGCTAGTGTTTGTGAGCTATGTGCGGGCGCACATGAGACAAATCATTGTGCTATCTCTTCTGAATCAGCACAGTTCGTGAGTAATTTCCAGAGACCGGTTGCACCAGTTCTAGCCACTTATCATCCTAATAATTGGAATCATCCCAATTTCAGTTGGATCAACAATCAAGGTGCTCAACAACCTTATCAGTAACAGTTTCAGGGACATCAAGCGAAGCCATTCAATCAGGGCTATCAACAGCCATATGCTTCAAGGCCGCCATATCAACCTCCGGGATTTCAGCAGCAACAACCCCAGGCTCATGTGGGGCAATCTTCTAATGAAAAATAAGAAATGGATGAGTTGAGGATGATGATTAAAAGCCTGTCAGTTTCTCAAAAGACCTTGGAAAACCAGATGGGACAGCTTGCAAGTGCTTTGCTTAGTAGGCCATAAGGAACTCTTCCTAGTGATACCGAGACTAATCCAGGCAGGAGGGATGGTAAAGAACAGGTGAAGGCTGTGAATTTGAGATCGGGAAAGGTTACAACAGATCCTAAATCAGCCGCTAAGGAAGATGAAGAAGTGCAGAATCAGCAAGTTGAAAAATCTGCAGTGCCCGAGATTGAGAAATCTGACTTAGTAGCTGATGAGATAGATGGTGAAGTAGAGAAGAGCAAGGAACCTGTTGTAAAAGCGTCTCCGGAGCAGTCTACATAGAATACTCAGATCTATCCTCCTCCTCCATATCCTAGAAGACTCCAGAAGCAGAATTTGGATAAGAAGTTTGCTAAGTTCTTAGAGGTGTTCAAGAAGTTGCAGATTAACATTCCTTTTGCGGAAGATCTTGAACAGATGTCGAGCTATGCCAAGTTCATGAAAGGTATTCTCTCTCGTAAATTGAAGCTCGACGAACTAGAGACCGTTGCCTTAACGGAAGATTGTAGTGCCGTTCTGCAACAGAAGTTGCCACCTAAACTTAAAGATCCGGGAAGTTTCACCATTCCGTGCACTATTGGCAACCTTTTTTTCAACAAGTGTTTGTGTGACTTGGGAGCTAGCATCAATCTCATGCCATTATCAGTCTATATGCAACTTGGTCTACTGGATCCAAAGCCAACCAACATCTCTTTGCAGTTGGCCGATCGTTCAATTACTTATCCTAGAGGCATAGTGGAGGATGTTTTGGTGAAAGTTGATAAGCTAATCTTCCCTGCCAATTTTGTTATCTTGGATTTTGAGGAAGATAAGAAGATTCCCATAATTTTGGGAAGACCATTCTTGGCTACGGGTAGAACATTGATCGATGTTCAGAAGGGGAAACTCACGATGAGGGTGCAAGACCAGAATGTCACCTTTAATGTCTTTAATGTAATGAAATTTCCCTCAGATGAAGAAGAATGCTTGAAGGTGGATTTGGTTGATTCTGCAGTTACTATGGAAATTGAGCAGTTGCTTAAATCAGATTCTTTGGAAAAAGTTTTAGTTGGTGACTCTGATTTTGAAGATGAGGAAATAGCCGAGCAACTTCAGCAGCTAAATTTAGCTCCTTGGAAGAGGAAATTTGACTTACCATTCAAATCTCTTGGGTTGGGAGAGCTGAAAAATTCTGAAGGACGTCTTAAACCATCCATTGAGGAAGCTCCTGCTATTGAACTCAAACCATTGCCCAAACACTTGAGGTATGCATTTCTTGGTGATGCATCTACATTACCGGTTATTATTGCTTCTAACTTGTCAGGTAGCGAGGAAGAAAAACTCTTGCGAATTCTGAGAGAGTTCAAATCAGCCATTGGTTGGACTATAGCAGATATCAAGGGAATCAGCCCTTCTTATTGCATGCACAAAATTCTGCTAGAGGAGGGAGCTAAGCCTACTGTTGAGCATCAGCGAAGACTCAATCCTATTATGAAAGAGGTGGTGAAGAAGGAAATTCTTAAGTGGTTAGATGCGGGTATTATCTATCATATCTCAGATAGTTCTTGGGTGAGTCTGGTTCAATGTGTGCCAAAGAAAGGAGGCATGACAGTTGTTGCTAATGAGAAGAATGAGCACATCCCTACTCGGACAGTCACGGGGTGGAGAGTTTGCATGGACTATCGAAAGCTCAATAAAGCCACAAGAAAAGACCACTTTCCTCTTCCATTCATTGATCAGATGTTAGACAGGTTGGCGGGACACGAGTATTATTGTTTACTTGATGGTTACTCGGGCTATAATCAGATTTGCATTGCTCCGGAAGATCAAGAGAAGACTACTTTCACATGTCCTTTTGGCACTTTTGCTTTTCGTCGAGTTTCTTTCGGCTTGTGTGGTGTTCCTGCCACTTTTCAAAGGTGTATGATGGCAATTTTCTTAGACATGATTGGCTCGAATGTGGAGGTTTTTATGGATGACTTCTCAGTTTTTGGTACTTCGTATGATGAGTGCTTGCATAATCTTGGCTTGGTTTTGAAGCGTTGTATGGAGACCAATTTGGTACTTAATTGGGAGAAGTGTCACTTTATGGTGCAAGAGGGGATCATTCTTGGGCACAAGGTATCTGGTAAAGGGCTTGAAGTGGATAAAGCCAAGGTGGAGACTATTGAAAATCTTCCTCCTCCTATCTCTGTTAAAGGAATTCGCAGTTTTCTTGGTCATGCGGGATTCTATCGACGATTTATTCAAGACTTCTCGAAAATCTCTAAACCTTTATGTAACTTATTGGAGAAGGATGTTCCGTTCAAGTTTGATGATGAGTGCTTAGCTGCTTTTGAGCTTTTGAAGAAGAAGTTGACTACTACACCAGTCATCACCGCACCTAATTGGGAGGAACCATTTGAGCTAATGTGCGATGCTAGCGACTATGCTGTGGGAGCTGTGCTTGGGAAAAGGAAGGAGAAAGTTTTTCAAGTGGTTTACTATGCTAGTAAAACCCTCAATGATGCACAGCTGAACTACACTACTACGGAGAAGGAATTGCTAGCAGTTGTCTACGCTTTTGAGAAATTCAGATCGTACTTGCTTGGGACGAAGGTGATTGTGTATACGGATCATGCTGCTATTCGATATCTCATGTCGAAGAAGGATTCAAAGCCTAGATTGATTCGTTGGGTGCTTCTATTACAAGAGTTTGATGTGGAAATCAAAGATAGGAAAGGCACGGAAAATCAAGTAGCTGATCATCTATCACGATTGGAGGACCACGGTAAGGATTCACATGGCAAATCTCTTATTAACGAATCTTTTCCAAATGAGCAACTTTTTGGGGTGCAAGGTGAAGAGCCATGGTTTGCAGATTTTTTGAACTATCTTGTGAGTAATGTCATCCCTCCGGAATTCTCTTATGCTCAAAAGAAGAAGTTTCTACATGATGTGAAGTGGTACCGTTGGGACGAGCCATTTCTGTTCAAGCTTGGTGTGGATCAGATTTTGAGGAGGTGCATTCCTTACAGTGAGACGGACAATATATTGCATGATTGTCATTCTACCACTTATGGAGGCCATTATGGTGGTGATAAAACAGCTCAGAAAGTACTTCAAGCGGGATTCTATTGGCAAACTCTATTTAAAGATTCTCATAGGTTCGTGATGAGTTGTGATCGATGTCAAAGGGTTGGTAATATTTCTAGGAGGAACGAGATGCCTCTTAGTACGATTCTTGAAGTTGAGGTTTTTGATATGTGGGGAATTGATTTCATGGGTCCGTTTGTTTCATCTTGCAACAATCAGTACATTTTTTTGGCAGTGGACTACGTTTCTAAATGGGTCGAGGTAAAGGCTTTACCGACCAATAATGCTAAGGTTGTGCTCAATTTCCTTCACAAGCAGATTCTGACGCGTTTTGGAACTCCACGAGCTATAATCAGTGATGAGGGGACACACTTCTGTAATCGTCAGTTTACTGCTATGATGGCAAGGTATAATGTGACTCATCGTGTTGCTACTGCCTATCATCCCCAAACTAATGGTCAAACGGAGGTTTCGAATCGTGAAATCAAGAGAATTCTCGAGAAAGTGGTAAATCCATCACGAAAGGATTGGTCTTTGAAGTTAGACGAAGCTGTTTGGGCATATAGAACTGCTTATAAGACACCCCTAGGTATGTCTCCTTATCAGTTGGTGTTTGGTAAGGCATGTCATTTGCCGACCGACCTAGAGCACAAGGCATATTGGGCGTTGAAGAAGTTGAACTTGGATATCACGGCTGCGGGTGAGAAACGTCTACTTTAGTTAAATGAGCTTGAGGAATTTCGTGAGCAGGCTTACGAAAACGAAAAAATGTACAAGGAAAAGGTTAAGCGGTGGCATGATAGGAAGTTGGCGCATAAGTCATTTGTGCCGGGCCAACAGGTTTTGCTTTACAATTCTCACCTTAAACTTTTTTCGGGTAAGCTCAAGTCAAAATGGTCGGGTCCATTTATAGTCAAAACGGTATTTCCACATGGAGCGGTGGAGATATATAGGGGTGATTTTGATGATGCTTTCAAAGTGAATGGACATAGACTCAAGCCGTATTATAAAGGGATGGTGAACCGCGAGAAGGTTTCCGCGGTTTTATCTTGTTCGTAATTTTTCGGAAGATGTCAAGCTATTGACGTAAAAAAAGCGCTTCTTGGGAGGCAACCCAAGCATTGTTATACATTGGTGTTAGTGTAGGAGTTTAAAAAAAATAGAAATTTTCAGAAGTAGGCCACGCACCCTGCACCATAACCGCGCACAATGCGCGCATCATTGCAGTACGCGACGGCGCACCCTGCACCAACCTCGCGCAGACTGCGCCAACCCCAGCTGCTCCCGATTTTTGTCATGTTAAAACACCCCCAAATTATATCCCATCTCCTACAATTCTATTCTATATCCTAATACTCTTCTAAATCAAAAACCCTAACACCTCCCACTCCAATTCTATATCTAATTCACTATCCTAATCCAATTACATCTCACCATATACATACACATCTCTATATATATATACCTTCAACCATTCAAAATCTATACAAACACTTTTCTATATATACACTTCTCATTCACAATCTATACACCTACATCCATTCCAAGCTCAAGGGGAGGATAAATTCGAATTTTTGGAGGCTTTATCTTGCAAGGACACCTCTACGATTCGTGTGGTAATTGTTCTCATCTTGTCTTGTTAATTATTGCGAAATTGTGTTCTTGTGAAGTTGGGGTTTTTTGTTGAAATTCAAATTTGGGGATTTTCTTAGTTGATTGTTATTGTTGTTGTGATGGCTCCTAAGAGACAAAGGTTGGCGGGTAGTAGTAGTGGTACTTGTCCATCTTTGGATGAGAATTTTACCTCGGAGGGTGAAGTGGTGAAATTTTTGACTCCGGAGGCCGAAGCGGAGTATGGTCGATTAGTTTCCAAGGGGGTTATTCGGGAGAGGAGGTTCTTGCCTGATACTAATGTGGAGATGGAGGCTATGGTTCGTGAGAGGGGTTGGACCCTATTTTGTGCATTTGCTAATGATGCCCCGTTGAACGTTGTTCGGGAATTTTATGCTAATGCTAAGATAGCAAAGAATAACTCCACGGTTGTTAGGGACGGAATTTGGATTATTCACCTCGTGCAATTCATAATCTGATTAGGCAACAACCTAAGCCTAGGAGTGTTGAGGATTGGGGGAAAAAGACAAGGGAGGATGTTGATCTTGATACTATTATTGCTGAGTTATGTGTTCCGGGAACGGTGTGGAAGTGTAACCCGGGTACCACTGAGAAGTGGACTTTTTCGGCTGCGTCACTGACTAGGTTTGCACGGGCGTGGTTCTTATTCATCAATTCTAATATTCTACCGTCATCGCATGTGGCTGATGTTACTATTGAGAGGGCTATTCTACTTTGGGGATTCTGAAAGGTGAGTATGTGGACCTCGGTTATCTTATTAATCAAAATATTCTTCGGTTTTTGGGAGGTAATTCGACAGCTAGTATTCCTTATGCATCTGTTGTCACGGGATTGTGTGATGCTGCGCAAGTGAGATGGTACGAGGGTGAGCCGGTGCAGACAACCATGGCTCCTATTGATGATGCTTCTATTAGTAGGATGGTGGAATGGTCGGGCGGCATTCCACATCCTAGGGGGCTCGGGTATATTATGGATGAAGAAGGTGCTGGTGGTCAGGTTCCTAGAGTAGTCCGAGAGCGGGTGGTGCGAGTAGTCCGAGAGCGGGTGGTGCGAGTAGTTCGAGAGCAGGTGGTCCGCCTCAGGGTATGGTTGATATGGCGGTTCTGGATACTTATTTTTGCGGGATGACTCGACGGATGGATTCCATGACTAGGAGGATGGATGCTTTGCATGTCAGTCACCGTCAGTATTCTGAGGACATGGCCGTGGAGTTGGATACAGCTTTTCAGTCACCAGGTACTGCTATTCAGTGGCCTATTTTTGGAGCTCGGACTCCGTATCTTCCACCCGATTCACCCGAGGAGGGTGACGATTCTGATGAGTAGGTATGTTTTCTACTATCCCTCGTATTTACTTCCATTCAATGCGGACATTGAATCTTTTAAGTTTGGGGGTGGTTTGGGGGATAAGTAGTGTCGTATGTTGTATTATTATGTCATTGTATTCATATACGAAATCATGTTTTGCATGTTTAGTGTAATTCATTCGTAGTTGTGTTATTTTGCATGTTTGTTTCATGTAGGACATTCTGTTATTGTGTTTTTATATCATGTGAGTTCATTTTAGTTGCATTTTCATGGCATGCATTTTTCATGATCCCTTAGGACGAGCTGATTCTGATTAGTGGGTAGATGTTTTATTGACCGTGGTATTGATGAATAGAGGGCTGATTTATAGTTCCTAGGAATTGACTTGCATGTTATGGAAACAAAATTTTTACACAAGTCTCATTAGGTTGCTTTTTGGCTAGGTTGAAATTATGCTTGTTGTTAGTTTTAAGATTTAATCACTTGATTATACTTAGAATTTTCGTTATTCTCTTGATAAAATTGGAGCACTAAAATCTAAGTTTGGGGGAAACTAGGGATTTCATGCTAGTTGTTATGTGTCAAAATGGCTAGTAGCCGGCTCTTGTTTATGAGTAGTCTAGGGTTGGATGAGATGGAGCGAAACGCACTCATTCCAATTTAGTAAAAAAATTTAGAAAAAAAAAGAGTCATGTAAATAGAATAAATGCAAATTAACCAGGGTGAGCTCTTTAATACTCGAGCAATTAAGTTCTAGGGGACTTTGTGCCTAGTGACCTAAGGCTTTTGTAGTCTGGGATCCACTAACCCAACGCTCGCTACATGGGTATTATTGTATAAGCCTTTAGGGGTCTCATCCATTGCACAGTTAAATAAGCATGCGTTATTGTATTATGTGTCATAGTTGTTAGTAATAAAGCATGAATTCCTGGCTAACTGAGATAAGGATAGAGGTGTTTCGTGGTTATGAAGTGTTTACCGTCTATTCTATTTATAAACCTGTGATTGTCTTGGCGAGGAGCATGTATGATTTTTAATCTAGTTTTAGGAGTATATCTGATGAGCATCGCACACATGCACGTTTCTGTTCATGTATTGTTAGTATACGGGGACTTAGTCGAGCTCTATTTGGATGTATTGCATTCTTTGAGATATTTGCTTGTTGGTTGGTTTTGGTGAATCTGAGGGGATCGTTGCATTTTCATATTAGTTGCATACATGCATTGCATTGTTTTTGCATCGTGTAGTTAGATGAATTTTGTGGGTACATTCACTATAGGCCCTCACGAGACCTTACTCGTCCACTAGGGCTGCCTAGGGGTTTAAAGGGCTTGTTGCATATGCCAAATGCAACCGTGATCACCTACGGAAGTGGTATTAGTTAGTTAGATAGTTTGTAATTGTTTATGCTTGAGGACAAGCATCGGTTTAAGTTTGGGGGTGTGATAATTGGATTTTATATCCATTTAGAGCATTTCAAATCAGCTTAAATTGATTGCTTTGGCCTCAAGTTTGTCGTAGTTTTGATGTGTTTTGCGTAATTGTGCAGGGTTAAAGAAATGTCGATTAATGGTGAAGTTTCCATCATTTTGGAGTTGATTTATGTTATGGAATGAAGAATGAAGGCTAATGTCAGCTACCAAGAAGTATGCAAGTCAAGAAGGATTAAAGACTGAAGCTCATGCAAAAGGAACGGGAAGAAAAGGCTGAAAAACGAAGAAATCATGCAGAAAAAAATCCATCAGATTGCCGCTGGGCAGTTTGCGCCAAAAGCTGAGCAGACTGCGCCAGAATGGGAGCTTGTATGCAGATTGAGCCCGCGCAGACTGCGCCAAAGCCACGCAGGGTGCGCCAGGTGCGGCCAGAATTGCAGAAAATTACCCTTTTGCCCCTGTTCGAGTTCTGATTGAATTTTAAGTAGTTTCTTCTAATTCTAATTGTAATTTAGGATATTTCTTGCTGGGCAAGACTTGGAGTGCCTATATAACACATCCAACCCTTGTAAAATTGTACAATTACTTATAATTAATTAGCTTTGCAAGAGAGAAAAGAAGAGAAGGATTCAAAGCTCGGTGACAAGCACGGATCTAGATCTACTTCATCTTTTGTATACGTTGAATCATAGATTTCTCTTCTCAACTCTTAGTTTTAATAATTTTATGGTTTTTTTATTCCATATCTTATTTATTATCATGTTTTCATCAAATCCCATGACGATGAATGGTTCAATTATGAACTAATCGTTGTCATGGGATCCTAGCGGATTTATTTATGTAGCTTAGTAGTTTGCATGCTTTAAAGATTTACGTGTGATGAATTCTTGATATCCTAGTATGGTTGTACTTCATGAATTTAGGTGCGTCGCGAACATCTAAATTGTTAATCTCTTGCGAAACGAGTGTGGATCTTGAGATTTAGAACTTGCCATGCTAGCATAGGATAGGTTGATGTTTTAACATCATGATTTGTGGCGTAAATAGAGATATTATGTTGCCCTATGTGACCTATGTGGATAACTTGTGCTTAAACCTTTATGTTTTCAAATTCTTTAGAGACATAGGGTCTAAACATAATAGGTGTGTACTCGTCTTCTATCTCTTTTGTGGATGTATGCGTAGTTTGGTATTAGTATACCGAGAGGTAGCTTTTACTTGTTTCGTGTTATCCGATCAGATATCAAAACCATCACGTGCATTGATTAAAGGCATCAACTCTAAGTGAAGTAGATAATGAAGTTAGGGTCCCATGTTTTATCCCATACAAGTAATTCAGATTTAAAATCTCATTAGTTAATTAATTCTTGGTTTTATAATTTGCATCTTAGTTTAATTTAGATAATTAAAAACCTCAAATTGTTATTTGTCTTAGCAGTGGATTAAAACCATACATTGTTGCATAGGCATATTTACTGATTAAAACATAACCAGATCTCTGTGGAACGAACTTTAATTATATTACTTGTGACCACGTGCACTTGCGTGATATTGTGTTAACAAACATCCTTTTTATTAAATTATTAATTATAAATTATATATTCTAAAAAGTAAATATATATAATATATAATATATATATATATATATATATAAATTTTCGGATATCGGATATTTCGAATACGGATGTGCCTATATCCGTATCCGCTATTTTCGGATACGAATTCAGATACGAATAATACCCGTTTTCTTTCAAATACGGATATTATCCATTTTTTCGGATTCGGTATCGAATTTTTTGGTCGGATATCGGATTTTTCAGATTTTTTTGACAGCCCTAGCGAGGAGAGGTTAAAGCAGGCCATGGAGGCAGAGTCCAAGTTAGTTGAGTTGAAGACGGCTATGCACAGGTTGCGCGGAAAGGGGTCAGATGTTTCTTCTAGAATTTTAGTAGATTAGTGAGAGAATGTTGTTTTTAATACGTAGCTGGGTTTTATTCTAACTTTACAATGGATTTGAACTATTATGATATGTATATCTTCCGATCTAAAGTATTAACATTGATTTTGAGTTTGACTATTGCTCAATTTATAATTTTTTGAAGTGGATTTGATTTATGAAAAATTGGAATATGGATATTGTATAGTATGAGCACCTTTTGGGTGGGCATGATTAAAAAACCGGGATGACTGCTTTGAACTTAGGACGGATTCTATCCCATGTTCTAGAAAATTGTAGTCACTTTGTGACAGAATCTGTCACAAGGGCAAGGAACTTCGTGACAGAATCAGTCCTAAATTTAATAAATTTTCAGACATCGGGCGGTCATAACCATTTAAAGTACATGAATCTTTGGGACAAGAATGTTTGTCGTAACTACTGGAATTACATGAGTCTTTAGGATAGAATGCTTGTCGCAAGTGCTGAAATTACATGAGTCTTTAGGACAGAATGTTTGTCCCAAGCGCTGGATATGATATGAGTATTTAGGACAAATTGATACAGGTCTGTCGTAAATTGTGACAGATTCTTTGTATTAACTCTGTCCCAATAGGCATTTTCTCTTGTAGTGTACAATTGTTGTAGTAAAGGTTTGTGTCTATACCATTGAATATTTAGCCAACTACATTTATTTTCTCATGAAAAAACTCTGCCAACTACAAAAAAAAAAAGAGATTAAAATCCAAAGGAACTGTGATAATTCTAGTGGAATCAGGTGAAAATCAACCTTTTGGGAGTCATCAACTCAGCACTAAACCAACATCTATTCTTCAACATCGCTAACCACAAGATGACTATCGTTGGAGATGACGCTTCCTATATATGTTAAACCACGGGTTATTTGTACGACTGTACAGTCAATGTACCGCTGCTGGCATGCATAAATAACCCACTGGCTCCATTGGCTTCAGGTCTGCGAAAATTCTACATGATTAGGAGTATATAGAACGTAGATTGAGATTCCTAGATAAAAAAATTATAACACAAGTTATATAGCAGGCCTACATAATGTCTTATAAAAACTATAAAAATCTTCTAGTGTAATTGTCACTTATACCACATAGACCTTTAGAGCCCCAAGAGCGAGCTTCATCAAATGAGAGGGTCAACTCATCATAATTTTGCGTTTACATTCATTCACCTATCACCAAATTACAGAATAAGAAATATCATAATGTACTTACAAGGACGAACACCGATCTTCCCCATGACAAAACAGTTGGCAGAAGGACAATTTGCCAGAATTTGTCATCTGCAAAAGAAGTGAACGTGGAATCTAAAAAAAATCTGGAGAAAATGAAGAAGTTTCTCGTGTTTTTAGGTGCAGGTACTCTTTGTTCACACATTAAAATGTTCGTATCTAAATTTTTGGAGAAAACTTGCGTGCGCTTTTTGGTTATGTAAATTAATTTTTGAAGAAGGTAAATTCATTTTCCGTACATTGCATTCTGGGAATGTTTCTCTTGTCCAAAAAATTGTTAAGGGAAAGTGAACTTCTTTGTATATAAAAATGTTGTATATTATTAACTGTTTACAAATATTATTATCATTCTATATTTTGTAAAAATGATCGAAGAGAATAATACAATCACAAAATATGTATAATCTATCTAAAGACTAACATGAAGAATTAAATCAAAAAAATATTTACTGTAAAACATAGGAATCAAATTAGAGTTATTCACCAGGCAACAAACACGAGGTAAAACACGATAAAAATAAACACATGCACAGTAATTTTGTCTCTTTTTATTCTTCTGAATCATCAATTTGGAGACCATCTGAGGGGCTTTTTGAGCTCTTTTCTCGATCGCCATATTCGACCTTCTTTTCCATAGCATCCTTGTGCTACAAGGGATTAAATAAATATTTTTCCTTTGTTTTTTTATATTTAATAAATAAGTCACATAATACAACATGCTCTCCCCTTTGTCGATTTCATATCCTTTTTAGCATAGCCGTAGTAGGGGGAGTCCAAGGGGGAGTCTAAGGATGAGTCTAAGGATGAGTCTAAGGGGGAGTCTAAGGATGCAGTCTCAGTAAGTCCTTCTTCACAGAGTAGTAGAAGGCTTTCCACGTAATTGGAATGTATGCGGGCTTTCTACGTAGTAGAAGGCTTCTTACTCTAGAAGCTGCAAAAAAAATAATGAAGATAATATCAACGTCTCTTTGTAAGTTAAATAGATGGGTGATGGTTTGAGCAAAACCAGTTCAAGTCACACAAATCCAAGAGATAAAAACTTAAGATAGTGAACAAAAATACAATCTATGATATAATTGAATTCCTCAACCATTTCTATAATAATATAGATATTAGGCCGAATACACAAATATAATCAAGATTGTATGAGAGAATAACAATTAACACACGTTTAAACAATCAAAAATTGTGTGGAATTAATAACTCCTCTCTCAGTGATGTAAAATATCACAGAGAGCTGCTTAGGTTACAATGATATGATAATTCGTTACACGATACCCTTCTAGGATTAACCTAACCGTATTTATAAGATATACAGCTACTGTACAATCGATAATTGATACTCCTATAAATCAGCTATACGATCGTTATCCATTATGATTGCTACACGTCTTCTTAGTCAACACAATGTCTTTGACAGCTATCCAATCTTCAAAGATATTGCTTCCATAATTATCTTCAATAAGTCTTATAATGACCAGTAAACGCTTCCTCCTGACAGAGTTTAGCAAACTCTGTCGAGCTTCCAACTGTTAGAGTTTAATTAAACTCTGACTGCTTCCAGTTTCCAGTTAAACTCTGATGTATGATATTAACTCGCTATCAAACTACAGAAACAATCAGCCACCACAATTGGTTTAGACCTTTTATCAAACACCTGTTGTGTTATCACGATGCTCAATATTTCAGTACACGGTTCACCGGAGAGAAACGTAAATGCGGAAGAACAATTAAAGCCTCAAGGATCGGAGGCTCTGATACCATGATAACAAACATATAAGTATACATATGTTTGTTTATGTGTGTAATTATTTAGAAATAAAGATGAACAATGAAGATAAATATGTGCAAAAGCTTGATATATTAAAGTGACTACATTGCATTGATCTTATCTAAAATAAAGCTAAGTGGGACTTTATATATAGCCCAATATCCTATCACTACAATGACTAAAATACCCTCATATTTTATTCTTTAATAAAAATATAATGAGTAATATAATTTAAATTTTAAATTATATTATAGATAGTCTATATAAGTACATATATATATATATATATTTAAATTTTTTATCAATATATATTTTTTAATTTTAAGTTTTAAAATTTAAAATTAAAGTGAGTAAATTGGAGTCGGAACAATACCGAGGTAAAATTTTAGGGGCGCCTAAGTTTCCCCCAAATCGAAAATTTGTTATTTTCCAACTATAAACCCGATTTGCAAGGTTTATAGCTCCGATTACATAATCGATTTACGCGCTTCAATTGGTAATTGAATAATTGGTAACTCTATAGCTTCAATATACATCTTCTTCTCTCTTATCAATCTCTCTGATTTCTTTATTTGTAGGTAATTCATTATGGGGATTTCATCTAGGTGAATCATATTTGAGTTTTGTATTTGTGTGATTGTGGATTTCACTTAGGGTTTGTATTTGACTGAGTTGGGTTACGTTTTCTCTTACTTTGGGTGTTGGTATCATATATCGGACAAGGTCAAGCACAAAATGGGTTTAATTTTGCTAAATTGCTTGGATATGAGACATTGGAGGACCTCCCCTATCTCCTGCTGAAGAATTTTCACTCCACTCAAGTTATTTCTCAAAAGCAAATTCGATTGCAGAAATGAAAATCGTGCGAGCGACTCTGACCTCTTGATTCCAGATCGTGTATTTGGATATGCTTAGTGAATACATGCCTTATCTTATGCACTCTTTACTTAGGCTGCTTAACCACTGAGTTTCCTTATATTTACAAACTACACAAAGCTTCTGTTGGAGTATTGCATACTTACATTTAGGAATTCATCCTCTCTTTCTTTTTCACTTACAGAGGTGGAGGAGTTGACAGTGAGGGGCGACCAGTAATGGTTGCACACTTTCTTTTACGATGTGGAACGGTTTGTGTTTTATCTAGTAAAGGTAGTCCAGAGCTTCATTCATGATCATGTTTATTGGCATACATCTGATAGATTATTATAAACAGAATTGACTTCTTCTAGTCAGATTATTCATGCATCATGCTTTTCCTTTCAAGGCATAATAATAATATATCTTACGTTAGCTATTAATTAGTGTTGCTACTTGCTAGACAGACTAGTATGAAGTCTTCTGAAATACTGAATTTCAGGAGTTTGAGCCCTTGCTTGATGCACAAGCCTTTCTCTAAAGTGTGATTCCATTCAGCAGCATCCCTACAGATGTGAGTACTATTTTCTTTTGTAACTACTGCATTATTGACTTGTCGTGAGCAACTTCTCAAGAAAACGTGCTATTTTCTAATTTTTTTTTAATAAGCTGAGTTTATCGCATAATGCATACTACTACTGTATTTTTTTCGTGGATTTCACATTTACAATCTGTTGCCCGAAGTGCAAGATCAATCATTCCTGCGGTAGAAATTGATCCTTCTGGATGCCCTCATTTAACCCCTCATTTGGCTTCAATTGCAGGATTCTTTAGCTCGTGCTGTTGCGGACGAAATGCAGAAAATATATCAAAACGAGTTGGGGCTTGAACCTGTACCACTAACAGTCCCTGGGGAAGCTATTAATGAAGAAGATGTGAGTCCATTGTTTACATAACCTTGATTTTCTGTGTATAAATAGTGTGCTTGCTTGGTAAAGTGAACTAGTAGGTAGTAGCTAATTTACTATAAATAAGTCTATGTTACTATCAATTTTTGAGATTTCATCTAGAAGTCCATGTAGCTGTCCTTGTAAAGCCACTAGTGCTGTGTTTGGTTGGTTTGAAAGTGGGTGGGAGTGTTATTAAGAAATTGAATAAAATTAGATTTGAAAGGAAACGATGAAAGAGATGGTGGGCAGGACGATTTTAGTAAAATTTTATAAAAATGGAGGGTAAATCGGGGAGCATGAATCTTCACATAGTTCGACGGATCGAAATATAAAGATTGTGAATGCTTCAATAGGAAATACCCTAATATTTATTCCGTTGTCATCTCATTCATCTTCTAATAATTCAAATGTCAAGTGGAATCAAAAGCCTGAATGATATAATTTGGTATAGTGCCCAACACTCTCAAGTGCGACTCTTGTTTCTATGAAATTCATTTATTTTCTTATTGGCGAGGACAATGGTTGAAAATGAGCTGTTTCTTATTTTCTTATTTTCTTACAAGAAGTCCCAGTTGTTGATCATGGGCTGATGGATAAACTCACTGCTGAAAATGAGAAACTTAACGTTAGAAGTTTGAAAATTTTCAGCATGATTTATTGGATATAATGTTGTTGAGTTTGACATATATTTATTGTATATAACCACAGATTATGGTTAGCTCTCTTGAAGTGAAAATGGGTGAAACTGAGAAAAAATATGAAGAGACAAATAAACTTAGCGAGGAGAGGTTAAAGCAGGCCACGGAGGCAGAGTCCAAGTTAGTTCAGTTGAAGACGGCTATGCACAGGTTGCGCGGAAAGGGGTCAGATGTATCTTCTAGAATTTTAGTAGATTAGTGAGAGAATGTTGTTTGTAATACGCAGCTGGGTTTTATTCTAACTTTAGGATTTGAACTATTATGATATGTATATCTTCCAATCTAAAGTATTAACATTGATTTTGAGTTTGACTATTGCTCCATTTATAATTTTTTTGAAGTGCATTTGATTTATGAAAAATTGGAATGTGTATATTGTATAGTATGAGCACCTTTTGGGTGGGCATGATTAAAAAACAGGGATGACTGCTTTGAACTTAGGACGGATTCTATCCCATGTTCTGGAAAATTGTAGTCACTTTGTGATAGAATCTGTCACAAGGCCAAGCAACTTCGTGACAGAATCAGTCCTAAATTTAATAAATTTTCAGACATCGGGCGGTTATAACCATTGAAAGTACATGAATCTTTGGGACTGTTTGTCGTAACTACTGGAATTACATGAGTCTTTAGGACAGAATGTTTGTCGCAAGTGTTGGAATTACATGAGTCTTTAGGACAAAATGTTTGTCGCAAGCGCTGGATATGATATGAATATTTAGGACAGACAGGTCTTGTCGTAAATATTCTTGATTTTTCCTTTTCTTAAAATTTTTTTTGTTGATTTTGTACAAGTGGGGGTCCACTTGTAAGTTGTAACTAATGACCGAATAATAATATGTGACGGAATAAGAACTTTCGACAAGGGCAATTTAGATTGATTTTGTTTGTTGTAATTGGTGGCAATTGTGACAGATTCTTTGTATTAACTCTGTGCCAATAGGCCTCTTCTCTTGTAGTGTATACAATTGTTGTAGTAAAGGTTTGTGTCTATAACATTGAATGTTTAGCCAACTATTTATTTTCTCATGAAAAAACTCTGCCAACTACAAAAAAAAAAATAAAATTAAAATCCAAAGGAACTGTGATAATTCCAGTGGAATCAGCTTCCTATATATGTTAAACCACAGGTTATTTGTAAGACTGTACAGTCAATACATATAGTGCAGACAATCATAAAAAAGCCTTAACCAGACGGTCTCCATTGGCTTCAGATCTTCGAAAATTCTACATGATTAGGAGTATATAGAACGTAGATTGAGATTCCTAGATAAAAAAAAATATAACACAAGTTATAACAGCAGGCCTACATAATGTCTTACAAAAACTATAACAATCTTCTAGTGTAATTGTCACTTATACCACATAGACCTTTAGAGCCCCAAGAGCGAGCTTCATCAAATGAGAGGGTCAACTCATCATAATTTTGCGTTTACATTCATTCACCTATCACCAAATTACAGAATAAGAAATATCATAATGTACTTACAAGGACGAACATCGATCTTCCCCATGACAAAATAGTTGGCAGAAGGACAATTTGCCAGAATTTGTCATCTGCAAAAGAAGTGAACGTGGAATCTAAAAAAAATCTGGAGAAAATGAAGAAGTACTTTCTGGTGTTTTTAGGTGCAGGTACTCTTTGTTCACACATTAAAATGTTCGTATCTAAATTTTTGGAGAAAACTTGCGTGCGCTTTTTGGTTATGTAAATTAATTTTTGAAGAAGGTAAATTCATTTTCCGTACATTGCATTCTGGGAATGTTTCTCTTGTCCAAAAAATTGTTAAGTGAAAGTGAACTTCTTTGTATATAAAAATGTTGTATATTATTAACTGTTTACAAATATTATTATCATTCGATATTTTGTAAAAATGATCGAAGAGAATAATACAATCACAAAATATGTATAATCTATCTAAAGGCTAACATGAAGAATTAAATCAAAAAAATATATACCGTAAAACATAGGAATCAAAATTAGAGTTATTCACCGGGCAACAAACATGAGGTAAAACACGATAAAAAATAAACACATGCACAGTAATTTTGTCTCTTTTTATTCTTCTGAATCATCAATTTGGAGACCATGTGAGGGGCTTTTTGAGCTCTTTTCTCGATCGCCATATTCGACCTTCTTTTCCATAGCATCCTTGTGCTACAAGGGATTAAATAAATATTTTTCCTTTGTTTTTTTATATTTAATAAATAAGTCACATAATACAACATGCTCTCCCCTTTGTCGATTTCACATCCTTTTTAGCATAGCCGTAGTAGGGGGAGTCCAAGGGGGAGTCTAAGGATGAGTCTAAGGGGGAGTCTAAGGATGAGTCTGAGGAGGAGTCTAAGGATGCAGTCTCAGTAAGTCCTTCTTCACTGAGTAGTAGAAGGCTTTCCACGTAATTGGAATGTATGCGGGCAGGTAATAGATCTGGAAAATTATCACGATGCGCAGATCCTAATTCTATTAACTTCTGAGACTGGAAGTCGCACACAAAGAACTTGACTATACCTTCTTTGTCCGTAAAAGCCCTTGCCACATATTTGCCATTATTCAGGAACCCTACTGCATGAAGGCCACTAGCTCCTTGCAAATCGAAGACAAACTTCTTTTCCCAATATGGCGATGTGGATGAGGCTCTGTCTTTCAATATCCACATACTAAAAGTCCTAGGATTAGTATATGCAAGCGAATCGAGTGCAAAAATAGCTATTGTTTCTCCATATGCTTCCGCCCCACATATAAGAATTATTCCTTGTGGAAAATCAATCACTTGAAAGGTCTCATTGCTCAAGTCAAAACAGGTGAGCTTGAATCGTGTTGTCATAAACGCAGTGCAATCTACAAATCCGGTATACTTAATAATAGTCTTATCATCATCATCAGTATCAAAAGGAATATGGTGATGAAAATTAGGAGAAACGGAGTTCCAACTATTAGTACTTAAGCTGTAAATATAAACGACGTATGTGTGATGAATAGGAGCAATTACGATCACCTTATAATCCTCATTGTAATACCCAAAGCTCACAGAAGCAATCAGAGTGAAACGGACACCATCCGTATCAATTTCGGGAAGCTTCTTGATTTTGTAACAAGTTGGGTTCCATAAAAGTATATCATCGCCTATACGGTAGTCTTTGTATGAAAAGCATAACAGCCCGTTACAGATCCCGTAAACTCTTGATCCTCTAGACCAATCATGCCAGTAGTCCCATGACTCATCGGGAGTGATGTATCGTTTCGAGATTTGGCGTAAATCAAAAATAGAGTCAGGATTGGTTAGTAACGAGCACCGAGAACCGCTTTCAAATAGTATATATTTTTCTGAGGAGTCTTTGTGATACGTAAGATGGGCATTAACGAATGAAGGAGAAGCAATAACATGATACCATGTTTTGCTAACACACCTGAATCTCACCAGAGTCTTGACTGGCAATCTGTGAAGCACCTCAGCTATGAGGACATGTTCCGGCAAATAAGGTCTTGCTTCAAAGCCCATTCTTCTGAAGGAGAAGCAATAACAAGATACCATGTTCTGCATCCAAGTATTAAAAATACAGACAACGCTGCGCTGAGATATTGGGTTCAGGAAGCCCCTTCTTTAATCTTCTTATATAGGCAGTTCTCAATCAGAATCATATTTATATTTTAATCTAGAGCTCCTCTATAATAATATAAAAATTCAAAATTTCCTTTTTAGATTCTGAAATGGTTTTTTTTTTCTTTTTTGAAAACAAAGGAAAAGCGATTTCATTAATCAAGATCTTGTACATAAAATAATTTATAATATGAATTACTAAAACTTTTTTTTTTCAAATACTAATTGTTAGAGAGTGCAATAATGGAGCAAAAGGGAACTCTCAATGCAATATACAAAAAGCCTCCATATTTTTTTGTTAATTTATAATTTTTAATTTAAGTGTAGAGTTTGCCTCTTTTTTTTTTTTATCTTTCTTTTTCTTTTTTTGTTTTTAAAAAAAAAGGCAGAATTCATTAATATTCAAATAAGGCTGAAGCCCATTACAATAGTTCCAAAACACTTAAGAATTTGGGCCTAAGCCCCAGACTTCCTGACAACTAACCCACCCCAAAACACAAACTAATAAAAATGAAAGAATCGATTGCAACAACAGCACCCCTTCATAACCCATTCCTTGAATTATATTTTTTTTATATAGAAGAGCTTCTTTAATTTAAAATTTTTAAATTAAATTTTCATTAAGTTTAAACTTTTAAATATTGAAAAAATTATAAAGTAAAGGTATCTAATATTAAATATATTTAGACAAGTATCCATAAATAAGTTAATAATATTTTTGAAGTATTCAAATTCAAATTCTTTTACAATATCCAAAAAAAATGTATTTTATTTATATCAATTTAAAATGATAATATTATTTTTAAAATATAACATATTATATAACTATTATATCCTTATATATAATAAGCGTAAGAGGGATTTTATCCATAATTTTGGTTTGGTCACTGTACCGTCAAAATAATCTCAACCGTCGAATATAATATTTTTAAAAATAGATGATCAAGATTATATCATATTAAAAAAATTATAATCTAAAATGGTTGTATTAGAACTGAATTTTAAAAAGAAGTTAAAATCTGAAAAGGATATGAAAGATTGTATTAGAACTTAATTTCATTTATTTATTTATTAATATTAAAAAAGGTTCATATTTACTATTTAGCCTATATCTCGAGATATAGAAATCAGATTTGGATGATTTAAAGTCCACGCGAAACTTAATTATATATGATTTAACAATTATTATCCAAATTAAAACACTCAGAATCTCAAGAGAAAATATAAATATGAATTTTTACATTAATCCTATTTAGTGTAGAATACTTACATTAATAATCATATTCAATATAGAAAACTTAATTATATATGATTTAAATCATTGATAAGCCTTTTTCATATTTCAATATAAATACACTTTTTAGTTTACATGTTGAAATATTAAATATATTTTATGCTAGATCCAACTGTTTTTATCTATTTAGTTTAAGATCTAACAGTTCTTATTTATTTTATCGTACTGAGGAGACTACCAACTACCAAAATTTTGGACAAAATTCCTCATACACTTATTATTAAAAGTGTATTTGGTTGTTAGTACAACTATCTTCTCAAACAAGAAGAAGGTTATTTTTATAATCAAAACAAAATATAAGTAGATTTCATAAATAGAATAGAATTTTCAATATAAAAAATCGTTAATTTTATCTCTCTTTTGTTTCTTGGTAGTTTTAATATGAGAAAATTGTTAAATCATCACTAAATTAAAAATTATTATATTATATCCTATTATAAAATAAGAGTAAGAGAGATAATAAAAAAGTACTACCAAATGTCACATGATCGATTCCTAGCAACCAATTATTATTTTAATAATGTTCTTTTAGTATTGTAACATAATATTAGGGCTGCAAACGAACCGAGCTACTCGTTAGACTCGACTCGACTCGACTCGATAAACTCGACTCGATAAGATAACGAGCTCGAGTTCGAACAAAAAAAATTGCTCGTTAAGGTTATCGAGTCGAGCCGAGTTTTTTGAGTGTTCGACTCGACTCGACTCGATATGGGCTCGAACTCGACTCGACTCGACTCGAACTTGACTCGATAATCTATGTACAAGTGACAGCTGACAAGCTTTCAAGCATACTACTAGACTAACACTGGTTCAAAGTTCAAATGATTACAAAACACCAAAATAAAATTACATTGTTGGAAGTCTGTAACAATATTACAATAATAATTAACAAACTAACAATGACATGACTACATGAACTAAAATTAAATTTCCATCCTTGACTGGTGGCAGTGGTGTTGGTCTGCTGCAAGAACATGAAAATTCCATTCCTGAAAAATTATAGTGAAAAACAGATTATGTAATGTAATGTAAGTACGTAACAAAAGAATTAAAGAAAAAAAAACAATATTGAAGCAGCATACTACATCCACAACACAAAATTCCATTTCTTGATGTTGCTGGTGTTAGCAATGGTTCCAGACAAGTTTGCTAATCAGGACAGAGTTCGTTTAACTTCTAAATTCATATGGGGCTTGCCAGAGATAAACCAAAATTAATGTAACTGTGCTTTCTTAGCTATTCCACTTATCACAACATCTTTTTGTTTTTTCACAGGCTAATCAAGGCATCTTTAATATAATGGATATGTACTTCTACTAGCACTATGGCTTATTTCCTGAACTAGTATGACATATTCAACAGTAGGTCTATGTAACATCCCGACTTTTCGGACTATTAATTCTAAATACGAAACTCAATAAAAACGAAATTCTTTATTCAAATACTCCAAAATTAACGATAGTCAAACGCAGCGGTCAAATTCAATAATTCAAAAAGATAAATTCGGAGACGCAGCTCCAAAAACCCAATATTCAATAATAATCTTTATTCTAATTATTTAAAGAGTCTAATCCAATAAAGGCATCTAACAGCTAGCACGAAAGTCCACAAAATTCACATCCTTATTCTCATTAAGCTTCCAAAAGTCCGAACCTGAAATATATTAAAACAATGAGCTGCGAAGCCCAGCAAGTAACTATCGCCCAACGGCTCAAAAAAAATATTTTTTTAAAAGAGCATAGAATTTATGAAACTTTAAATCGATACAAAATTCAAAACAATAAAATCATATTTTATTCCCACAGTTCTAAATTACGGTCACACTAAACCAGTGACACGGTTCTATGTTCGATGGGGCTAGTTTACGTATCTATGTGTTCCGGAACGTGCGTAAACTAGTTCTATGATTCTATATGTCACACTATCCAGTGACCGGATTCTATGATTCGATACGCAACTAAAACGTGGGAATTCTAAAATAATTCTTTTCTAAAATCAATTTTCGATATCACAATTTCGATAACCAAATCAAACAGATATTTTGAAACAGAATAAAACAGATTAGATTTTATAATAATAGTGAGCAACGAAAAGTCACTTACCTCGAACGCGATACTAAAAACTGAAAATTAATGCACGAGCTGATCCTATAATTTTATTAACAAAAATCAAGGCGACGATTATTTATTCATATTATAATATTTACACATATATTGCAAGTAAACACTCACGGTTAATCACTGAACAGTTAATTCATAAAAAATTTGGTAGGTGACAATACTTTAAAATTTGTGTAAACAACATGACCAGAAGCTTTAGCAAAACAGATTACATAAAGGAAAATCTGATGGGCTTTAAGGCCCCACGTGGCTAATACATGCCTATCCAATTAACATGTTAAATTACAGAAAAATACTTAATCTTTTACAACTTTAGCATGGCATGTATTAGCAAATAGCAACTAACCAACTTACTAAACTAAAACTGACCACGTTTTTCTGTATTAAAACAAAAGCATCACTTAACATTTAAGCATACTTTATCAACATATTCGGTAGCCCATTTATTTCACAAATAATAACATTAACACATTAACAAGCTAATGATAATTTAACCACTTTGAAACTAAAATTATTTCGTAACTTATACATAATCAACACCACTAATCAATTTTTAATATACTATTAAAGTTCCTGTCATGCAATAAATCACAAACTACCTTATGGCCTTGTCCTATTGTCACACTGATACAATAATTCTAAACAAAATCAAAACAACTAAGGACCATGTTAGGTCAGACACAAACAAGATAGTTAATAAAATAAAACAATATTAAATCTAGTCTCCTTTTCATACATGTCATATGCAAATTAAGAGCTAAATTATATTCAACTGTAATTGGACAAATTCACATAGAAAAGTCAGGAAAACACAAAACATTCTAATTAAAATAAATAAATATTAAACTAACAAATAAAACATAAAACAATTACACATGAGCTTTAATTCATGCCTGTTCGGTTAATCGATAAACAAAACGTATATGTGTATCACAATTATAAAAATCATTAAAACACATGATACATCAGAATATATACACAACAAAAGTAATTACAATTAGGTGCGTCGTAGTTTGCAACAGTGTCAAGAATAATTAATCAAGCAGCAAGCATGGCAGAAATATAGATTATGAAATAAAAGACTTAGGGTACCTGGTTGTTGCGAGGCAAGTTTCTGTACGATTTTCTTTGTATATTAAACTGGTTCTTATATAGGCATACAAACCCTAAAATAATCTATGTAATTTTAAAACTTGCCACTAATAAAAGTTGCAGCCTCTCCAAGTAATACCCAAAATATAATATTCTAATATGCACAATTAACTTAATTAAAAATATTACTATTTACTAAATTATTCTTACTCTTCTTTCCAAATATAACGAATCTTATTCTTTAGAATTCTAGAATTTTCTAAATAAATTAAATTTCTAATAAAAAATTACTTTGAAATATAATATCTAATAAAAATAAATTACGGATTTTACAGTCTATAACAAAGAAAATGCAGAGTCCAGATCGATCTATGTTCAAACCTAAACCAGAGTGATTTATCGCGAAAAAACTCCGTAAACATATAACATTGCAAAGGGGAAAAATAACAGAACAAACAGGAACCTAATTTCCTCAAAGAAACTCCAGACTGCTAAATTACGTATAATTAACACTAACAATTGGCCTTTTAAAAACTTTACAAACCACATTATATTTATTACAATACTGAAAACCTAATTTCCACCTCAAAGAAAGTTTATAACATTGTAAAGAGGAAAATAGCGAAGATCAAACAAGAACCTAATTTCCACCTCAAAGAAAGTTTATACCACTAAATTAAGTATAATTAACACTTAAAATTAGCATTTTCAAGCTTTATGAAACATGGGTTTGACGTAAAATACATCAATTCAGTAATATATTAACAAACTGAAACATGGGTTTGACATAAAATACATCAATTAGCATTTTCAAGCAGTGATCTTAGTGTCAGCAGGAATAAAAAACTTTAAAATAGACAAACACAAACCTCGTTGATATGCCTGCCCTGCACTTGGTATAATCAAAGCAATTCATTAAAATCCAAATCGATCTCTACTTCTTTTAGTATGACAGCATCCTGCATAAAGTAATTAAAAAATTAAAACAGAAAATCTGAACTGCTAAAAATTGAATCAATCAATCAAGTAATAAATGGATGCAAGAAGTACACGTAGAAATGTAGAATATGTTACCTTGTTTGGTTTTTTAAGTCCGTATAATTCACGTACCCAGTCAGCACCACACAACAACATCTCCACGGTTTCAGGTTTCAAGCAAGAGCGATGCGGCTCAATAACTCTTCTACCGGCACTGAAAGTTGATTCCAAAGCAACTGTACTCATCGGAATAGCCAAGATATCGCGAGCCATATTTGACAAGATTGGATACTTGGCGGTATTTCCTTTCCACCAAGCTAATACATCAAAAGCTTTTGAACTATTAAGAGCAGGAATGGCAATTTTTTCAGCCAAATAGTCATCTAATTCTGATTTCATGGGTTTAAGAATTGCACCACTGTCACGAACGAAACTTTCTTATTCATTAATTCCTTGTGGTGTCTCTTTTTCATCCATATTGATTTAGTTATCTGATGAGACCTGACTGGATTCAAACAAATCAGTGGATTTTGCTCTATCTTCTTGATAGAGTTCATTCAGCGCACCTGTTAAATCAGCAAGGTGTCGATCTGCCTCACCTTCAAGCGGATAAAGAGTAGGAAAACAAAACATGGGAAGTTTCATTTTAAAACGCGGATCCATAACTGCGCCAATTGACATTGCCAGATTGCTCTCTCCCCAATATTTGTCAAATTTCATTCTCATCTCACGTACCATCTTTCTAACATACAAATTCTGATCAGAAGCTTTCTTGTCCAGTATTTGTTTAACCTTCCTTATTTCTGCCAGAAACAGGTTTGACGTAGGATAATGTGCACCAGAAACAATATTATTGACCACATTAAACGATTCTAAAACTGAACAAATTCCTTCAACCTTTTCCCAATCATCCGGACTTGGAACATATTCCTCAAACCCTTGATCAGACGTGGGATATCGCTGGAAAACTTGTTTAAATCCGATAGCACAATTCAACATCTTAAAAGTTGAATTCCAACGAGTAGGAATGTCTAAAATTAATTTTTTAGTCTTCAAATGTAAATGTTTAGCAATTTCAGCAAATTTTATCCTACGGCCTTCTGAAGCAGCCACATATTTGACACCATCTCTTATCTTGTCTACAATTTCATCTATTGGATCTAATCCATCTTTCACACATAAATTTAGTATATGTGCACAACATCGCACCTGAAAAAGTTTTCCCTGAATTGGCAACGGTGTTTTCCTAATAATGTACATGTCCTTTAAAGTTCGTAAAGCAACATCGTTTGCCCTTGCATTATCGACACTCACCGTTCCAATTTTATCTAAGATATCCCATTCAGTTAAACACTTGGATATAGACTCTGCTATTACATAACCACTGTGAGGAGGAGGGACATTACAGAAGCTTATAACTCTCATATTTAGCTTCCAATCACAATCTATCCAATGTGCAGTAATCACCATATACCCTATTTTATGAGTTGATGAGGTCCACATATCTGTGGTTATGTTGATTCTCTTGACAGACTTAAAAGTTTCTTTTAACTTATTCTTCTCAATTTCATAAGAACTCATACAATCAGATTTTACGGTTGTCCTACTAATTTTCTGCCAGTGGGGAATAGCTTTCCGCATAAGCTCATTAAACATGAAACTCTCCACATGGATAAAAGGTAACTCATTTACCATTATATAATGGGAGACAGTTTTTCTCATATCAACCTGATCATACTTAAAATTAGCAACTGTTACCTCTGATGAGCTATCTCCAGGTTGGAATTGAAGTTGTGCCTGTTTTTGTAGTCCAATTCCAATTCCATGTTTGACCTTGCATTTATCCAAATGCCTGTTAATTGAAGTTGTTGAACCACTTAGACCACGCTTTAATTCAGTCTTACAAAGTTTGCACCTTGCCCACTTCACACCATCTTTGACGAATTCGTCCATATATAACCAAGACTCAGATTTCTTTTTTCTCGTCTTTTTTGTGTAAGGAACCTGAACATCTTCAGTTTGCTTGTCCCCTTGTTCTCTTGTTATTCCACTCACCTTTTCTTTTGAAGATGCATTAGAACCAATATCACTTCTCTTTCTTTTTCTATTACAAATCTCATTTTGTTCACCTGTGTCCTCGGATGGAGTTTCGTCTCCAAAACTTCTAACATTTTCTTCAAATTCAGCATTCTCGGGGATAACTTCTATTTGCACTTTGGATTTTCTACCTTTCATTTTAATTCTGAAATAATTGGAAGATTCCATAAATTAATACAATACGAATAAATAAGTAAATAACGCAATTCAACAAAATCAAATAATCAATAATATGTGTTGTGTAGAAGCCAGCTGCATTATAAAACTATATGAATATCTCCGCCTAATGTTACTGAGTCTGTTCCTTATTACAGCCAGTGGAAGTGGTAGTCACCATCTAATTGAATACTCCAATATAATAGTAATGAATAGATAAGGTAATTAATTTAAATAAACCATTGTTGCAAATTAAGGTGATGATTTTTGACTTATGATGTTTACAGCCAGCATGCCCATACACGATGAGAGTAGTAAAAAGAAAATAATTCATGAAAGGTGAGATTACAACATGTTACTCTTACATCTAAATGTGTAATTTCTTAGAGGACTTCCATCAAACACTTACATTCAATGAATAAAAACAGCTTGAAATCGACTAATTTGTTCGATATAGAAATATAAAGATGCAGGCATTATTTATTTCATAAACAACTTGTCACAAACTAACAGTAGAACCTAATTAAGTAATCTTAGTAAACATTACAGAGATCAATCAACAGAATTAGTCAATTAGATAGACTAATGTACAGGTACTTAACCAGAGTTAGATAGCTAATTGTGTTCTTACTTACAATCTTGTGATGTAATTATGAAGGGGGAGAGAGAGAGAGATTAGTACCTGAGGTTGAGACTTGAGAGTAGAGAGCGTAACTGAGAGCAGGGAGGCGGAACTCTGAAGAACCCTAGTGTAGTCGTGTTTTGTAATTTGATTTTTAGATATTTTTTGTAATTTGATTTTTAGAAGTCGTGGCATATTAGAATTAGCAATTAGGTCAATTGGATACTTAGATAATTTTTGTAATTTGATTTTTTTTATTTGGGCTGGACTTGCATTGCAATTTGCACATGGACTTAATGTTATTGATTTTATTTTAGTATGGGCCTGATTTGGTATATTATAAAAACAAGCCCAAATAATGGAAAAAAAACTAAATTAAATTTTTATTAATTAATTAGTGATCTACTAAGATCTCGAACCAAATTAATTTTTTATTTTTTGAAAAATTGGGAATATCACTAAATTAGATATATCTTTACATCTGTATGGTTGGATCGTCGAGAAATATTTTAAAAAATATATAAACAACAATTCGTGACAAAGCAATAGTTATTAGTACTAGTTAGAATATTAGTGATCTACTAAGATCTCGAACCAAATTAATTTTTTATTTTTGAAAATTTGGGAATATCACTAAATTAGATATATCTTTACATTCGTACGGTTGGATCGTCGAGAAATATTTGAAAAAATATATAAACAACGATTCGTGACAAAGCACTAGTTACTAGTACTAGTTAGAATATTAGTGATCTACTAAGATCTCGAATCAAATTAATTTTTTATTTTTTGAAAATTTGGGAATATAACTAAATTAGATTTATTTTGACATCCGTACGGTTGGATCGTCGAGAAATATTTTAAAAAAATATATAAACAACAATTCGTGACAAAGCAGTAGTTACTAGTACAAGTTAGAATATTAGTGATCTAGTAAGATCTCGAACCAAATTAATTTTTTATTTTTTGAAAATTTGGGAATATCACTAAATTAGATATATTTTGACATCCGTACGGTTGGATCGTCGAGAAATATTTTAAAAATATATAAACAACAATTCGTGACAATGCACTAGTTACTAGTACTAGTTAGAATATTAAAGATCTACTAAGATCTCGAACCAAATTAATTTTTTATTTTTTGAAAAATTGGGAATATCACTAAATTAGATTTATTTTGACATCCGTACGGTTGGATCGTCGAGAAATACAAAAATAAGCCCAAAGAATGGGGGGAAAAAAAACTAACAAACTCGTGAACTACTCGAACTCGAGATCGACTCGACTCGAAAAGCTCGTGAACTACTCGACTCGACTCGATTGTTAACGAACTCGAGTTCGATCAAAGAAATCTGCTCGATAAGCTTATCGAGTTTTGCTCGAACTCGTTAAGAAAAACTCGAACTCGTTAAGGAAAAACTCGACTCGACTCGGTTCGTTTGCAGCCCAACATAATATTAAGTTTGCATCAAAACCATGCGGTCCGCGAATATTGGGTTAGAATTGGAGTACATAAGTTTGGTTTTCTCCTTTGCGGAGGGATTTATATTTTCTTTTAGAAGTAGAAATAGGCGCGAAAATCACAAAATTATCTTTAATTTAGTGATTATTTAATAATTTTTTTTGCTAAATATGATTTAATAATTACTATTGAAATGTAAACACTCATAATATTAACAGAAAATATTATTACAAATTTTTACATTAATCTTATTCAGTGTAGAAGACCTACATTGATAATTCTATTCAATGTAAAAAACCAAATTATATGATTTAAATCATTGACATAAACTTTTTCATATTTCAATATAAATATACTTTTTAATTTACACTTTAAAAATTAAAATATTTTTTATATTAGATCCATCATTTTTCATCTATTTATTTTATGAGCTAACGGTTCTTATTTATTTTGTCTTACGAAGATCACTATCGACTACCAAAGTTTTAGACAAAATCACTCTTACGCTCATTATTAAAACTATATTTGGTTGTTAGTAGAACTATCTTCAAATAATAAGAAGGGTATTTTGATAATCAAAATGAAATATAGGTAGATTTCATAAGTCGAACAGAATTTTTTAACGTAAAAAATTGACAATTTTCTCTCTCTTTAATTTGTTTCTGCATAATTTTAATTAAAAAATAATTTTTAACTATCAATAAATTAAAGATTATTTTGTTAATTTCAAGTGGACTGTAAAATCGTCCAAATCTTATATATATAATTTAAGATAGAGCACAAATATTAAATCGAACGTGTAAAATCTTATATATATATATATATATATATATATATTAATTTTTTAACAATAATTTGATATGTAAATTGATAACATATAAATATTAAAAAAATTAATATAATTATAAATATTAAAAAAGGAACCGTGCGTTGCACGGGCTATAAGCTAGTATTCATTATAATACAACATATTACAATTTGGGATGGTAATGGATCGGGTTCGGGTCGGATTTTGTAAAATCTAAATCCAAATATTTTCGGGTTTAAAAATAAATCCATATCGATATCCATATCCAAAACTCAATATCCAAATCTGTCGGGTTTCGGATCGGATTTTTTTCGGGTATTCAAAATTAAAATTAGTGTAATAAGTTTAAAAACACCCTACATGCAAACAACGTTAATAATGTTTATACAATAATTGAAATAAAACATGATTAAGTAATCAAATATAACGTATTATATGGATCGACATTATATCCTTATATATAATAAGTGTAAGAGGGATCTTATCCATAATTTTGGTTTGGTCGTTGTACTATCAAAATAATCTCAACCGTTGAATCTAATATTTTTGAAAATAGACGATCAAGATTATATCATACTAAAATAAATTATAATCTAAAAAGGATATCATAAAAAAGGTTAAAATTATAATATGAAAAGATATAATCATAATTGAACGTGTAAAACCTAATATATATCAATATTTAACAACAATTTGATATGTAATAACATATTATATACTTATATATAATAAGCATAAAGGGATCTTATCCAAATTTTTGGTTTGGTCACTATAATACCAAAAGCATATAATCCGTTGGATTAAAAAGTTGGGTTAAAAGCCGTTTGTTGGATTAGTTTGTTGGATTATAAATCATAACTTTATTATATCCTTATATACAGTAAGCATTATATACAGTAAGCATAAGAGAGATCTTTTACATAATTTTGGTCTCTTAATTTTGGTATATGTACCGCCAAAATCATCTCAACCGTCGAATATAATATGTTTAAAAATAGACGATCAAAATCATATTAGAAAGACAATTATAATCTAAATAGGATATAATTAACAAAATGTTATATTAGAATTGAATTTTAAAAAGAAAATTATATTCTAAAAAAAGTTGTATTAGAATAAAATTTTAATTTTTTTATTAATATAAAAAAAAATTATATTTACTATTTGGGCTCTATCTTTAGATCTACAAATCAGATTTTGATGATTTTACAGCCTACGCGAAGTTCATAAAATTATCTTCAATTTTCTGATGATTTAATAATTATTATCCAAATAGAAACACTCAGAATCTCAAAATAAAATATAATTACAATTTTTTTATTAACCCTATTCAATGTAGAAGACCTACATTGATAATGGTATTCAATGTAGAAAACCTAATTATATATGATTTAAATCATTGATATACACTTTTTCACATTTAAATATAAACACACTTTTTAGTTTACATATTAAAATATACAATATTTTTTATGCTAGATCCAACGGTTTTCATCTATTTATTTTAAAATCTAACGGTTCTTATCAGAATCTGACTACGGAATACCAAAATTTTGGGCAAAACCCCTCTTACACTTATTTTTAAAACTGTATTTGGTTCTTAGTAGAACGTTTTCAAGCAAAGAAGTTTATTTTGATAATCATAACAAAATATAAGTAGATTTCATAAATCGAATAGAATTTTCAACGTAAAAAATTGTTATCTTCTCTATTTTGTTTTTGCATAGTTTTAATTGGAAAATAATATATAAATATTGAAAAAAATTAATGTACTTATAGATATTAAAAAAGGAGGAGTGCCTTGCACAGGTTCTAAGCTAGTACTAAGTAAAATATGAAAATATGTCAAATTAATAGTTCTTAATATAACAACCCAAATGAAAATTTTATGTAAAATAAAGAAATCTACATCCTAAATTTGTTAATAAAATTTGATGTTGAGAAAGAGAAGACTAATCACTAGATTATCATTGACTATTTTTAATAAAATAAATAATTTATATATCTTATATCTAAAATAATATTATATATATATATATATATATATATTCGGGTATTTTTCGGATTTCGGGTTTGGATCGGATTTCGGATTTCAGATCGGATTTCGGATTGGTAAACATAAAATTCAAATTCAAATCCAAAAAATTTCGGATTTAAAATTTAAATCCTTATTCAAATCCAAATCCAAAAATTCGGGTTCAATATATCCAAAAAAATCGGATTTTAGATCGGATATCCATCGGATCCGATTAATTTATCATCCCTAATTACAATCAGCATTTGTACGCTCATTCATTTACATTATTTTAACTGCAACCATTAAATATGTTCCTTTACTCACTGATACAAAATAATATTCACCACCACCGATCCACCATGTATGTCACTACCATTTTAACTCTTAACTAATTATTAGCAGAGTTATGTTAACTGATTCATTTTTGTAGTGATTAACTCCGTTTTCTTTAATTAATAAATAATAAGTAAACTTATATTTCTTATCATTCTTAATAAATTTTGGGATGCATGAGAATCGAGAACGATAAGAGATGAAATCTAACTCCGTATTAATCATCCATTAGAGGTTCAGTTTCCTAAATTCACAATATTATACTACCTCATTCACAATTTATGTGATCCTTATTTTTTTCATGCATATCAATGCACTCAGAAGATACATTTGTAAATTTTTTTTTTAATTTTTTTGTTTTTGTATAAAAATATAAATCTTCAACTTTTATACAGAATAAAAAATTGAAAAAATATTATTTACAAGTACTCTAAGCAAATTGAAATGCATGTAAAAAGAAGTGGTTCATAAAAATTTGAATCGAGGGAGTATGTTTTTGTCAGAGCATCTCAACTCATATTGGTTAAAAATAGAGCAGCGTAAGCATAGCATACACATACACGGTAATTTTGTCTCTTTTTATTCTTCTGAATCATCAATTTGGAGACCATCTGAGGGGCTTTTTGAGCTCTTTTCTCGATCGGCATATTCAACCTTCTTTTCCATAGCATCCTTGTGCTACAAGGGATTAAATAAATATTTTTCCTTTGTTTTTTTATATTTAATAAATAAGTCAAATAATACAACATGTTCTCCCCTTTGTCAATTTAACATCCTTTTTAGCATAGCCGTAGTAGGGGGAAATTTTAAGGCGGTCTAAGGATGTCTTAGTAAGTCCTTCTTCATTGAGTAGTAGAAGGCTTTCCACGTAATTGGAATGTATGCGGGCACCAAATAGATATTGAAATTTATCACCATGTGCAGATCCTAATTCTATTAACTTCTGAAACTGGAAGTCGCACACAAAGAACTTGACTATAGTCCGTAAAAGCCCTTGCCACATATTTGCCATTATTCGGAACCCTACTGCATGAAGGCCACTAGCTCCTTGCAAATCGAAGACAAACTTCTTTTCCCAATATGGCGATGTGGATGAGGCTCTGTCTTTCAATATCCACATACTAAAAGACCCAGGATTAGTATATGCATGCAAATCGAGTGCAAAAACAGCTATTGTTTTTAAAAACGCGTATTCTAAAACATATTCTATTTTAGTATTAGTATACTAAATGACCAAGAATTCCAAAAATATTTTAAAGGGGTAATCTAAAAAGTAAGTGAAAACAAAAAATCTCATTACAGAAGCATCAAATGAGAAAATAAAGAAGTGGGTCAAGTTTAAAGACCTTGAAGAACACAGAGCAAGTGGCTGGCTGCTGCACTTTCCTTTCTCTCTCTAGTTTCACTTGTTCACTTAGCTTAGTAAATACTAAGTGAGAGAGTGTGTTATATCTATAGACCAAACAAATGAAAGTCAGCGGGGGTTTAATTAATTTTACAGGCAACGCGGCAGTCACTAAGTGGTTACATTACGCAATTGTACATGTACTTTAGCTTTATAAATTCATCACCCTAAACTTTGGCAATTCGACTCGGTCTCACTTTTGAAGAAACGTGTGTTTATTTTCTTTCAATATGCAATGAATGGTTCAGGAAGCCCCTTTTTTAATCTTCTTATATAGGGTGCGTTCTCAATCAGAATCATATTTATATTTTAATCTAAAGCTCCTATGTAATAATATAAAAATTCAAAATTTGTTATATATAATATAATATAGAGATAAGATTTGAGAGAACTAGATAATAGAGAAGGGGGAGATCATTTCATTATTTGTTGTATCAAATCAAAGTACAAGTAAGCCTTTATATAGGCCATGTAAATGCATGTTACAAGGGTAATGTAAAGCCAAAGGTTGGCCATATTAAAGAGGGATATATGAAAGGTTAAGAGTTATCTATGAAATTCTAAGAGTCAGACAATAAATACATAACACACTCCCCCTTGGATGACTCGTACAAACATCATGCCTCGTTAAAACCTTACTAGGAAAAACCCAGTGGGAAAAACCCTAGTGAAGGAAAAAGAGTACATGTGTTGTATATTTAGTAAAGCGAAGAGTGAAACATATCTCCCCCTCATTTTAACATGACTATGAATTATCATCAAATATCTCGAAGTTTTCGCATTCCAATCTTGTACACCAATTTCTCGAATGAAGAAGTAGGAAGTGCTTTTGTAAACAAATCTGCCGGATTTTCACATGAGCGAATCTGACAAACATCAATTTCTCTTCTTTGCTGAAGCTCATGAGTGAAGAAAAACTTTGGATCAATGTGTTTCGTCCTATCACCTTTAATGTAACCTTCTCGAGTCTGAGTGATACATGCTTCATTATCTTCGAATATAACAGTAGGACTTTCCTTATTGACTAAAAGACCACATAATTCTTGAATATGATGGACCAAAGACCTTAGCCACACGCATTCTCGACTAGCTTCATGTAGTGCCAATAATTCAGCATGATTCGAAGAAGCTGCTGCAAGAGTTTGTTTTGTAGACCGCCAAGATATTGCGGTATCACCATATGTGAATACATAACCTCTTTGTGATCTACCTTTGTGGGGATCAAACCGATATCCTGCATCTGCATAACCAACTAATTCTATTTTTTAGACTTTAGAATAAAACAAACCCATATCCATTGTACCTCGAAGATATCTAAAAATTTGTTTCACACCAGTCCAATGTCTTCGAGTTGGAGCAGAACTATGTCTTGCCAATAAATTGACAGAAAAAGCAATATCAGGTCGTGTACAATTGGCAAGGTATATTAGTGCACCAATGGCACTAAGATATGGTACTTCAGGACCAAGAAGTTCTTCTCCTTCTTCTCTTGGGCGGAATGGATCCTTTTTTCTTTTCAAGTGAGCGAACAACCATAGGTGTACTCACAGGATATGCTTTATCCATAATAAATCGTTTAAGGATCTTTTCAATATATGATGACCGGTGGACAAAAATTCCTTTGGATAGATGTTCAACTTGAAAACCAAGGCATAGTTTTGTTTTGCCCAAGTCTTTCATTTCAAATTCTCTTTTCAAATATTCAATCGTTTCATTAAGCTCATATGGGGTCCCTATGATGTTTAGATCATCAACATAAACCGCAATTATAGTAAACCCCATTTTTGTCCTTTTAATAAAAACACATGGACAAATTACATTATTAACATATCCATTTTTCAAAAGGTACTCGATAAGGCGATTATACCACATTCGACCTGATTGTTTCAACCCGTACAATGATCTTTGTAATTTAATTGAATAAATTTCTCGGGGTCTTGAACTACATGCTTCAGGTATTTTTAATCCATCGGGGATTTTCATGTAAATGTCATTATCAAGTGACCCATATAAGTAGGCAGTCACAATATCCATTAAATTCATTCGGAGCCCTTCTAAAATTGATAAACTTAATAAGAATCTGAATGTTGTTGCATCCATTACCGGGGAATAAGTCTCTTCATAATCAATTCCCGGTCTTTGTGAGAAGCCTTGTGCAACAAGGCGTGCCTTATATCTCACAACTTCATTTTTCTCATTTCTTTTGCGCACAAATACCCATCTATATCCAACGGGTTTCACACCTGCAGGTGTTTGGACAATAGGTCCAAAAACATGACGTTTTTCAAGTGATTTCAATGCTGCCTCAATAGCATCTTTCCATTTTGGCCAATCATTTCTTCTTTTACATTCATAGATCGATCTAGGTTCGTGATCCTCGATTTCTTCAGAAATGTCAAGTGCAGCTGCATATGCAAATATTTCATCCATGACGATTTCTTTTCTATTCCACCTTTTCCCTGAAATAATATAATTTATCGAGATCTCTTCATTGTCCTCAATTTCAGGTGTTTGATCATCCTTTGAAGACGTCTCTTCAGTGATCAATTCTATTTCATTTGGAATGATGTCATTTGATGTACCAGCTTGTTTATCAAGTTTCCTTGATTTTCTAGGATTTTTATCCTTGGATCCAATAGGTCTACCACGCTTCTGGCGTGCTTTAGACTCATTTGCTAGCATGATTTTATTTTCTTCATCAGGAAGTTTTATTTTACAAGGAACGTTGACAGCCGGTATATGTGACTTCGTCACTGTCTTGACATCAGTAAATGAATCAGGCAATTTATTTGCAACCTCTTGTAGGTGGATAATCTTTTGAACTTCAAGTTCACATTGATTTGTGCGAGGATCATAATGAGACAGAGATGCTGCATTCCATAAAATTTCTTGTCTTTCTTTTTCAAATTTTGACTTATCTCCCCCTAATGCAGGAAAAATTGTCTCATCAAACTGACAGTCGGCAAATCTTGCCTTAAATAAATCACCAGTCATGGGCTCCAAATATTTTATAATTGAGGGAGAGTCAAACCCAACGTATACCCCTAATCTTCTTTGGGGTCCCATTTTTGTTCGTTGGGGAGGAGATATTGGAACATAAACTGCACACCCAAAAACTCTTAAGTGAGAAATATTTGGTTCTTGACCATTTACAAGCTGCATTGGGGAATATTTATGATAAGCAGTCGGTCTTAAACGAACAAGTGATGCAGCATGTAATATTGCATGTCCCCAAGCAGTATTTGGAAATTTTGTTTTCATAAGCAAGGGTCTAGCAATCAATTGTAGCCTCTTAATAAAAGATTCTGCTAAACCATTTTGGGTATGCGTGTACGGAACCGGATGTTCCACATCAATCCCAATTGACATGCAATAATCATTAAAAGACTGAGAAGTAAATTCTCCTGCATTATCCAATCGGATTTTCTTGATTGCATGATATGGGAATTGTGTCCTTAATCGAATTATTTGGGCAAGGAGTCTTGCGAATGCAACATTACGAGTGGACAATAAAATAACATGTGATCAACGTGTCGATGCATCTATTAGTACCATAAAGTACTGAAATGGTCCACTTGATGGTGTAATAGGTCCACATATATCTCTTTGAATTCGTTCCAAAAAGGATGGACACTCAATCGCAACTTTAACATGCGATGGTCTTGTTAATAGTTTTCCTTGAAAGCAAGCAACATAAGAAAAATCTTTGGACAATGGAACAATCTTATTCTTTAAAGGATGTCCATTTGAATTTTCAATAATTCTTCACATCATTGTTGAACCCGGATGACCTAAGCGATCATGCCACATAAGAAAATTTTTCGGGTTTGCTAATTTTTGACTCATTATCATGTGTGTCTCTACTGGATTAATAAAGGTATAATATAATCCAGATTTATATGATGGGAGTTTTTCTATTATTAACTTCCTCCCAGAGACTATAGACGTGATACAGAAATATTCATCGCCATTCTCATTTGTTGTCTCAAAATGATAGCCATTATGACATATATCTTTGAAACTCAAAAGGTTTCTTTTTGATCGGGTGGAGAACATGGCATTTTCAATAAATATATGTGTACCATTAGGTAACACTATATTTGCACTTCCGGAGCCTTCAATAATATTTGATGCACCCGATATTGTATGTACATTAGCTTTAGCTAATATGAGATGCGAAAAATATTCTTTATTTTTCAAAATTGTATGTGTTGTTGCACTATCCACCAAACAAAATAATTCCTCATCTTTTGCATTTAGTGAGAGACTTCTAGCCATATTTCTTCACAAGGAAAATAGAAAATATTTCATTCATAATAAAAGGGATTACATAGCATAAGCTTAAGTAAAGTCACCCAATTCAAAGTTCAAACATAAATATTTAAATATTCATTAAATAAACAAAGTTTTAATATATTGCTTAATTATTGCCATCAACAAATTTGGCCATCTCTTCATTCACATATTCAAAGAAATCACCAACTTCCATGTGAGTGAGACCCGAAGGATCAATCTACACCACCAAGGTGTGCTTCAAGATGAGCAATTCTCAAGGGATCATTTTGTTCAGCAAAATTAGTTTCAATATTTTTCAAAGAGGTTTGATAAAGGTCAGCAAAGTGCTTGGAGGTACGACATGTACGCCTCCAATGACCTTTCATTCCACAACGACTACAAATACTTTCACCCCTTTTAATCATTGTACTTCCCTCGGGTTTCTCCTCATTTTTTATCCACTTCTGGTGGTGAGGCTTCCTTTTAAAGTTGGTGAAATTTTTTATGATTATGACCTCGACCATGCCCAAAATTATGACCACGGGCACGTCCACGTCAATATCCACGACCACGCCCACGTCCAAATGGCTTATTATCTCCATATTCATTATTAGTCACCGCATTCACTTCAGGGAATGGTGTTGAGCCAATTGGACGGGCTTGATGATTTTTCATCAAAAGTTCATTATTTTGCCCAGCAAGAAGCAATACAGAAATTAGCTCAGAATATTTTGTGAATCCACGTTCACGATATTGCTGTTGCAAGAGCATATTATTGGCATGGAAAGTGGAATATGTTTTTTCCAACATATCTTTATCGGTGATACTCTCGCCACATAATTTCAATTGAGATGTAATTTTAAACATGGCAGAGTTATACTCGCTCACACTTTTATAATCTTGCAATCGCAAGTGTAGCCAATCATTGTGAGCTATTGGGAGTATCACCGTTTTTTGGTGGTCATATCTTTCTTTGAGATCCTTTCAAAGAATTGATGGATCTTTAATAGTCAAATATTCAGTTTTTAGGCCTTCATCAAGATGATGGCGGATGAATATCATAGCCTTTGCTTTATCTTGCTCGGAGGTTTTATTTCCCTCTTTTATGGTGTCACCAAGACCCATAGCACTAAGATGGATTTCAGCATCAAGAATCCATGTCAAATAATTTTTGCCGGTGACATCAAGTGCATTGAACTCGAGTTTTGTAAGATTCTACATTATCACTAAAATATAATTCCAAACAATGTCAATTTATAAAATAAGCATAAATACAACATGTGTTACATAAAACATTATATTGACATGGACACATATAATTTGATAACAATATTCCATCAAGAAAATCATGCATAATTAAACAATAAGGCATATTAAACTTTGCACGCATATGAAATTAATCCATTTTACTTTGAGCTAAGGTTTGTCTACTTTTAATTAGATGGAGATCTCAAGAAGAGCTTCAAGATAAGCAAATATAAACATGTTGTATGCATTTTATTTATTACATAAACTAAGAGACATAATACAAACAATCAGTATGTAAGGTTGAATTCAATTTACCGTGTAAATGGAGACTGATTATAAAGACACAGTAGATTGCATTCAATCTACCGTGTAAATTTAAGATAATATCAAATCTTTTGTAATACTCATATTATAGATTAATGCTAACAAGTAAGATTATACGTACCTTCTGGATAGCTCCACATTTTCTTGCACTTCCCATATTATTTTTTCGCAATCGTGCTGATAACGTGTTATATATAATATAATATAGAGATAAGATTTGAGAGAACTAGATAATAGAGAAAGGGGAGATCATTTCATTATTTGTTGTACCAAATCAAAGTACAAGCAAGCCTTTATATAGGCCATGTAAATGCATGTTACAAGGGTAATGTAAAGCCAAAGGTTGGCCATATTAAAGAGGGATATATGAAAGGTTAAGAGTCATCTATGAAATTCTAAGAGTCAGACAATAAATACATAACAAAATTTCCTTTTTAGATTCTTAAATAGTTATGTACTATATAAATACTTAAAAGATTTTACAAACTATCTATCTATACTATTATATTAAAGCCGAAACATTGAAAGTTTTGGCTTTCGATTTGGTTTTCCTATTTATTAAAATAAATATAACATAATATAAGAGTAAAGTGCACTTTGTGTACCTGAACTTTGGGCAGGACACCACTTGAAATACCATGTTTAGAAACTACCACGGGCAATACGGAACAAAGCAACTTTTTACAGAGAGTGTACTACCATCTATTTATGTATAACGGCATCATATGCCCAGGGGTAAAATAGACATTTGCAGTGCAGATTGCGCGGGACAGAAGAAGTACGTGGGAATTACCTGAACTTATAAACACTAATTACACCTATACATACAACAGACCAGCCCCCTTTCTAAGTACAAACCCTAATTGATTCTATAACCTCAAAAATGGAGGCTAGACGTCGTAGCGATGAAGAAATCGATGCCATCTTGGACCTTGCTTGCTACTGCGACCAGATGAGTGTAATGAAGACTCAATGGTTTGGGCCAAATGCAGGGAGGCGATTCAGGGCTTGTCCTAACAACAGTTGCGGCTACCAGGAATGGATTGATGACCAGCTTGGGCCTCGCACTCTAGAGATTATTAAGGAGTTGCAGGAGTCTCCTGGAGAGTGATGAAAGGTATAACCGTAGGATTGTTCATATGTGGGAGAGGCATCAAGCTGAGATGTTACAGTTGAAGTCTAAGCAACAGTGTGTAGCTATTATTGGGCTGTTTGTGCTTGTTAATTTGATGATGAATATGGCTTTGAACACAATGAGGGATGACACCGAAGTTGAGGATGATGACTACGATTCTGTTGATGAGTGAAGCTTTGGTTAGGTTGTCCTAGGACTGTTAGGTTCTTCTCAATGTCATTGTCTGTATTATGCCAAAGGTTTCTTAGGATTGAAGTTGTGGTCAGTTTGTTGTAGGGATGTTAAGTTTGTTGAATGTGACTGTTCAATGTTAAGCTTGTTAAGCTTTGGTCTGTAATGGAACCATTTTGTTTAATGCATTGTTGTTGTTGCTATGTACCTTCTTTGAACATAAAATCCAAATCTAAGTGACAATACAGTTTGTAAATAAAAGACAATATGCTGTTAAAAATGCTTACACATTGCACCTAATAATACCTAATGAAACCAAAGATGTGTAATCAGTAACAAAAGGTATGCTTGATTTCATTACAAGCCAAAAGGTTCTTACAAGGTTCGAAAGAGACCATCAAAAGAGACCATTACAAGGTTCTAAAAGAGACCATTAAAAGAGGCCATTACAAGGTTCATAGAGATCATTACAGACCATTAAAAAGGTTGTTAAACACCATAATTCAAAATAACCCTAATGAGTTAAATAGATGACTGCTTCCAAATTGCCTTTTGTTTCAGCCTGCTTTCTCTTTTCTTTTTAGCAAGCTCCAGGTTCTTCAAAGTTGTAACCTTGCTCTTGTCCTTAGTTGTAAAGCTCAGGGACTACACACCAAGAGGATTGTTGCTTGCTTCTGGATTGTTGGGTGTTTGAGAAGTGTTGGGGTTGGTAAACACCCCTCCCTGGCTGCCTTCACCTAAAGTTGAGGTTTTTCTTCCAGTGCCTATATTGGCTTGTTCAGGAGTTGTCAAATTCACTTCTGTTCCACTTTGATCCTCTTTGCCCTTCTTGGTCTTTTTGTTGATCTACTTCTCACATCCATTAGCCCTATCATGTGCCTGTCAACACAAAAGCATATGCATTAAGTTAGCAACTAACATAGAGAATTATAAGTGCAAGAAGAAATCATAAGCATACCCTACCTGGACAAGTCCTTGTGTTGTGAGAATATTCAGTGCAATAACTGCACTTGATCTTGGTGTTCTGTCTTTTTAACCTAGTTGCACCAGGTGTTCTAGCATCATTTATCGTATTCCTACTTTTTTTTGGCCTTCCTGTCTGAACCTTCACCACAGGGGGTTGAGGTCTGGGGTACTCAGTCCTTGACCATTCTTCTTCACCACATATGGGTTCAAGGGTGTGGCTGTAGCAAGCAATGAAAGTGTCCTTTGAGTAGCATTCATGAAAAAATTCCTCATATTTCCATTTTGACCATGCAATGCAAGCACATGCATGGTAGCAGGGTATTCCACTCAACTCCCACTTTTTGCATACACACTTTTTAGCATCCAGGTCCACCACCATCTGATACCCCCCTTCAGACATGGTGACCAAGTATTTTGCCCCCCCAGACCAGATCACATGGCACCCTTTAGTCATTTCAACAGCCCTAATAGACAACTCATACACATTAGACATGATTCTAATGTAAAATAAATAAAAAGGCAGAATAATGCATCAAAAGGCTTACTTGTTTAATCTCCTCATTGTATTGGGACAGATAGGGTTCAAAGCATAACTGTTATTCATTTTGTCCCTTCTTTTTTGGATTCTTGTCATGACATCTATATGTATGGCTTGTAGCATAGACAGTATAGGAAGATCTCTATGCTTACCAATACTGCTGTTGAAGACCTCACATTGGTTATTCACAAACTGATCAGATTTTGCAGTCATCCTAATGCACTTCTACTCCACTGGCTCCTAGGTTTTTCAGCCAACCAATCATAGCACTTCTTAGACAGCTGGGAAATAAATAACAAAGTTAGGTGAAGTTGTAATATAAAATTCAAGTGAGGTAATTGAAAAGTAATTTAAAAGAGATACCTTTCCTAATTCTTCCATGTGTTTATTGTAGGTGTAATCAGTGGTGGCCCTTGCTGCTTTCCACAAGCACATCCTCACACCAATTCCTTTGTGGTCCTTCCACATATTTCTGTATAAGTGCATAACACAGAACCTATGTTCTGCATTAGGCACTATGTTCTCAAGAGCATTGATTAAGCCTTTCTACCTGTCAGAGATGAATGTCCAACTACCATCATTAACAATCTGTAAATCTTTAACCACATTCTTCAAAAACCAATTCCAAGAGTCAGAATTTTCTGCTTCCACAACTGCCCAAGCCAAGGGGTACATGCCATCATTAGCATCTGTCCCAATGGCTGTTAGCAGTTGGCCCCCATAAGGTCCCTTTAAATGGCACCCATCAAGTCCAATTAGTGGCCTGCAACCACTTTTGAATCCCTTCTTAATTGGGCCAAAACAACTGTAGAATCTTTTGAATAGCTTCTTCTCAGGATCTGCTGTGTCTTCTGTCATTACTAACACTGTGCTCTCAGGCATTGCCTTTAGAAGCTCATTAGCATAGTCCCATACCTGACCATACTGCTCATCATGCCTGCCTCTAATTTTCTGCAGTGCCATCTTTTTAGCTCGTGCAATTGCATAAATACTCACATGACAACCCCAATCATTGACAACTTTTTTTAAGAATGATGTCAAAGGCCAAGTAGGGTTTATCCTAATATCATTTTCATAATGATTAGCTATCCATCTTGAGTTAATTTGCTTATGCTCAAAGGTTTGAATGCAAGTATGTTTTGGATTGTACACTATTATCTGGTAAGTGTCAGAGTTTGGCATTTTGGTCCCATAAATACTCCATTTACAATCTCCATGACACACGAATTTGACTCTGGAGCCATAATTCCTCTTCTGAATGATCCCTCTCCTCTCCATGATAGCTTGCTTCTTGATAGCATCTCTAAGCACTTTTGCACTTGGAAACAACTGGCCCAGCTGAAATTTAGGATTGCCCATCTCAGCTTTATCAAACACTGGCCAACTTATCCCATCCTCATCAGTGGAGTTGGCAGCCATTCTTTCCTCTTCACTATCATAGAAAATAGAGTCACTAGAGGAACCCATATCCTCATTTGTCCCCATCTTTGTGGCACTCTCTTTCTCTTTCTCTTTGTTACACTCAGCTTTCTTACCCTCCTTAGTAGTACCCTCCTTAGCAGCTTTCTTACCCTCCTTAGTAGCTTTTGCAGTCTCTTTAGCAACCTTCTTCTTTGCTCTTTCCTTCTTGTAGTAAGCCACATCTTCATCTGTACTGTCCTCATTTGAAGAGTCAGAATGGAATGAGTCATCACTCACTTCATCATGTTGGTTTACCACATAGTCTTCATCTTCCGAGTCACTGTCATTGTAGCTTGCATTCTCATCGTAGCCACCATCCTCAACAAACATTTCTCTGACAAAATCTCTATCATATTCAGCCTCAACAAATTCCAAGTCTGGATCTTGTGATGGAATATAGCTCTGTGATGGAATTTGGCTTTCCTGAGCTAGAGGCTGGAATTCAACAGCAAACACTAACACCAATCTAGAAGGTGGAACCAGTTCACACATTTCGAAAACATCAGTATCATTCTCTAAGGTCCAAACACCATTAATCCAATCAGTTTTAGGGAACTTATAGTAGTACATTTGACACCCAAAAACCCCACGCTCCTTTAACATACCACTCAGTTCTAACATGGACATCTTGTCTACATCACAGAAGTCCACATAGTCAAAATCACCACCAACATACTGTCTTGGATTCTCAGCACGGTCATCCTAATTATTAAAATAAATAGTAAAATCATATATAATTAGTGATAAATCCGATTGCAATTTTTTTAATTAAAAGAGGTTTACTTTTAATTGATTGATGATATTACCTTTTATAAATACCTAAAATATCGTATCTTCCAATCAATAATATTTATTTCTAAATAAAACACGTTAACTTTTATTTTAAAATATAATCTTATAATAATTAATATATACCCAAAAATATAGCACTACATCGTCTAATCACTAACAAAATATAATACCAATCTGTATACAACGAATAATGACCGTTAGATTTTTATTAAAAAATCAGAGCCGTTAGATCTAATGACTAGATATATTATATGTTTAAATTAATTTACTAAAATTTCAAGGTTCGAATTCTGTAAACGACATATTTTTTTAAAAAAAAATTATGATTAAACCACATAATTTTGCGATCATTACTGTATACCCAAAAAGTATATTTTATGATTAAAGTACTTTAATAAAAATTCAATTTTTGAATCCCGTCAACGACATATTTAACTTAAAATTCTAATATAAATTTTAAATCATGCATATCATTAACTAAATTTAAATTAAATTATATTAAAATAATTTTTAAATAATTTTACAAAATAATGATTATATAAAAACATAATTATAACATAGAATCAAATTTGTAACTTATTAAAAGAAACCCGTGCATCGCACGGGTTATATTAAAACTTCCCTCTTTTTTTTATCAAATAATAATTTTTAGAGAGTGCAATAACGGTGCAAAAGTGTAACGACCGAAAAATTTCGTGTATTTTATTATATTAAAATATGTTTTTAGTTGATTTTATTGTATTTTGGTTTATTTTTAATGCATTTAAACACATTATGATTTTTATTAAATAGGAAAATTATCTCATACGTGTTATATGACTTCTGTGTAGCATATGTTATTTTATTATATTTTTCTGTAATTTTTATATTTTTAGAACACAATTATTTCGCATTTTAATTTCCGGATTCAGCCCCTATACTGAATCTGAGGCTCTGTTTTTGATAAAATTATTTTTATAAAATGGTAGGATATATAAAAATGAATTTTGTTGTAATTTTAGTAATATTCATAATTTTTGGGAAATTTTGACATATATATTATATTTGTTTAAAAATAAAAATTTTACATTTTTATCCCATAAAAATTATTTTTACGGCTTAATAATTTTAATTAGGGGTTAAAAATATTTTTGGGGTATTAATTTTCAGATTAGTATAAATAGCAGAATTTTATTATTAATTATCAAAATTAATCAAAAATCAGATTTTTGATTTTAATTTTCTGGAAAATTGTTCTTGAAGTTCATCAGAATCAAACCACTTTTTCATAGTGATTCCGGGATCCAAATCGATCATGTGAGTAACCAAACTGAAGCTTTTGATCTCTACTACACGTTTATATATGTGTTGATATGTGTGTTAGCTTGAATCGTAATTTGTGATTTTGTTTTTAAATTCGAAACTTTATGAATTTATTGTGAATCATACAATGAGTTGTTGTTGATATGGTTAGTGTCTATAGATTTCTTATGATCTCAGGAGTTTAATCATGATTTTTATTTGATTTAACATGCCCGCTTGAAGAAAATCGAATTTTGTGGGGGTGAGTATAATTTTCATTTTTCCGAATTTCTTGATGATTGGTTGATGATTTTGATGACTGATATGAGTTATTGAACTCCTGGGCTTCGATTTGATATATAGAACGTATGATTTGGTGTCCGATTTCGAGTTCGTCGGTTTTAATTTTGAGGTCGCCGGATTTTCATTCGGTTTTTGCCCGATTTTTGATTTGGTTAGTTCTGGGTTCGAATGGATGGTACGGTTGTGTTTAGAAATTGATTTGGAGTGTGTTTGGTGTTAAAAACGTAACGAATGGTACGTTTTTGGAGGTTGCCGGAGTTCGCCGGAATTTTTCTCCGGTGGCCGGTTTCTGCAGATCTGCCAATGTTGGCGGTGGTTGTTCTTCGAGTATTCATACGAAGAACAACGAAGGTGGTGATGAATAGTAATAGTTTGATCTTCAAAATCTGATAACAATTTCTGAAAAATGATTTTGGGAAAATTATTTTCAAAATTAATTATAAATACGAATTTTATTTTCAGAAATTCGAAAAATATTTTTAAAAATTCGAAAAATCATTTTTAAATTTTGTAAAATTATTTTTAATTTCGAAAAATAGTTTTAAAATTTTAATATATTATTTTTAATTCGAAATTTATTTTATTTGATTATTTTAAATCTATTTAGATAATATCTTAATTAATTTAAATTGAATGATTAATTAATAATAATCAATTAATTTAATTAATTAAATATTATTTAAATATAATGAAAAATAATCAAATTTAATTATTTTTGGAAAATAAATAATTTATTTATTTTATAAATATTATTTTACCTTTAATATTTATTTCTTTATTTGTTTAAAATGAAATAAAATTGTTTTAAAATTCTAAAAATAATCCAGAAGTGATAAAAATAGTTTAAAATTTCTAAAAATTTATTTGTAAGCCGGATTAAATCATTATTAAATATTTTGGGGATCTATTAATTACCCAGAGGGTTTATTAATGATCCTTTTTTATTCAAAAGGGGGTATTTAAATCCTTTAAAAATTCTTTTAATTATTTTAAAATTCTTTTAATTATTTTAAAAATACTTTTAAGTATTATAATAATAATTTAAGTGTTCTTTTGTTTGTAAGTCGTATCTGCTATGTGATTAAGTGTCTAAATGCTCCGTACATGTTATTAATTGTTTTTAATATTTATTCGGTACTGAGACAACGTTCGGGTAGACCCTAAAACCGAGGTTTGATTGGTATTTGACCTTGTACCTAGCCAGATGTTTAAAATAGCATGTTTTCATGTAGAAGTGGGAGGAACCTTAGCTAGCGGGCAGAGTTACCTGCAGTATTCCTAGAAGTGAGAAAACCCTAGCAACAAAGCATAAATTACCAGCAGTATATTCAGGCAAGTATTTTCTCCCTTGATCATCTTAAACACTTTTATTTTATGTTTCATTGATTCGTATCATGACGAATAGCTATTGTTCAGAGCTATTTGTGATTCCCAAATATTTTTGCGAACAAAGTCACTTGATGTGAAAATTTCTTTATGATAAACTCTTCATATCCTTATTATCGTAGTAAATAATAGGAATGTGAACTGTATGTGAAACTAAGCATTTCCTGTTGAATTCGGAAATTGCTCTATTGGATTGGCAAATGGTAAAGCGTAGGAGGCCATGATGATTTCATGGTCCAGCAATATTTAAGGAGGATATGGTAACCATTCCATCTTCCTATAGGCTAACATTACTTGCCTATTTTGGTACCCTCATGAAATCCGAATTATACACACGGGTATAGCTGTACCAGTGGAGTATAAAGGGTCCCATTGCTTTTGAACCTGATCAGGGGGCAATGGTGTTTCAGTTATGTGTATCCAATCCATATCGCCTGAATGGCTATTATATATTGTGAGTTGACAAATGATTCAATTTTATGTCATGTCAAATGATTTCGATTATGATTGAATTACATTTTAGTTGTTGATTCAGTTTGCTTTATAAACTGTTTTACTCTTCAGTCGATATTATGCAACAATTGTTCTGGTTTTATTATAAAACTGTTTATATATATATACTTGCTGGGCTTTTCTTTGGCTCACTCTTACTTTCACTAAACCTTTCCAGACGGGAAGTATGGTTCCGATCAGCAGTCCAGACCATGTTAGAGAAAGTCAGAGGGGTCGAGTGTCAGCACCCCAAACCGTGCAGGTACTTGTGCGTTTTAGTTGGCGCTAGATAGAATTTTAAATAAAATGGGATGTAATAGTAAAACGGAACTAGATTGGATTTAAGTTGACTTTATTTATGGGTTGTAATAAGTGAATAGTTTATTTTTGGGTTATGTCTGCTTGGTTTCATACAATAACCTGTTGCGATCTTTGGTTTGCGGGGTCAGTTGCGCATTCTGATTTATTTTAGTTGTGATTAGTTGGTGACCCCCGGATCTGGACCCCGGATTTGGAGGGGTGTCACAGTTGGCATCAGAGCTGACAGGTTATAGTCACTGAAATAAGCAGATATATACCTTAGGAAAGATTAGGCAGATAACATGAGATAGGACGACGTTCTTGTGTTACGTTGCGTTTGATTTTAGTCTAAGCCTAAGTTGTGAGGTGATTGTGATATTATGTTACTGGGTTGCGCAAGTTTCTGTTGTGGTGACTGCACCGGTGGTTGCACCTCAGCCTATGCCGGCCCTGGAGTCAGTTACACCACCGTTGTTCCCACCTATTGATTTACCACCTATTCCAGCTATTATGGATCCTGACTACCCAGTGATGGGGGTAGACTATTGGCTGGGTTGGGAGTTTCCGAGGGAGCCGATGAGTCCCGTACCGCCAGTTCATCCTGTTGATCCAGGTGAATGGATGGGCTTACCAGCGCTTGGGGAGCCGAGTTATGTGGCGCATTTGGGTATGGCACATGAGGAGGAGATCATGGTGATTGACCCTCCAGCACTAGTCCCAGTACGGATGTTTGTTCCTGATCAGCAGCAGGGAGTAGTGATGCCACCCGCTTTACCTGAGCTTCATCTACCCGATGCAGAGGCAGCTATAGGAGGATTTCTTATGCCAGTAGAGTTCACGAATCAGTCAGACCCCACTGTGCAGGGTCCCTATGTACCCCTCTCACCAGTTATACCTTGGCATCAGATGCCACCAGGAGAGGAGAGAGTGCGTGCTTTGATAGAGGAGGTTACAGGCGGGGCAGAGGCTGAGTCGAGGGGCCATATAGGTGCACCATGCACTGTTCCTTTTGGTTAGTACCGTGAACTTTGGGAGGCATATGACTTTTTGAGAGGGCAGAATGTGGAGCTGCGTAGGATGAGAGGTCGTTCTGTTTCAGACTCCGAGATTCGTCATAACCTCCGGGAGTTGATTGTAGCCGGTACTTATGAGGTGGAGGCATTGAGGTTGGGTGATTAGGGTACTATTGATTATCGTCAGGCCTACCGTATCCTCAAGAGGATGTTAGCGGATCTTCAGCAGATGGTAGATCCCAGTTGGGATTAGAGACTGTGGGACAGAGTCATAGAAGGAAGAATGCTACCTGTGTTTGTTTGGTTTTGGTTGTTTGTAAAATAGTGTATGTGTGTATTAGCTGTAGTTTGGTAGAATAAGTAGGGAATTTTGTTGTATATAGCCGACATTAAAGTTGTTAAAGTAGGTTATGAGCGATATGATGGTAGGTGAACCGATCGATAGTCGTGTATGACTGTAAGTGGTTATTTATATATCAGCAGTACTTTTGTAGCGTTACGTGTATCGATTCCATCCAGCATGCATTTATTTATTTTTCAATATTCAAGTGAATTAGTGATTGGGTGACATGAGTTGATAAATATTCTTGATTCATGTTTCTTTTCAATGAATGTCTATCAAAAACATGTGTAGCCAATTACTAAGGAACTTGTGTATTTCCTCTACCAGATTATGGATAATCAGCAACCAAATGGAAATCACGCAGGACATGCGAATAATAATCAGAATGCTGGGGAGCAGGGCAATATTAATATGATGCAGCAAATGCTAGAGCTGTTCCGATAGCAGACTGAAAACCTCACTCGTCAGCAGCAGCAGCCGCCAGTACCCCAGGTGGCGACCTTTAAAACTTTTCAATCTGTTAAACCCCCAGAATTCCAAGGCTCAGCGAATCCAGTTGAGGCCCGAGCTTGGTTAAAAGAGATGGAGAAAGCTCTTGCATTGGTGAATGTAGAAGAGAATAAAAAGACCGAGTTCGTGAGTTACTTTTTAAAAGGAGAAGCGAACTACTGGTGGGAAGCCAGGAAGGCTTTGGAAGGAGAAGGGGTAACTACGTGGGAAAGATTCAAGGAGTTGTTTTTGGAAAAGTATTTTCCCCGCTATATGCAGAATCAGATGGAGATTAAATTTTTGGAATTAAAACAAGAAGGCAGTGCCACTGACTATGAAGCAAAGTTTACAGAATTAGCCAGGTTTGTTCCAGACTTGGTTGATACAGAGAAGCGAGCAAGAAGATTTCAGCAGGGTTTGAAGCCATGGCTCCGAAGCCGGGTAGCCGCTTTTGAGTTGACCACCTATTCAGCTGTGGTCCAGAAGGCACTAATCATAGAAGGAGAGAGTGATAGCTCTCAGAAAGAAAGGGAAGGTAGGAAGAGGAAATTCCATAGCCAATCAGGGAATTCGTTCCAAGGTAGAGTGCAAAACAATTTTAGCTATGGACCAGCATTTCAGCCTAGAGGCAACGGAGGACCAGGGAATGGAACCCAGAATTTTGGGAATCAAGGGAATCGATTTCGGAATAGCAATCAACAGCAAGGAAGTCGGTTTTTGAGCAATAATCAATAACAAGGAGGTCGAATTCCAAACAATAATCAGCAACAAGGGATGCGACCACCACTGCCAGCATGTGGAATATGTGGAAGGAACCATGGAGGTGCATGTAATCTGGCTAATGTAGTATGTTTTCGGTGTGGCAAGAAAGGGCATTATGCCAACAGGTGCGATATGCCAGCAGCTAGTGGGATTGGTTGTCACAAATGTGGGAACAAAGGGAATCTTGCTAAAGATTGCAGAGTTACTTTAAATTCGGGAAACCGGAATAAAGCTACAGGGACAAATAATGCGGGACAGCCAAGGGCCCGAGTTTTCAATATGACCATGTCAGATGCAGAGCGGAATTCTGATGTTATTACAGGTACACTTTCCGTAAACTCTACTAATGCCAAAGTACTTATTGATTCAGGAGCTTCTAAATCTTTTATTTCGGAAGGGTTTGCGGGTAAGCTAGAATGTGAATGTCAGTTATTAAATGAAGCATTAGTAGTAGAGATAGCTAATCAGGAGCGTATACCCGTTAGACAAATTTACCCAGCATGTGATATCAAAATTGCCGGTCAACATTTTTATGCCAACTTGATTCCTTTCAAGTTGGGAGAGTTCGAGGTTATACTGGGGATGGATTGGTTGACAAAGTATAATTCCCAGATTGATTGTAAAAAGAAGGAGTTAAAGCTGAAGTTGGATGGGGATAAAGAAGTGGTGTTTCATGGGCAAAAGCAAGCGAAGAAACTTTTGACTATGATGCGAGCCAAATGATTGTTGCGACAGGGATGTAAAGCATGCTTAGCTTATGTAATGGATACCAATAAGGAAGTGCCACAGATAGAACAGATTCCAGTAGTGAATGAATTTCTGGATGTATTCCCTGATGAATTGCCAGGCTTACCTCCAGATAGAGAAATTGAGTTCGATATTGATTTGGCACCAGGTACTGAACCTATATCGAAAGCTCCATACAGAATGGCGCCAGTGGAAATGAAAGAATTGGCCAAGCAGCTGCAGGAGCTACTAGACAAAGGGGTGATCAGACCTAGTATATCACCATGGGGCGCACCAGTATTGTTTGTGAAAAAGAAGGATGGAAGCATGAGACTTTGTATTGACTACCGGGAGTTAAACAAATTGACGATTAAAAACAAGTACCCATTACCGAGGATCGACGACTTGTTTGATCAATTAAAAGGCGCAGCATGGTTTTCCAAAATCGATTTACGATCGGGATATCACCAGTTGAAGATCAAGTCAGATGATATTCCTAAGACAGCATTTCGTACGAGATATGGGTATTACGAATTTTTAGTTATGCCATTCGGATTAACTAATGCACCAGCCGCTTTTATTGACTTGATGAATAGAGTTTTCAAGAAATATCTGGATAAATTCGTGATCGTTTTCATAGATGATATCTTGATATACTTTAAGACAGAGGAAGATCATGCGGAGCACTTGAGAACAACTTTAGAAATTTTGCGGAAGGAGAAGCTATACGCCAAATTTTCGAAATGCAAGTTTTGGTTAAGGGAGGCACAGTTTTTGGGGCACGTTGTCACCAACGAAGGGATTAAAGTGGATCCAGTTAAGATCGAAGCCATTATGAATTGGGAGCGACCAAGAACACCAACCGAAGTTCGAAGTTTTTTGGGATTAGCTGGATATTATAGAAGGTTTGTTAAGGATTTTGCTAAAATAGCAGCATCTTTGACAAAACTCACCAGGAAGAATGAGAAATTCGAATGGAACGAGAAGTGCGAGCAGAGTTTTCAAGAATTAAAGAAGCGATTGATAACTGCACCAGTGTTAGTTCTACCCAATGAAAATGGAAACTTTGTAATCTATAGTGATGCATCTCAGAAGGGGATAGGTTGTGTGTTGATGCAGGATGGCAAGGTAATTGCTTACGCGTCTAGGCAACTCAAGAATCATGAACGAAAGTATCCAACGCATGATCTGGAATTGGCAGCAATTGTTTTTGCACTAAAACTTTGGAGGCACTATCTATATGGAGAAAAGTGTGAAATATTCACGGATCACAAAAGCTTGAAGTATATTTTCACTCAAAAGGAGCTCAACATGAGGCAAAGACGGTGGTTGGAGTTAATCAAGGATTACGACTGTACCATCAGCTATCATCCAGGCAAGGCCAACGTAGTAGCAGATGCACTAAGTAGGAAGGAAAGGTTAAATCTCTTAACCTCATTCGAGGAGTTGCTGAAGGAATTCGAGAAATTGGAAATAGAGGTCCATACATCAGAAGAGACCAGTGAAGTATTGTATGCCATGACATTTCAGCCAATGTTATTGGAAAAGATCTGTAGGTGTCAAGAACAGGTAATGGACCAAGACAAAGCAAGTTTAACCGGAGAGGAAATCGGGAGTCAAAAGGATGATAAAGGAATTCTCAGGTTTTCTTCACGTATATGGGTACCTAATGTCGCAGAACTGAAGGATGAAATCTTGCGTGACGCGCACAACTCCAGGTATTCTATTCACCCTGGCAGTACCAAGATGTATAGAGACTTAAAGTAACACTTTTGGTGGCCCGATATGAAGAAAGAAATTGCAGAATACGTCAGCAAATGCTATACATGTCAGAGAGTTAAAGCTGAGCATCAAAGACCAAGTGGATTGCTATAACCTTTGGAAATTCCAGAATGGAAGTGGGAACATCTTGCAATGGATTTTGTAGTAGGACTTCCGAAGACCCAATCAAACCATGATGCAATCTGGGTGATCATTGATAGGTTGACCAAATCAGCCCATTTTCTTCCGATCAACGAAAGATTTTCATTAGAGAAACTGGTTCAGCTATATTTGAAAGAAATCGTAGTACGACACGGGGTTCCCGTATCTATAGTATCTGATCGAGATCCTCGTTTCAATTCAAGATTCTGGAGGCAATTTCAAGAAGGTTTATGAACTAAACTAAACATGAGCACGGCATATCATCCTCAAACGGACGGGCAAAGCGAGAGAACAATCCAGACCATTGAAGATATGCTAAGGGTATGTGCCCTAGATTTTAAAGGTAGCTGGGATGAGCACTTACCATTGGTGGAATTCTCGTACAATAATAGTTACCATTCCAGCATTGGAATGCCACCATATGAAGCTCTTTACGGCAGAAGATGTAGATCTCCAGTGTATTGGGAAGAAGTAGGAGAACGTGCAATCTTAGGTCCAGAACTACTTCAACAGATGAAGGAAAAGATTTGATTGATACAGAAAAGATTGATTGCCGCTCAAGATCGACAGAAGAAATATGCAGATCAAACCAGAAAGGACCAGAATTTTGAAGTTGGAGAATTTGTATTGCTGAAAGTATCACCATGGAAAGCAGTGACCAGATTTGGGAAAAGAGGTAAACTCAATCCAAGATATGTAGGACCGTTTGAGATATTGAAGAAGGTAGGGAAGCTTGCTTATGAACTAGCATTACCACCTCACATGCAGAACATCCATAACGTATTCCATATATCGATGCTGAAGAAGTACAATCCTGATCCGATGCGCGCAATAGAATATGAACCTATAAAGATTCAACCTGATTTATCTTTTGTCGAGCAGCCAGTTAAGATATTAGATTATAAGGATAAGGTGTTAAGAAATAAAACAATACCTTTAGTTAGGGTATTGTGGAGGAATCCCTTGGTTGAGGAATCAACATGGGAAGTAGAGAGTGAAATGCGAGCTCAGTACCCTCAGTTATTTTCTTAAATAGGATTCTGGGGGCAGAATCCTTATAAGGGTGGAAGGATGTAACGACCGAAAAATTTCGTGTATTTTATTATATTAAAATATGTTTTTAGTTGATTTTATTGTGTTTTGGTTTATTTTTAATGCATTTAAACACATTATGATTTTTATTAAATAGGAAAATTATCCCATACGTGTTATATGACTTCTGTGTAGCATAGGTTATTTTATTATATTTTTCTGTAATTTTATATTTTTAGAATACAATTATTTCGCATTTTAATTTTCGGATCCAGCCCCTATACTGAATCCGAGGCCCTGTTTTTTATAAAGTTATTTTTATAAAATGGTAGGATATATAAAAATGAATTTTGTTGTAATTTTTGTAATATTCATAATTTTTGGAAAATTTTGACATATATATTATATTTGTTTAAAAATAAAAATTTTACATTTTTATCCCATAAAAATTATTTTTAAGGCTTAATAATTTTAGTTAGGGGTTAAAAATATTTTTTGGGTATTAATTTTCAGATTAGTATAAATAGCAGAATTTTATTATTAATTATCAAAATTAATCAAAAATCAGATTTTTGATTTTAATTTTCTGGAAAATTGTTCTTGAAGTTCATCAGAATCAAACCACTTTTTCATAGTGATTCCGGGATCCAAATCGATCATGTGAGTAACCAAACTGAAGCTCTTGATCTCTACTACACGTTTATATATGTGTTGATATGTGTGTTAGCTTGAATCGTAATTTGTGATTTTGTTTTTAAATTCGAATATTTATGAATTTATTGTGAATCATACAATGAGTTGTTGTTGATATGGTTAGTGTCTATAGATTTCTTATGATCTCAGAAGTTTAATCATGATTTTTATTTGATTTTACATGCCCGATTGAAGAAAATCGAATTTTGTTGGGGTGAGTATAATTTTCATTTTTTCGGATTTCTTGATGATTGGTTGATGATTTTGATGATTGATATGAGTTATTGAACTCCTGGGCTTCGATTTGATATATAGAACGTATGATTTGGTGTCCGATTTCGAGTTCGTCGGTTTTGATTTTGAGGTCGCCGGATTTTAATTCGGTTTTTGCCGGATTTTTGATTTGGTTAGTTCTGGGTTCGAATGGATGGTACGGTTGTGTTTAGAAATTGATTTGAAGTGTGCTTGGTGTTAAAAACGTAACGAATGGTACATTTTTGGAGGTTGCCGGAGTTCGCCGGAATTTTTCTCCGGTGGCCGGTTTCTGCAGATCTGCCAATGTTGGCGGTGGTTGTTCTTCGAGTATTCATACGAAGGTGGTGATGAATAGTAACAGTTTGATCTTCAAAATCTGATAACAATTTCTGAAAAATGATTTTGGAAAAATTATTTTCAAAATTAATTATAAATTCGAATTTTATTTTCAGAAATTTGAAAAATATTTTTAAAAATTCGAAAAATCATTTTTAAATTTCGAAAATTTATTTTTAATTTTGAAAAATAGTTTTAAAATTTTAATAAATTAATTTTAATTCGAAATTTATTTTATTTGATTATTTTAAATCTATTTAGCTAATATCTTAATTAATTTAAATTGATTGATTAATTAATAATAATCAATTAATTTAATTAATTAAATATTATTTAAATATGATGAAAAATAATCAAATTTAATTATTTTGGAAAATAAATAATTTATTTTATAAATATTATTTTACCTTTAATATTTATTTCTTTATTTGTTTAAAATGAAATAAAATTGTTTTAAAATTCTAAAAATAATCCGAAAGTGATAAAAATAGTTTAAAATTTCTAAAAATTTTAAAAAAAAATTAATTATTCAAAAGGGGGTATTTAAATCCTTTAAAAATTCTTTTAATTATTTTAAAAATTCTTTTAAATATTATAATAATAATTTGAGTGTTCTTTTGTTTGTAAGTCGTATCTGCTATGTGATTACGTGTCTAAATGCTCCGTACATGTTATTAATTGTTTTTAATATTTATTCTATAGTGAGACAACGTTCGGGTAGACCCTAAAACCGAGGTTTGATTGGTATTTGACCTTGTACCTAGCCAGATGTTTAAAATAGCATGTTTTCATGTAGAAGTGGGAGGAACCCTAGCTAGCGGGCAGAGTTACCTGCAGTATTCCTAGAAGTGAGAAAACCCTAGCAAGAAAGCATAAATTACCAGCAGTATATTCAGGCAAGTATTTTCTCCCTTGATCATCTTAAACACTTTTATTTTATGTTTCATTGATTTGTATCATGACGAATAGCTATTGTTCAGAGCTATTTGTGATTCCCAAATATTTTTGCGAACAAAGTCACTTGATGTGAAAATTTCTTTATGATAAACTCTTCATATCCTTATTATCGTAGTAAATAATAGGGATGTGAACTGTATGTGAAACTAAGCATTTCCTGTTGAATTCGGAAATTGCTCTATTGGATTGGCAAATGGTAAAGCGTAGGAGGCCATGATGATTTCATGGTCCAGCAATATTTAAGGAGGATATGGTAATCATTCCATCTTCCTATAGGCTAACATTACTTGCCTATTTTGGTACCCTCATGAAATCCGAATTATACACACGGGTATAGCTGTACCAGTGGAGTATAAAGGGTCCCATTGCTTTTGAACCTGATCAGGGGGCAATGGTGTTTCAGTTATGTGTATCCAATCCATATCGCCCGAATGGCTATTATATATTGTGAGTTGACAAATGATTCAATTTTATGTCATGTCAAATGATTTTGATTGTGATTGAATTACATTTCAGTTGTTGATTCAATTTGCTTTATAAACTGTTTTACTCTTCAGTCGATATTATGCAGCAATTGTTCTGGTTTTATTATAAAACTATTTATATATATATACTTACTGGGCTTTTCTTTGGCTCACTCTTGCTTTCAATAAACCTTTCCAGACGGGAAGTATGGTTCCGATCAGCAGTCCAGACCATGTTAGAGAGAGTTAGAGGGGCCGAGTGTCAGCACCCCAGACCGTGCAGGTACTTGTGCGTTTCAGTTGGCGCTAGATAGAATTTTAAATAAAATGGGATGTAATAGTAAAACGGAACTAGACTGGATTTAAGTTGACTTTATTTATGGGTTGTAATAAGTGAATAGTTTATTTTTGGGTTATGTCTGCTTGGTTTCATACAATAACCTGTTGCGATCTTTGGTTTGCGGGGTCAGTTGCGCATTCTAATTTATTTTAGTTGTGATTAGTTGGTGACCCCCGGATCTGGACCCCGGATTTGGAGGGGTGTCACAAAAAGGGAACTCTCAATGCAAAACATACAAAAAGCCTCCTTATTTTTTCGTTAATTTATAATTTTTAACTAAAAGTGTAGAGTATGCCTTTTTTCCTTTCTTTTTTTTTTTTTTTTAAAAAGGGCAGCATTCATTGATATTCAAATAAGGCTGAAGCCCATTACAATAGTTCCAAAACACTTAAGAATTTGGGCCGAAGCCCCCTACTTCCTGACAAGTAACCCACCCCAAAACATAAGCTAATAAAAATGAAAGAATCGATTCAAAAAAAAAATGAAAGAAAGAAATACTTAAAAATCAGGCTTGAACCATATCACAACTAAGCTATGAAATGGATTTGCTACTAAAAAAAAAAAAAACTTTAAACCCAATGGACTACTAGAACCGGCCCAATCCCACCAGACAAACTACTGGACTAAATCTACTGACCCATTCCTTGACGATGAGCATCCTGCAACAACAGCACCCCTTCATAACCCATTCCTTGAATTAATATTTGTTATAGAAGAGCTTCTTTAATATAAAAATTAAAAACTAAACTTTCATTAAGTTTTAATTTTTAAATATTACAATAATTATAAAGTAAAGGTATCTAATTTTCAATATATTTAAACATATTAAAATTCAAATTTAAACTTTTTCGACTTAAAAAAATTAATTCTAACCCAATCTAAATTTAAAAAAAACATTAAAAGACAAGTATCCATAAATAAGTTAATTATATTTTTGAAGTATTCAAATTCAAATTATTTTACAATATTCAAAAAAAATTATTTTATTTATATCAATTTAAAATAAAAATATATTATTTTTAAAATATAACATATTTTAAAAATAATATATTATTTATATAAGTATATTCATTATAATACAACATATTACAATCAGCAATATACGCTCATTAATTTATATTACTAGCTTAAAAACCTGTTTCGCATGGATGTTCTTTAATATAATGGAAATGTTTTTAATTTGAATTAAAAAATTTAAGACATGAATTTTGTAGACTTAAAATTTTATATGACTAAATTATACGATTCTGTCACAAACATACTTACGACGTACATATTTAGTCGTAGGTTTAATTTTATATTAATATATTTCACGTCCAATATTTTTTTATTATTACATTTCGCGCCTCATCAATAATTTAGTATTCATTTTTCCCGCCCTTTTAATTTACGACGAACTTCATGTCTATTTTGTCGTAATTTACTAAACGACGGACTATGGTGTCCAAAGTTTGTAAATAATTTATATTTTCTCTTTAAATTTCAATTGATTAAGCAATAAATTTTTTCCATTTAAATTTTAATGAAAAATTTAAATTCTGGTATGAATTTTTGCGACGGAGTTTTAGTTGTTTGTCACAAATTATAATATTCGACAGATATGAATATCCGTCGTAGATTACACCTACCCATCATGAAAGCCCCATTAGCCCATCACTATTCCAACGGCCCCTGATTATTGCTTTGCACAATTAATATAATTTAATTCGAATTTACGACAAAATGTTAAAATCTGTCGCAAAGTAATTTTGAAATGCCTAAAAACAATAGCCGTTCATTTGACTTCTAAACTTTAAATTAAAAAATAGCCATGGAAGCATTCTAATTCATTTCATGCATCAATGTAAGTATATACTTTAAATTATCTCTTCACTTATATACTTTAAATTATCTCTTCACTTACTTACAATTGAAATATTTCTATGATATATATAATGTATGTCTACATATTTAAATGCATAATTTTACCTTTTATTTTGTTTATTTGTATATTGTGGATTTGTATGTTTATGTATTTGATATATTTATGTTGTTTATATACTTGTAGATGTCATCCGATCATAGTTGGATCAATAAACGTAGTTTAGTTTGACAACTTGGAAATAGTCAAGAATTTTTGGATGGGATTGAAGAGTTCATAATTGCAAGAAAGGAGTTAAAACGATCCGATGTCCTTGTTGTAATTGTAAAGCTTCTAGTAACGGGGCGCGTGCCAGATTCACCGAATGATTTTTTTAATGATTTCTTCGATAATTGAACTGTACGGATGTTACTTGGTAATCATTCTAGTGTTGGAAAAAAATAATCAAAAAATAAAAAGGCTCCGTTGTGCCGCATCTTAACAGAGTAATAATACAGCTTCCGGTAGCGGGGCGTGTGCCAGATTCACCAAATGATTTTTTTAAATAATTTCTTCGACGATCCAACCGTACGGATGTTAATAGATACTCATTCTAGTATTGGAAAAAAATAATCAAAAAATAAAAAGGCTATGCTGTGCCGCATCTTAACAGAAACGTTGTAATTGTAAAGCTTCCGGTAACGGAGAGCGTGCCAGATTCACTGAATGATTTTTTTAAATAATTTCTTCGACGATCCAACCGTATGGATGTTAATTGGTACTCATTATAGTGTTGGGAAAAATAATCAGAAGATAAAAAGGCTTGGTTGTGCCGCATCTTGACAGAAACGTTGTAATCGTACAACTTTCGATAACGGGGGCGCGTGTTAGATTCATTGAATAATATTTTTAAATGATTTTTCGACGATCCAACTGTAAGGATATTAATTGGTACTCATTCTAGTGTTGGGAAAAAATAATCAAAAAATAAAAAGGCTTGATCGTAGTAAATAAAAATATTTTATGTAATTTTTATTTTATTTTTAAAATAAAAAGTACATAAATTAATTAGAAGATATAATAAATAAATAAAATTAGACCCTTTAAAATGTAGTAAATAATATAATACAAATTTTAAACTTAATTAGAGATATTGTATATGAGTATATAGTACATGTATAGTTTTCTTTTTAAAATTCGAAAAATAAATAAATTAATTAATTGGTTAGATATAAATAATATAAAATAAGTTTGATTCTTTAAAATATAATGAGTAATATAATTAAAATTTTAAATTATATTATAGATAATCTATATAAGTACATATTGATAAGTGGATTTTATATCCATTTGGAACGCTTCGAATCGGCTTAAATTGATTAACTTGGCCTCAAGTATGTCGTGTTTTTTTATTTGTTTTAGTGAGTTTGTGCTTGATTATTATCTAAAGGTTGGAAGATATGAAGTGCATATTTTAGGCTGGATTTGAGTTCAAGGAGCAAAGTTTTAATAATTTTATGGTTTCTTTATTCCATATCTTATTTATTATCATGTTTTCATCAAATCCCATGACGATGAACGTTTCAATTATGAACTAATCGTTGTCATGGGATCCTAGCGGATTTATTTATGTAGCTTAGTAGTTTGCATGCTTTAAAGATTTACGTGTGATGAATTCTTGATATCCTAGTATGGTTGTACTTCATGAATTTAGGTGCGTCGCGAACATCTAACTTGTTAATCTCTTGCGAAGCAAGAGTGGATCTTGAGATTTAGAACTTACCATGCTAGCATAGGATAGGTTGATGTTTTAACATCATGATTTGTGGCGTAAATAGAGATATTATGCTGCCCTATGTGATCTATGTGGATAACTTGTGCTTTAACCTTTATGTTTTCAAATTCTTTAGAGATATGGGGTCTAAACATAATAGGTGTCTAATCGTCTTCTATCTCTTTTGTGGATGTATGCGTAGTTTGGCATTAGTATACCGAGAGGTAGCTTTTACTTGTTTCGTGTTATCCGATCAGATATCAAAACCATCACGTGCATTGATTAAAAGCATCAACTCTAAGTGAAGTAGATAATGAAGTTAGGGTCCCATGTTTTATCCCATACAAGTAATTTAGATTTAAAATCTCATTGGTTAATTAATTCTTAGTTTTATAATTTGCATCTTAGTTTAATTTAGATAATTAAAAACCTCAAATTGTTATTTGTCTTAGCAGTGGATTAAAACCATACATTGTTGCATAGGCATATTTACTGATTAAAACATAACCAGATCTCTGTGGAACGAACTTTAATTATATTACTTGTGACCAAGTGCACTTGCGTGATATTGTGTTAACAAGTTTTTGGCGCCGCTGCCGGGGACCGGTGTTTTGTTTTTATTAGTTTATGTGCTTGTCATTAGTGGTCGTTAGAGTTCACTGACTTGGATTGGTTACTTACTCAGCTTGTTTGTTGGTGTGATTTTCAGGTACTTGAGCGTGTATGCGAACATGTTCGCAAACTCGTAGGGATAATTTGGAAGACATTGATTTAGTTGCAGATAATAAAGGAGAGGAAGAACTTGAAACAACAGTTAAGATGGGGGATCGAATAGCAGCCGCAGAGGAGACTAAGGCTTTGAATGATTATTCTCAGCCAAAGATCATGGACATCCAATCTAGCATTGTCAGGCCAGCTATCGCAGCTAACAATTTCGAAATCAAGCCTGGTACTATTCAGATGATTCAGAATTCAGTCCAGTTTGGGGGTGCCCCTACGGAGGATCCTAATATGCACATCCGGGATTTTATCAAGATCTGTGACACCTTCAAGTTTAATGGTGTGTCTGAAGATGCCGTAAAGCTGAGGCTTTTCCCATTCTCTCTCAGGGACAAAGTTAAGGGCTGGTTGCATTCTCTATCAGCAGGTTCTATCACTACTTGGGATGATCTTGCTCAAAAGTTTCTTGTCAAATTCTTTCCAATGGCTAAAACTGCAGCAATCAGGAATGCTCTTACTCAGTTTACACAGCAGTCTGGTGAAACTTCGTGTGAAGCTTGGGAACGATATAAGGAAATGCTGCGAAAGTGCCCTCATCATGGTATGCCTGATTGGATGGTGATTAATTCTTTCTACAATGGGTTGGGAGCATAGACTAGACCCATGCTTGATGCAGCTTCTGGCGGAGCTCTATGGGCGAAGAGTTATAATGAGGCGTATGAGTTGATTGAGATGATGGCTGCGAATGAATATCATAATCCAACCTAGAGACTATCTCAAGGCAAGGTAGCAGGTATTTTTGAAGTGGATACAGCTTCAGCTATTGCAGCTCAGTTGAAGGCTTTGACTATGAAGGTGGATTCTCTGGCAAATTATGGAGTTCAGCAGGTTGCTAGTGTTTGTGAGCTATGTGCGGGCGCACATGAGACAAATCATTGTGCTATCTCTTCTGAATCAGCACAGTTCGTGAGTAATTTCCAGAGACCGGTTGCACCAGTTCTAGCCACTTATCATCCTAATAATTGGAATCATCCCAATTTCAGCTGGATCAACAATCAAGGTGCTCAACAACCTTATCAGTAACAGTTTCAGGGACATCAAGCGAAGCCATTCAATCAGGGCTATCAACAGCCATATGCTTCAAGGCCGCCATATCAACCTCCGGGATTTCAGCAGCAACAACCCCAGGCTCATGTGGGGCAATCTTCTAATGAAAAATCAGAAATGGATGAGTTGAGGATGATGATTAAAAGCCTGTCAGTTTCTCAAAAGACCTTGGAAAACCAGATGGGACAGCTTGCAAGTGCTTTGCTTAGTAGGCCATAAGGAACTCTTCCTAGTGATACCGAGACTAATCCAGGCAGGAGGGATGGTAAAGAATAGGTGAAGGCTGTGAATTTGAGATCGGGAAAGGTTACAACAGATCCTAAATCAGCCGCTAAGGAAGATGAAGAAATGCAGAATCAGCAAGTTGAAAAATCTGCAGTGCCCGAGATTGAGAAATCTGACTTAGTAGCTGATGAGATAGATGGTGAAGTAGAGAAGAGCAAGGAACCTGTTGTAAAAGCGTCTCCGGAGCAGTCTACATAGAATACTCAGATCTATCCTCCTCCTCCATATCCTAGAAGACTCCAGAAGCAGAATTTGGATAAGAAGTTTGCTAAGTTCTTAGAGGTGTTCAAGAAGTTGCAGATTAACATTCCTTTTGCGGAAGATCTTGAACAGATGTCGAGCTATGCCAAGTTCATGAAAGGTATTCTCTCTCGTAAATTGAAGCTCGACGAACTAGAGACCGTTGCCTTAACGGAAGATTGTAGTGCCGTTCTGCAACAGAAGTTGCCACCTAAACTTAAAGATCCGGGAAGTTTCACCATTCCGTGCACTATTGGCAACCTTTTTTTCAACAAGTGTTTGTGTGACTTGGGAGCTAGCATCAATCTCATGCCATTATCAGTATATATGCAACTTGGTCTACTGGATCCAAAGCCAACCAACATCTCTTTGCAGTTGGCCGATCGTTCAATTACTTATCCTAGAGGCATAGTGGAGGATGTTTTGGTGAAAGTTGATAAGCTAATCTTCCCTTCCAATTTTGTTATCTTGGATTTTGAGGAAGATAAGAAGATTCCCATAATTTTGGGAAGACCATTCTTGGCTACGGGTAGAACATTGATCGATGTTCAGAAGGGGAAACTCACGATGAGGGTGCAAGACCAGAATGTCACCTTTAATGTCTTTAATGTAATGAAATTTCCCTCAGATGAAGAAGAATGCTTGAAGGTGGATTTGGTTGATTCTGCAGTTACTATGGAAATTGAGCAGTTGCTTAAATCAGATTCTTTGGAAAAAGTTTTAGTTGGTGACTCTGATTTTGAAGATGAGGAAATAGCCGAGCAACTTCAGCAGCTAAATTTAGCTCCTTGGAAGAGGAAATTTGACTTACCATTCAAATCTCTTGGGTTGGGAGAGCTGAAAAATTCTGAAGGACGTCTTAAACCATCCATTGAGGAAGCTCCTGCTATTGAACTCAAACCATTCCCCAAACACTTGAGGTATACGTTTCTTGGTGATGCATCTACATTACCGGTTATTATTGCTTCTAACTTGTCAGGTAGCGAGGAAGAAAAACTCTTGCGAATTCTGAGAGAGTTCAAATCAGCCATTGGTTGGACTATAGCAGATATCAAGGGAATCAGCCCTTCTTATTGCATGCACAAAATTCTGCTAGAGGAGGGAGCTAAGCCTACTGTTGAGCATCAGCGAAGACTCAATCCTATTATGAAAGAGGTGGTGAAGAAGGAAATTCTTAAGTGGTTAGATGCGGGTATTATCTATCATATCTCAGATAGTTCTTGGGTGAGTCTGGTTCAATGTGTGCCAAAGAAAGGAGGCATGACAGTTGTTGCTAATGAGAAGAATGAGCACATCCCTACTCGGACAGTCACGGGGTGGAGAGTTTGCATGGACTATCGAAAGCTCAATAAAGCCACAAGAAAAGACCACTTTCCTCTTCCATTCATTGATCAGATGTTAGACAGGTTGGCGGGACACGAGTATTATTGTTTACTTGATGGTTACTCGGGCTATAATCAGATTTGCATTGCTCCGTAAGATCAAGAGAAGACTACTTTCACATGTCCTTTTGGCACTTTTGCTTTTCGTCGAGTTTCTTTCGGCTTGTGTGGTGTTCCTGCCACTTTTCAAAGGTGTATGATGGCAATTTTCTCAGACATGATTGGCTCGAATGTGGAGGTTTTTATGGATGACTTCTCAGTTTTTGGTACTTCGTATGATGAGTGCTTGCATAATCTTGGCTTGGTTTTGAAGCGTTGTATGGAGACCAATTTGGTACTTAATTGGGAGAAGTGTCACTTTATGGTGCAAGAGGGGATCATTCTTGGGCACAAGGTATCTGGTAAAGGGCTTGAAGTGGATAAAGCCAAGGTGGAGACTATTGAAAATCTTCCTCCTCCTATCTCTGTTAAAGGAATTCGCAGTTTTCTTGGTCATGCGGGATTCTATCGACGATTTATTCAAGACTTCTCGAAAATCTCTAAACCTTTATGTAACTTATTGGAGAAGGATGTTCCGTTCAAGTTTGATGATGAGTGCTTAGCTGCTTTTGAGCTTTTGAAGAAGAAGTTGACTACTACACCAGTCATCACCGCACCTAATTGGGAGGAACCATTTGAGCTAATGTGCGATGCTAGCGACTATGCTGTGGGAGCTGTGCTTGGGCAAAGGAAGGAGAAAGTTTTTCAAGTGGTTTACTATGCTAGTAAAACCATCAATGATGCACAGCTGAACTACACTACTACGGAGAAGGAATTGCTAGCAGTTGTCTACGCTTTTGAGAAATTCAGATCGTACTTGCTTGGGACGAAGGTGATTGTGTATACGGATCATGCTGCTATTCGATATCTCATGTCGAAGAAGGATTCAAAGCCTAGATTGATTCGTTGGGTGCTTCTATTACAAGAGTTTGATGTGGAAATCAAAGATAGGAAAGGCACGGAAAATCAAGTAGCTGATCATCTATCACGATTGGAGGACCACGGTAAGGATTCACATGGCAAATCTCTTGTTAACGAATCTTTTCCAGATGAGCAACTTTTTGGGGTGCAAGGTGAAGAGCCATGGTTTGCAGATTTTTTGAACTATCTTGTGAGTAATGTCATCCCTCTGGAATTCTCTTATGCTCAAAAGAAGAAGTTTCTACATGATGTGAAGTGGTACCGTTGGGACGAGCCATTTCTGTTCAAGCTTGGTGTGGATCAGATTTTGAGGAGGTGCATTCCTTACAGTGAGACGGACAATATATTGCATGATTGTCATTCTACCACTTATGGAGGCCATTATGGTGGTGATAAAACAGCTCAGAAAGTACTTCAAGCGGTATTCTATTGGCCAACTCTATTTAAAGATTCTCATAGGTTCGTGATGAGTTGTGATCGATGTCAAAGGGTTGGTAATATTTCTAGGAGGAACAAGATGCCTCTTAGTACGATTCTTGAAGTTGAGGTTTTTGATGTGTGGGGAATTGATTTCATGGGTCCGTTTGTTTCATCTTGCAACAATCAGTACATTTTTTTGGCAGTGGACTACGTTTCTAAATGGGTCGAGGTAAAGGCTTTACCGACCAATAATGCTAAGGTTGTGCTCAATTTCCTTCACAAGCAGATTTTCACGCGTTTTGGAACTCCACGAGCTATAATCAGTGATGAGGGGACACACTTCTGTAATCGTTAGTTTACTGCTATGATGGCAAGGTATAATGTGACTCATCGTGTTGCTACTGCCTATCATCCCCAAACTAATGGTCAAACGGAGGTTTCGAATCGTGAAATCACGAAAGGATTGGTCTTTGAAGTTAGACGAAGCTGTTTGGGCATATAGAACTGCTTATAAGACACCCCTAGGTATGTCACCTTATCAGTTGGTGTTTAGTAAGGCATGTCATTTGCCGACCGAGCTAGAGCACAAGGCATATTGGGCGTTGAAGAAGTTGAACTTGGATATCACGGCTGCGGGTGAGAAACGTCTACTTCAGTTAAATGAGCTTGAGGAATTTCGTGAACAGGCTTACGAAAACGAAAAAATGTACAAGGAAAAGATTAAGCGGTGGCATGATAGGAAGTTGGCGCATAAGTTATTTGTGCCGGGCCAACAGGTTTTGCTTTACAATTCTCACCTTAAACTTTTTTCGGGTAAGCTCAAGTCAAAATGGTCGGGTCCATTTATAGTCAAAACGGTATTTCCACATGGAGCGGTGGAGATATATAGGGGTGATTTTGATGATGCTTTCAAAGTGAATGGACATAGACTCAAGCTAGGGCTGAGCATTCGGTCGGTTCGGTCCAGAACCGAACCGAACCGAATAAACCGAACCGAACCGACCCGAATAAACCGAAAACCGAAATGTCATTTTTTTCTGGACCGAACCGGACCGAAGTTTAATCATGGACCGAACCGGACCGAACCGAAATAATTCGGTTCGGTTCAGTCCGGACCAAAAAAACCGAATTTTTTTTTTGAAAAAAAACCTATATTATAAATAAAGCTAAAAATTCATGATTTATCACAAAAATAATAATCAATTATCACCACTATTTCACCAACATAAATATAATTAGAATTTACAAATTAGATAATATAATTGTATTTTATAAGATAAATATAAAATGTATATAACATAAATATAAAAATTAAAGTATATATTATTCGGACTATTCGGTCTATTCGGTCCGGACCGAAATATTTTTCAAAGAACCGAACCGAACCGATTTTTATTTCGGTCTATTCGGTCCGGACCGAATAAACCGAATTTTCAAAAAATTAGAACCGAACCGAATTTGCACGGTTCGGTTCGGTTTTTCGGTTTCGGTTCGGTTTTGCTCAGCCCTAACTCAAGCCGTATTATAGAGGGATGGTGAACCGCGAGAAGGTTTCCGCGGTTTTATCTTGTTCGTAATTTTTCGGAAGATGTCAAGCTATTGACGTAAAACAAGCGCTTCTTGGGAGGCAACCCAAGCATTGTTATACATTGGTGTTAGTGTAGGAGTTTAAAAAAAATAAAAATTTTCAGAAGCAGGCCATGCACCCTGCGCCATAACCGTGCACAATGCGCGCATCATTGCAGTACGCGACCGCGCACCCTGCACCAACCTCGCGCAGACTGCGCCAACCCCAGCTGCTCCCGATTTTTGTCATGTTAAAACACCCCCAAATTATATCCCATCTCCTACAATTCTATTCTATATCCTAATACTCTTCTAAATCAAAAACCCTAACACCTCCCACTCCAATTCTATATCTAATTCACTATCCTAATCCAATTACATCTCACCATATACATACACATCTCTATATATATATACCTTCAACCATTCAAAATCTATACAAACACTTTTCTATATATACACTTCTCATTCACAATCTATACACCTACATCCATTCCAAGCTCAAGGGGAGGATAAATTCGAATTTTTGGAGGCTTTATCTTGCAAGGACACCTCTACGATTCGTGTGGTAATTGTTCTCATCTTGTCTTGTTAATTATTGCGAAATTGTGTTCTTGTGAAGTTGGGGTTTTTTGTTGAAATTCAAATTTGGGGATTTTCTTAGTTGATTGTTATTGTTGTTGTGATGGCTCCTAAGAGACAAAGGTTGGCGGGTAGTAGTAGTGGTACTTGTCCATCTTTGGATGAGAATTTTACCTCGGAGGGTGAAGTGGTGAAATTTTTGACTCCGGAGGCCGAAGCGGAGTATGGTCGATTAGTTTCCAAGGGGGTTATTCGGGAGAGGAGGTTCATGCCCGATACTAATGTGGAGATGGAGGCTATGGTTCGTGATAGGGGTTGGACCCTATTTTGTGCATTTGCTAATGATGCCCCGTTGAACGTTGTTCGGGAATTTTATGCTAATGCTAAGATAGCAAATAAAAACTCCACGGTTGTTAGGGGACGGAATTTGGATTATTCACCTCGTGCAATTCATAATCTGATTAGGCAACAACCTAAGCCTAGGAGTGTTGAGGATTGGGGGAAAAAGACAAGGGAGGATGTTGATCTTGATACTATTATTGCTGAGTTATGTGTTCCGGGAACGGTGTGGAAGTGTAACCCGGGTACCACTGAGAAGAGGACTTTTTCGGCTGCGTCACTGACTAGGTTTGCACGGGCGTGGTTCTTATTCATCAATTCTAATATTCTACCGTCATCGCATGTGGCTGATGTTACTATTGAGAGGGCTATTCTACTTTGGGGATTCTGAAAGGTGAGTATGTGGACCTCGGTTATCTTATTAATCAAAATATTCTTCGGTTTTTGGGAGGTAATTCGACAGCTAGTATTCCTTATGCATCTGTTGTCACGGGATTGTGTGATACTGCGCAAGTGAGATGGTACGAGGGTGAGCCGGTGCAGACAACCATGGCTCCTATTGATGATGCTTCTATTAGTAGGATGGTGGAATGGTCGGGCGGCATTCCACATCCTAGGGGGCTCGGGTATATTATGGATGAAGAAGGTGCTGGTGGTCAGGTTCCTAGAGTAGTCCGAGAGCGGGTGGTGCGAGTAGTCCGAGAGCGGGTGGTGCGAGTAGTTCGAGAGCAGGTGGTCCGCCTTAGGGTATGGTTGATATGGCGGTTCTGGATACTTATTTTTGCGGGATGACTCGACGGATGGATTCCATGACTAGGAGGATGGATGCTTTGCATGTCAGTCACCGTCAGTATTCTGAGGACATGGCCGTGGAGTTGGATACAGCTTTTCAGTCACCAGGTACTGCTATTCAGTGGCCTATTTTTGGAGCTCGGACTCCGTATCCTCCACCCGATTCACCCGAGGAGGGTGACGATTCTGATGAGTAGGTATGTTTTCTACTATCCCTCGTATTTACTTCCATTCAATGCGGACATTGAATCTTTTAAGTTTGGGGGTGGTTTGGGGGATAAGTAGTGTCGTATGTTGTATTATTATGTCATTGTATTAATATAGGAAATCATGTTTTGCATGTTTAGTGTAATTCATTCGTAGTTGTGTTATTTTGCATGTTTGTTTCATGTAGGACATTCTGTTATTGTGTTTTTATATCATGTGAGTTCATTTTAGTTGCATTTTCATGGCATGCATTTTTCATGATCCCTTAGGACGAGCTGATTCTGATTAGTGGGTAGATGTTTTATTGACCGTGGTATTGATGAATAGAGGGCTGATTTATAGTTCCTAGGAATTGACTTGCATGTTATGGAAACAAAATTTTTACACAAGTCTCATTAGGTTGCTTTTTGGCTAGGTTGAAATTATGCTTGTTGTTAGTTTTAAGATTTAATCACTTGATTATACTTAGAATTTTCGTTATTCTCTTGATAAAATTGGAGCACTAAAATCTAAGTTTGGGGGAAACTAGGGATTTCATGCTAGTTGTTATGTGTCAAAATGGCTAGTAGCCGGCTCATGTTTATGAGTAGTCTAGGGTTGGATGAGATGGAGCGAAACGCACTCATTCCAATTTAGTAAAAAAATTTAGAAAAAAAAGAGTCATGTAAATAGAATAAATGCAAATTAACCAGGGTGAGCTCTTTAATACTCGAGCAATTAAGTTCTAGGGGACTTTGTGCCTAGTGACCTAAGGCTTTTGTAGTCTGGGATCCACTAACCCAACGCTCGCTACATGGGTATTATTGTATAAGCCTTTAGGGGTCTCATCCATTGCACAGTTAAATAAGCATGCGTTATTGTATTATGTGTCATAGTTGTTAGTAATAAAGCATGAATTCCTGGCTAACTCAGATAAGGATAGAGGTGTTTCGTGGTTATGAAGTGTTTACCGTCTATTCTATTTATAAACCTGTGATTGTCTTGGCGAGGAGCATGTATGATTTTTAATCTAGTTTTAGGAGTATATCTGATGAGCATCGCACACATGCACGTTTCTGTTCATGTATTGTTAGTATACGGGGACTTAGTCGAGCTCTATTTGGATGTATTGCATTCTTTGAGATATTTGCTTGTTGGTTGGTTTTGGTGAATCTGAAGGGGATCGTTGCATTTTCATATTAGTTGCATACATGCATTGCATTGTTTTTGCATCGTGTAGTTAGATGAATTTTGTGGGTACATTCACTATAGGCCCTCACGAGACCTTACTCGTCCACTAGGGCTGCCTAGGGGTTTAAAGGGCTTGTTGCATATGCCAAATGCAACCGTGATCACCTACGGAAGTGGTATTAGTTAGTTAGATAGTTTGTAATTGTTTATGCTTGAGGACAAGCATCGGTTTAAGTTTGGGGGTGTGATAATTGGATTTTATATCCATTTAGAGCATTTCAAATCAGCTTAAATTGATTGCTTTGGCCTCAAGTTTGTCGTAGTTTTGATGTGTTTTGCGTAATTGTGCAGGGTTAAAGAAATGTCGATTAATGGTGAAGTTTCCATCATTTTGGAGTTGATTTATGTTATGGAATGAAGAATGAAGGCTAATGTCAGCTACCAAGAAGTATGCAAGTCAAGAAGGATTAAAGACTGAAGCTCATGCAAAAGGAACGGGAAGAAAAGACTGAAAAACGAAGAAATCATGCAGAAAAAAATCCATCAGATTGCCGCTGGGCAGTCTGCGCCAAAAGCTGAGCAGACTGCGCCAGAATGGGAGCTTGTATGCAGATTGAGCCCGCGCAGACTGCGCCAAAGCCACGCAGGGTGCGCCAGGTGCGGCCAGAATTGCAGAAAATTACCCTTTTGCCCCTGTTCGAGTTCTGATTGAATTTTAAGTAGTTTCTTCTAATTCTAATTGTAATTTAGGATATTTCTTGCTGGGCAAGACTTGGAGTGCCTATATAACACATCCAACCCTTGTAAAATTGTACAATTACTTAGAATTAATTAGCTTTGCAAGAGAGAAAAGAAGAGAAGGATTCAAAGCTCGGTGACAAGCACGGATCTAGATCTACTTCATCTTTTGTATACGTTGAATCATAGATTTCTCTTCTCAACTCTTAGTTTTAATAATTTTATGGTTTTTTTATTCCATATCTTATTTATTATCATGTTTTCATCAAATCCCATGACGATGAATGGTTCAATTATGAACTAATCGTTGTCATGGGATCCTAGCGGATTTATTTATGTAGCTTAGTAGTTTGCATGCTTTAAAGATTTACGTGTGATGAATTCTTGATATCCTAGTATGGTTGTACTTCATGAATTTAGGTGCGTCGCGAACATCTAAATTGTTAATCTCTTGCGAAACGAGAGTGGATCTTGAGATTTAGAACTTGCCATGCTAGCATAGGATAGGTTGATGTTTTAACATCATGATTTGTGGCGTAAATAGAGATATTATGTTGCCCTATGTGACCTATGTGGATAACTTGTGCTTAAACCTTTATGTTTTCAAATTCTTTAGAGACATAGGGTCTAAACATAATAGGTGTCTACTCGTCTTCTATCTCTTTTGTGGATGTATGCGTAGTTTGGTATTAGTATACCGAGAGGTAGCTTTTACTTGTTTCGTGTTATCCGATCAGATATCAAAACCATCACGTGCATTGATTAAAGGCATCAACTCTAAGTGAAGTAGATAATGAAGTTAGGGTCCCATGTTTTATCCCATACAAGTAATGCAGATTTAAAATCTCATTAGTTAATTAATTCTTGGTTTTATAATTTGCATCTTAGTTTAATTTAGATAATTAAAAACCTCAAATTGTTATTTGTCTTAGCAGTGGATTAAAACCATACATTGTTGCATAGGCATATTTACTGATTAAAACATAACCAGATCTCTGTGGAACGAACTTTAATTATATTACTTGTGACCACGTGCACTTGCGTGATATTGTGTTAACAAACATCCTTTTTATTAAATTATTAATTATAAATTATATATTCTAAAAAGTAAATATATATAATATAATATATATATATATATATATAAATTTTCGGATATCGGATATTTCGAATACGGATGTGCCTATATCCGTATCCGCTATTTTCTGATACGAATTCAGATACGAATAATACCCGTTTTCTTTCAAATACGGATATTATCCATTTTTTCGGATTCGGTATCGAATTTTTTGGTCAGATATCGGATTTTTCAGATTTTTTTGACAGCCCTAGCAAGGAGAGGTTAAAGCAGGCCATGGAGGCAGAGTCCAAGTTAGTTGAGTTGAAGACGGCTATGCACAGGTTGCGCGGAAAGGGGTCAGATGTTTCTTCTAGAATTTTAGTAGATTAGTGAGAGAATGTTGTTTTTAATACGTAGCTGGGTTTTATTCTAACTTTACAATGGATTTGAACTATTATGATATGTATATCTTCCGATCTAAAGTATTAACATTGATTTTGAGTTTGACTATTGCTCCATTTATAATTTTTTGAAGTGGATTTGATTTATGAAAAATTGGAATGTGGATATTGTATAGTATGAGCACCTTTTGGGTGGGCATGATTAAAAAACCGGGATGACTGCTTTGAACTTAGGACGGATTCTATCCCATGTTCTGGAAAATTGTAGTCACTTTGTGACAGAATCTGTCACAAGGGCAAGGAACTTCGTGACAGAATCAGTCCTAAATTTAATAAATTTTCAGACATCGGGCGGTCATAACCATTTAAAGTACATGAATCTTTGGGACAAGAATGTTTGTCGTAACTACTGGAATTACATGAGTCTTTAGGATAGAATGTTTGTCGCAAGTGCTGAAATTACATGAGTCTTTAGGACAGAATGTTTGTCCCAAGCGCTGGATATGATATGAGTATTTAGGACAAATTGATACAGGTCTGTCGTAAATTGTGACAGATTCTTTGTATTAACTCTGTCCCAATAGGCATTTTCTCTTGTAGTGTACAATTGTTGTAGTAAAGGTTTGTGTCTATAACATTGAATGTTTAGCCAACTACATTTATTTTCTCATGAAAAAACTCTGCCAACTACAAAAAAAAAGATTAAAATCCAAAGGAACTGTGATAATTCTAGTGGAATCAGGTGAAAATCAACCTTTTGGGAGTCATCAACTCAGCACTAAACCAACATCTATTCTTCAACATCGTTAACCACAAGATGACTATCGTTGGAGATGACGCTTCCTATATATGTTAAACCACGGGTTATTTGTACGACTGTACAGTCAATGTACCGCTGCTGGCATGCATAAATAACCCACATATAGTGCAGACAATCATAAAAAAGCCTTAACCAGATAGTCTCCATTGGCTTCAGGTCTGCGAAAATTCTACATGATTAGGAGTATATAGAACGTAGATTGAGATTCCTAGATAAAAAAATTATAACACAAGTTATATAGCAGGCCTACATAATGTCATATAAAAACTATAACAATCTTCTAGTGTAATTGTCACTTATACCACATAGACCTTTAGAGCCCCAAGAGCGAGCTTCATCAAATGAGAGGGTCAACTCATTATAATTTTGCGTTTACATTCATTCACCTATCACCAAATTACAGAATAAGAAATATCATAATGTACTTACAAGGACGAACACCGATCTTCCCCATGACAAAACAGTTGGCAGAAGGACAATTTGCCAGAATTTGTCATCTGCAAAAGAAGTGAACGTGGAATCTAAAAAAAATCTGGAGAAAATGAAGAAGTTTCTGGTGTTTTTAGGTGCAGGTACTCTTTGTTCACACATTAAAATGTTTGTATCTAAATTTTTGGAGAAAACTTGCGTGCGCTTTTTGGTTATGTAAATTAATTTTTGAAGAAGGTAAATTCATTTTCCGTACATTGCATTCTGGGAATGTTTCTGTTGTCCAAAAAATTGTTAAGGGAAAGTGAACTTCTTTGTATATAAAAATGTTGTATATTATTAACTGTTTACAAATATTATTATCATTCTATATTTTGTAAAAATGATCGAAGAGAATAATACAATCACAAAATATGTATAATCTATCTAAAGACTAACATGAAGAATTAAATCAAAAAAATATTTACTGTAAAACATAAGAATCAAATTAGAGTTATTCACCAGGCAACAAACACGAGGTAAAACACGATAAAAATAAACACATGCACAGTAATTTTGTCTCTTTTTATTCTTCTGAATCATCAATTTGGAGACCGAGGGGCTTTTTGAGCTCTTTTCTCGATCGCCATATTCGACCTTCTTTTCCATAGCATCCTTGTGCTACAAGGGATTAAATAAATATTTTTCCTTTGTTTTTTTAAATTTAATAAATAAGTCACATAATACAACATGCTCTCCCCTTTGTCGATTTCACATCCTTTTTAGCATAGCCGTAGTAGGGGGAGTCCAAGGGGGAGTCTAAGGATGAGTCTAAGGATGAGTCTAAGGGGGAGTCTAAGGATGCAGTCTAAGTAAGTCCTTCTTCACAGAGTAGTAGAAGGCTTTCCACGTAATTGGAATGTATGCGGGCTTTCCACGTAGTAGAAGGCTTCTTACTCTAGAAGCTGCAAAAAAAATAATGAAGATAATATCAACGTCTCTTTGTAAGTTAAATAGATGGGTGATGGTTTGAGCAAAACCAGTTCAAGTCACACAAATCCAAGAGATAAAAACTTAAGATAGTGAACAAAAATACAATCTATGATATAATTGAATTCCTCAACCATTTCTATAATAATATAGATATTAGGCCGAATACACAAATATAATCAAGATTGTATGAGAGAATAACAATTAACACACGTTTAAACAATCAAAAATTGTGTGGAATTAATAACTCATCTCTCAGTGATGTAAAATATCACAGAGAGCTGCTTAGGTTACAATGATATGATAATTCGTTACACGATACCCTTCTAGGATTAACCTAACCGTATTTATAAGATATACAGCTACTGTACAATCGATAATTGATACTCCTATAAATCAGCTATACAATCGTTATCCATTATGATTGCTACACGTCTTCTTAGTCAACACAATGTCTTTGACAGCTATCCAATCTTCAAAGATATTGCTTCATAATTATCTTCAATAAGTCTTATAATGACAAGTAAACGCTTCCTCCTGATAGAGTTTAGCAAACTCTGTCGAGCTTCCAACTGTTAGAGTTTAATTAAACTCTGACTGCTTCCAGTTTCCAGTTAAACTCTGATGAATGATATTAACTCGCTATCAAACTACAGAAACAATCAGCCACCACAATTGGTTTAGACCTTTTATCAAACACCTGTTGTGTTATCACGATGCTCAATATTTCAGTACACGGTTCACCGGAAAGAAACGTAAATGCGGAAGAACAATTAAAGCCTCAAGGATCAGAGGCTCTGATACCATGATAACAAACATATAAGTATACATATGTTTGTTTATGTGTGTAATTATTTAGAAATAAAGATGAACAATGAAGATAAATATGTGCAAAAGCTTGATATATTAAAGTGACTACATTGCATTGATCTTATCTAAAATAAAGCTAAGTGGGACTTTATATATAGCCCAATATCCTATCACTACAATGACTAAAATACCCTCATATTTTATTCTTTAATAAAAATATAATGAGTAATATAATTTAAATTTTAAATTATATTATAGATAGTCTATATAAGTACATATATATATATATATTTAAATTTTTTATCAATATATATTTTTTAATTTTAAGTTTTAAAATTTAAAATTAAAGTGAGTAAATTGGAGTTGGAACAATACCGAGGTAAAATTTTAGGGGCGCCTAAGTTTCCCCCAAATCGAAAATTTGTTGTATTTTCCAACTATAAACCCGATTTGCAAGGTTTATAGCTCCGATTACATAATCGATTTACGCGCTTCAATTGGTAATTGAATAATTGGTAACTCTATAGCTTCAATATACATCTTCTTCTCTCTTATCAATCTCTCTGATTTCTTGATTTGTAGGTAATTCATTATGGGGATTTCATCTAGGTGAATCATATTTGAGTTTTGTATTTGTGTGATTGTGGATTTCATTCAGGGTTTGTATTTGACTGAGTTGGGTTACGTTTTCTCTTACTTTGGGTGTTGGTATCATATATCGGACAAGGTCAAGCACAAAATGGGTTTAATTTTGCTAAATTGCTTGGATATATGACATTGGAGGACCTCCCCTATCTCCTGCTGAAGAATTTTCACTCCACTCAAGATATCTCTCAAAACCAAATTCGATTGCAGAAATGAAAATTGTGTGAGCGACTCTGACCTCTTGATTCCAGATCGTGTATTTGTGCTATGCTTAGTGAATACATACATGCCTTATCTTATGCACTCTTTACTTAGGCTGCTTAACCACTGAGTTTCCTTATATTTACAAACTACACAAAGCTTCTGTTGGAGTATTGCATACTTACATTTAAGAATTCATCCTCTCTTTCTTTTTCACTTACAGAGGTGGAGGAGTTGACTGTGAGGGGCGACCAGTAATGGTTGCACACTTTCTTTTACGATGTGGAACGGTTTGTGTTTTATCTAGTAAAGGTAGTCCAGAGCTTCATTCATGATCATGTTTATTGGCATACATCTGATAGATTATTATAAACAGAATTGACTTCTTCTAGTCAGATTATTCATGCATCATGCTTTTCCTTTCAAGGCATAATAATAATATATCTTACGTTAGCTATTAATTAGTGTTGCTACTTGCTAGACAGACTAGTATGAAGTCTTCTGAAATATTGAATTTCAGGAGTTTGAGCCCTTGCTTGATGCACAAGCCTTTCTCTAAAGTGTGATTCCATTCAGCAGCATCCCTACAGATGTGAGTACTATTTTCTTTTGTAACTACTGCATTATTGACTTGTCGTGAGCAACTTCTCAAGAAAACGTGCTATTTTCTAATTTTTTTTAATAAGCTGAGTTTATCGCATAATGCGTACTACAACTGTATATTTTTCGTGGATTTCACATTTACAATCTGTTGCCAGAAGTGCAAGATCAATCATTCCTGCGGTAGAAATTGATCCTTCTGGATGCCCCTTTAACCCCTCATCTGAAAGTCACCAGCCCATTTAACCCCTCATTTGGCTTCAATTGCAGGATTCTTTAGCTCGTGCTGTTGCGGACGAAATGCAGAAAATATATCAAAACGAATTGGGGCTTCAACCTGTACCACTAACAGTCCCTGGGGAAGCTATTAATGAAGAAGATGTGAGTCCATTGTTTACATAACCTTGATTTTCTGTGTATAAATAGTGTGCTTGCTTGGTAAAGTGAACTAGTAGGTAGTAGCTAATTTACTATAAATAAGTCTATGTTACTATCAATTTTTGAGATTTCATCTAGAAGTCCATGTAGCTGTCCTTGTAAAGCCACTAGTGCTGTGTTTGGTTGGTTTGAAAGTGGGTGGGAGTGTTATTAAGAAATTGAATAAAATTAGATTTGAAAGGAAACGATGAAAGAGATGGTGGGCAGGACGATTTTAGTAAAATTTTATAAAAATGGAGGGTAAATCGGGGAGCATGAATCTTCACATAGTTCGACGGATCGAAATATAAAGATTGTGAATGCTTCAATAGGAAATACCCTAATATTTATTCCGTTGTCATCTCATTCATCTTCTAATAATTCAAATGTCAAGTGGAATCAAAAGCCTGAATGATATAATTTGGTATAGTGCCCAACACTCTCAAGTGCGACTCTTGTTTCTATGAAATTCATTTATTTTCTTATTGGCGAGGACAATGGTTGAAAATGAGCTGTTTCTTATTTTCTTATTTTCTTACAAGAAGTCCCAGTTGTTGATCATGGGCTGATGGATAAACTCACTGCTGAAAATGAGAAACTTAACGTTAGAAGTTTGAAAATTTTCAGCATGATTTATTGGATATAATGTTGTTGAGTTTGACATATATTTATTGTATATAACCACAGATTATGGTTAGCTCTCTTGAAGTGAAAATTGGTGAAACTGAGAAAAAATATGAAGAGACAAATAAACTTAGCGAGGAGAGGTTAAAGCAGGCCACGGAGGCAGAGTCCAAGTTAGTTCAGTTGAAGACGGCTATGCACAGGTTGCGCGGAAAGGGGTCAGATGTATCTTCTAGAATTTTAGTAGATTAGTGAGAGAATGTTGTTTGTAATACGCAGCTGGGTTTTATTCTAACTTTAGGATTTGAACTATTATGATATGTATATCTTCCAATCTAAAGTATTAACATTGATTTTGAGTTTGACTATTGCTCCATTTATAATTTTTTTGAATTTATGAAAAATTGGAATGTGTATATTGTATAGTATGAGCACCTTTTGGGTGGGCATGATTAAAAAACAGGGATGACTGCTTTGAACTTAGGACGGATTCTATCCCATGTTCTGGAAAATTGTAGTCACTTTGTGATAGAATCTGTCACAAGGCCAAGCAACTTCGTGACAGAATCAGTCCTAAATTTAATAAATTTTCAGACATCGGGCGGTTATAACCATTGAAAGTACATGAATCTTTGGGAATGTTTGTCGTAACTACTGGAATTACATGAGTCTTTAGGACAGAATGTTTGTCGCAAGTGTTGGAATTACATGAGTCTTTAGGACAAAATGTTTGTCGCAAGCGCTGGATATGATATGAATATTTATTTTTCCTTTTCTTAAAATTTTTTTTGTTGGTTTTGTACAAGTGGGGGTCCACTTGTAACCAGTGTTCTAAAAAGCGCTTTAAGCGGCCGCCTAAGCGGAATCGGCACAAAAGCGCTTCGCTTTGGACGGAATCGGGTTAAGCGTTTAAAAGGTTTAGACGACTTAATCGGATCAAAAGCGTGTCAAAATCGGGTCAAAAGCGGGTCAAAATCCGCTTAATCGAATTAGTATTGTATTTATTTATATAAATATATATTTATTTATAATCCGATTAATGATCCGTTTTTAAAACCGCTTAAGCGTCCTCTTAACTGCTTAAGCGCTAGAAGGTCCTTCCACCGCTTAGGTCCGATTTGCGCTTTTTACAACACTGCTTGTAACTAATGACCGAATATTAATTTGTGACGGAATAAGAACTTTCGACAAGGGCAATTTAGACTGATTTTGTTTGTCGTAATTGGTGGCAATTGTGACAGATTCTTTGTATTAACTCTGTGCCAATAGGCCTCTTTTCTTATAGCGTATACAATTGTTGTAGAAAAGGTTTGTGTCTATAACATTGAATGTTTAGCCAACTATTTATTTTCTCATGAAAAAACTCTGCCAACTACAGAAAAAATAAATTAAAATCCAAAGGAACTGTGATAATTCCAGTGGAATCAGCTTCCTATATATGTTAAACCACAGGTTATTTGTACACATATAGTGCAGACAATCATAAAAAAGCCTTAACCATACAGTCTCCATTGGCTTCAGATCTACGAAAATTCTACATGATTAGGAGTATATAGAACGTAGATTGAGATTCCTAGATAAAAAAAATATAACACAAGTTATAACAGCAGGCCTACATAATGTCTTACAAAAACTATAACAATCTTCTAGTGTAATTGTCACTTATACCAAATAGACCTTTAGAGCCCCAAGAGCGAGCTTCATCAAATGAGAGGGTCAACTCATCATGATTTTGCGTTTACATTCATTCACCTATCACCAAATTACAGAATAAGAAATATCATAATGTACTTACAAGGACGAACACCGATCTTCCCCATGACAAAACAGTTGGTAGAAGGACAATTTGCCAGAATTTGTCATCTGCAAAAGAAGTGAACGTGGAATCTAAAAAAAATCTGGAGAAAATGAAGAAGTTTTTGGTGTTTTTAGGTACAGGTACTCTTTGTTCACACATTAAAATATTCGTTTCTGAATTTTTGGGGAAAACTTGCGTGCTCTTTTTGGTTATGTAAATTTTTGAAAAAGGTAAATTCATTTTCCGTACATTGCATTCTGGGAATGTTTCTCTTGTCCAAAAAATTGTTAAGTGAAAGTGAACTTCTTTGCATATAAAAATGTTGTATATTATTAACTGTTTACAAATATTATTATCATTCTATATTTTGTAAAAATGATCGAAGAGAATAATACAATCACAAAATATGTATAATCTATCTAAAGACTAACATGAAGAATTAAATCAAAAAAATATATACCGTAAAACATAGGAATCAAAATTAGAGTTATTCACCAGGCAACAAACATGAGGTAAAACACGATAAAAAATAAACACATGCACAGTAATTTTGTCTCTTTTTATTCTTCTGAATCATCAATTTGGAGACCATCTGAGGGGCTTTTTGAGCTCTTTTCTCTATCGCCATATTCGACCTTCTTTTCCATAGCATCCTTGTGCTACAAGGGATTAAATAAATATTTTTCCTTTGTTTTTTTATATTTAATAAATAAGTCACATAATACAACATGCTCTCCCCTTTGTCGATTTCACATCCTTTTTAGCATAGCCGTAGTAGGGGGAGTCCAAGGGGGAGTCCAAGGGGGAGTCTAAGGATGAGTCTAAGGATGAGTCTAAGGGGGAGTCTAAGGGGGAGTCTAAGGATGAGTCTGAGGAGGAGTCTAAGGATGCAGTGTCAGTAAGTCCTTCTTCACTGAGTAGTAGAAGGCTTTCCACGTAATTGGAATGTATGCGGGCAGGTAATAGATCTGGAAAATTATCACGATGCACAGATCCTAATTCTATTAACTTCTGAGACTGGAAGTCGCACACAAAGAACTTGACTATACCTTCTTTGTCCGTAAAAGCCCTTGCCACATATTTGCCATTATTCAGGAACCCTACTGCATGAAGGCCACTAGCTCCTTGCAAATCGAAGACAAACTTCTTTTCCCAATATGGCGATGTGGATGAGGCTCTGTCTTTCAATATCCACATACTAAAAGACCCAGGATTAGTATATGCATGCAAATCGAGTGCAAAAACAGCTATTGTTTCTCCATATGCTTCCGCCCCACATATAAGAATTATTCCTTGTGGAAAATCAATCACTTGAAAGGTCTCATTGCTCAAGTCAAAACAGGTGAGCTTGAATCGTGTTGTCATAAACGCAGTGCAATCTACAAATCCGGTATACTTAATAATAGCCTTATCATCATCATCAGTATCAAAAGGAATATGGTGATGAAAATTAGGAGAAACAGAGTTCCAACTATTAGTACTTAAGCTGTAAATATAAACGACGTATGTGTGATGAATAGGAGCAATTACGATCACCTTATAATCCTCATTGTAATACCCAAAGCTCACAGAAGCGATCAGAGTGAAACGGACACCATCCGTATCAATTTCGGGAAGCTTCTTGATTTTGTAACAAGTTGGGTTCCATAAAAGTATATCATCGCCTATACGGTAGTCTTTGTATGAAAAGCATAACAGCCCGTTACAGATCCCGTAAACTCTTGATCCTCTAGACCCATCATGCCAGTAGTCCCATGACTCATCGGGAGTGATGTATCGTTTCGAGATTTGGCGTAAATCAAAAATAGAGTCAGGATTGGTTAGTAACGAGCACCGAGAACCGCTTTCAAATAGTATATATTTTTCTGAGGAGTCTTTGTGATACGTAAGATGGGCATTAACGAATGAAGGAGAAGCAATAACATGATGCCATGTTTTGCTAACACACCTGAATCTCACCAGAGTCTTGACTGGCAATCTGTGAAGCACCTCAGCTATCAGGACATGTTCCGGCAAATAAGGTCCTGCTTCAAAGCCCATTCTTCTGAAGGAGAAGCAATAACAAGATACCATGTTCTGCATGCAAGTATTAAAAATATAGACAACGCTGCGCTGAGATATTGGGTTCAGGAAGCCCCTTCTTTAATCTTCTTATATAGGCAGTTCTCAATCAGAATCATATTTATATTTTAATCTAGAGCTCCTCTATAATAATATAAAAATTCAAAATTTCCTTTTTAGATTCTGAAATGGTTTTTTTTTCTTTTTTGAAAACAAAGGAAAAGCGATTTCATTAATCAAGATCTTGTACATAAAATAATTTATAATATGAATTACTAAAACTTTTTTTTTTTTCAAATACTAATTGTTAGAGAGTGCAATAATGGAGCAAAAGGGAACTCTCAATGCAATATACAAAAAGCCTCCATATTTTTTTGTTAATTTATAATTTTTAATTTAAGTGTAGAGTTTGCCTTTTTTTTTTTATCTTTCTTTTACTTTTTTTGTTTTTTAAAAAAAGGCAGAATTCATTAATATTCAAATAAGGCTGAAGCCCATTACAATAGTTCCAAAACCCTTAAGAATTTGGGCCTAAGCCCCAGACTTCCTGACAACTAACCCACCCCAAAACACAAACTAATAAAAATGAAAGAATCGATTGCAACAACAGCACCCCTTCATAACCCATTCCTTGAATTATATTTTTTTTATATAGAAGAGCTTCTTTAATTTAAAATTTTTAAATTAAATTTTCATTAAGTTTAAACTTTTAAATATTGAAAAAATTATAAAGAAAAGGTATCTAATATTAAATATATTTAGACAAGTATCCATAAATAAGTTAATAATATTTTTGAAGTATTCAAATTCAAATTCTTTTACAATATCAAAAAAAAAATGTATTTTATTTATATCAATTTAAAATGATAATATTATTTTTAAAATATAACATATTATATAACTATTATATCCTTATATATAATAAGCGTAAGAGGGATTTTATCCATAATTTTGGTTTGGTCACTGTACCGTCAAAATAATCTCAACCGTCGAATATAATATTTTTAAAAATAGATGATCAAGATTATATCATATTAAAAAAATTATAATCTAAAATGGTTGTATTAGAACTGAATTTTAAAAAGAAGTTAAAATCTGAAAAGGATATGAAAGATTGTATTAGAACTTAATTTCATTTATTTATTTATTAATATTAAAAAAGGTTCATATTTACTATTTAGCCTATATCTCGAGATATAGAAATCAGATTTGGATGATTTAAAGTCCACGCGAAACTTAATTATATATGATTTAACAATTATTATCCAAATTAAAACACTCAGAATCTCAAGAGAAAATATAAATATGAATTTTTACATTAATCCTATTTAGTGTAGAATACTTACATTAATAATCATATTCAATATAGAAAACTTAATTATATATGATTTAAATCATTGATAAGCCTTTTTCATATTTCAATATAAATACACTTTTTAGTTTACATGTTGAAATATTAAATATATTTTATGCTAGATCCAACTGTTTTTATCTATTTAGTTTAAGATCTAACAGTTCTTATTTATTTTATCGTACTGAGGAGACTACCAACTACCAAAATTTTGGACAAAATTCCTCATACACTTATTATTAAAAGTGTATTTGGTTGTTAGTACAACTATCTTCTCAAACAAGAAGAAGGTTATTTTTATAATCAAAACAAAATATAAGTAGATTTCATAAATAGAATAGAATTTTCAATATAAAAAATCGTTAATTTTATCTCTCTTTTGTTTCTTGGTAGTTTTAATATGAGAAAATTGTTAAATCATCACTAAATTAAAAATTATTATATTATATCCTATTATAAAATAAGAGTAAGAGAGATAATAAAAAAGTACTACCAAATGTCACATGATCGATTCCTAGCAACCAATTATTATTTTAATAATGTTCTTTTAGTATTGTAACATAATATTAGGGCTGCAAACGAACCGAGCTACTCGTTAGACTCGACTCGACTCGACTCGATAAACTCGACTCGACTCGACTCGATAAGATAACGAGCTCGAGTTCGAACAAAAAAAATTGCTCGTTAAGGTTATCGAGTCGAGCCGAGTTTTTTGAGTGTTCGACTCGACTCGACTCGATATGGGCTCGAACTCGACTCGACTCGACTCGAACTTGACTCGATAATCTATGTACAAGTGACAGCTGACAAGCTTTCAAGCATACTACTAGACTAACACTGGTTCAAAGTTCAAATGATTACAAAACACCAAAATAAAATTACATTGTTGGAAGTCTGTAACAATATTACAATAATAATTAACAAACTAACAATGACATGACTACATGAACTAAAATTAAATTTCCATCCTTGACTGGTGGCAGTGGTGTTGGTCTGCTGCAGGAACATGAAAATTCCATTCCTGAAAAATTATAGTGAAAAACAGATCATGTAATGTAATGTAAGTACGTAACAAAAGAATTAAAGAAAAAAAAAACAATATTGAAGCAGCATACTACATCCACAACACAAAATTCCATTTCTTGATGTTGCTGGTGTTAGCAATGGTTCCAGACAAGTTTGCTAATCAGGACAGAGTTCGTTTAACTTCTAAATTCATATGGGGCTTGCCAGAGATAAACCAAAATTAATGTAACTGTGCTTTCTTAGCTATTCCACTTATCACAACATCTTTTTGTTTTTTCACAGGCTAATCAAGGCATCTTTAATATAATGGATATGTACTTCTACTAGCACTATGGCTTATTTCCTGAACTAGTATGACATATTCAACAGTAGGTCTATGTAACATCCCGACTTTTCGGACTATTAATTCTAAATACGAAACTCAATAAAAACGAAATTCTTTATTCAAATACTCCAAAATTAACGATAGTCAAACGCAGCGGTCAAATTCAATAATTCAAAAAGATAAATTCGGAGACGCAGCTCCAAAAACCCAATATTCAATAATAATCTTTATTCTAATTATTTAAAGAGTCTAATCCAATAAAGGCATCTAACAGCTAGCACGAAAGTCCACAAAATTCACATCCTTATTCTCATTAAGCTTCCAAAAGTCCGAACCTGAAATATATTAAAACAATGAGTTGCGAAGCCCAGCAAGTAACTATCGCCCAACGGCTCAAAAATAATATTTTTTTAAAAGAGCATAGAATTTATGAAACTTTAAATCGATACAAAATTCAAAACAATAAAATCATATTTTATTCCCACAGTTCTAAATTACGGTCACACTAAACCAGTGACACGGTTCTATGTTCGATGGGGCTAGTTTACGTATCTATGTGTTCCGGAACGTGCGTAAACTTGTTCTATGATTCTATATGTCACACTATCCAGTGACCGGATTCTATGATTCGATACGCAACTAAAACGTGGGAATTCTAAAATAATTCTTTTCTAAAATCAATTTTCGATATCACAATTTCGATAACCAAATCAAACAGATATTTTGAAACAGAATAAAACAGATTAGATTTTATAATAATAGTGAGCAACGAAAAGTCACTTACCTCGAACGCGATACTAAAAACTGAAAATTAATGCACGAGCTGATCCTATAATTTTATTAACAAAAATCAAGACGACGATTATTTATTCATATTATAATATTTACACATATATTGCAAGTAAACACTCACGGTTAATCACTGAACAGTTAATTCATAAAAAATTTGGTAGGTGACAATACTTTAAAATTTGTGTAAACATGACCAGAAGCTTTAGCAAAACAGATTACATAAAGGAAAATCTGATGGGCTTTAAGGCCCCATGTGGCTAATACAGGCCTATCCAATTAACATGTTAAATTACAGAAAAATACTTAATCTTTTACAACTTTACCATGGCATGTATTAGCAAATAGCAACTAACCAACTTACTAAACTAAAACTGACCACGTTTTTCTGTATTAAAACAAAAGCATCACTTAACATTTAATCATACTTTATCAACATATTCGGTAGCCCATTTATTTCACAAATAATAACATTAACAAGCTAATGATAATTTAACCACTTTGAAACTAAAATTATTTCGTAACTTATACATAATCAACACCACTAATCAATTTTTAATATACTATTAAAGTTCCTGTCATGCAATAAATCACAAACTACCTTATGGCCTTGTCCTATTGTCACACTGATACAATAATTCTAAACAAAATCAAAACAACTAAGGACCATGTTAGGTCAGACACAAACAAGATAGTTAATAAAATAAAACAATATTAAATCTAGTCTCCTTTTCATACATGTCATATGCAAATTAAGAGCTAAATTATATTCAACTGTAATTGGACAAATTCACATAGAAAAGTCAGGAAAACACAAAACATTCTAATTAAAATAAATAAATATTAAACTAACAAATAAAACATAAAACAATTACACATGAGCTTTAATTTATATGAACCCAATAATCATGCCTGTTCGGTTAATCGATAAACAAAATGTATATGTGTATCACAATTATAAAAATCATTAAAACACATGATACATCAGAATATATACACAACAAAAGCAATTACTATTAGGTGCGTCGTAGTTTGCAACAGTGTCAAGAATAATTAATCAAGCAGCAAGCATGGCAGAAATATAGATTATGAAATAAAAGACTTAGGGTACCTGGTTGTTGCGAGGCAAGTTTCTGTACGATTTTCTTTGTATATTAAACTGGTTCTTATATAGGCATACAAACCCTAAAATAATCTATGTAATTTTAAAACTTGCCACTAATAAAAGTTGCAGCCTCTCCAAGTAATACCCAAAATATAATATTCTAATATGCACAATTAACTTAATTAAAAAGATTACTATTTACTAAATTATTCTTACTCTTCTTTCCAAATATAACGAATCTTATTCTTTAGAATTCTAGAATTTTCTAAATAAATTAAATTTCTAATAAAAAATTACTTTGAAATATAATATCTAATAAAAATAAATTACGGATTTTACAGTCTATAACAAAGAAAATGCAGAGTCCAAATCGATCTTTGTTCAAACCTAAACCAGAGTGATTTATCGCGAAAAAACTCCGTAAACATATAACATTGCAAAGGGGAAAAATAACAGAACAAACAGGAACCTAATTTCCTCAAAGAAACTCCAGACTGCTAAATTACGTATAATTAACACTAACAATTGGCCTTTTAAAAACTTTACAAACCACATTATATTTATTACAATACTGAAAACCTAATTTCCACCTCAAAGAAAGTTTATAACATTGTAAAGAGGAAAATAGCGAAGATCAAACAAGAACCTAATTTCCACCTCAAAGAAAGTTTATACCACTAAATTAAGTATAATTAACACTTAAAATTAGCATTTTCAAGCTTTATGAAACATGGGTTTGACATAAAATACATCAATTCAGTAATATATTAACAAACTGAAACATGGGTTTGACATAAAATACATCAATTAGCATTTTCAAGCAGTGATCTTAGTGTCAGCAGGAATAAAAAACTTTAAAATAGACAAACACAAACCTCGTTGATATGCCTGCCCTGCACTTGGTATAATCAAAGCAATTCATTAAAATCCAAATCGATCTCTACTTCTTTTAGTATGACAGCATCCTGCATAAAGTAATTAAAAAATTAAAACAGAAAATCTGAACTGCTAAAAATTGAATCAATCAATCAAGTAATAAATGGATGCAAGAAGTACACGTAGAAATGTAGAATATGTTACCTTGTTTGGTTTTTTAAGTCCGTATAATTCACGTACCCAGTCAGCACCACACAGCAACATCTCCACGGTTTCAGGTTTCAAGCAAGAGCGATGCGGCTCAATAACTCTTCTACCGGCACTGAAAGTTGATTCCAAAGCAACTGTACTCATCGGAATAGCCAAGATATCGCGAGCCATATTTGACAAGATTGGATACTTGGCGGTATTTCCTTTCCACCAAGCTAATACATCAAAAGCTTTTGAACTATTAAGAGCAGGAATGGCAATTTTTTCAGCCAAATAGTCATCTAATTCTGATTTCATGGGTTTAAGAATTGCACCACTGTCACGAACGAAACTTTCTTATTCATTAATTCCTTGTGGTGTCTCTTTTTCATCCATATTGATGTAGTTATCTGATGAGACCTGACTGGATTCAAACAAATCAGTGGATTTTGCTCTATCTTCAAGATAATATTCTTGATAGAGTTCATTCAGCGCACCTGTTAAATCAGCAAGGTGTCGATCTGCCTCACCTTCAAGCGGATAAAGAGTAGGAAAACAAAACATGGGAAGTTTCATTTTAAAACCCGGATCCATAACTGCGCCAATTGACATTGCCAGATTGCTCTCTCCCCAATATTTGTCAAATTTCATTTTCATCTCACGTACCATCTTTCTAACATACAAATTCTGATCAGAAGCTTTCTTGTCCAGTATTTGTTTAACCTTCCTAATTTCTGCCAGAAACAGGTTTGACGTAGGATAATGTGTACCAGAAACAATATTATTGACCACATTAAACGATTCTAAAACTGAACAAATTCCTTCAACCTTTTCCCAATCATCCGGACTTGGAACATATATTTCAAACCCTTGATCAGACGTGGGATATCGCTGGAAAACTTGTTTAAATCCGATAGCACAATTCAACATCTTAAAAGTTGAATTCCAACGAGTAGGAACGTCTAAAATTAATTTTTTAGTCTTCAAATGTAAATGTTTAGCAATTTCAGCAAATTTTATCCTACGGCCTTCTGAAGCAGCCACATATTTGACACCATCTCTTATCTTGTCTACAATTTCATCTATTGGATCTAATCCATCTTTCACACATAAATTTAGTATATGTGCACAACATCGCACCTGAAAAAGTTTTCCCTGAATTGGCAACGGTGTTTTCCTAATAATGTACATGTCCTTTAAAGTTCGTAAAGCAACATCGTTTGCCCTTGCATTATCGACACTCACCGTTCCAATTTTATCTAAGATATCCCATTCAGTTAAACACTTGGATATAGACTCTGCTATTACATAACCACTGTGAGGAGGAGGGACATTACAGAAGCTTATAACTCTCATATTTAGCTTCCAATCACAATCTATCCAATGTGCAGTAATCACCATATACCCTATTTTATGAGTTGATGAGGTCCACATATCTGTGGTTATGTTGATTCTCTTGACAGACTTAAAAGTTTCTTTTAACTTATTCTTCTCAATTTCATAAGAACTCATACAATCAGATTTTACGGTTGTCCTACTAATTTTCTGCCAGTGGGGAGTAGCTTTCCGCATAAGCTCATTAAACATGAAACTCTCCACATGGATAAAAGGTAACTCATTTACCATTATATAATGGGAGACAGTTTTTCTCATATCAACCTGATCATACTTAAAATTAGCAACTGTTACCTCTGATGAGCTATCTCCAGGTTGGAATTGAAGTTGTGCCTGTTTTTGTAGTCCAATTCCAATTCCATGTTTGACCTTGCATTTATCCAAATGCCTGCTAATTGAAGTTGTTGAACCACTTAGACCACGCTTTAATTCAGTCTTACAAAGTTTGCACCTTGCCCACTTCACACCATCTTTGACGAATTCGTCCATATATAACCAAGACTCAGATTTCTTTTTTCTCGTCTTTTTTGTGTAAGGAACCTGAACATCTTCAGTTTGCTTGTCCCCTTGTTCTCTTGTTATTCCACTCACCTTTTCTTTTGAAGATGCATTAGAACCAATATCACTTCTCTTTCTTTTTCTATTACAAATCTCATTTTGTTCACCTGTGTCCTCGGATGGAGTTTCGTCTCCAAAACTTCTAACATTTTCTTCAAATTCAGCATTCTCGGGGATAACTTCTATTTGCACTTTGGATTTTCTACCTTTCATTTTAATTCTGAAATAATTGGAAGATTCCATAAATTAATACAATACGAATAAATAAGCAAATAACGCAATTCAACAAAATCAAATAATCAATAATATGTGTTGTGTAGAAGCCAGCTGCATTATAAAACTATATGAATATCTCCGCCTAATGTTACTGAGTCTGTTCCTTATTACAGCCGTTGGAAGTGGTAGTCACCATCTAATTGAATACTCCAATATAATAGTAATGAATAGATAAGGTAATTAATTTAAATAAACCATTGTTGCAAATTAAGGTGATGATTTTTGACTTATGATGTTTACAGCCAGCATTCCCATACACGATGAGAGTAGTAAAAAGAAAATAATTCATGAAAGGTGAGATTACAACATGTTACTCTTACATCTAAATGTGTAATTTCTTAGAGGACTTCCATCAAACACTTACATTCAATGACTAAAAACAGCTTGAAATCGACTAATTTGTTCGATATAGAAATATAAAGATGCAGGCATTATTTATTTCACAAACAACTTGTCACAAACTAACAGTAGAACCTAATTAAGTAATCTTAGTAAACATTACAGATATCAATCAACAAAATTAGTCAATTAGATAGACTAATGTACAGGTACTTAACCAGAGTTAGATAGCTAATTGTGTTCTTACTTACAATCTTGTGATGTAATTATGAAGGGGGAGAGAGAGAGAGATTAGTACCTGAGGTTGAGACTTGAGAGTAGAGAGCGTAACTGAGAGCAGGGAGGCGGAACTCTGAAGAACCCTAGTGTAGTCGTGTTTTGTAATTTGATTTTTAGATATTTTTTGTAATTTGATTTTTAGAAGTCGTGGCATATTAGAATTAGCAATTAGGTCAATTGGATACTTAGATAATTTTTGTAATTTGATTTTTTTTATTTGGGCTGGACTTGCATTGCAATTTGCACATGGACTTAATGTTATTGATTTTATTTTAGTATGGGCCTGATTTGGTATATTATAAAAACAAGCCCAAATAATGGAAAAAAAAACTAAATTAAATTTTTATTAATTAATTAGTGATCTACTAAGATCTCGAACCAAATTAATTTTTTATTTTTTGAAAAATTGGGAATATCACTAAATTAGATATATCTTTACATCTGTATGGTTGGATCGTCGAGAAATATTTTAAAAAATATATAAACAACAATTCGTGACAAAGCAATAGTTATTAGTACTAGTTAGAATATTAGTGATCTACTAAGATCTCGAACCAAATTAATTTTTTATTTTTGAAAATTTGGGAATATCACTAAATTAGATATATCTTTACATCCGTACGGTTGGATCGTCGAGAAATATTTGAAAAAATATATAAACAACGATTCGTGACAAAGCACTAGTTACTAGTACTAGTTAGAATATTAGTGATCTACTAAGATCTCGAATCAAATTAATTTTTTATTTTTTGAAAATTTGGGAATATAACTAAATTAGATTTATTTTGACATCCGTACGGTTGGATCGTCGAGAAATATTTTAAAAAATATATAAACAACAATTCGTGACAAAGCAGTAGTTACTAGTACAAGTTAGAATATTAGTGATCTAGTAAGATCTCGAATCAAATTAATTTTTTATTTTTTGAAAATTTGGGAATATCACTAAATTAGATATATTTTGACATCCGTACGGTTGGATCGTCGAGAAATATTTTAAAAATATATAAACAACAATTCGTGACAATGCACTAGTTACTAGTACTAGTTAGAATATTAATGATCTACTAAGATCTCGAACCAAATTAATTTTTTATTTTTTGAAAAATTGGGAATATCACTAAATTAGATTTATTTTGACATCCGTACGGTTGGATCGTCGAGAAATACAAAAATAAGCCCAAAGAATGGGGGAAAAAAAAACTAACAAACTCGTGAACTACTCGAACTCGAGATCGACTCGACTCGAAAAGCTCGTGAACTACTCGACTCGACTCGATTGTTAACGAACTCGAGTTCGATCAAAGAAATCTGCTCGATAAGCTTATCGAGTTTTGCTCGAACTCGTTAAGAAAAACTCGAACTCGTTAAGGAAAAACTCGACTCGACTCGGTTCGTTTGCAGCCCTACATAATATTAAGTTTGCATCAAAACCATGCGGTCCGCGAATATTGGTTTAGAATTGGAGTACATAAGTTTGGTTTTCTCCTTTGCGGAGGGATTTATATTTTCTTTTAGAAGTAGAAATAGGCGCGAAAATCACAAAATTATCTTTAATTTAGTGATTATTTAATAATTTTTTTTGCTAAATATGATTTAATAATTATTATTGAAATGTAAACACTCATAATATTAACAGAAAATATTATTACAAATTTTTACATTAATCTTATTCAGTGTAGAAGACCTACATTGATAATTCTATTCAATGTAAAAAACCAAATTATATGATTTAAATCATTGACATAAACTTTTTCATATTTCAATATAAATATACTTTTTAATTTACACTTTAAAAATTAAAATATTTTTTATATTAGATCCATCATTTTTCATCTATTTATTTTATGAGCTAACGGTTCTTATTTATTTTGTCTTACGAAGATCACTATCGACTACCAAAGTTTTAGACAAAATCACTCTTACGCTCATTATTAAAACTATATTTGGTTGTTAGTAGAACTATCTTCAAATAATAAGAAGGGTATTTTGATAATCAAAATGAAATATAAGTAGATTTCATAAGTTGAACATAATTTTTTAACGTAAAAAATTGACAATTTTCTCTCTCTTTAATTTGTTTCTGCATAATTTTAATTAAAAAATAATTTTTAACCATCAATAAATTAAAGATTATTTTGTTAATTTCAAGTGGACTGTAAAATCGTCCAAATCTTATATATATAATTTAAGATAGAGCACAAATATTAAATCGAACGTGTAAAATCTTATATATATATATATATATATATATATATTAATTTTTTAACAATAATTTGATATGTAAATTGATAACATATAAATATTAAAAAAATTAATATAATTATAAATATTAAAAAAGGAACCGTGCGTTGCACGGGCTATAAGCTAGTATTCATTATAATACAACATATTATAATTTGGGATGGTAATGGATCGGGTTCGGGTCGGATTTTGTAAAATCTAAATCCAAATATTTTCGGGTTTAAAAATAAATCCATATCGATATCCATATCCAAAACTCAATATCCAAATCTGTCGGGTTTCGGATCGGATTTTTTTCGGGTATTCAAAATTAAAATTAGTGTAATAAGTTTAAAAACACCCTACATGCAAACAACGTTAATAATGTTTATACAATAATTGAAATAAAACATGATTAAGTAATCAAATATAACGTATTATATGGATCGACATTATATCCTTATATATAATAAGCGTAAGAGGGATCTTATCCATAATTTTGGTTTGGTCGTTGTACTATCAAAATAATCTCAACCGTTGAATCTAATATTTTTGAAAATAGACGATCAAGATTATATCATACTAAAATAAATTATAATCTAAAAAGGATATCATAAAAAAGGTTAAAATTATAATATGAAAAGATATAATCATAATTGAACGTGTAAAACCTAATATATATCAATATTTAACAACAATTTGATATGTAATAACATATTATATACTTATATATAATAAGCATAAAGGGATCTTATCCAAATTTTTGGTTTGGTCACTATAATACCAAAAGCATATAATCCGTTGGATTAAAAAGTTGGGTTAAAAGCCGTTTGTTGGATTAGTTTGTTGGATTATAAATCATAACTTTATTATATCCTTATATACAGTAAGCATTATATACCGTAAGCATAAGAGAGATCTTTTACATAATTTTGGTCTCTTAATTTTGGTATATGTACCGCCAAAATCATCTCAACCGTCGAATATAATATGTTTAAAAATAGACGATCAAAATCATATTAGAAAGACAATTATAATCTAAATAGGATATAATTAACAAAATGTTATATTAGAATTGAATTTTAAAAAGAAAATTATATTCTAAAAAAAGTTGTATTAGAATAAAATTTTAATTTTTTTTATTAATATCAAAAAAAATTATATTTACTATTTGGGCTCTATCTTTAGATCTACAAATCAGATTTTGATGATTTTACAGCCTACGCGAAGTTCATAAAATTATCTTCAATTTTCTGATGATTTAATAATTATTATCCAAATAGAAACACTCAGAATCTCAAAATAAAATATAATTACAATTTTTTTATTAACCCTATTCAATGTAGAAGACCTACATTGATAATGGTATTCAATGTAGAAAACCTAATTATATATGATTTAAATCATTGATATACACTTTTTCACATTTAAATATAAACACACTTTTTAGTTTACATATTAAAATATACAATATTTTTTATGCTAGATCCAACGGTTTTCATCTATTTATTTTAAAATCTAACGGTTCTTATCAGAATCTGACTACGGAATACCAAAATTTTGGGCAAAACCCCTCTTACACTTATTTTTAAAACTGTATTTGGTTCTTAGTAGAACGTTTTCAAAGAAAGAAGTTTATTTTGATAATCATAACAAAATATAAGTAGATTTCATAAATCGAATAGAATTTTCAACGTAAAAAATTGTTATCTTCTCTATTTCGTTTTTGCATAGTTTTAATTGGAAAATAATATATAAATATTGAAAAAAATTAATGTACTTATAGATATTAAAAAAGGAGGCGTGCCTTGCACAGGTTCTAAGCTAGTACTAAGTAAAATATGAAAATATGTCAAATTAATAGTTCTTAATATAACAACCCAAATGAAAATTTTATGTAAAATAAAGAAATCTACATCCTAAATTTGTTAATAAAATTTGATGTTGAGAAAGAGAAGACTAATCACTAGATTATCATTGACTATTTTTAATAAAATAAATAATTTATATATCTTATATCTAAAATAATATTATATATATATTCGGGTATTTTTCGGATTTCGGGTTTGGATCGGATTTCGGATTTCAGATCGGATTTCGGATTGGTAAACATAAAATTCAAATTCAAATCCAAAAAATTTCGGATTTAAAATTTAAATCCTTATTCAAATCCAAATCCAAAAATTCGGGTTCAATATATCCAAAAAAATCGGATTTTAGATCGGATATCCATCGGATCCGATTAATTTATCATCCCTAATTACAATCAGCATTTGTACGCTCATTCATTTACATTATTTTAACTGCAACCATTAAATATGTTCCTTTACTCACTGATACAAAATAATATTCACCACCACCGATCCACCATGTATGTCACTACCATTTTAACTCTTAACTAATTATTAGCAGAGTTATGTTAACTGATTCATTTTTGTAGTGATTAACTCCGTTTTCTTTAATTAATAAATAATAAGTAAACTTATATTTCTTATCATTCTTAATAAATTTTGGGATGCATGAGAATCGAGAACGATAAGAGATGAAATCTAACTCCGTATTAATCATCCATTAGAGGTTCAGTTTCCTAAATTCACAATATTATACTACCTCATTCACAATTTATGTGATCCTTATTTTTTTCATGCATATCAATGCACTCAGAAGATACATTTGTAAATTTTTTTTTTAATTTTTTTGTTTTTGTATAAAAATATAAATCTTCAACTTTTATACAGAATAAAAAATTGAAAAAATATTATTTACAAGTACTCTAAGCAAATTGAAATGCATGTAAAAAGAAGTGGTTCATAAAAATTTGAATCGAGGGAGTATGTTTTTGTCAGAGCATCTCAACTCATATTGGTTAAAAATAGAGCAGCGTAAGCATAGCATACACATACACGATAATTTTGTCTCTTTTTATTCTTCTGAATCATCAATTTGGAGACCATCTGAGGGGCTTTTTGAGCTCTTTTCTCGATCGGCATATTCAACCTTCTTTTCCATAGCATCCTTGTGCTACAAGGGATTAAATAAATATTTTTCCTTTGTTTTTTTATATTTAATAAATAAGTCAAATAATACAACATGTTCTCCCCTTTGTCAATTTAACATCCTTTTTAGCATAGCCGTAGTAGGGGGAAATTTTAAGGCGGTCTAAGGATGTCTTAGTAAGTCCTTCTTCATTGAGTAGTAGAAGGCTTTCCACGTAATTGGAATGTATGCGGGCACCAAATAGATATTGAAATTTATCACCATGCGCAGATCCTAATTCTATTAACTTCTGAGACTGGAAGTCGCACACAAAGAACTTGACTATAGTCCGTAAAAGCCCTTGCCACATATTTGCCATTATTCGGAACCCTACTGCATGAAGGCCACTAGCTCCTTGCAAATCGAAGACAAACTTCTTTTCCCAATATGGCGATGTGGATGAGGCTCTGTCTTTCAATATCCACATACTAAAAGACCCAGGATTAGTATATGCATGCAAATCGAGTGCAAAAACAGCTATTGTTTTTAAAAACGCGTATTCTAAAACATATTCTATTTTAGTATTAGTATACTAAATGACCAAGAATTCCAAAAATATTTTAAAGGGGTAATCTAAAAAGTAAGTGAAAACAAAAAATCTCATTACAGAAGCATCAAATGAGAAAATAAAGAAGTGGGTCAAGTTTAAAGACCTTGAAGAACACAGAGCAAGTGGCTGGCTGCTGCACTTTCCTTTCTCTCTCTAGTTTCACTTGTTCACTTAGCTTAGTAAATACTAAGTGAGAGAGTGTGTTATATCTATAGACCAAACAAATGAAAGTCAGCGGGGGTTTAATTAATTTTACAGGCAACGCGGCAGTCACTAAGTGGTTACATTACGCAATTGTACATGTACTTTAGCTTTATAAATTCATCACCCTAAACTTTGGCAATTCGACTCGGTCTCACTTTTGAAGAAACGTGTGTTTATTTTCTTTCAATATGCAATGAATGGTTCAGGAAGCCCCTTTTTTAATCTTCTTATATAGGGTGCGTTCTCAATCAGAATCATATTTATATTTTAATCTAAAGCTCCTATGTAATAATATAAAAATTCAAAATTTGTTATATATAATATAATATAGAGATAAGATTTGAGAGAACTAGATAATAGAGAAGGGGGAGATCATTTCATTATTTGTTGTATCAAATCAAAGTACAAGTAAGCCTTTATATAGGCCATGTAAATGCATGTTACAATGGTAATGTAAAGCCAAAGGTTGGCCATATTAAAGAGGGATATATGAAAGGTTAAGAGTTATCTATGAAATTCTAAGAGTCAGACAATAAATACATAACACACTCCCCCTTGGATGACTCGTACAAACATCATGCCTCGTTAAAACCTTACTAGGAAAAACCCAGTGGGAAAAACCCTAGTGAAGGAAAAAGAGTACATGTGTTGTATATTTAGTAAAGCGAAGAGTGAAACATATCTCCCCCTCATTTTAACATGACTATGAATTATCATCAAATATCTCGAAGTTTTCGCATTCCAATCTTGTACACCAATTTCTCGAATGAAGAAGTAGGAAGTGCTTTTGTAAACAAATCTGCCGGATTTTCACATGAGCGAATCTGACAAACATCAATTTCTCTTCTTTGCTGAAGCTCATGAGTGAAGAAAAACTTTGGATCAATGTGTTTCGTCCTATCACCTTTAATGTAACCTTCTCGAGTCTGAGTGATACATGCTTCATTATCTTCGAATATAACAGTAGGACTTTCCTTATTGACTAAATGACCACATAATTCTTGAATATGATGGACCAAAGACCTTAGCCACACGCATTCTCGACTAGCTTCATGTAGTGCCAATAATTCAGCATGATTCGAAGAAGCTGCTGCAAGAGTTTGTTTTGTAGACCGCCAAGATATTGCGGTATCACCATATGTGAATACATAACCTCTTTGTGATCTACCTTTGTGGGGATCAAACCGATATCCTGCATCTGCATAACCAACTAATTCTATTTTTTAGACTTTAGAATAAAACAAACCCATATCCATTGTACCTCGAAGATATTTAAAAATTTGTTTCACACCAGTCCAATGTCTTCGAGTTGGAGCAGAACTATGTCTTGCCAATAAATTGACAGAAAAAGCAATATCAGGTCGTGTACAATTGGCAAGGTATATTAGTGCACCAATGGCACTAAGATATGGTACTTCAGGACCAAGAAGTTCTTCTCCTTCTTCTCTTGGGCGGAATGGATCCTTTTTTCTTTTCAAGTGAGCGAACAACCATAGGTGTACTCACAGGATATGCTTTATCCATAATAAATCGTTTAAGGATCTTTTCAATATATGATGACCGGTGGACAAAAATTCCTTTGGATAGATGTTCAACTTGAAAACCAAGGCATAGTTTTGTTTTGCCCAAGTCTTTCATTTCAAATTCTCTTTTCAAATATTCAATCGTTTCATTAAGCTCATATGGGGTCCCTATGATGTTTAGATCATCAACATAAACCGCAATTATAGTAAACCCCATTTTTGTCCTTTTAATAAAAACACATGGACAAATTACATTATTAACATATCCATTTTTCAAAAGGTACTCGATAAGGCGATTATACCACATTCGACCTGATTGTTTCAACCCGTACAATGATCTTTGTAATTTAATTGAATAAATTTCTCGGGGTCTTGAACTACATGCTTCAGGTATTTTTAATCCATCGGGGATTTTCATGTAAATGTCATTATCAAATGACCCATATAAGTAGGCAGTCACAATATCCATTAAATTCATTCGGAGCCCTTCTAAAATTGATAAACTTAATAAGAATCTGAATGTTGTTGCATCCATTACCGGGGAATAAGTCTCTTCATAATCAATTCCCGGTCTTTGTGAGAAGCCTTGTGCAACAAGGCGTGCCTTATATCTCACAACTTCATTTTTCTCATTTCTTTTGCGCACAAATACCCATCTATATCCAACGGGTTTCACACCTGCAGGTGTTTGGACAATAGGTCCAAAAACATGACGTTTTTCAAGTGATTTCAATGCTGCCTCAATAGCATCTTTCCATTTTGGCCAATCATTTCTTCTTTTACATTCATAGATCGATCTAGGTTCGTGATCCTCGATTTCTTCAGAAATGTCAAGTGCAGCTGCATATGCAAATATTTCATCCATGACGATTTCTTTTCTATTCCACCTTTTCCCTGAAATAATATAATTTATCGAGATCTCTTCATTGTCCTCAATTTCAGGTGTTTGATCATCCTTTGAAGACGTCTCTTCAGTGATCAATTCTATTTCATTTGGAATGATGTCATTTGATGTACCAGCTTGTTTATCAAGTTTCCTTGATTTTCTAGGATTTTTATCCTTGGATCCAATAGGTCTACCACGCTTCTGGCGTGCTTTAGACTCATTTGCTAGCATGATTTTATTTTCTTCATCAGGAAGTTTTATTTTACAAGGAACGTTGACAGCCGGTATATGTGACTTCGTCACTGTCTTGACATCAGTAAATGAATCAGGCAATTTATTTGCAACCTCTTGTAGGTGGATAATCTTTTGAACTTCAAGTTCACATTGATTTGTGCGAGGATCATAATGAGACAGAGATGCTGCATTCCATAAAATTTCTTGTCTTTCTTTTTCAAATTTTGACTTATCTCCCCCTAATGCAGGAAAAATTGTCTCATCAAACTGACAGTCGGCAAATCTTGCCTTAAATAAATCACCAGTCATGGGCTCCAAATATTTTATAATTGAGGGAGAGTCAAACCCAACGTATACCCCTAATCTTCTTTGGGGTCCCATTTTTGTTCGTTGGGGAGGAGATATTGGAACATAAACTGCACACCCAAAAACTCTTAAGTGAGAAATATTTGGTTCTTGACCATTTACAAGCTGCATTGGGGAATATTTATGATAAGCAGTCGGTCTTAAACGAACAAGTGATGCAGCATGTAATATTGCATGTCCCCAAGCAGTATTTGGAAATTTTGTTTTCATAAGCAAGGGTCTAGCAATCAATTGTAGCCTCTTAATAAAAGATTCTGCTAAACCATTTTGGGTATGCGTGTACGGAACCGGATGTTCCACATCAATCCCAATTGACATGCAATAATCATTAAAAGACTGAGAAGTAAATTCTCCTGCATTATCCAATCGGATTTTCTTGATTGCATGATATGGGAATTGTGTCCTTAATCGAATTATTTGGGCAAGGAGTCTTGCGAATGCAACATTACGAGTGGACAATAAAATAACATGTGATCAACGTGTCGATGCATCTATTAGTACCATAAAGTACTGAAATGGTCCACTTGATGGTGTAATAGGTCCACATATATCTCTTTGAATTCGTTCCAAAAAGGATGGACACTCAATCGCAACTTTAACATGCGATGGTCTTGTTAATAGTTTTCCTTGAAAGCAAGCAACATAAGAAAAATCTTTGGACAATGGAACAATCTTATTCTTTAAAGGATGTCCATTTGAATTTTCAATAATTCTTCACATCATTGTTGAACCCGGATGACCTAAGCGATCATGCCACATAAGAAAATTTTTCGGGTTTGCTAATTTTTGACTCATTATCATGTGTGTCTCTACTGGATTAATAAAGGTATAATATAATCCAGATTTATATGATGGGAGTTTTTCTATTATTAACTTCCTCCCAGAGACTATAGACGTGATACAGAAATATTCATCGCCATTCTCATTTGTTGTCTCAAAATGATAGCCATTATGACATATATCTTTGAAACTCAAAAGGTTTCTTTTTGATCGGGTGGAGAACATGGCATTTTCAATAAATATATGTGTACCATTAGGTAACACTATATTTGCACTTCCGGAGCCTTCAATAATATTTGATGCACCCGATATTGTATGTACATTAGCTTTAGCTAATATGAGATGCGAAAAATATTCTTTATTTTTCAAAATTGTATGTGTTGTTGCACTATCCACCAAACAAAATAATTCCTCATCTTTTGCATTTAGTGAGAGACTTCTAGCCATATTTCTTCACAAGGAAAATAGAAAATATTTCATTCATAATAAAAGGGATTACATAGCATAAGCTTAAGTAAAGTCACCCAATTCAAAGTTCAAACATAAATATTTAAATATTCATTAAATAAACAAAGTTTTAATATATTGCTTAATTATTGCCATCAACAAATTTGGCCATCTCTTCATTCACATATTCAAAGAAATCACCAACTTCCATGTGAGTGAGACCCGAAGGATCAATCTACACCACCAAGGTGTGCTTCAAGATGAGCAATTCTCAAGGGATCATTTTGTTCAGCAAAATTAGTTTCAATATTTTTCAAAGAGGTTTGATAAAGGTCAGCAAAGTGCTTGGAGGTACGACATGTACGCCTCCAATGACCTTTCATTCCACAACGACTACAAATACTTTCACCCCTTTTAATCATTGTACTTCCCTCGGGTTTCTCCTCATTTTTTATCCACTTCTGGTGGTGAGGCTTCCTTTTAAAGTTGGTGAAATTTTTGATGATTATGACCTCGACCATGCCCAAAATTATGACCACGGGCACGTCCACGTCAATATCCACGACCACGCCCACGTCCAAATGGCTTATTATCTCCATATTCATTATTAGTCACCGCATTCACTTCAGGGAATGGTGTTGAGCCAATTGGACGGGCTTGATGATTTTTCATCAAAAGTTCATTATTTTGCCCAGCAAGAAGCAATACAGAAATTAGCTCAGAATATTTTGTGAATCCACGTTCACGATATTGCTGTTGCAAGAGCATATTATTGGCATGGAAAGTGGAATATGTTTTTTCCAACATATCTTTATCGGTGATACTCTCGCCACATAATTTCAATTGAGATGTAATTTTAAACATGGCAGAGTTATACTCGCTCACACTTTTATAATCTTGCAATCGCAAGTGTAGCCAATCATTGTGAGCTATTGGGAGTATCACCGTTTTTTGGTGGTCATATCTTTCTTTGAGATCCTTTCAAAGAATTGATGGATCTTTAATAGTCAAATATTCAGTTTTTAGGCCTTCATCAAGATGATGGCGGATGAATATCATAGCCTTTGCTTTATCTTGCTCGGAGGTTTTATTTCCCTCTTTTGTGGTGTCACCAAGACCCATAGCACTAAGATGGATTTCAGCATCAAGAATCCATGTCAAATAATTTTTGCCGGTGACATCAAGTGCATTGAACTCGAGTTTTGTAAGATTCTACATTATCACTAAAATATAATTCCAAACAATGTCAATTTATAAAATAAGCATAAATACAACATGTGTTACATAAAACATTATATTGACATGGACACATATAATTTGATAACAATATTCCATCAAGAAAATCATGCATAATTAAACAATAAGGCATATTAAACTTTGCACGCATATGAAATTAATCCATTTTACTTTGAGCTAAGGTTTGTCTACTTTTAATTAGATGGAGATCTCAAGGAGAGCTTCAAGATAAGCAAATATAAACATGTTGTATGCATTTTATTTATTACATAAACTAAGAGACATAATACAAACAATCAGTATGTAAGGTTGAATTCAATTTACCGTGTAAATGGAGACTGATTATAAAGACACAGTAGATTGCATTCAATCTACCGTGTAAATTTAAGATAATATCAAATCTTTTGTAATACTCATATTATAGATTAATGCTAACAAGTAAGATTATACGTACCTTCTGGATAGCTCCACATTTTCTTGCACTTCCCATATTATTTTTTCGCAATCGTGCTGATAACGTGTTATATATAATATAATATAGAGATAAGATTTGAGAGAACTAGATAATAGAGAAAGGGGAGATCATTTCATTATTTGTTGTACCAAATCAAAGTACAAGCAAGCCTTTATATAGGCCATGTAAATGCATGTTACAAGGGTAATGTAAAGCCAAAGGTTGGCCATATTAAAGAGGGATATATGAAAGGTTAAGAGTCATCTATGAAATTCTAAGAGTCAGACAATAAATACATAACAAAATTTCCTTTTTAGATTCTTAAATAGTTATGTACTATATAAATACTTAAAAGATTTTACAAACTATCTATCTATACTATTATATTAAAGCCGAAACATTGAAAGTTTTGGCTTTCGATTTGGTTTTCCTATTTATTAAAATAAATATAACATAATATAAGAGTAAAGTGCACTTTGTGTACCTGAACTTTGGGCAGGACACCACTTGAAATACCATGTTTAGAAACTACCACGGGCAATACGGAACAAAGCAACTTTTTACAGAGAGTGTACTACCGTCTATTTATGTGTAACGGCATCATATGCCCAGGGGTAAAATAGACATTTGCAGTGCAGATTGCGCGGGACAGAAGAAGTACGTGGGAATTACCTGAACTTATAAACACTAATTACACCTATACATACAACAGACCAGCCCCCTTTCTAAGTACAAACCCTAATTGATTCTATAACCTCAAAAATGGAGGCTAGACGTCGTAGCGATGAAGAAATCGATGCCATCTTGGACCTTGCTTGCTACTGCGACCAGATGAGTGTAATGAAGACTCAATGGTTTGGGCCAAATGCAGGGAGGCGATTCAGGGCTTGTCCTAACAACAGTTGCGGCTACCAGGAATGGATTGATGACCAGCTTGGGCCTCGCACTCTAGAGATTATTAAGGAGTTGCAGGAGTCTCCTGGAGAGTGATGAAAGGTATAACCGTAGGATTGTTCATATGTGGGAGAGGCATCAAGCTGAGATGTTACAGTTGAAGTCTAAGCAACAGTGTGTAGCTATTATTGGGCTGTTTGTGCTTGTTAATTTGATGATGAATATGGCTTTGAACACAATGAGGGATGACACCGAAGTTGAGGATGATGACTACGATTCTGTTGATGAGTGAAGCTTTGGTTAGGTTGTCCTAGGACTGTTAGGTTCTTCTTAATGTCATTGTCTGTATTATGCCAAAGGTTTCTTAGGATTGAAGTTGTGGTCAGTTTGTTGTAGGGATGTTAAGTTTGTTGAATGTGACTGTTCAATGTTAAGCTTGTTAAGCTTTGGTCTGTAATGGAACCATTTTGTTTAATGCATTGTTGTTGTTGCTATGTACCTTCTTTGAACATAAAATCCAAATCTAAGTGACAATACAGTTTATAAATAAAAGACAATATGCTGTTAAAAATGCTTACACATTGCACCTAATAATACCTAATGAAACCAAAGATGTGTAATCAGTAACAAAAGGTATGCTTGATTTCATTACAAGCCAAAAGGTTCTTACAAGGTTCGAAAGAGACCATCAAAAGAGACCATTACAAGGTTCTAAAAGAGACCATTAAAAGAGGCCATTACAAGGTTCATAGAGATCATTACAGACCATTAAAAAGGTTGTTAAACACCATAATTCAAAATAACCCTAATGAGTTAAATAGATGACTGCTTCCAAATTGCCTTTTGTTTCAGCCTGCTTTCTCTTTTCTTTTTAGCAAGCTCCAGGTTCTTCAAAGTTGTAACCTTGCTCTTGTCCTTAGTTGTAAAGCTCAGGGACTACACACCAAGAGGATTGTTGCTTGCTTCTGGATTGTTGGGTGTTTGAGAAGTGTTGGGGTTGGTAAACACCCCTCCCTGGCTGCCTTCACCTAAAGTTGAGGTTTTTCTTCCAGTGCCTATATTGGCTTGTTCAGGAGTTGTCAAATTCACTTCTGTTCCACTTTGATCCTCTTTGCCCTTCTTGGTCTTTTTGTTGATCTACTTCTCACATCCATTAGCCCTATCATGTGCCTGTCAACACAAAAGCATATGCATTAAGTTAGCAACTAACATAGAGAATTATAAGTGCAAGAAGAAATCATAAGCATACCCTACCTGGACAAGTCCTTGTGTTGTGAGAATATTCAGTGCAATAACTGCACTTGATCTTGGTGTTCTGTCTTTTTAACCTAGTTGCACCAGGTGTTCTAGCATCATTTATCTTATTCCTACTTTTTTTTGGCCTTCCTGTCTGAACCTTCACCACAGGGGGTTGAGGTCTGGGGTACTCAGTCCTTGACCATTCTTCTTCACCACATATGGGTTCAAGGGTGTGGCTGTAGCAAGCAATGAAAGTGTCCTTTGAGTAGCATTCATGAAAAAATTCCTCATATTTCCATTTTGACCATGCAATGCAAGCACATGCATGGTAGCAGGGTATTCCACTCAACTCCCACTTTTTGCATACACACTTTTTAGCATCCAGGTCCACCACCATCTGATACCCCCCTTCAGACATGGTGACCAAGTATTTTGCCCCCCCAGACCAGATCACATGGCACCCTTTAGTCATTTCAACAGCCCTAATAGACAACTCATACACATTAGACATGATTCTAATGTAAAATAAATAAAAAGGCAGAATAATGCATCAAAAGGCTTACTTGTTTAATCTCCTCATTGTATTGGGACAGATAGGGTTCAAAGCATAACTGTTATTCATTTTGTCCCTTCTTTTTTGGATTCTTGTCATGACATCTATATGTATGGCTTGTAGCATAGACAGTATAGGAAGATCTCTATGCTTACCAATACTGCTGTTGAAGACCTCACATTGGTTATTCACAAACTGATCAGATTTTGCAGTCATCCTAATGCACTTCTACTCCACTGGCTCCTAGGTTTTTCAGCCAACCAATCATAGCACTTCTTAGACAGCTGGGAAATAAATAACAAAGTTAGGTGAAGTTGTAATATAAAATTCAAGTGAGGTAATTGAAAAGTAATTTAAAAGAGATACCTTTCCTAATTCTTCCATGTGTTTATTGTAGGTGTAATCAGTGGTGGCCCTTGCTGCTTTCCACAAGCACATCCTCACACCAATTCCTTTGTGGTCCTTCCACATATTTCTGTATAAGTGCATAACACAGAACCTATGTTCTGCATTAGGCGCTATGTTCTCAAGAGCATTGATTAAGCCTTTCTACCTGTCAGAGATGAATGTCCAACTACCATCATTAACAATCTGTAAATCTTTAACCACATTCTTCAAAAACCAATTCCAAGAGTCAGAATTTTCTGCTTCCACAACTGCCCAAGCCAAGGGGTACATGCCATCATTAGCATCTGTCCCAATGGCTGTTAGCAGTTGGCCCCCATAAGGTCCCTTTAAATGGCACCCATCAAGTCCAATTAGTGGCCTGCAACCACTTTTGAATCCCTTCTTAATTGGGCCAAAACAACTGTAGAATCTTTTGAATAGCTTCTTCTCAGGATCTGCTGTGTCTTCTGTCATTACTAACACTGTGCTCTCAGGCATTGCCTTTAGAAGCTCATTAGCATAGTCCCATACCTGACCATACTGCTCATCATGCCTGCCTCTAATTTTCTGCAGTGCCATCTTTTTAGCTCGTGCAATTGCATAAATACTCACATGACAACCCCAATCATTGACAACTTTTTTTAAGAATGATGTCAAAGGCCAAGTAGGGTTTATCCTAATATCATTTTCATAATGATTAGCTATCCATCTTGAGTTAATTTGCTTATGCTCAAAGGTTTGAATGCAAGTATGTTTTGGATTGTACACTATTATCTGGTAAGTGTCAGAGTTTGGCATTTTGGTCCCATAAATACTCCATTTACAATCTCCATGACACACGAATTTGACTCTGGAGCCATAATTCCTCTTCTGAATGATCCCTCTCCTCTCCATGATAGCTTGCTTCTTGATAGCATCTCTAAGCACTTTTGCACTTGGAAACAACTGGCCCAGCTGAAATTTAGGATTGCCCATCTCAGCTTTATCAAACACTGGCCAACTTATCCCATCCTCATCAGTGGAGTTGGCAGCCATTCTTTCCTCTTCACTATCATAGAAAATAGAGTCACTAGAGGAACCCATATCCTCATTTGTCCCCATCTTTGTGGCACTCTCTTTCTCTTTCTCTTTGTTACACTCAGCTTTCTGACCCTCCTTAGTAGCTTTCTTACCCTCCTTAGTAGTACCCTCCTTAGCAGCTTTCTTACCCTCCTTAGTAGCTTTTGCAGTCTCTTTAGCAACCTTCTTCTTTGCTCTTTCCTTCTTGTAGTAAGCCACATCTTCATCTGTACTGTCCTCATTTGAAGAGTCAGAATGGAATGAGTCATCACTCACTTCATCATGTTGGTTTACCACATAGTCTTCATCTTCCGAGTCACTGTCATTGTAGCTTGCATTCTCATCGTAGCCACCATCCTCAACAAACATTTCTCTGACAAAATCTCTATCATATTCAGCCTCAACAAATTCCAAGTCTGGATCTTGTGATGGAATATAGCTCTGTGATGGAATTTGGCTTTCCTGAGCTAGAGGCTGGAATTCAACAGCAAACACTAACACCAATCTAGAAGGTGGAACCAGTTCACACATTTCGAAAACATCAGTATCATTCTCTAAGGTCCAAACACCATTAATCCAATCAGTTTTAGGGAACTTATAGTAGTACATTTGACACCCAAAAACCCCACGCTCCTTTAACATACCACTCAGTTCTAACATGGACATCTTGTCTACATCACAGAAGTCCACATAGTCAAAATCACCACCAACATACTGTCTTGGATTCTCAGCACGGTCATCCTAATTATTAAAATAAATAGTAAAATCATATATAATTAGTGATAAATCCGATTGCAATTTTTTTAATTAAAAGAGGTTTACTTTTAATTGATTGATGATATTACCTTTTATAAATACCTAAAATATCGTATCTTCCAATCAATAATATTTATTTCTAAATAAAACACGTTAACTTTTATTTTAAAATATAATCTTATAATAATTAATATATACCCAAAAATATAGCACTACATCGTCTAATCACTAACAAAATATAATACCAATCTGTATACAACGAATAATGACCGTTAGATTTTTATTAAAAAATCAGAGCCGTTAGATCTAATGACTAGATATATTATATGTTTAAATTAATTTACTAAAATTTCAAGGTTCGAATTCTGTAAACGACATATTTTTTTAAAAAAAAATTATGATTAAACCACATAATTTTGCGATCATTACTGTATACCCAAAAAGTATATTTTATGATTAAAGTACTTTAATAAAAATTCAATTTTTGAATCCCGTCAACGACATATTTAACTTAAAATTCTAATATAAATTTTAAATCATGCATATCATTAACTAAATTTAAATTAAATTATATTAAAATAATTTTTAAATAATTTTACAAAATAATGATTATATAAAAACATAATTATAACATAGAATCAAATTTGTAACTTATTAAAAGAAACCCGTGCATCGCACGGGTTATATTAAAACTTCCCTCTTTTTTTTATCAAATAATAATTTTTAGAGAGTGCAATAACGGTGCAAAAGTGTAACGACCGAAAAATTTCGTGTATTTTATTATATTAAAATATGTTTTTAGTTGATTTTATTGTGTTTTGGTTTATTTTTAATGCATTTAAACACATTATGATTTTTATTAAATAGGACAATTATCTCATACGTGTTATATGACTTCTGTGTAGCATATGTTATTTTATTATATTTTTCTGTAATTTTTATATTTTTAGAACACAATTATTTCGCATTTTAATTTCCGGATTCAGCCCCTATACTGAATCTGAGGCTCTGTTTTTGATAAAATTATTTTTATAAAATGGTAGGATATATAAAAATGAATTTTGTTGTAATTTTAGTAATATTCATAATTTTTGGGAAATTTTGACATATATATTATATTTGTTTAAAAATAAAAATTTTACATTTTTATCCCATAAAAATTATTTTTACGGCTTAATAATTTTAATTAGGGGTTAAAAATATTTTTGGGGTATTAATTTTCAGATTAGTATAAATAGCAGAATTTTATTATTAATTATCAAAATTAATCAAAAATCAGATTTTTGATTTTAATTTTCTGGAAAATTGTTCTTGAAGTTCATCAGAATCAAACCACTTTTTCATAGTGATTCCGGGATCCAAATCGATCATGTGAGTAACCAAACTGAAGCTTTTGATCTCTACTACACGTTTATATATGTGTTGATATGTGTGTTAGCTTGAATCGTAATTTGTGATTTTGTTTTTAAATTCGAAACTTTATGAATTTATTGTGAATCATACAATGAGTTGTTGTTGATATGGTTAGTGTCTATAGATTTCTTATGATCTCAGGAGTTTAATCATGATTTTTATTTGATTTAACATGCCCGCTTGAAGAAAATCGAATTTTGTGGGGGTGAGTATAATTTTCATTTTTCCGAATTTCTTGATGATTGGTTGATGATTTTGATGACTGATATGAGTTATTGAACTCCTGGGCTTCGATTTGATATATAGAACGTATGATTTGGTGTCCGATTTCGAGTTCGTCGGTTTTAATTTTGAGGTCGCCGGATTTTCATTCGGTTTTTGCCGGATTTTTGATTTGGTTAGTTCTGGGTTCGAATGGATGGTACGGTTGTGTTTAGAAATTGATTTGGAGTGTGTTTGGTGTTAAAAACGTAACGAATGGTACGTTTTTGGAGGTTGCCGGAGTTCGCCGGAATTTTTCTCCGGTGGCCGGTTTCTGCAGATCTGCCAATGTTGGCGGTGGTTGTTCTTCGAGTATTCATACGAAGAACAACGAAGGTGGTGATGAATAGTAATAGTTTGATCTTCAAAATCTGATAACAATTTCTGAAAAATGATTTTGGGAAAATTATTTTCAAAATTAATTATAAATACGAATTTTATTTTCAGAAATTCGAAAAATATTTTTAAAAATTCGAAAAATCATTTTTAAATTTTGTAAAATTATTTTTAATTTCGAAAAATAGTTTTAAAATTTTAATATATTATTTTTAATTCGAAATTTATTTTATTTGATTATTTTAAATCTATTTAGATAATATCTTAATTAATTTAAATTGAATGATTAATTAATAATAATCAATTAATTTAATTAATTAAATATTATTTAAATATAATGAAAAATAATCAAATTTAATTATTTTTGGAAAATAAATAATTTATTTATTTTATAAATATTATTTTACCTTTAATATTTATTTCTTTATTTGTTTAAAATGAAATAAAATTGTTTTAAAATTCTAAAAATAATCCAGAAGTGATAAAAATAGTTTAAAATTTCTAAAAATTTATTTGTAAGCCGGATTAAATCATTATTAAATATTTTGGGGATCTATTAATTACCCAGAGGGTTTATTAATGATCCTTTTTTATTCAAAAGGGGGTATTTAAATCCTTTAAAAATTCTTTTAATTATTTTAAAATTCTTTTAATTATTTTAAAAATACTTTTAAGTATTATAATAATAATTTAAGTGTTCTTTTGTTTGTAAGTCGTATCTGCTATGTGATTAAGTGTCTAAATGCTCCGTACATGTTATTAATTGTTTTTAATATTTATTCGGTACTGAGACAACGTTCGGGTAGACCCTAAAACCGAGGTTTGATTGGTATTTGACCTTGTACCTAGCCAGATGTTTAAAATAGCATGTTTTCATGTAGAAGTGGGAGGAACCTTAGCTAGCGGGCAGAGTTACCTGCAGTATTCCTAGAAGTGAGAAAACCCTAGCAACAAAGCATAAATTACCAGCAGTATATTCAGGCAAGTATTTTCTCCCTTGATCATCTTAAACACTTTTATTTTATGTTTCATTGATTCGTATCATGACGAATAGCTATTGTTCAGAGCTATTTGTGATTCCCAAATATTTTTGCGAACAAAGTCACTTGATGTGAAAATTTCTTTATGATAAACTCTTCATATCCTTATTATCGTAGTAAATAATAGGAATGTGAACTGTATGTGAAACTAAGCATTTCCTGTTGAATTCGGAAATTGCTCTATTGGATTGGCAAATGGTAAAGCGTAGGAGGCCATGATGATTTCATGGTCCAGCAATATTTAAGGAGGATATGGTAACCATTCCATCTTCCTATAGGCTAACATTACTTGCCTATTTTGGTACCCTCATGAAATCCGAATTATACACACGGGTATAGCTGTACCAGTGGAGTATAAAGGGTCCCATTGCTTTTGAACCTGATCAGGGGGCAATGGTGTTTCAGTTATGTGTATCCAATCCATATCGCCTGAATGGCTATTATATATTGTGAGTTGACAAATGATTCAATTTTATGTCATGTCAAATGATTTCGATTATGATTGAATTACATTTTAGTTGTTGATTCAGTTTGCTTTATAAACTGTTTTACTCTTCAGTCGATATTATGCAACAATTGTTCTGGTTTTATTATAAAACTGTTTATATATATATACTTGCTGGGCTTTTCTTTGGCTCACTCTTGCTTTCACTAAACCTTTCCAGACGGGAAGTATGGTTCCGATCAGCAGTCCAGACCATGTTAGAGAAAGTCAGAGGGGTCGAGTGTCAGCACCCCAAACCGTGCAGGTACTTGTGCATTTTAGTTGGCGCTAGATAGAATTTTAAATAAAATGGGATGTAATAGTAAAACGGAACTAGATTGGATTTAAGTTGACTTTATTTATGGGTTGTAATAAGTGAATAGTTTATTTTTGGGTTATGTCTGCTTGGTTTCATACAATAACCTGTTGCGATCTTTGGTTTGCGGGGTCAGTTGCGCATTCTGATTTATTTTAGTTGTGATTAGTTGGTGACCCCCGGATCTGGACCCCGGATTTGGAGGGGTGTCACAGTTGGCATCAGAGCTGACAGGTTATAGTCACTGAAATAAGCAGATATATACCTTAGGAAAGATTAGGCAGATAACATGAGATAGGACGACGTTCTTGTGTTACGTTGCGTTTGATTTTAGTCTAAGCCTAAGTTGTGAGGTGATTGTGATATTATGTTACTGGGTTGCGCAGGTTTCTGTTGTGGTGACTGCACCGGTGGTTGCACCTCAGCCTATGCCGGCCCTGGAGTCAGTTACACCACCGTTGTTCCCACCTATTGATTTACCACCTATTCCAGCTATTATGGATCCTGACTACCCAGTGATGGGGGTAGACTATTGGCTGGGTTGGGAGTTTCCGAGGGAGCCGATGAGTCCCGTACCGCCAGTTCATCCTGTTGATCCAGGTGAATGGATGGGCTTACCAGCGCTTGGGGAGCCGAGTTATGTGGCGCATTTGGGTATGGCACATGAGGAGGAGATCATGGTGATTGACCCTCCAGCACTAGTCCCAGTACGGATGTTTGTTCCTGATCAGCAGCAGGGAGTAGTGATGCCACCCGCTTTACCTGAGCTTCATCTACCCGATGCAGAGGCAGCTATAGGAGGATTTCTTATGCCAGTAGAGTTCACGAATCAGTCAGACCCCACTGTGCAGGGTCCCTATGTACCCCTCTCACCAGTTATACCTTGGCATCAGATGCCACCAGGAGAGGAGAGAGTACGTGCTTTGATAGAGGAGGTTACAGGCGGGGCAGAGGCTGAGTCGAGGGGCCATATAGGTGCACCATGCACTGTTCCTTTTGGTTAGTACCGTGAACTTTGGGAGGCATATGACTTTTTGAGAGGGCAGAATGTGGAGCTGCGTAGGATGAGAGGTCGTTCTGTTTCAGACTCCGAGATTCGTCATAACCTCCGGGAGTTGATTGTAGCCGGTACTTATGAGGTGGAGGCATTGAGGTTGGGTGATTAGGGTACTATTGATTATCGTCAGGCCTACCGTATCCTCAAGAGGATGTTAGCGGATCTTCAGCAGATGGTAGATCCCAGTTGGGATTAGAGACTGTGGGACAGAGTCATAGAAGGAAGAATGCTACCTGTGTTTGTTTGGTTTTGGTTGTTTGTAAAATAGTGTATGTGTGTATTAGCTGTAGTTTGGTAGAATAAGTAGGGAATTTTGTTGTATATAGCCGACATTAAAGTTGTTAAAGTAGGTTATGAGCGATATGATGGTAAGTGAACCGATCGATAGTCGTGTATGACTGTAAGTGGTTATTTATATATCAGCAGTACTTTTGTAGCGTTACGTGTATCGATTCCATCCAGCATGCATTTATTTATTTTTCAATATTCAAGTGAATTAGTGATTGGGTGACATGAGTTGATAAATATTCTTGATTCATGTTTCTTTTCAATGAATGTCTATCAAAAACATGTGTAGCCAATTACTAAGGAACTTGTGTATTTCCTCTACCAGATTATGGATAATCAGCAACCAAATGGAAATCACGCAGGACATGCGAATAATAATCAGAATGCTGGGGAGCAGGGCAATATTAATATGATGCAGCAAATGCTAGAGCTGTTCCGATAGCAGACTGAAAACCTCACTCGTCAGCAGCAGCAGCCGCCAGTACCCCAGGTGGCGACCTTTAAAACTTTTCAATCTGTTAAACCCCCAGAATTCCAAGGCTCAGCGAATCCAGTTGAGGCCCGAGCTTGGTTAAAAGAGATGGAGAAAGCTCTTGCATTGGTGAATGTAGAAGAGAATAAAAAGACCGAGTTCGTGAGTTACTTTTTAAAAGGAGAAGCGAACTACTGGTGGGAAGCCAGGAAGGCTTTGGAAGGAGAAGGGGTAACTACGTGGGAAAGATTCAAGGAGTTGTTTTTGGAAAAGTATTTTCCCCGCTATATGCAGAATCAGATGGAGATTAAATTTTTGGAATTAAAACAAGAAGGCAGTGCCACTGACTATGAAGCAAAGTTTACAGAATTAGCCAGGTTTGTTCCAGACTTGGTTGATACAGAGAAGCGAGCAAGAAGATTTCAGCAGGGTTTGAAGCCATGGCTCCGAAGCCGGGTAGCCGCTTTTGAGTTGACCACCTATTCAGCTGTGGTCCAGAAGGCACTAATCATAGAAGGAGAGAGTGATAGCTCTCAGAAAGAAAGGGAAGGTAGGAAGAGGAAATTCCATAGCCAATCAGGGAATTCGTTCCAAGGTAGAGTGCAAAACAATTTTAGCTATGGACCAGCATTTCAGCCTAGAGGCAACGGAGGACCAGGGAATGGAACCCAGAATTTTGGGAATCAAGGGAATCGATTTCGGAATAGCAATCAACAGCAAGGAAGTCGGTTTTTGAGCAATAATCAATAACAAGGAGGTCGAATTCCAAACAATAATCAGCAACAAGGGATGCGACCACCACTGCCAGCATGTGGAATATGTGGAAGGAACCATGGAGGTGCATGTAATCTGGCTAATGTAGTATGTTTTCGGTGTGGCAAGAAAGGGCATTATGCCAACAGGTGCGATATGCCAGCAGCTAGTGGGATTGGTTGTCACAAATGTGGGAACAAAGGGAATCTTGCTAAAGATTGCAGAGTTACTTTAAATTCGGGAAACCGGAATAAAGCTACAGGGACAAATAATGCGGGACAGCCAAGGGCCCGAGTTTTCAATATGACCATGTCAGATGCAGAGCGGAATTCTGATGTTATTACAGGTACACTTTCCGTAAACTCTACTAATGCCAAAGTACTTATTGATTCAGGAGCTTCTAAATCTTTTATTTCGGAAGGGTTTGCGGGTAAGCTAGAATGTGAATGTCAGTTATTAAATGAAGCATTAGTAGTAGAGATAGCTAATCAGGAGCGTATACCCGTTAGACAAATTTACCCAGCATGTGATATCAAAATTGCCGGTCAACATTTTTATGCCAACTTGATTCCTTTCAAGTTGGGAGAGTTCGAGGTTATACTGGGGATGGATTGGTTGACAAAGTATAATTCCCAGATTGATTGTAAAAAGAAGGAGTTAAAGCTGAAGTTGGATGGGGATAAAGAAGTGGTGTTTCATGGGCAAAAGCAAGCGAAGAAACTTTTGACTATGATGCGAGCCAAATGATTGTTGCGACAGGGATGTAAAGCATGCTTAGCTTATGTAATGGATACCAATAAGGAAGTGCCACAGATAGAACAGATTCCAGTAGTGAATGAATTTCTGGATGTATTCCCTGATGAATTGCCAGGCTTACCTCCAGATAGAGAAATTGAGTTCGATATTGATTTGGCACCAGGTACTGAACCTATATCGAAAGCTCCATACAGAATGGCGCCAGTGGAAATGAAAGAATTGGCCAAGCAGCTGCAGGAGCTACTAGACAAAGGGGTGATCAGACCTAGTATATCACCATGGGGCGCACCAGTATTGTTTGTGAAAAAGAAGGATGGAAGCATGAGACTTTGTATTGACTACCGGGAGTTAAACAAATTGACGATTAAAAACAAGTACCCATTACCGAGGATCGACGACTTGTTTGATCAATTAAAAGGCGCAGCATGGTTTTCCAAAATCGATTTACGATCGGGATATCACCAGTTGAAGATCAAGTCAGATGATATTCCTAAGACAGCATTTCGTACGAGATATGGGTATTACGAATTTTTAGTTATGCCATTCGGATTAACTAATGCACCAGCCGCTTTTATTGACTTGATGAATAGAGTTTTCAAGAAATATCTGGATAAATTCGTGATCGTTTTCATAGATGATATCTTGATATACTTTAAGACAGAGGAAGATCATGCGGAGCACTTGAGAACAACTTTAGAAATTTTGCGGAAGGAGAAGCTATACGCCAAATTTTCGAAATGCAAGTTTTGGTTAAGGGAGGCACAGTTTTTGGGGCACGTTGTCACCAACGAAGGGATTAAAGTGGATCCAGTTAAGATCGAAGCCATTATGAATTGGGAGCGACCAAGAACACCAACCGAAGTTCGAAGTTTTTTGGGATTAGCTGGATATTATAGAAGGTTTGTTAAGGATTTTGCTAAAATAGCAGCATCTTTGACAAAACTCACCAGGAAGAATGAGAAATTCGAATGGAACGAGAAGTGCGAGCAGAGTTTTCAAGAATTAAAGAAGCGATTGATAACTGCACCAGTGTTAGTTCTACCCAATGAAAATGGAAACTTTGTAATCTATAGTGATGCATCTCAGAAGGGGATAGGTTGTGTGTTGATGCAGGATGGCAAGGTAATTGCTTACGCGTCTAGGCAACTCAAGAATCATGAACGAAAGTATCCAACGCATGATCTGGAATTGGCAGCAATTGTTTTTGCACTAAAACTTTGGAGGCACTATCTATATGGAGAAAAGTGTGAAATATTCACGGATCACAAAAGCTTGAAGTATATTTTCACTCAAAAGGAGCTCAACATGAGGCAAAGACGGTGGTTGGAGTTAATCAAGGATTACGACTGTACCATCAGCTATCATCCAGGCAAGGCCAACGTAGTAGCAGATGCACTAAGTAGGAAGGAAAGGTTAAATCTCTTAACCTCATTCGAGGAGTTGCTGAAGGAATTCGAGAAATTGGAAATAGAGGTCCATACATCAGAAGAGACCAGTGAAGTATTGTATGCCATGACATTTCAGCCAATGTTATTGGAAAAGATCTGTAGGTGTCAAGAACAGGTAATGGACCAAGACAAAGCAAGTTTAACCGGAGAGGAAATCGGGAGTCAAAAGGATGATAAAGGAATTCTCAGGTTTTCTTCACGTATATGGGTACCTAATGTCGCAGAACTGAAGGATGAAATCTTGCGTGACGCGCACAACTCCAGGTATTCTATTCACCCTGGCAGTACCAAGATGTATAGAGACTTAAAGTAACACTTTTGGTGGCCCGATATGAAGAAAGAAATTGCAGAATACGTCAGCAAATGCTATACATGTCAGAGAGTTAAAGCTGAGCATCAAAGACCAAGTGGATTGCTATAACCTTTGGAAATTCCAGAATGGAAGTGGGAACATCTTGCAATGGATTTTGTAGTAGGACTTCCGAAGACCCAATCAAACCATGATGCAATCTGGGTGATCATTGATAGGTTGACCAAATCAGCCCATTTTCTTCCGATCAACGAAAGATTTTCATTAGAGAAACTGGTTCAGCTATATTTGAAAGAAATCGTAGTACGACACGGGGTTCCCGTATCTATAGTATCTGATCGAGATCCTCGTTTCAATTCAAGATTCTGGAGGCAATTTCAAGAAGGTTTATGAACTAAACTAAACATGAGCACGGCATATCATCCTCAAACGGACGGGCAAAGCGAGAGAACAATCCAGACCATTGAAGATATGCTAAGGGTATGTGCCCTAGATTTTAAAGGTAGCTGGGATGAGCACTTACCATTGGTGGAATTCTCGTACAATAATAGTTACCATTCCAGCATTGGAATGCCACCATATGAAGCTCTTTACGGCAGAAGATGTAGATCTCCAGTGTATTGGGAAGAAGTAGGAGAACGTGCAATCTTAGGTCCAGAACTACTTCAACAGATGAAGGAAAAGATTTGATTGATACAGAAAAGATTGATTGCCGCTCAAGATCGACAGAAGAAATATGCAGATCAAACCAGAAAGGACCAGAATTTTGAAGTTGGAGAATTTGTATTGCTGAAAGTATCACCATGGAAAGCAGTGACCAGATTTGGGAAAAGAGGTAAACTCAATCCAAGATATGTAGGACCGTTTGAGATATTGAAGAAGGTAGGGAAGCTTGCTTATGAACTAGCATTACCACCTCACATGCAGAACATCCATAACGTATTCCATATATCGATGCTGAAGAAGTACAATCCTGATCCGATGCGCGCAATAGAATATGAACCTATAAAGATTCAACCTGATTTATCTTTTGTCGAGCAGCCAGTTAAGATATTAGATTATAAGGATAAGGTGTTAAGAAATAAAACAATACCTTTAGTTAGGGTATTGTGGAGGAATCCCTTGGTTGAGGAATCAACATGGGAAGTAGAGAGTGAAATGCGAGCTCAGTACCCTCAGTTATTTTCTTAAATAGGATTCTGGGGGCAGAATCCTTATAAGGGTGGAAGGATGTAACGACCGAAAAATTTCGTGTATTTTATTATATTAAAATATGTTTTTAGTTGATTTTATTGTGTTTTGGTTTATTTTTAATGCATTTAAACACATTATGATTTTTATTAAATAGGAAAATTATCCCATACGTGTTATATGACTTCTGTGTAGCATAGGTTATTTTATTATATTTTTCTGTAATTTTGTATTTTTAGAATACAATTATTTCGCATTTTAATTTTCGGATCCAGCCCCTATACTGAATCTGAGGCCCTGTTTTTTATAAAGTTATTTTTATAAAATGGTAGGATATATAAAAATGAATTTTGTTGTAATTTTTGTAATATTCATAATTTTTGGAAAATTTTGACATATATATTATATTTGTTTAAAAATAAAAATTTTACATTTTTATCCCATAAAAATTATTTTTAAGGCTTAATAATTTTAGTTAGGGGTTAAAAATATTTTTTGGGTATTAATTTTCAGATTAGTATAAATAGCAGAATTTTATTATTAATTATCAAAATTAATCAAAAATCAGATTTTTGATTTTAATTTTCTGGAAAATTGTTCTTGAAGTTCATCAGAATCAAACCACTTTTTCATAGTGATTCCGGGATCCAAATCGATCATGTGAGTAACCAAACTGAAGCTCTTGATCTCTACTACACGTTTATATATGTGTTGATATGTGTGTTAGCTTGAATCGTAATTTGTGATTTTGTTTTTAAATTCGAATATTTATGAATTTATTGTGAATCATACAATGAGTTGTTGTTGATATGGTTAGTGTCTATAGATTTCTTATGATCTCAGAAGTTTAATCATGATTTTTATTTGATTTTACATGCCCGATTGAAGAAAATCGAATTTTGTTGGGGTGAGTATAATTTTCATTTTTTCGGATTTCTTGATGATTGGTTGATGATTTTGATGATTGATATGAGTTATTGAACTCCTGGGCTTCGATTTGATATATAGAACGTATGATTTGGTGTCCGATTTCGAGTTCGTCGGTTTTGATTTTGAGGTCGCCGGATTTTAATTCGATTTTTGCCGGATTTTTGATTTGGTTAGTTCTGGGTTCGAATGGATGGTACGGTTGTGTTTAGAAATTGATTTGAAGTGTGCTTGGTGTTAAAAACGTAACGAATGGTACATTTTTGGAGGTTGCCGGAGTTCGCCGGAATTTTTCTCCGGTGGCCGGTTTCTGCAGATCTGCCAATGTTGGCGGTGGTTGTTCTTCGAGTATTCATACGAAGGTGGTGATGAATAGTAACAGTTTGATCTTCAAAATCTGATAACAATTTCTGAAAAATGATTTTGGAAAAATTATTTTCAAAATTAATTATAAATTCGAATTTTATTTTCAGAAATTCGAAAAATATTTTTAAAAATTCGAAAAATCATTTTTAAATTTCGAAAATTTATTTTTAATTTTGAAAAATAGTTTTAAAATTTTAATAAATTAATTTTAATTCGAAATTTATTTTATTTGATTATTTTAAATCTATTTAGCTAATATCTTAATTAATTTAAATTGATTGATTAATTAATAATAATCAATTAATTTAATTAATTAAATATTATTTAAATATGATGAAAAATAATCAAATTTAATTATTTTGGAAAATAAATAATTTATTTTATAAATATTATTTTACCTTTAATATTTATTTCTTTATTTGTTTAAAATGAAATAAAATTGTTTTAAAATTCTAAAAATAATCCGAAAGTGATAAAAATAGTTTAAAATTTCTAAAAATTTTAAAAAAAAATTAATTATTCAAAAGGGGGTATTTAAATCCTTTAAAAATTCTTTTAATTATTTTAAAAATTCTTTTAAATATTATAATAATAATTTGAGTGTTCTTTTGTTTGTAAGTCGTATCTGCTATGTGATTACGTGTCTAAATGCTCCGTACATGTTATTAATTGTTTTTAATATTTATTCTGTAGTGAGACAACGTTCGGGTAGACCCTAAAACCGAGGTTTGATTGGTATTTGACCTTGTACCTAGCCAGATGTTTAAAATAGCATGTTTTCATGTAGAAGTGGGAGGAACCCTAGCTAGCGGGCAGAGTTACCTGCAGTATTCCTAGAAGTGAGAAAACCCTAGCAAGAAAGCATAAATTACCAGCAGTATATTCAGGCAAGTATTTTCTCCCTTGATCATCTTAAACACTTTTATTTTATGTTTCATTGATTTGTATCATGACGAATAGCTATTGTTCAGAGCTATTTGTGATTCCCAAATATTTTTGCGAACAAAGTCACTTGATGTGAAAATTTCTTTATGATAAACTCTTCATATCCTTATTATCGTAGTAAATAATAGGGATGTGAACTGTATGTGAAACTAAGCATTTCCTGTTGAATTCGGAAATTGCTCTATTGGATTGGCAAATGGTAAAGCGTAGGAGGCCATGATGATTTCATGGTCCAGCAATATTTAAGGAGGATATGGTAATCATTCCATCTTCCTATAGGCTAACATTACTTGCCTATTTTGGTACCCTCATGAAATCCGAATTATACACACGGGTATAGCTGTACCAGTGGAGTATAAAGGGTCCCATTGCTTTTGAACCTGATCAGGGGGCAATGGTGTTTCAGTTATGTGTATCCAATCCATATCGCCCGAATGGCTATTATATATTGTGAGTTGACAAATGATTCAATTTTATGTCATGTCAAATGATTTCGATTGTGATTGAATTACATTTCAGTTGTTGATTCAATTTGCTTTATAAACTGTTTTACTCTTCAGTCGATATTATGCAGCAATTGTTCTGGTTTTATTATAAAACTATTTATATATATATACTTACTGGGCTTTTCTTTGGCTCACTCTTGCTTTCACTAAACCTTTCCAGACGGGAAGTATGGTTCCGATCAGCAGTCCAGACCATGTTAGAGAGAGTTAGAGGGGCCGAGTGTCAGCACCCCAGACCGTGCAGGTACTTGTGCGTTTCAGTTGGCGCTAGATAGAATTTTAAATAAAATGGGATGTAATAGTAAAACGGAACTAGACTGGATTTAAGTTGACTTTATTTATGGGTTGTAATAAGTGAATAGTTTATTTTTGGGTTATGTCTGCTTGGTTTCATACAATAACCTGTTGCGATCTTTGGTTTGCGGGGTCAGTTGCGCATTCTAATTTATTTTAGTTGTGATTAGTTGGTGACCCCCGGATCTGGACCCCGGATTTGGAGGGGTGTCACAAAAAGGGAACTCTCAATGCAAAACATACAAAAAGCCTCCTTATTTTTTCGTTAATTTATAATTTTTAACTAAAAGTGTAGAGTATGCCTTTTTTCCTTTCTTTTTTTTTTTTTTTAAAAAAAGGGCAGCATTCATTGATATTCAAATAAGGCTGAAGCCCATTACAATAGTTCCAAAACACTTAAGAATTTGGGCCGAAGCCCCCTACTTCCTGACAAGTAACCCACCCCAAAACATAAGCTAATAAAAATGAAAGAATCGATTCAAAAAAAAAATGAAAGAAAGAAATACTTAAAAATCAGGCTTGAACCATATCACAACTAAGCTATGAAATGGATTTGCTACTAAAAAAAAAAAAACTTTAAACCCAATGGACTACTAGAACCGGCCCAATCCCACCAGACAAACTACTGGACTAAATCTACTGACCCATTCCTTGACGATGAGCATCCTGCAACAACAGCACCCCTTCATAACCCATTCCTTGAATTAATATTTGTTATAGAAGAGCTTCTTTAATATAAAAATTAAAAACTAAACTTTCATTAAGTTTTAATTTTTAAATATTACAATAATTATAAAGTAAAGGTATCTAATTTTCAATATATTTAAACATATTAAAATTCAAATTTAAACTTTTTCGACTTAAAAAAATTAATTCTAACCCAATCTAAATTTAAAAAAAACATTAAAAGACAAGTATCCATAAATAAGTTAATTATATTTTTGAAGTATTCAAATTCAAATTATTTTACAATATTCAAAAAAAATTATTTTATTTATATCAATTTAAAATAAAAATATATTATTTTTAAAATATAACATATTTTAAAAATAATATATTATTTATATAAGTATATTCATTATAATACAACATATTACAATCAGCAATATACGCTCATTAATTTATATTACTAGCTTAAAAACCTGTTTCGCATGGATGTTCTTTAATATAATGGAAATGTTTTTAATTTGAATTAAAAAATTTAAGACATGAATTTTGTAGACTTAAAATTTTATATGACTAAATTATACGATTCTGTCACAAACATACTTACGACGTACATATTTAGTCGTAGGTTTAATTTTATATTAATATATTTCACGTCCAATATTTTTTTATTATTACATTTCGCGCCTCATCAATAATTTAGTATTCATTTTTCCCGCCCTTTTAATTTACGACGAACTTCATGTCTATTTTGTCGTAATTTACTAAACGACGGACTATGGTGTCCAAAGTTTGTAAATAATTTATATTTTCTCTTTAAATTTCAATTGATTAAGCAATAAATTTTTTCCATTTAAATTTTAATGAAAAATTTAAATTCTGGTATGAATTTTTGCGACGGAGTTTTAGTTGTTTGTCACAAATTATAATATTCGACAGATATGAATATCCGTCGTAGATTACACCTACCCATCATGAAAGCCCCATTAGCCCATCACTATTCCAACGGCCCCTGATTATTGCTTTGCACAATTAATATAATTTAATTCGAATTTACGACAAAATGTTAAAATCTGTCGCAAAGTAATTTTGAAATGCCTAAAAACAATAGCCGTTCATTTGACTTCTAAACTTTAAATTAAAAAATAGCCATGGAAGCATTCTAATTCATTTCATGCATCAATGTAAGTATATACTTTAAATTATCTCTTCACTTATATACTTTAAATTATCTCTTCACTTACTTACAATTGAAATATTTCTATGATATATATAATGTATGTCTACATATTTAAATGCATAATTTTACCTTTTATTTTGTTTATTTGTATATTGTGGATTTGTATGTTTATGTATTTGATATATTTATGTTGTTTATATACTTGTAGATGTCATCCGATCATAGTTGGATCAATAAACGTAGTTTAGTTTGACAACTTGGAAATAGTCAAGAATTTTTGGATGGGATTGAAGAGTTCATAATTGCAAGAAAGGAGTTAAAACGATCCGATGTCCTTGTTGTAATTGTAAAGCTTCTAGTAACGGGGCGCGTGCCAGATTCACCGAATGATTTTTTTAATGATTTCTTCGATAATTGAACTGTACGGATGTTACTTGGTAATCATTCTAGTGTTGGAAAAAAATAATCAAAAAATAAAAAGGCTCCGTTGTGCCGCATCTTAACAGAGTAATAATACAGCTTCCGGTAGCGGGGCGTGTGCCAGATTCACCAAATGATTTTTTTAAATAATTTCTTCGACGATCCAACCGTACGGATGTTAATAGATACTCATTCTAGTATTGGAAAAAAATAATCAAAAAATAAAAAGGCTATGCTGTGCCGCATCTTAACAGAAACGTTGTAATTGTAAAGCTTCCGGTAACGGAGAGCGTGCCAGATTCACTGAATGATTTTTTTAAATAATTTCTTCGACGATCCAACCGTATGGATGTTAATTGGTACTCATTATAGTGTTGGGAAAAATAATCAGAAGATAAAAAGGCTTGGTTGTGCCGCATCTTGACAGAAACGTTGTAATCGTACAACTTTCGATAACGGGGGCGCGTGTTAGATTCATTGAATAATATTTTTAAATGATTTTTCGACGATCCAACTGTAAGGATATTAATTGGTACTCATTCTAGTGTTGGGAAAAAATAATCAAAAAATAAAAAGGCTTGATCGTAGTAAATAAAAATATTTTATGTAATTTTTATTTTATTTTTAAAATAAAAAGTACATAAATTAATTAGAAGATATAATAAATAAATAAAATTAGACCCTTTAAAATGTAGTAAATAATATAATACAAATTTTAAACTTAATTAGAGATATTGTATATGAGTATATAATACATGTATAGTTTTCTTTTTAAAATTCGAAAAATAAATAAATTAATTAATTGGTTAGATATAAATAATATAAAATAAGTTTGATTCTTTAAAATATAATGAGTAATATAATTAAAATTTTAAATTATATTATAGATAATCTATATAAGTACATATTGATAAGTGGATTTTATATCCATTTGGAACGCTTCGAATCGGCTTAAATTGATTAACTTGGCCTCAAGTATGTCGTGTTTTTTTATTTGTTTTAGTGAGTTTGTGCTTGATTATTATCTAAAGGTTGGAAGATATGAAGTGCATATTTTAGGCTGGATTTGAGTTCAAGGAGCAAAGTTTTAATAATTTTATGGTTTCTTTATTCCATATCTTATTTATTATCATGTTTTCATCAAATCCCATGACGATGAACGGTTCAATTATGAACTAATCGTTGTCATGGGATCCTAGCGGATTTATTTATGTAGCTTAGTAGTTTGCATGCTTTAAAGATTTACGTGTGATGAATTCTTGATATCCTAGTATGGTTGTACTTCATGAATTTAGGTGCGTCGCGAACATCTAACTTGTTAATCTCTTGCGAAGCAAGAGTGGATCTTGAGATTTAGAACTTACCATGCTAGCATAGGATAGGTTGATGTTTTAACATCATGATTTGTGGCGTAAATAGAGATATTATGTTGCCCTATGTGATCTATGTGGATAACTTGTGCTTTAACCTTTATGTTTTCAAATTCTTTAGAGATATGGGGTCTAAACATAATAGGTGTCTAATCGTCTTCTATCTCTTTTGTGGATGTATGCGTAGTTTGGCATTAGTATACCGAGAGGTAGCTTTTACTTGTTTCGTGTTATCCGATCAGATATCAAAACCATCACGTGCATTGATTAAAGGCATCAACTCTAAGTGAAGTAGATAATGAAGTTAGGGTCCCATGTTTTATCCCATACAAGTAATTTAGATTTAAAATCTCATTGGTTAATTAATTCTTAGTTTTATAATTTGCATCTTAGTTTAATTTAGATAATTAAAAACCTCAAATTGTTATTTGTCTTAGCAGTGGATTAAAACCATACATTGTTGCATAGGCATATTTACTGATTAAAACATAACCAGATCTCTGTGGAACGAACTTTAATTATATTACTTGTGACCAAGTGCACTTGCGTGATATTGTGTTAACAAGTTTTTGGCGCCGCTGCCGGGGACCGGTGTTTTGTTTTTATTAGTTTATGTGCTTGTCATTAGTGGTCGTTAGAGTTCACTGACTTGGATTGGTTACTTACTCAGCTTGTTTGTTGGTGTGATTTTCAGGTACTTGAGCGTGTATGCGAACATGTTCGCAAACTCGTAGGGATAATTTGGAAGACATTGATTTAGTTGCAGATAATAAAGGAGAGGAAGAACTTGAAACAACAGTTAAGATGGGGGATCGAATAGCAGCCGCAGAGGAGACTAAGGCTTTGAAGGATTATTCTCAGCCAAAGATCATGGACATCCAATCTAGCATTGTCAGGCCAGCTATCGCAGCTAACAATTTCGAAATCAAGCCTGGTACTATTCAGATGATTCAGAATTCAGTCCAGTTTGGGGGTGCCCCTACGGAGGATCCTAATATGCACATCCGGGATTTTATCAAGATCTGTGACACCTTCAAGTTTAATGGTGTGTCTGAAGATGCCGTAAAGCTGAGGCTTTTCCCATTCTCTCTCAGGGACAAAGTTAAGGGCTGGTTGCATTCTCTATCAGCAGGTTCTATCACTACTTGGGATGATCTTGCTCAAAAGTTTCTTGTCAAATTCTTTCCAATGGCTAAAACTGCAGCAATCAGGAATGCTCTTACTCAGTTTACACAGCAGTCTGGTGAAACTTCGTGTGAAGCTTGGGAACGATATAAGGAAATGCTGCGAAAGTGCCCTCATCATGGTATGCCTGATTGGATGGTGATTAATTCTTTCTACAATGGGTTGGGAGCATAGACTAGACCCATGCTTGATGCAGCTTCTGGCGGAGCTCTATGGGCGAAGAGTTATAATGAGGCGTATGAGTTGATTGAGATGATGGCTGCGAATGAATATCATAATCCAACCTAGAGACTATCTCAAGGCAAGGTAGCAGGTATTTTTGAAGTGGATACAGCTTCAGCTATTGCAGCTCAGTTGAAGGCTTTGACTATGAAGGTGGATTCTCTGGCAAATTATGGAGTTCAGCAGGTTGCTAGTGTTTGTGAGCTATGTGCGGGCGCACATGAGACAAATCATTGTGCTATCTCTTCTGAATCAGCACAGTTCGTGAGTAATTTCCAGAGACCGGTTGCACCAGTTCTAGCCACTTATCATCCTAATAATTGGAATCATCCCAATTTCAGCTGGATCAACAATCAAGGTGCTCAACAACCTTATCAGTAACAGTTTCAGGGACATCAAGCGAAGCCATTCAATCAGGGCTATCAACAGCCATATGCTTCAAGGCCGCCATATCAACCTCCGGGATTTCAGCAGCAACAACCCCAGGCTCATGTGGGGCAATCTTCTAATGAAAAATCAGAAATGGATGAGTTGAGGATGATGATTAAAAGCCTGTCAGTTTCTCAAAAGACCTTGGAAAACCAGATGGGACAGCTTGCAAGTGCTTTGCTTAGTAGGCCATAAGGAACTCTTCCTAGTGATATCGAGACTAATCCAGGCAGGAGGGATGGTAAAGAATAGGTGAAGGCTGTGAATTTGAGATCGGGAAAGGTTACAACAGATCCTAAATCAGCCGCTAAGGAAGATGAAGAAATGCAGAATCAGCAAGTTGAAAAATCTGCAGTGCCCGAGATTGAGAAATCTGACTTAGTAGCTGATGAGATAGATGGTGAAGTAGAGAAGAGCAAGGAACCTGTTGTAAAAGCGTCTCCGGAGCAGTCTACATAGAATACTCAGATCTATCCTCCTCCTCCATATCCTAGAAGACTCCAGAAGCAGAATTTGGATAAGAAGTTTGCTAAGTTCTTAGAGGTGTTCAAGAAGTTGCAGATTAACATTCCTTTTGCGGAAGATCTTGAACAGATGTCGAGCTATGCCAAGTTCATGAAAGGTATTCTCTCTCGTAAATTGAAGCTCGACGAACTAGAGACCGTTGCCTTAACGGAAGATTGTAGTGCCGTTCTGCAACAGAAGTTGCCACCTAAACTTAAAGATCCGGGAAGTTTCACCATTCCGTGCACTATTGGCAACCTTTTTTTCAACAAGTGTTTGTGTGACTTGGGAGCTAGCATCAATCTCATGCCATTATCAGTATATATGCAACTTGGTCTACTGGATCCAAAGCCAACCAACATCTCTTTGCAGTTGGCCGATCGTTCAATTACTTATCCTAGAGGCATAGTGGAGGATGTTTTGGTGAAAGTTGATAAGCTAATCTTCCCTTCCAATTTTGTTATCTTGGATTTTGAGGAAGATAAGAAGATTCCCATAATTTTGGGAAGACCATTCTTGGCTACGGGTAGAACATTGATCGATGTTCAGAAGGGGAAACTCACGATGAGGGTGCAAGACCAGAATGTCACCTTTAATGTCTTTAATGTAATGAAATTTCCCTCAGATGAAGAAGAATGCTTGAAGGTGGATTTGGTTGATTCTGCAGTTACTATGGAAATTGAGCAGTTGCTTAAATCAGATTCTTTGGAAAAAGTTTTAGTTGGTGACTCTGATTTTGAAGATGAGGAAATAGCCGAGCAACTTCAGCAGCTAAATTTAGCTCCTTGGAAGAGGAAATTTGACTTACCATTCAAATCTCTTGGGTTGGGAGAGCTGAAAAATTCTGAAGGACGTCTTAAACCATCCATTGAGGAAGCTCCTGCTATTGAACTCAAACCATTCCCCAAACACTTGAGGTATGCGTTTCTTGGTGATGCATCTACATTACCGGTTATTATTGCTTCTAACTTGTCAGGTAGCGAGGAAGAAAAACTCTTGCGAATTCTGAGAGAGTTCAAATCAGCCATTGGTTGGACTATAGCAGATATCAAGGGAATCAGCCCTTCTTATTGCATGCACAAAATTCTGCTAGAGGAGGGAGCTAAGCCTACTGTTGAGCATCAGCGAAGACTCAATCCTATTATGAAAGAGGTGGTGAAGAAGGAAATTCTTAAGTGGTTAGATGCGGGTATTATCTATCATATCTCAGATAGTTCTTGGGTGAGTCTGGTTCAATGTGTGCCAAAGAAAGGAGGCATGACAGTTGTTGCTAATGAGAAGAATGAGCACATCCCTACTCGGACAGTCACGGGGTGGAGAGTTTGCATGGACTATCGAAAGCTCAATAAAGCCACAAGAAAAGACCACTTTCCTCTTCCATTCATTGATCAGATGTTAGACAGGTTGGCGGGACACGAGTATTATTGTTTACTTGATGGTTACTCGGGCTATAATCAGATTTGCATTGCTCCGTAAGATCAAGAGAAGACTACTTTCACATGTCCTTTTGGCACTTTTGCTTTTCGTCGAGTTTCTTTCGGCTTGTGTGGTGTTCCTGCCACTTTTCAAAGGTGTATGATGGCAATTTTCTCAGACATGATTGGCTCGAATGTGGAGGTTGTTATGGATGACTTCTCAGTTTTTGGTACTTCGTATGATGAGTGCTTGCATAATCTTGGCTTGGTTTTGAAGCGTTGTATGGAGACCAATTTGGTACTTAATTGGGAGAAGTGTCACTTTATGGTGCAAGAGGGGATCATTCTTGGGCACAAGGTATCTGGTAAAGGGCTTGAAGTGGATAAAGCCAAGGTGGAGACTATTGAAAATCTTCCTCCTCCTATCTCTGTTAAAGGAATTCGCAGTTTTCTTGGTCATGCGGGATTCTATCGACGATTTATTCAAGACTTCTCGAAAATCTCTAAACCTTTATGTAACTTATTGGAGAAGGATGTTCCGTTCAAGTTTGATGATGAGTGCTTAGCTGCTTTTGAGCTTTTGAAGAAGAAGTTGACTACTACACCAGTCATCACCGCACCTAATTGGGAGGAACCATTTGAGCTAATGTGCGATGCTAGCGACTATGCTGTGGGAGCTGTGCTTGGGCAAAGGAAGGAGAAAGTTTTTCAAGTGGTTTACTATGCTAGTAAAACCATCAATGATGCACAGCTGAACTACACTACTACGGAGAAGGAATTGCTAGCAGTTGTCTACGCTTTTGAGAAATTCAGATCGTACTTGCTTGGGACGAAGGTGATTGTGTATACGGATCATGCTGCTATTCGATATCTCATGTCGAAGAAGGATTCAAAGCCTAGATTGATTCGTTGGGTGCTTCTATTACAAGAGTTTGATGTGGAAATCAAAGATAGGAAAGGCACGGAAAATCAAGTAGCTGATCATCTATCACGATTGGAGGACCACGGTAAGGATTCACATGGCAAATCTCTTGTTAACGAATCTTTTCCAGATGAGCAACTTTTTGGGGTGCAAGGTGAAGAGCCATGGTTTGCAGATTTTTTGAACTATCTTGTGAGTAATGTCATCCCTCTGGAATTCTCTTATGCTCAAAAGAAGAAGTTTCTACATGATGTGAAGTGGTACCGTTGGGACGAGCCATTTCTGTTCAAGCTTGGTGTGGATCAGATTTTGAGGAGGTGCATTCCTTACAGTGAGACGGACAATATATTGCATGATTGTCATTCTACCACTTATGGAGGCCATTATGGTGGTGATAAAACAGCTCAGAAAGTACTTCAAGCGGTATTCTATTGGCCAACTCTATTTAAAGATTCTCATAGGTTCGTGATGAGTTGTGATCGATGTCAAAGGGTTGGTAATATTTCTAGGAGGAACAAGATGCCTCTTAGTACGATTCTTGAAGTTGAGGTTTTTGATGTGTGGGGAATTGATTTCATGGGTCCGTTTGTTTCATCTTGCAACAATCAGTACATTTTTTTGGCAGTGGACTACGTTTCTAAATGGGTCGAGGTAAAGGCTTTACCGACCAATAATGCTAAGGTTGTGCTCAATTTCCTTCACAAGCAGATTTTCACGCGTTTTGGAACTCCACGAGCTATAATCAGTGATGAGGGGACACACTTCTGTAATCGTTAGTTTACTGCTATGATGGCAAGGTATAATGTGACTCATCGTGTTGCTACTGCCTATCATCCCCAAACTAATGGTCAAACGGAGGTTTCGAATCGTGAAATCACGAAAGGATTGGTCTTTGAAGTTAGACGAAGCTGTTTGGGCATATAGAACTGCTTATAAGACACCCCTAGGTATGTCACCTTATCAGTTGGTGTTTAGTAAGGCATGTCATTTGCCGACCGAGCTAGAGCACAAGGCATATTGGGCGTTGAAGAAGTTGAACTTGGATATCACGGCTGCGGGTGAGAAACGTCTACTTCAGTTAAATGAGCTTGAGGAATTTCGTGAACAGGCTTACGAAAACGAAAAAATGTACAAGGAAAAGATTAAGCGGTGGCATGATAGGAAGTTGGCGCATAAGTTATTTGTGCCGGGCCAACAGGTTTTGCTTTACAATTCTCACCTTAAACTTTTTTCGGGTAAGCTCAAGTCAAAATGGTCGGGTCCATTTATAGTCAAAACGGTATTTCCACATGGAGCGGTGGAGATATATAGGGGTGATTTTGATGATGCTTTCAAAGTGAATGGACATAGACTCAAGCTAGGGCTGAGCATTCGGTCGGTTCGGTCCAGAACCGAACCGAACCGAATAAACCGAACCGAACCGACCCGAATAAACCGAAAACCGAAATGTCATATTTTTCTGGACCGAACCGGACCGAAGTTTAATCATGGACCGAACCGGACCGAACCGAAATAATTCGGTTCGGTTCAGTCCGGACCGAAAAAACCGAATTTTTTTTTTGAAAAAAAACCTATATTATAAATAAAGCTAAAAATTCATGATTTATCACAAAAATAATAATCAATTATCACCACTATTTCACCAACATAAATATAATTAGAATTTACAAATTAGATAATATAATTGTATTTTATAAGATAAATATAAAATGTATATAACATAAATATAAAAATTAAAGTATATATTATTCGGACTATTCGGTCTATTCGGTCCGGACCGAAATATTTTTCAAAGAACCGAACCGAACCGATTTTTATTTCGGTCTATTCGGTCCGGACCGAATAAACCGAATTTTCAAAAAATTAGAACCGAACCGAATTTGCACGGTTCGGTTCGGTTTTTCGGTTTCGGTTCGGTTTTGCTCAGCCCTAACTCAAGCCGTATTATAGAGGGATGGTGAACCGCGAGAAGGTTTCCGCGGTTTTATCTTGTTCGTAATTTTTCGGAAGATGTCAAGCTATTGACGTAAAACAAGCGCTTCTTGGGAGGCAACCCAAGCATTGTTATACATTGGTGTTAGTGTAGGAGTTTAAAAAAAATAAAAATTTTCAGAAGCAGGCCATGCACCCTGCGCCATAACCGCGCACAATGCGCGCATCATTGCAGTACGCGACCGCGCACCCTGCACCAACCTCGCGCAGACTGCGCCAACCCCAGCTGCTCCCGATTTTTGTCATGTTAAAACACCCCCAAATTATGTCCCATCTCCTACAATTCTATTCTATATCCTAATACTCTTCTAAATCAAAAACCCTAACACCTCCCACTCCAATTCTATATCTAATTCACTATCCTAATCCAATTACATCTCACCATATACATACACATCTCTATATATATATACCTTCAACCATTCAAAATCTATACAAACACTTTTCTATATATACACTTCTCATTCACAATCTATACACCTACATCCATTCCAAGCTCAAGGGGAGGATAAATTCGAATTTTTGGAGGCTTTATCTTGCAAGGACACCTCTACGATTCGTGTGGTAATTGTTCTCATCTTGTCTTGTTAATTATTGCGAAATTGTGTTCTTGTGAAGTTGGGGTTTTTTGTTGAAATTCAAATTTGGGGATTTTCTTAGTTGATTGTTATTGTTGTTGTGATGGCTCCTAAGAGACAAAGGTTGGCGGGTAGTAGTAGTGGTACTTGTCCATCTTTGGATGAGAATTTTACCTCGGAGGGTGAAGTGGTGAAATTTTTGACTCCGGAGGCCGAAGCGGAGTATGGTCGATTAGTTTCCAAGGGGGTTATTCGGGAGAGGAGGTTCATGCCCGATACTAATGTGGAGATGGAGGCTATGGTTCGTGATAGGGGTTGGACCCTATTTTGTGCATTTGCTAATGATGCCCCGTTGAACGTTGTTCGGGAATTTTATGCTAATGCTAAGATAGCAAATAAAAAACTCCACGGTTGTTAGGGGACGGAATTTGGATTATTCACCTCGTGCAATTCATAATCTGATTAGGCAACAACCTAAGCCTAGGAGTGTTGAGGATTGGGGGAAAAAGACAAGGGAGGATGTTGATCTTGATACTATTATTGCTGAGTTATGTGTTCCGGGAACGGTGTGGAAGTGTAACCCGGGTACCACTGAGAAGAGGACTTTTTCGGCTGCGTCACTGACTAGGTTTGCACGGGCGTGGTTCTTATTCATCAATTCTAATATTCTACCGTCATCGCATGTGGCTGATGTTACTATTGAGAGGGCTATTCTACTTTGGGGATTCTGAAAGGTGAGTATGTGGACCTCGGTTATCTTATTAATCAAAATATTCTTCGGTTTTTGGGAGGTAATTCGACAGCTAGTATTCCTTATGCATCTGTTGTCACGGGATTGTGTGATACTGCGCAAGTGAGATGGTACGAGGGTGAGCCGGTGCAGACAACCATGGCTCCTATTGATGATGCTTCTATTAGTAGGATGGTGGAATGGTCGGGCGGCATTCCACATCCTAGGGGGCTCGGGTATATTATGGATGAAGAAGGTGCTGGTGGTCAGGTTCCTAGAGTAGTCCGAGAGCGGGTGGTGCGAGTAGTCCGAGAGCGGGTGGTGCGAGTAGTTCGAGAGCAGGTGGTCCGCCTTAGGGTATGGTTGATATGGCGGTTCTGGATACTTATTTTTGCGGGATGACTCGACGGATGGATTCCATGACTAGGAGGATGGATGCTTTGCATGTCAGTCACCGTCAGTATTCTGAGGACATGGCCGTGGAGTTGGATACAGCTTTTCAGTCACCAGGTACTGCTATTCAGTGGCCTATTTTTGGAGCTCGGACTCCGTATCCTCCACCCGATTCACCCGAGGAGGGTGACGATTCTGATGAGTAGGTATGTTTTCTACTATCCCTCGTATTTACTTCCATTCAATGCGGACATTGAATCTTTTAAGTTTGGGGGTGGTTTGGGGGATAAGTAGTGTCGTATGTTGTATTATTATGTCATTGTATTAATATAGGAAATCATGTTTTGCATGTTTAGTGTAATTCATTCGTAGTTGTGTTATTTTGCATGTTTGTTTCATGTAGGACATTCTGTTATTGTGTTTTTATATCATGTGAGTTCATTTTAGTTGCATTTTCATGGCATGCATTTTTCATGATCCCTTAGGACGAGCTGATTCTGATTAGTGGGTAGATGTTTTATTGACCGTGGTATTGATGAATAGAGGGCTGATTTATAGTTCCTAGGAATTGACTTGCATGTTATGGAAACAAAATTTTTACACAAGTCTCATTAGGTTGCTTTTTGGCTAGGTTGAAATTGTGCTTGTTGTTAGTTTTAAGATTTAATCACTTGATTATACTTAGAATTTTCGTTATTCTCTTGATAAAATTGGAGCACTAAAATCTAAGTTTGGGGGAAACTAGGGATTTCATGCTAGTTGTTATGTGTCAAAATGGCTAGTAGCCGGCTCATGTTTATGAGTAGTCTAGGGTTGGATGAGATGGAGCGAAACGCACTCATTCCAATTTAGTAAAAAAATTTAGAAAAAAAAGAGTCATGTAAATAGAATAAATGCAAATTAACCAGGGTGAGCTCTTTAATACTCGAGCAATTAAGTTCTAGGGGACTTTGTGCCTAGTGACCTAAGGCTTTTGTAGTCTGGGATCCACTAACCCAACGCTCGCTACATGGGTATTATTGTATAAGCCTTTAGGGGTCTCATCCATTGCACAGTTAAATAAGCATGCATTATTGTATTATGTGTCATAGTTGTTAGTAATAAAGCATGAATTCCTGGCTAACTCAGATAAGGATAGAGGTGTTTCGTGGTTATGAAGTGTTTACCGTCTATTCTATTTATAAACCTGTGATTGTCTTGGCGAGGAGCATGTATGATTTTTAATCTAGTTTTAGGAGTATATCTGATGAGCATCGCACACATGCACGTTTCTGTTCATGTATTGTTAGTATACGGGGACTTAGTCGAGCTCTATTTGGATGTATTGCATTCTTTGAGATATTTGCTTGTTGGTTGGTTTTGGTGAATCTGAAGGGGATCGTTGCATTTTCATATTAGTTGCATACATGCATTGCATTGTTTTTGCATCGTGTAGTTAGATGAATTTTGTGGGTACATTCACTATAGGCCCTCACGAGACCTTACTCGTCCACTAGGGCTGCCTAGGGGTTTAAAGGGCTTGTTGCATATGCCAAATGCAACCGTGATCACCTACGGAAGTGGTATTAGTTAGTTAGATAGTTTGTAATTGTTTATGCTTGAGGACAAGCATCGGTTTAAGTTTGGGGGTGTGATAATTGGATTTTATATCCATTTAGAGCATTTCAAATCAGCTTAAATTGATTGCTTTGGCCTCAAGTTTGTCGTAGTTTTGATGTGTTTTGCGTAATTGTGCAGGGTTAAAGAAATGTCGATTAATGGTGAAGTTTCCATCATTTTGGAGTTGATTTATGTTATGGAATGAAGAATGAAGGCTAATGTCAGCTACCAAGAAGTATGCAAGTCAAGAAGGATTAAAGACTGAAGCTCATGCAAAAGGAACGGGAAGAAAAGACTGAAAAACGAAGAAATCATGCAGAAAAAAATCCATCAGATTGCCGCTGGGCAGTCTGCGCCAAAAGCTGAGCAGACTGCGCCAGAATGGGAGCTTGTATGCAGATTGAGCCCGCGCAGACTGCGCCAAAGCCACGCAGGGTGCGCCAGGTGCGGCCAGAATTGCAGAAAATTACCCTTTTGCCCCTGTTCGAGTTCTGATTGAATTTTAAGTAGTTTCTTCTAATTCTAATTGTAATTTAGGATATTTCTTGCTGGGCAAGACTTGGAGTGCCTATATAACACATCCAACCCTTGTAAAATTGTACAATTACTTAGAATTAATTAGCTTTGCAAGAGAGAAAAGAAGAGAAGGATTCAAAGCTCGGTGACAAGCACGGATCTAGATCTACTTCATCTTTTGTATACGTTGAATCATAGATTTCTCTTCTCAACTCTTAGTTTTAATAATTTTATGGTTTTTTTATTCCATATCTTATTTATTATCATGTTTTCATCAAATCCCATGACGATGAATGGTTCAATTATGAACTAATCGTTGTCATGGGATCCTAGCGGATTTATTTATGTAGCTTAGTAGTTTGCATGCTTTAAAGATTTACGTGTGATGAATTCTTGATATCCTAGTATGGTTGTACTTCATGAATTTAGGTGCGTCGCGAACATCTAAATTGTTAATCTCTTGCGAAACGAGAGTGGATCTTGAGATTTAGAACTTGCCATGCTAGCATAGGATAGGTTGATGTTTTAACATCATGATTTGTGGCGTAAATAGAGATATTATGTTGCCCTATGTGACCTATGTGGATAACTTGTGCTTAAACCTTTATGTTTTCAAATTCTTTAGAGACATAGGGTCTAAACATAATAGGTGTCTACTCGTCTTCTATCTCTTTTGTGGATGTATGCGTAGTTTGGTATTAGTATACCGAGAGGTAGCTTTTACTTGTTTCGTGTTATCCGATCAGATATCAAAACCATCACGTGCATTGATTAAAGGCATCAACTCTAAGTGAAGTAGATAATGAAGTTAGGGTCCCATGTTTTATCCCATACAAGTAATGCAGATTTAAAATCTCATTAGTTAATTAATTCTTGGTTTTATAATTTGCATCTTAGTTTAATTTAGATAATTAAAAACCTCAAATTGTTATTTGTCTTAGCAGTGGATTAAAACCATACATTGTTGCATAGGCATATTTACTGATTAAAACATAACCAGATCTCTGTGGAACGAACTTTAATTATATTACTTGTGACCACGTGCACTTGCGTGATATTGTGTTAACAAACATCCTTTTTATTAAATTATTAATTATAAATTATATATTCTAAAAAGTAAATATATATAATATAATATATATATATATATATATATAAATTTTCGGATATCGGATATTTCGAATACGGATGTGCCTATATCCGTATCCGCTATTTTCTGATACGAATTCAGATACGAATAATACCCGTTTTCTTTCAAATACGGATATTATCCATTTTTTCGGATTCGGTATCGAATTTTTTGGTCAGATATCGGATTTTTCAGATTTTTTTGACAGCCCTAGCAAGGAGAGGTTAAAGCAGGCCATGGAGGCAGAGTCCAAGTTAGTTGAGTTGAAGACGGCTATGCACAGGTTGCGCGGAAAGGGGTCAGATGTTTCTTCTAGAATTTTAGTAGATTAGTGAGAGAATGTTGTTTTTAATACGTAGCTGGGTTTTATTCTAACTTTACAATGGATTTGAACTATTATGATATGTATATCTTCCGATCTAAAGTATTAACATTGATTTTGAGTTTGACTATTGCTCCATTTATAATTTTTTGAAGTGGATTTGATTTATGAAAAATTGGAATGTGGATATTGTATAGTATGAGCACCTTTTGGGTGGGCATGATTAAAAAACCGGGATGACTGCTTTGAACTTAGGACGGATTCTATCCCATGTTCTGGAAAATTGTAGTCACTTTGTGACAGAATCTGTCACAAGGGCAAGGAACTTCGTGACAGAATCAGTCCTAAATTTAATAAATTTTCAGACATCGGGCGGTCATAACCATTTAAAGTACATGAATCTTTGGGACAAGAATGTTTGTCGTAACTACTGGAATTACATGAGTCTTTAGGATAGAATGTTTGTCGCAAGTGCTGAAATTACATGAGTCTTTAGGACAGAATGTTTGTCCCAAGCGCTGGATATGATATGAGTATTTAGGACAAATTGATACAGGTCTGTCGTAAATTGTGACAGATTCTTTGTATTAACTCTGTCCCAATAGGCATTTTCTCTTGTAGTGTACAATTGTTGTAGTAAAGGTTTGTGTCTATAACATTGAATGTTTAGCCAACTACATTTATTTTCTCATGAAAAAACTCTGCCAACTACAAAAAAAAAAAGATTAAAATCCAAAGGAACTGTGATAATTCTAGTGGAATCAGGTGAAAATCAACCTTTTGGGAGTCATCAACTCAGCACTAAACCAACATCTATTCTTCAACATCGTTAACCACAAGATGACTATCGTTGGAGATGACGCTTCCTATATATGTTAAACCACGGGTTATTTGTACGACTGTACAGTCAATGTACCGCTGCTGGCATGCATAAATAACCCACATATAGTGCAGACAATCATAAAAAAGCCTTAACCAGATAGTCTCCATTGGCTTCAGGTCTGCGAAAATTCTACATGATTAGGAGTATATAGAACGTAGATTGAGATTCCTAGATAAAAAAATTATAACACAAGTTATATAGCAGGCCTACATAATGTCATATAAAAACTATAACAATCTTCTAGTGTAATTGTCACTTATACCACATAGACCTTTAGAGCCCCAAGAGCGAGCTTCATCAAATGAGAGGGTCAACTCATTATAATTTTGCGTTTACATTCATTCACCTATCACCAAATTACAGAATAAGAAATATCATAATGTACTTACAAGGACGAACACCGATCTTCCCCATGACAAAACAGTTGGCAGAAGGACAATTTGCCAGAATTTGTCATCTGCAAAAGAAGTGAACGTGGAATCTAAAAAAAATCTGGAGAAAATGAAGAAGTTTCTGGTGTTTTTAGGTGCAGGTACTCTTTGTTCACACATTAAAATGTTTGTATCTAAATTTTTGGAGAAAACTTGCGTGCGCTTTTTGGTTATGTAAATTAATTTTTGAAGAAGGTAAATTCATTTTCCGTACATTGCATTCTGGGAATGTTTCTCTTGTCCAAAAAATTGTTAAGGGAAAGTGAACTTCTTTGTATATAAAAATGTTGTATATTATTAACTGTTTACAAATATTATTATCATTCTATATTTTGTAAAAATGATCGAAGAGAATAATACAATCACAAAATATGTATAATCTATCTAAAGACTAACATGAAGAATTAAATCAAAAAAATATTTACTGTAAAACATAAGAATCAAATTAGAGTTATTCACCAGGCAACAAACACGAGGTAAAACACGATAAAAATAAACACATGCACAGTAATTTTGTCTCTTTTTATTCTTCTGAATCATCAATTTGGAGACCGAGGGGCTTTTTGAGCTCTTTTCTCGATCGCCATATTCGACCTTCTTTTCCATAGCATCCTTGTGCTACAAGGGATTAAATAAATATTTTTCCTTTGTTTTTTTAAATTTAATAAATAAGTCACATAATACAACATGCTCTCCCCTTTGTCGATTTCACATCCTTTTTAGCATAGCCGTAGTAGGGGGAGTCCAAGGGGGAGTCTAAGGATGAGTCTAAGGATGAGTCTAAGGGGGAGTCTAAGGATGCAGTCTAAGTAAGTCCTTCTTCACAGAGTAGTAGAAGGCTTTCCACGTAATTGGAATGTATGCGGGCTTTCCACGTAGTAGAAGGCTTCTTACTCTAGAAGCTGCAAAAAAAATAATGAAGATAATATCAACGTCTCTTTGTAAGTTAAATAGATGGGTGATGGTTTGAGCAAAACCAGTTCAAGTCACACAAATCCAAGAGATAAAAACTTAAGATAGTGAACAAAAATACAATCTATGATATAATTGAATTCCTCAACCATTTCTATAATAATATAGATATTAGGCCGAATACACAAATATAATCAAGATTGTATGAGAGAATAACAATTAACACACGTTTAAACAATCAAAAATTGTGTGGAATTAATAACTCATCTCTCAGTGATGTAAAATATCACAGAGAGCTGCTTAGGTTACAATGATATGATAATTCGTTACACGATACCCTTCTAGGATTAACCTAACCGTATTTATAAGATATACAGCTACTGTACAATCGATAATTGATACTCCTATAAATCAGCTATACAATCGTTATCCATTATGATTGCTACACGTCTTCTTAGTCAACACAATGTCTTTGACAGCTATCCAATCTTCAAAGATATTGCTTCATAATTATCTTCAATAAGTCTTATAATGACAAGTAAACGCTTCCTCCTGATAGAGTTTAGCAAACTCTGTCGAGCTTCCAACTGTTAGAGTTTAATTAAACTCTGACTGCTTCCAGTTTCCAGTTAAACTCTGATGAATGATATTAACTCGCTATCAAACTACAGAAACAATCAGCCACCACAATTGGTTTAGACCTTTTATCAAACACCTGTTGTGTTATCACGATGCTCAATATTTCAGTACACGGTTCACCGGAAAGAAACGTAAATGCGGAAGAACAATTAAAGCCTCAAGGATCAGAGGCTCTGATACCATGATAACAAACATATAAGTATACATATGTTTGTTTATGTGTGTAATTATTTAGAAATAAAGATGAACAATGAAGATAAATATGTGCAAAAGCTTGATATATTAAAGTGACTACATTGCATTGATCTTATCTAAAATAAAGCTAAGTGGGACTTTATATATAGCCCAATATCCTATCACTACAATGACTAAAATACCCTCATATTTTATTCTTTAATAAAAATATAATGAGTAATATAATTTAAATTTTAAATTATATTATAGATAGTCTATATAAGTACATATATATATATATATATATTTAAATTTTTTATCAATATATATTTTTTAATTTTAAGTTTTAAAATTTAAAATTAAAGTGAGTAAATTGGAGTTGGAACAATACCGAGGTAAAATTTTAGGGGCGCCTAAGTTTCCCCCAAATCGAAAATTTGTTGTATTTTCCAACTATAAACCCGATTTGCAAGGTTTATAGCTCCGATTACATAATCGATTTACGCGCTTCAATTGGTAATTGAATAATTGGTAACTCTATAGCTTCAATATACATCTTCTTCTCTCTTATCAATCTCTCTGATTTCTTGATTTGTAGGTAATTCATTATGGGGATTTCATCTAGGTGAATCATATTTGAGTTTTGTATTTGTGTGATTGTGGATTTCATTCAGGGTTTGTATTTGACTGAGTTGGGTTACGTTTTCTCTTACTTTGGGTGTTGGTATCATATATCGGACAAGGTCAAGCACAAAATGGGTTTAATTTTGCTAAATTGCTTGGATATGAGACATTGGAGGACCTCCCCTATCTCCTGCTGAAGAATTTTCACTCCACTCAAGATATCTCTCAAAACCAAATTCGATTGCAGAAATGAAAATTGTGTGAGCGACTCTGACCTCTTGATTCCAGATCGTGTATTTGTGCTATGCTTAGTGAATACATACATGCCTTATCTTATGCACTCTTTACTTAGGCTGCTTAACCACTGAGTTTCCTTATATTTACAAACTACACAAAGCTTCTGTTGGAGTATTGCATACTTACATTTAGGAATTCATCCTCTCTTTCTTTTTCACTTACAGAGGTGGAGGAGTTGACAGTGAGGGGCGACCAGTAATGGTTGCACACTTTCTTTTACGATGTGGAACGGTTTGTGTTTTATCTAGTAAAGGTAGTCCAGAGCTTCATTCATGATCATGTTTATTGGCATACATCTGATAGATTATTATAAACAGAATTGACTTCTTCTAGTCAGATTATTCATGCATCATGCTTTTCCTTTCAAGGCATAATAATAATAATAATATATCTTACTACACAAAGTTTCCTTATATTTACAAACTACACAAAGCTTCTGTTGGAGTATTGCATACTTACATTTAGGAATTCATCCTCTCTTTCTTTTTCACTTACAGAGGTGGAGGAGTTGACAGTGAGGGGCGACCAGTAATGGTTGCACACTTTCTTTTACGATGTGGAACGGTTTGTGTTTTATCTAGTAAAGGTAGTCCAGAGCTTCATTCATGATCATGTTTATTGGCATACATCTGATAGATTATTATAAACAGAATTGACTTCTTCTAGTCAGATTATTCATGCATCATGTTTATTTGTTGTATTTTCCAGTTCCCCATCTTCTCTCTTATCAATCTCTCTGATTTGTAGGTAATTCATTATGGGGATTTCATCTAGGTGAATCATATTTGAGTTTTGTATTTGTGTGATTGTGGATTTCATTCAGGGTTTGTATTTGACTGAGTTGGGTTACGTTTTCTCTTACTTTGGGTGTTGGTATCATATATCGGACAAGGTCAAGCACAAAATGGGTTTAATTTTGCTAAATTGCTTGGATATATGACATTGGAGGACCTCCCCTATCTCCTGCTGAAGAATTTTCACTCCACTCAAGATATCTCTCAAAACCAAATTCGATTGCAGAAATGAAAATTGTGTGAGCGACTCTGACCTCTTGATTCCAGATCGTGTATTTGTGCTATGCTTAGTGAATACATACATGCCTTATCTTATGCACTCTTTACTTAGGCTGCTTAACCACTGAGTTTCCTTATATTTACAAACTACACAAAGCTTCTGTTGGAGTATTGCATACTTACATTTAAGAATTCATCCTCTCTTTCTTTTTCACTTACAGAGGTGGAGGAGTTGACTGTGAGGGGCGACCAGTAATGGTTGCACACTTTCTTTTACGATGTGGAACGGTTTGTGTTTTATCTAGTAAAGGTAGTCCAGAGCTTCATTCATGATCATGTTTATTGGCATACATCTGATAGATTATTATAAACAGAATTGACTTCTTCTAGTCAGATTATTCATGCATCATGCTTTTCCTTTCAAGGCATAATAATAATATATCTTACGTTAGCTATTAATTAGTGTTGCTACTTGCTAGACAGACTAGTATGAAGTCTTCTGAAATATTGAATTTCAGGAGTTTGAGTCCTTGCTTGATGCACAAGCCTTTCTCTAAAGTGTGATTCCATTCAGCAGCATCCCTACAGATGTGAGTACTATTTTCTTTTGTAACTACTGCATTATTGACTTGTCGTGAGCAACTTCTCAAGAAAACGTGCTATTTTCTAATTTTTTTTTAATAAGCTGAGTTTATCGCATAATGCGTACTACAACTGTATATTTTTCGTGGATTTCACATTTACAATCTGTTGCCAGAAGTGCAAGATCAATCATTCCTGCGGTAGAAATTGATCCTTCTGGATGCCCCTTTAACCCCTCATCTGAAAGTCACCAGCCCATTTAACCCCTCATTTGGCTTCAATTGCAGGATTCTTTAGCTCGTGCTGTTGCGGACGAAATGCAGAAAATATATCAAAACGAATTGGGGCTTCAACCTGTACCACTAACAGTCCCTGGGGAAGCTATTAATGAAGAAGATGTGAGTCCATTGTTTACATAACCTTGATTTTCTGTGTATAAATAGTGTGCTTGCTTGGTAAAGTGAACTAGTAGGTAGTAGCTAATTTACTATAAATAAGTCTATGTTACTATCAATTTTTGAGATTTCATCTAGAAGTCCATGTAGCTGTCCTTGTAAAGCCACTAGTGCTGTGTTTGGTTGGTTTGAAAGTGGGTGGGAGTGTTATTAAGAAATTGAATAAAATTAGATTTGAAAGGAAACGATGAAAGAGATGGTGGGCAGGACGATTTTAGTAAAATTTTATAAAAATGGAGGGTAAATCGGGGAGCATGAATCTTCACATAGTTCGACGGATCGAAATATAAAGATTGTGAATGCTTCAATAGGAAATACCCTAATATTTATTCCGTTGTCATCTCATTCATCTTCTAATAATTCAAATGTCAAGTGGAATCAAAAGCCTGAATGATATAATTTGGTATAGTGCCCAACACTCTCAAGTGCGACTCTTGTTTCTATGAAATTCATTTATTTTCTTATTGGCGAGGACAATGGTTGAAAATGAGCTGTTTCTTATTTTCTTATTTTCTTACAAGAAGTCCCAGTTGTTGATCATGGGCTGATGGATAAACTCACTGCTGAAAATGAGAAACTTAACGTTAGAAGTTTGAAAATTTTCAGCATGATTTATTGGATATAATGTTGTTGAGTTTGACATATATTTATTGTATATAACCACAGATTATGGTTAGCTCTCTTGAAGTGAAAATTGGTGAAACTGAGAAAAAATATGAAGAGACAAATAAACTTAGCGAGGAGAGGTTAAAGCAGGCCACGGAGGCAGAGTCCAAGTTAGTTCAGTTGAAGACGGCTATGCACAGGTTGCGCGGAAAGGGGTCAGATGTATCTTCTAGAATTTTAGTAGATTAGTGAGAGAATGTTGTTTGTAATACGCAGCTGGGTTTTATTCTAACTTTAGGATTTGAACTATTATGATATGTATATCTTCCAATCTAAAGTATTAACATTGATTTTGAGTTTGACTATTGCTCCATTTATAATTTTTTTGAATTTATGAAAAATTGGAATGTGTATATTGTATAGTATGAGCACCTTTTGGGTGGGCATGATTAAAAAACAGGGATGACTGCTTTGAACTTAGGACGGATTCTATCCCATGTTCTGGAAAATTGTAGTCACTTTGTGATAGAATCTGTCACAAGGCCAAGCAACTTCGTGACAGAATCAGTCCTAAATTTAATAAATTTTCAGACATCGGGCGGTTATAACCATTGAAAGTACATGAATCTTTGGGAATGTTTGTCGTAACTACTGGAATTACATGAGTCTTTAGGACAGAATGTTTGTCGCAAGTGTTGGAATTACATGAGTCTTTAGGACAAAATGTTTGTCGCAAGCGCTGGATATGATATGAATATTTATTTTTCCTTTTCTTAAAATTTTTTTTGTTGGTTTTGTACAAGTGGGGGTCCACTTGTAACCAGTGTTCTAAAAAGCGCTTTAAGCGGCCGCCTAAGCGGAATCGGCACAAAAGCGCTTCGCTTTGGACGGAATCGGGTTAAGCGTTTAAAAGGTTTAGACGACTTAATCGGATCAAAAGCGTGTCAAAATCGGGTCAAAAGCGGGTCAAAATCCGCTTAATCGAATTAGTATTGTATTTATTTATATAAATATATATTTATTTATAATCCGATTAATGATCCGTTTTTAAAACCGCTTAAGCGTCCTCTTAACTGCTTAAGCGCTAGAAGGTCCTTCCACCGCTTAGGTCCGATTTGCGCTTTTTACAACACTGCTTGTAACTAATGACCGAATATTAATTTGTGACGGAATAAGAACTTTCGACAAGGGCAATTTAGACTGATTTTGTTTGTCGTAATTGGTGGCAATTGTGACAGATTCTTTGTATTAACTCTGTGCCAATAGGCCTCTTTTCTTATAGCGTATACAATTGTTGTAGAAAAGGTTTGTGTCTATAACATTGAATGTTTAGCCAACTATTTATTTTCTCATGAAAAAACTCTGCCAACTACAGAAAAAATAAATTAAAATCCAAAGGAACTGTGATAATTCCAGTGGAATCAGCTTCCTATATATGTTAAACCACAGGTTATTTGTACACATATAGTGCAGACAATCATAAAAAAGCCTTAACCATACAGTCTCCATTGGCTTCAGATCTACGAAAATTCTACATGATTAGGAGTATATAGAACGTAGATTGAGATTCCTAGATAAAAAAAATATAACACAAGTTATAACAGCAGGCCTACATAATGTCTTACAAAAACTATAACAATCTTCTAGTGTAATTGTCACTTATACCAAATAGACCTTTAGAGCCCCAAGAGCGAGCTTCATCAAATGAGAGGGTCAACTCATCATGATTTTGCGTTTACATTCATTCACCTATCACCAAATTACAGAATAAGAAATATCATAATGTACTTACAAGGACGAACACCGATCTTCCCCATGACAAAACAGTTGGTAGAAGGACAATTTGCCAGAATTTGTCATCTGCAAAAGAAGTGAACGTGGAATCTAAAAAAAATCTGGAGAAAATGAAGAAGTTTTTGGTGTTTTTAGGTGCAGGTACTCTTTGTTCACACATTAAAATATTCGTTTCTGAATTTTTGGGGAAAACTTGCGTGCTCTTTTTGGTTATGTAAATTTTTGAAAAAGGTAAATTCATTTTCCGTACATTGCATTCTGGGAATGTTTCTCTTGTCCAAAAAATTGTTAAGTGAAAGTGAACTTCTTTGCATATAAAAATGTTGTATATTATTAACTGTTTACAAATATTATTATCATTCTATATTTTGTAAAAATGATCGAAGAGAATAATACAATCACAAAATATGTATAATCTATCTAAAGACTAACATGAAGAATTAAATCAAAAAAATATATACCGTAAAACATAGGAATCAAAATTAGAGTTATTCACCAGGCAACAAACATGAGGTAAAACACGATAAAAAATAAACACATGCACAGTAATTTTGTCTCTTTTTATTCTTCTGAATCATCAATTTGGAGACCATCTGAGGGGCTTTTTGAGCTCTTTTCTCTATCGCCATATTCGACCTTCTTTTCCATAGCATCCTTGTGCTACAAGGGATTAAATAAATATTTTTCCTTTGTTTTTTTATATTTAATAAATAAGTCACATAATACAACATGCTCTCCCCTTTGTCGATTTCACATCCTTTTTAGCATAGCCGTAGTAGGGGGAGTCCAAGGGGGAGTCCAAGGGGGAGTCTAAGGATGAGTCTAAGGATGAGTCTAAGGGGGAGTCTAAGGGGGAGTCTAAGGATGAGTCTGAGGAGGAGTCTAAGGATGCAGTGTCAGTAAGTCCTTCTTCACTGAGTAGTAGAAGGCTTTCCACGTAATTGGAATGTATGCGGGCAGGTAATAGATCTGGAAAATTATCACGATGCACAGATCCTAATTCTATTAACTTCTGAGACTGGAAGTCGCACACAAAGAACTTGACTATACCTTCTTTGTCCGTAAAAGCCCTTGCCACATATTTGCCATTATTCAGGAACCCTACTGCATGAAGGCCACTAGCTCCTTGCAAATCGAAGACAAACTTCTTTTCCCAATATGGCGATGTGGATGAGGCTCTGTCTTTCAATATCCACATACTAAAAGACCCAGGATTAGTATATGCATGCAAATCGAGTGCAAAAACAGCTATTGTTTCTCCATATGCTTCCGCCCCACATATAAGAATTATTCCTTGTGGAAAATCAATCACTTGAAAGGTCTCATTGCTCAAGTCAAAACAGGTGAGCTTGAATCGTGTTGTCATAAACGCAGTGCAATCTACAAATCCGGTATACTTAATAATAGCCTTATCATCATCATCAGTATCAAAAGGAATATGGTGATGAAAATTAGGAGAAACAGAGTTCCAACTATTAGTACTTAAGCTGTAAATATAAACGACGTATGTGTGATGAATAGGAGCAATTACGATCACCTTATAATCCTCATTGTAATACCCAAAGCTCACAGAAGCGATCAGAGTGAAACGGACACCATCCGTATCAATTTCGGGAAGCTTCTTGATTTTGTAACAAGTTGGGTTCCATAAAAGTATATCATCGCCTATACGGTAGTCTTTGTATGAAAAGCATAACAGCCCGTTACAGATCCCGTAAACTCTTGATCCTCTAGACCCATCATGCCAGTAGTCCCATGACTCATCGGGAGTGATGTATCGTTTCGAGATTTGGCGTAAATCAAAAATAGAGTCAGGATTGGTTAGTAACGAGCACCGAGAACCGCTTTCAAATAGTATATATTTTTCTGAGGAGTCTTTGTGATACGTAAGATGGGCATTAACGAATGAAGGAGAAGCAATAACATGATGCCATGTTTTGCTAACACACCTGAATCTCACCAGAGTCTTGACTGGCAATCTGTGAAGCACCTCAGCTATCAGGACATGTTCCGGCAAATAAGGTCCTGCTTCAAAGCCCATTCTTCTGAAGGAGAAGCAATAACAAGATACCATGTTCTGCATGCAAGTATTAAAAATATAGACAACGCTGCGCTGAGATATTGGGTTCAGGAAGCCCCTTCTTTAATCTTCTTATATAGGCAGTTCTCAATCAGAATCATATTTATATTTTAATCTAGAGCTCCTCTATAATAATATAAAAATTCAAAATTTCCTTTTTAGATTCTGAAATGGTTTTTTTTTCTTTTTTGAAAACAAAGGAAAAGCGATTTCATTAATCAAGATCTTGTACATAAAATAATTTATAATATGAATTACTAAAACTTTTTTTTTTTTCAAATACTAATTGTTAGAGAGTGCAATAATGGAGCAAAAGGGAACTCTCAATGCAATATACAAAAAGCCTCCATATTTTTTTGTTAATTTATAATTTTTAATTTAAGTGTAGAGTTTGCCTTTTTTTTTTTTTTATCTTTCTTTTACTTTTTTTGTTTTTTAAAAAAAGGCAGAATTCATTAATATTCAAATAAGGCTGAAGCCCATTACAATAGTTCCAAAACCCTTAAGAATTTGGGCCTAAGCCCCAGACTTCCTGACAACTAACCCACCCCAAAACACAAACTAATAAAAATGAAAGAATCGATTGCAACAACAGCACCCCTTCATAACCCATTCCTTGAATTATATTTTTTTTTATATAGAAGAGCTTCTTTAATTTAAAATTTTTAAATTAAATTTTCATTAAGTTTAAACTTTTAAATATTGAAAAAATTATAAAGAAAAGGTATCTAATATTAAATATATTTAGACAAGTATCCATAAATAAGTTAATAATATTTTTGAAGTATTCAAATTCAAATTCTTTTACAATATCCAAAAAAAAATGTATTTTATTTATATCAATTTAAAATGATAATATTATTTTTAAAATATAACATATTATATAACTATTATATCCTTATATATAATAAGCGTAAGAGGGATTTTATCCATAATTTTGGTTTGGTCACTGTACCGTCAAAATAATCTCAACCGTCGAATATAATATTTTTAAAAATAGATGATCAAGATTATATCATATTAAAAAAAATTATAATCTAAAATGGTTGTATTAGAACTGAATTTTAAAAAGAAGTTAAAATCTGAAAAGGATATGAAAGATTGTATTAGAACTTAATTTCATTTATTTATTTATTAATATTAAAAAAGGTTCATATTTACTATTTAGCCTATATCTCGAGATATAGAAATCAGATTTGGATGATTTAAAGTCCACGCGAAACTTAATTATATATGATTTAACAATTATTATCCAAATTAAAACACTCAGAATCTCAAGAGAAAATATAAATATGAATTTTTACATTAATCCTATTTAGTGTAGAATACTTACATTAATAATCATATTCAATATAGAAAACTTAATTATATATGATTTAAATCATTGATAAGCCTTTTTCATATTTCAATATAAATACACTTTTTAGTTTACATGTTGAAATATTAAATATATTTTATGCTAGATCCAACTGTTTTTATCTATTTAGTTTAAGATCTAACAAATCTTATTTATTTTATCGTACTGAGGAGACTACCAACTACCAAAATTTTGGACAAAATTCCTCATACACTTATTATTAAAAGTGTATTTGGTTGTTAGTACAACTATCTTCTCAAACAAGAAGAAGGTTATTTTTATAATCAAAACAAAATATAAGTAGATTTCATAAATAGAATAGAATTTTCAATATAAAAAATCGTTAATTTTATCTCTCTTTTGTTTCTTGGTAGTTTTAATATGAGAAAATTGTTAAATCATCACTAAATTAAAAATTATTATATTATATCCTATTATAAAATAAGAGTAAGAGAGATAATAAAAAAGTACTACCAAATGTCACATGATCGATTCCTAGCAACCAATTATTATTTTAATAATGTTCTTTTAGTATTGTAACATAATATTAGGGCTGCAAACGAACCGAGCTACTCGTTAGACTCGACTCGACTCGACTCGATAAGATAACGAGCTCGAGTTCGAACAAAAAAAATTGCTCGTTAAGGTTATCGAGTCGAGCCGAGTTTTTTGAGTGTTCGACTCGACTCGACTCGATATGGGCTCGAACTCGACTCGACTCGACTCGAACTTGACTCGATAATCTATGTACAAGTGACAGCTGACAAGCTTTCAAGCATACTACTAGACTAACACTGGTTCAAAGTTCAAATGATTACAAAACACCAAAATAAAATTACATTGTTGGAAGTCTGTAACAATATTACAATAATAATTAACAAACTAACAATGACATGACTACATGAACTAAAATTAAATTTCCATCCTTGACTGGTGGCAGTGGTGTTGGTCTGCTGCAGGAACATGAAAATTCCATTCCTGAAAAATTATAGTGAAAAACAGATCATGTAATGTAATGTAAGTACGTAACAAAAGAATTAAAGAAAAAAAAACAATATTGAAGCAGCATACTACATCCACAACACAAAATTCCATTTCTTGATGTTGCTGGTGTTAGCAATGGTTCCAGACAAGTTTGCTAATCAGGACAGAGTTCGTTTAACTTCTAAATTCATATGGGGCTTGCCAGAGATAAACCAAAATTAATGTAACTGTGCTTTCTTAGCTATTCCACTTATCACAACATCTTTTTGTTTTTTCACAGGCTAATCAAGGCATCTTTAATATAATGGATATGTACTTCTACTAGCACTATGGCTTATTTCCTGAACTAGTATGACATATTCAACAGTAGGTCTATGTAACATCCCGACTTTTCGGACTATTAATTCTAAATACGAAACTCAATAAAAACGAAATTCTTTATTCAAATACTCCAAAATTAACGATAGTCAAACGCAGCGGTCAAATTCAATAATTCAAAAAGATAAATTCGGAGACGCAGCTCCAAAAACCCAATATTCAATAATAATCTTTATTCTAATTATTTAAAGAGTCTAATCCAATAAAGGCATCTAACAGCTAGCACGAAAGTCCACAAAATTCACATCCTTATTCTCATTAAGCTTCCAAAAGTCCGAACCTGAAATATATTAAAACAATGAGTTGCGAAGCCCAGCAAGTAACTATCGCCCAACGGCTCAAAAATAATATTTTTTTAAAAGAGCATAGAATTTATGAAACTTTAAATCGATACAAAATTCAAAACAATAAAATCATATTTTATTCCCACAGTTCTAAATTACGGTCACACTAAACCAGTGACACGGTTCTATGTTCGATGGGGCTAGTTTACGTATCTATGTGTTCCGGAACGTGCGTAAACTTGTTCTATGATTCTATATGTCACACTATCCAGTGACCGGATTCTATGATTCGATACGCAACTAAAACGTGGGAATTCTAAAATAATTCTTTTCTAAAATCAATTTTCGATATCACAATTTCGATAACCAAATCAAACAGATATTTTGAAACAGAATAAAACAGATTAGATTTTATAATAATAGTGAGCAACGAAAAGTCACTTACCTCGAACGCGATACTAAAAACTGAAAATTAATGCACGAGCTGATCCTATAATTTTATTAACAAAAATCAAGACGACGATTATTTATTCATATTATAATATTTACACATATATTGCAAGTAAACACTCACGGTTAATCACTGAACAGTTAATTCATAAAAAATTTGGTAGGTGACAATACTTTAAAATTTGTGTAAACATGACCAGAAGCTTTAGCAAAACAGATTACATAAAGGAAAATCTGATGGGCTTTAAGGCCCCACGTGGCTAATACAGGCCTATCCAATTAACATGTTAAATTACAGAAAAATACTTAATCTTTTACAACTTTACCATGGCATGTATTAGCAAATAGCAACTAACCAACTTACTAAACTAAAACTGACCACGTTTTTCTGTATTAAAACAAAAGCATCACTTAACATTTAATCATACTTTATCAACATATTCGGTAGCCCATTTATTTCACAAATAATAACATTAACACATTAACAAGCTAATGATAATTTAACCACTTTGAAACTAAAATTATTTCGTAACTTATACATAATCAACACCACTAATCAATTTTTAATATACTATTAAAGTTCCTGTCATGCAATAAATCACAAACTACCTTATGGCCTTGTCCTATTGTCACACTGATACAATAATTCTAAACAAAATCAAAACAACTAAGGACCATGTTAGGTCAGACACAAACAAGATAGTTAATAAAATAAAACAATATTAAATCTAGTCTCCTTTTCATACATGTCATATGCAAATTAAGAGCTAAATTATATTCAACTGTAATTGGACAAATTCACATAGAAAAGTCAGGAAAACACAAAACATTCTAATTAAAATAAATAAATATTAAACTAACAAATAAAACATAAAACAATTACACATGAGCTTTAATTTATATGAACCCAATAATCATGCCTGTTCGGTTAATCGATAAACAAAATGTATATGTGTATCACAATTATAAAAATCATTAAAACACATGATACATCAGAATATATACACAACAAAAGCAATTACTATTAGGTGCGTCGTAGTTTGCAACAGTGTCAAGAATAATTAATCAAGCAGCAAGCATGGCAGAAATATAGATTATGAAATAAAAGACTTAGGGTACCTGGTTGTTGCGAGGCAAGTTTCTGTACGATTTTCTTTGTATATTAAACTGGTTCTTATATAGGCATACAAACCCTAAAATAATCTATGTAATTTTAAAACTTGCCACTAATAAAAGTTGCAGCCTCTCCAAGTAATACCCAAAATATAATATTCTAATATGCACAATTAACTTAATTAAAAAGATTACTATTTACTAAATTATTCTTACTCTTCTTTCCAAATATAACGAATCTTATTCTTTAGAATTCTAGAATTTTCTAAATAAATTAAATTTCTAATAAAAAATTACTTTGAAATATAATATCTAATAAAAATAAATTACGGATTTTACAGTCTATAACAAAGAAAATGCAGAGTCCAAATCGATCTTTGTTCAAACCTAAACCAGAGTGATTTATCGCGAAAAAACTCCGTAAACATATAACATTGCAAAGGGGAAAAATAACAGAACAAACAGGAACCTAATTTCCTCAAAGAAACTCCAGACTGCTAAATTACGTATAATTAACACTAACAATTGGCCTTTTAAAAACTTTACAAACCACATTATATTTATTACAATACTGAAAACCTAATTTCCACCTCAAAGAAAGTTTATAACATTGTAAAGAGGAAAATAGCGAAGATCAAACAAGAACCTAATTTCCACCTCAAAGAAAGTTTATACCACTAAATTAAGTATAATTAACACTTAAAATTAGCATTTTCAAGCTTTATGAAACATGGGTTTGACATAAAATACATCAATTCAGTAATATATTAACAAACTGAAACATGGGTTTGACATAAAATACATCAATTAGCATTTTCAAGCAGTGATCTTAGTGTCAGCAGGAATAAAAAACTTTAAAATAGACAAACACAAACCTCGTTGATATGCCTGCCCTGCACTTGGTATAATCAAAGCAATTCATTAAAATCCAAATCGATCTCTACTTCTTTTAGTATGACAGCATCCTGCATAAAGTAATTAAAAAATTAAAACAGAAAATCTGAACTGCTAAAAATTGAATCAATCAATCAAGTAATAAATGGATGCAAGAAGTACACGTAGAAATGTAGAATATGTTACCTTGTTTGGTTTTTTAAGTCCGTATAATTCACGTACCCAGTCAGCACCACACAGCAACATCTCCACGGTTTCAGGTTTCAAGCAAGAGCGATGCGGCTCAATAACTCTTCTACCGGCACTGAAAGTTGATTCCAAAGCAACTGTACTCATCGGAATAGCCAAGATATCGCGAGCCATATTTGACAAGATTGGATACTTGGCGGTATTTCCTTTCCACCAAGCTAATACATCAAAAGCTTTTGAACTATTAAGAGCAGGAATGGCAATTTTTTCAGCCAAATAGTCATCTAATTCTGATTTCATGGGTTTAAGAATTGCACCACTGTCACGAACGAAACTTTCTTATTCATTAATTCCTTGTGGTGTCTCTTTTTCATCCATATTGATGTAGTTATCTGATGAGACCTGACTGGATTCAAACAAATCAGTGGATTTTGCTCTATCTTCAAGATAATATTCTTGATAGAGTTCATTCAGCGCACCTGTTAAATCAGCAAGGTGTCGATCTGCCTCACCTTCAAGCGGATAAAGAGTAGGAAAACAAAACATGGGAAGTTTCATTTTAAAACCCGGATCCATAACTGCGCCAATTGACATTGCCAGATTGCTCTCTCCCCAATATTTGTCAAATTTCATTTTCATCTCACGTACCATCTTTCTAACATACAAATTCTGATCAGAAGCTTTCTTGTCCAGTATTTGTTTAACCTTCCTAATTTCTGCCAGAAACAGGTTTGACGTAGGATAATGTGTACCAGAAACAATATTATTGACCACATTAAACGATTCTAAAACTGAACAAATTCCTTCAACCTTTTCCCAATCATCCGGACTTGGAACATATATTTCAAACCCTTGATCAGACGTGGGATATCGCTGGAAAACTTGTTTAAATCCGATAGCACAATTCAACATCTTAAAAGTTGAATTCCAACGAGTAGGAACGTCTAAAATTAATTTTTTAGTCTTCAAATGTAAATGTTTAGCAATTTCAGCAAATTTTATCCTACGGCCTTCTGAAGCAGCCACATATTTGACACCATCTCTTATCTTGTCTACAATTTCATCTATTGGATCTAATCCATCTTTCACACATAAATTTAGTATATGTGCACAACATCGCACCTGAAAAAGTTTTCCCTGAATTGGCAACGGTGTTTTCCTAATAATGTACATGTCCTTTAAAGTTCGTAAAGCAACATCGTTTGCCCTTGCATTATCGACACTCACCGTTCCAATTTTATCTAAGATATCCCATTCAGTTAAACACTTGGATATAGACTCTGCTATTACATAACCACTGTGAGGAGGAGGGACATTACAGAAGCTTATAACTCTCATATTTAGCTTCCAATCACAATCTATCCAATGTGCAGTAATCACCATATACCCTATTTTATGAGTTGATGAGGTCCACATATCTGTGGTTATGTTGATTCTCTTGACAGACTTAAAAGTTTCTTTTAACTTATTCTTCTCAATTTCATAAGAACTCATACAATCAGATTTTACGGTTGTCCTACTAATTTTCTGCCAGTGGGGAGTAGCTTTCCGCATAAGCTCATTAAACATGAAACTCTCCACATGGATAAAAGGTAACTCATTTACCATTATATAATGGGAGACAGTTTTTCTCATATCAACCTGATCATACTTAAAATTAGCAACTGTTACCTCTGATGAGCTATCTCCAGGTTGGAATTGAAGTTGTGCCTGTTTTTGTAGTCCAATTCCAATTCCATGTTTGACCTTGCATTTATCCAAATGCCTGCTAATTGAAGTTGTTGAACCACTTAGACCACGCTTTAATTCAGTCTTACAAAGTTTGCACCTTGCCCACTTCACACCATCTTTGACGAATTCGTCCATATATAACCAAGACTCAGATTTCTTTTTTCTCGTCTTTTTTGTGTAAGGAACCTGAACATCTTCAGTTTGCTTGTCCCCTTGTTCTCTTGTTATTCCACTCACCTTTTCTTTTGAAGATGCATTAGAACCAATATCACTTCTCTTTCTTTTTCTATTACAAATCTCATTTTGTTCACCTGTGTCCTCGGATGGAGTTTCGTCTCCAAAACTTCTAACATTTTCTTCAAATTCAGCATTCTCGGGGATAACTTCTATTTGCACTTTGGATTTTCTACCTTTCATTTTAATTCTGAAATAATTGGAAGATTCCATAAATTAATACAATACGAATAAATAAGCAAATAACGCAATTCAACAAAATCAAATAATCAATAATATGTGTTGTGTAGAAGCCAGCTGCATTATAAAACTATATGAATATCTCCGCCTAATGTTACTGAGTCTGTTCCTTATTACAGCCAGTGGAAGTGGTAGTCACCATCTAATTGAATACTCCAATATAATAGTAATGAATAGATAAGGTAATTAATTTAAATAAACCATTGTTGCAAATTAAGGTGATGATTTTTGACTTATGATGTTTACAGCCAGCATTCCCATACACGATGAGAGTAGTAAAAAGAAAATAATTCATGAAAGGTGAGATTACAACATGTTACTCTTACATCTAAATGTGTAATTTCTTAGAGGACTTCCATCAAACACTTACATTCAATGACTAAAAACAGCTTGAAATCGACTAATTTGTTCGATATAGAAATATAAAGATGCAGGCATTATTTATTTCACAAACAACTTGTCACAAACTAACAGTAGAACCTAATTAAGTAATCTTAGTAAACATTACAGATATCAATCAACAAAATTAGTCAATTAGATAGACTAATGTACAGGTACTTAACCAGAGTTAGATAGCTAATTGTGTTCTTACTTACAATCTTGTGATGTAATTATGAAGGGGGAGAGAGAGAGAGATTAGTACCTGAGGTTGAGACTTGAGAGTAGAGAGCGTAACTGAGAGCAGGGAGGCGGAACTCTGAAGAACCCTAGTGTAGTCGTGTTTTGTAATTTGATTTTTAGATATTTTTTGTAATTTGATTTTTAGAAGTCGTGGCATATTAGAATTAGCAATTAGGTCAATTGGATACTTAGATAATTTTTGTAATTTGATTTTTTTTATTTGGGCTGGACTTGCATTGCAATTTGCACATGGACTTAATGTTATTGATTTTATTTTAGTATGGGCCTGATTTGGTATATTATAAAAACAAGCCCAAATAATGGAAAAAAAACTAAATTAAATTTTTATTAATTAATTAGTGATCTACTAAGATCTCGAACCAAATTAATTTTTTATTTTTTGAAAAATTGGGAATATCACTAAATTAGATATATCTTTACATCTGTATGGTTGGATCGTCGAGAAATATTTTAAAAAATATATAAACAACAATTCGTGACAAAGCAATAGTTATTAGTACTAGTTAGAATATTAGTGATCTACTAAGATCTCGAACCAAATTAATTTTTTATTTTTGAAAATTTGGGAATATCACTAAATTAGATATATCTTTACATCCGTACGGTTGGATCGTCGAGAAATATTTGAAAAAATATATAAACAACGATTCGTGACAAAGCACTAGTTACTAGTACTAGTTAGAATATTAGTGATCTACTAAGATCTCGAATCAAATTAATTTTTTATTTTTTGAAAATTTGGGAATATAACTAAATTAGATTTATTTTGACATCCGTACGGTTGGATCGTCGAGAAATATTTTAAAAAATATATAAACAACAATTCGTGACAAAGCAGTAGTTACTAGTACAAGTTAGAATATTAGTGATCTAGTAAGATCTCGAATCAAATTAATTTTTTATTTTTTGAAAATTTGGGAATATCACTAAATTAGATATATTTTGACATCCGTACGGTTGGATCGTCGAGAAATATTTTAAAAATATATAAACAACAATTCGTGACAATGCACTAGTTACTAGTACTAGTTAGAATATTAATGATCTACTAAGATCTCGAACCAAATTAATTTTTTATTTTTTGAAAAATTGGGAATATCACTAAATTAGATTTATTTTGACATCCGTACGGTTGGATCGTCGAGAAATACAAAAATAAGCCCAAAGAATGGGGGGAAAAAAACTAACAAACTCGTGAACTACTCGAACTCGAGATCGACTCGACTCGAAAAGCTCGTGAACTACTCGACTCGACTCGATTGTTAACGAACTCGAGTTCGATCAAAGAAATCTGCTCGATAAGCTTATCAAGTTTTGCTCGAACTCGTTAAGAAAAACTCGAACTCGTTAAGGAAAAACTCGACTCGGTTCGTTTGCAGCCCTACATAATATTAAGTTTGCATCAAAACCATGCGGTCCGCGAATATTGGTTTAGAATTGGAGTACATAAGTTTGGTTTTCTCCTTTGCGGAGGGATTTATATTTTCTTTTAGAAGTAGAAATAGGCGCGAAAATCACAAAATTATCTTTAATTTAGTGATTATTTAATAATTTTTTTTGCTAAATATGATTTAATAATTATTATTGAAATGTAAACACTCATAATATTAACAGAAAATATTATTACAAATTTTTACATTAATCTTATTCAGTGTAGAAGACCTACATTGATAATTCTATTCAATGTAAAAAACCAAATTATATGATTTAAATCATTGACATAAACTTTTTCATATTTCAATATAAATATACTTTTTAATTTACACTTTAAAAATTAAAATATTTTTTATATGAGATCCATCATTTTTCATCTATTTATTTTATGAGCTAACGGTTCTTATTTATTTTGTCTTACGAAGATCACTATCGACTACCAAAGTTTTAGACAAAATCACTCTTACGCTCATTATTAAAACTATATTTGGTTGTTAGTAGAACTATCTTCAAATAATAAGAAGGGTATTTTGATAATCAAAATGAAATATAGGTAGATTTCATAAGTTGAACAGAATTTTTTAACGTAAAAAATTGACAATTTTCTCTCTCTTTAATTTGTTTCTGCATAATTTTAATTAAAAAATAATTTTTAACCATCAATAAATTAAAGATTATTTTGTTAATTTCAAGTGGACTGTAAAATCGTCCAAATCTTATATATATAATTTAAGATAGAGCACAAATATTAAATCGAACGTGTAAAATCTTATATATATATATATATATATATATATATATATATATATATATATATTAATTTTTTAACAATAATTTGATATGTAAATTGATAACATATAAATATTAAAAAAATTAATATAATTATAAATATTAAAAAAGGAACCGTGCGTTGCACGGGCTATAAGCTAGTATTCATTATAATACAACATATTATAATTTGGGATGGTAATGGATCGGGTTCGGGTCGGATTTTGTAAAATCTAAATTCAAATATTTTCGGGTTTAAAAATAAATCCATATCGATATCCATATCCAAAACTCAATATCCAAATCTGTCGGGTTTCGGATCGGATTTTTTTCGGGTATTCAAAATTAAAATTAGTGTAATAAGTTTAAAAACACCCTACATGCAAACAACGTTAATAATGTTTATACAATAATTGAAATAAAACATGATTAAGTAATCAAATATAACGTATTATATGGATCGACATTATATCCTTATATATAATAAGCGTAAGAGGGATCTTATCCATAATTTTGGTTTGGTCGTTGTACTATCAAAATAATCTCAACCGTTGAATCTAATATTTTTGAAAATAGACGATCAAGATTATATCATACTAAAATAAATTATAATCTAAAAAGGATATCATAAAAAAGGTTAAAATTATAATATGAAAAGATATAATCATAATTGAACGTGTAAAACCTAATATATATCAATATTTAACAACAATTTGATATGTAATAACATATTATATACTTATATATAATAAGCATAAAGGGATCTTATCCAAATTTTTGGTTTGGTCACTATAATACCAAAAGCATATAATCCGTTGGATTAAAAAGTTGGGTTAAAAGCCGTTTGTTGGATTAGTTTGTTGGATTATAAATCATAACTTTATTATATCCTTATATACAGTAAGCATTATATACCGTAAGCATAAGAGAGATCTTTTACATAATTTTGGTCTCTTAATTTTGTATATGTACCGCCAAAATCATCTCAACCGTCGAATATAATATGTTTAAAAATAGACGATCAAAATCATATTAGAAAGACAATTATAATCTAAATAGGATATAATTAACAAAATGTTATATTAGAATTGAATTTTAAAAAGAAAATTATATTCTAAAAAAAGTTGTATTAGAATAAAATTTTAATTTTTTTTATTAATATCAAAAAAAATTATATTTACTATTTGGGCTCTATCTTTAGATCTACAAATCAGATTTTGATGATTTTACAGCCTACGCGAAGTTCATAAAATTATCTTCAATTTTCTGATGATTTAATAATTATTATCCAAATAGAAACACTCAGAATCTCAAAATAAAATATAATTACAATTTTTTTATTAACCCTATTCAATGTAGAAGACCTACATTGATAATGGTATTCAATGTAGAAAACCTAATTATATATGATTTAAATCATTGATATACACTTTTTCACATTTAAATATAAACACACTTTTTAGTTTACATATTAAAATATACAATATTTTTTATGCTAGATCCAACGGTTTTCATCTATTTATTTTAAAATCTAACGGTTCTTATCAGAATCTGACTACGGAATACCAAAATTTTGGGCAAAACCCCTCTTACACTTATTTTTAAAACTGTATTTGGTTCTTAGTAGAACGTTTTCAAAGAAAGAAGTTTATTTTGATAATCATAACAAAATATAAGTAGATTTCATAAATCGAATAGAATTTTCAACGTAAAAAATTGTTATCTTCTCTATTTCGTTTTTGCATAGTTTTAATTGGAAAATAATATATAAATATTGAAAAAAATTAATGTACTTATAGATATTAAAAAAGGAGGCGTGCCTTGCACAGGTTCTAAGCTAGTACTAAGTAAAATATGAAAATATGTCAAATTAATAGTTCTTAATATAACAACCCAAATGAAAATTTTATGTAAAATAAAGAAATCTACATCCTAAATTTGTTAATAAAATTTGATGTTGAGAAAGAGAAGACTAATCACTAGATTATCATTGACTATTTTTAATAAAATAAATAATTTATATATCTTATATCTAAAATAATATTATATATATATTCGGGTATTTTTCGGATTTCGGGTTTGGATCGGATTTCGGATTTCAGATCGGATTTCGGATTGGTAAACATAAAATTCAAATTCAAATCCAAAAAATTTCGGATTTAAAATTTAAATCCTTATTCAAATCCAAATCCAAAAATTCGGGTTCAATATATCCAAAAAAATCGGATTTTAGATCGGATATCCATTGGATCCGATTAATTTATCATCCCTAATTACAATCAGCATTTGTACGCTCATTCATTTACATTATTTTAACTGCAACCATTAAATATGTTCCTTTACTCACTGATACAAAATAATATTCACCACCACCGATCCACCATGTATGTCACTACCATTTTAACTCTTAACTAATTATTAGCAGAGTTATGTTAACTGATTCATTTTTGTAGTGATTAACTCCGTTTTCTTTAATTAATAAATAATAAGTAAACTTATATTTCTTATCATTCTTAATAAATTTTGGGATGCATGAGAATCGAGAACGATAAGAGATGAAATCTAACTCCGTATTAATCATCCATTAGAGGTTCAGTTTCCTAAATTCACAATATTATACTACCTCATTCACAATTTATGTGATCCTTATTTTTTTCATGCATATCAATGCACTCAGAAGATACATTTGTAAATTTTTTTTTTAATTTTTTTGTTTTTGTATAAAAATATAAATCTTCAACTTTTATACAGAATAAAAAATTGAAAAAATATTATTTACAAGTACTCTAAGCAAATTGAAATGCATGTAAAAAGAAGTGGTTCATAAAAATTTGAATCGAGGGAGTATGTTTTTGTCAGAGCATCTCAACTCATATTGGTTAAAAATAGAGCAGCGTAAGCATAGCATACACATGCACGGTAATTTTGTCTCTTTTTATTCTTCTGAATCATCAATTTTTTTTTTTTTTTTTTTTGCTAGTTCTGAATCATCAATTTGGAGACCATCTGAGGGGCTTTTTGAGCTCTTTTCTCGATCGGCATATTCAACCTTCTTTTCCATAGCATCCTTGTGCTACAAGGGATTAAATAAATATTTTTCCTTTGTTTTTTTATATTTAATAAATAAGTCAAATAATACAACATGCTCTCTCCTTTGTCGATTTAACACAGCCGTAGTAGGGGGAAATTTTAAGGCGGTCTAAGGATGTCTTAGTAAGTCCTTCTTCATTGAGTAGTAGAAGGCTTTCCACGTAATTGGAATGTATGCGGGCACCAAATAGATATTGAAATTTATCACCGCGCAGATCCTAACTATTAACTTCTGAGACTGGAAGTCGCACACAAAGAACTTGACTATACCTTCTTTGTCCGTAAAAGCCCTTGCCACATATTTGCCATTATTCAGGAACCCTACTGCATGAAGGCCACTAGCTCCTTGCAAATCGAAGACAAACTTCTTTTCCCAATATGGCGATGTGGATGAGGCTCTGTCTTTCAATATCCACATACTAAAAGACCCAGGATTAGTATATGCATGCAAATCGAGTGCAAAAACAGCTATTGTTTTTAAAAACGCGTATTCTAAAACATATTCTATTTTAGTATTAGTATACTAAATGACCAAGAATTCCAAAAATATTTTAAAGGGGTAATCTAAAAAGTAAGTGAAAACAAAAAATCTCATTACAGAAGCATCAAATGAGAAAATAAAGAAGTGGGTCAAGTTTAAAGACCTTGAAGAACACAGAGCAAGTGGCTGGCTGCTGCACTTTCCTTTCTCTCTCTAGTTTCACTTGTTCACTTAGCTTAGTAAATACTAAGTGAGAGAGTGTGTTATATCTATAGACCAAACAAATGAAAGTCAGCGGGGGTTTAATTAATTTTACAGGCAACGCGGCAGTCACTAAGTGGTTACATTACGCAATTGTACATGTACTTTAGCTTTATAAATTCATCACCCTAAACTTTGGCAATTCGACTCGGTCTCACTTTTGAAGAAACGTGTGTTTATTTTCTTTCAATATGCAATGAATGGTTCAGGAAGCCCCTTTTTTAATCTTCTTATATAGGGTGCGTTCTCAATCAGAATCATATTTATATTTTAATCTAAAGCTCCTATGTAATAATATAAAAATTCAAAATTTGTTATATATAATATAATATAGAGATAAGATTTGAGAGAACTAGATAATAGAGAAGGGGGAGATCATTTCATTATTTGTTGTATCAAATCAAAGTACAAGTAAGCCTTTATATAGGCCATGTAAATGCATGTTACAAGGGTAATGTAAAGCCAAAGGTTGGCCATATTAAAGAGGGATATATGAAAGGTTAAGAGTTATCTATGAAATTCTAAGAATCAGACAATAAATACATAACACACTCCCCCTTGGATGACTCGTACAAACATCATGCCTCGTTAAAACCTTACTAGGAAAAACCCAGTGGGAAAAACCCTAGTGAAGGAAAAAAAGTACATGTGTTGTATATTTAGTAAAGCGAAGAGTGAAACATATCTCCCCCTCATTTTAACATGACTATGAATTATCATCACATATCTCGAAGTTTTCGCATTCCAATCTTGTACACCAATTTCTCGAATGAAGAAGTAGGAAGTGCTTTTGTAAACAAATCTGCCGGATTTTCACATGAGCGAATCTGACAAACATCAATTTCTCTTCTTTGCTGAAGCTCATGAGTGAAGAAAAATTTTGGATCAATGTGTTTCGTCCTATCACCTTTAATGTAACCTTCTCGAGTCTGAGTGATACATGCTTCATTATCTTCGAATATAACAGTAGGACTTTCCTTATTGACTAAAAGACCACATAATTCTTGAATATGATGGACCAAAGACCTTAGCCACACGCATTCTCGACTAGCTTCATGTAGTGCCAATAATTCAGCATGATTCGAAGAAGCTGCTGCAAGAGTTTGTTTTGTAGACCGCCAAGATATTGCGGTATCACCATATGTGAATACATAACCTCTTTGTGATCTACCTTTGTGGGGATCAAACCGATATCCTGCATCTGCATAACCAACTAATTCTATTTTTTAGACTTTAGAATAAAACAAACCCATATCCATTGTACCTCGAAGATATCTAAAAATTTGTTTCACACCAGTCCAATGTCTTCGAGTTGGAGCAGAACTATGTCTTGCCAATAAATTGACAGAAAAAGCAATATCAGGTCGTGTACAATTGGCAAGGTATATTAGTGCACCAATGGCACTAAGATATGGTACTTCAGGACCAAGAAGTTCTTCTCCTTCTTCTCTTGGGCAGAATGGATCCTTTTTTCTTTTCAAGTGAGCGAACAACCATAGGTGTACTAACAGGATATGCTTTATCCATAATAAATCGTTTAAGGATCTTTTCAATATATGATGACCGGTGGACAAAAATTCCTTTGGATAGATGTTCAACTTGAAAACCAAGGCATAGTTTTGTTTTGCCCAAGTCTTTCATTTCAAATTCTCTTTTCAAATATTCAATCGTTTCATTAAGCTCATATGGGGTCCCTATGATGTTTAGATCATCAACATAAACCGCAATTATAGTAAACCCCATTTTTGTCCTTTTAATAAAAACACATGGACAAATTACATTATTAACATATCCATTTTTCAAAAGGTACTCGATAAGGCGATTATACCACATTCGACCTGATTGTTTCAACCCGTACAATGATCTTTGTAATTTAATTGAATAAATTTCTCGGGGTCTTGAACTACATACTTCAGGAATTTTTAATCCATCGGGGATTTTCATGTAAATGTCATTATCAAGTGACCCATATAAGTAGGCAGTCACAATATCCATTAAATTCATTCGGAGCCCTTCTAAAATTGATAAACTTAATAAGAATCTGAATGTTGTTGCATCCATTACCGGGGAATAAGTCTCTTCATAATCAATTCCCGGTCTTTGTGAGAAGCCTTGTGCAACAAGGCGTGCCTTATATCTCACAACTTCATTTTTCTCATTTCTTTTGCGCACAAATACCTATCTATATCCAACGGGTTTCACACCTGCAGGTGTTTGGACAATAGGTCCAAAAACATGACGTTTTTCAAGTGATTTCAATGCTACCTCAATAGCATCTTTCCATTTTGGCCAATCATTTCTTCTTTTACATTCATAGATCGATCTAGGTTCATGATCCTCGATTTCTTCAGAAATGTCAAGTGCAGCTGCATATGCAAATATTTCATCCATGACAATTTCTTTTCTATTCCACCTTTTCCCTGAAATAATATAATTTATCGAGATCTCTTCATTGTCCTCAATTTCAGGTGTTTGATCATCCTTTGAAGACGTCTCTTCAGTGATCAATTCTATTTCATTTGGAATGATGTCATATGATGTACCAGCTTGTTTATCAAGTTTCCTTGATTTTCTAGGATTTTTATCCTTGGATCCAATAGGTCTACCACGCTTCTGGCGTGCTTTAGACTCATTTGCTAGCATGATTTTATTTTCTTCATCAGGAAGTTTTATTTTACAAGGAACGTTGACAGCCGGTATATGTGACTTCGTCACTGTCTTAACATCAGTAAATGAATCAGGCAATTTATTTGCAACCTCTTGTAGGTGGATAATCTTTTGAACTTCAAGTTCACATTGATTTGTGCGAGGATCATAATGAGACAGAGATGCTGCATTCCATAAAATTTCTTGTCTTTCTTTTTCAAATTTTGACTTATCTCCCCCTAATGCAGGAAAAATTGTCTCATCAAACTGACAGTCGGCAAATCTTGCCTTAAATAAATCACCAGTCATGGGCTCCAAATATTTTATAATTGAGGGAGAGTCAAACCCAACGTATACCCCTTGTTATTCCCAGATTACACACTTGTATAATTGTAGAAGGGGGGGTTGAATACAATTCTTGATATTTATAAATTTCTGATAAGAACTTCAGAAACTTATGAAGAGATAATTGCAATGTAAGATTTAAACACAAACACATATAAAATCAGGTGGTTAATATGCACCACCTGAAGCTTTTATTTGAAGAAAACTCTGTGATACAAAATGTACACAGCTGCCGTTTTACAACTCTTTGCTTCTAAAGATATTCAAGAAACCCTAAGCAAATATGTCTGTTTTCTTAACCTACAAAGAGTTGCTACACTTGGTTATATATCCCAAGTTTTACAAGTACTACTGGAATAAGATAATACTAATCTAATTCTAGTTGACTTGCTACTACACTCCAAATACACATGTAGCCGAAAGGTTGTCCTTGTGTTCAGACATGTCTCCTGCACCTTTCTTGTATTCATAGTGTAAATGGAATGCTTCTTTCTTCTGTGTTTCCAAAGTATAGCTGCCATACTGCTTTTTGTATCTACTTTCAACTCATGTGATCTGTCAGTCAAACATGTCCTTATCAACTGCTAATCTCCAGCTAATCATAGAAATCAGTGTCAATGATTATCCGTTGATGATGTATATTGACATCCGTTGATGATGTATAGAGCAGTATCCGTTGATATTGGGACTTGAGCTGTATCCGTTGATAGAGTGGATTTGAGTTGTATCCGTTGATAGAGTTTAGTCTTCATCCGTTGATACACTTTCACTTAGACAGAATTACATAGCATAGCTTATTTACAATTGGCTACCCTATTCTGCCTATCCGTTGATAGTCAACATGACTGTGGATAAAAACACTATCAACTGATAACATAGAGATACTGCAGTGTGCTACAAAACCTCATCCGTTGATGAGCTACCTGTCAACGGATAGAGTTATAAATCCTCATCCGTTGACAGCTACAAAACCTTAAACAATTTGATTGATTGTGAAGTTATCATCAAGTACAACATATTCCTAACAATCTCCCCCAATTTATACTTGATGGCAATAAAGCATAAATTCAGGACCTTGATGATAACAAAACATTCCTAAAGATATATAAAGAACAATACATAAATTGTATTAAGCTACAATAATTAAAAACTGAAAGTTTGAGAAATTTACAGAGAAGTGCTCCTCTAGACTGAGCAGATTAGGACTGTTTCTTTCCTCTTATTGGCATCACCCTTGATTTTCCTTCCTTGGCAGAGTTGGACTCAATCTGTATTTGGAGTTGCCTATAGAAAGCATCTTCTTCATCTACCTTTGGATTTAGCTTCTGTTGTAGCCATCTCAGGTATTGAGAACTAGCCTTTGGTAGTTGGTCTTCTAACCTGAAGAATCTCCTGTTACCATCTTCATCCCTGAACTCCATCATCCAGAAAGGTTGGAGGTGGATTTTCTGTCCATTGTATGGGATCTTCATTTTCCTTGGTAGACTTGATGGTGAGTTCCAATCCCTCCTTATTTGTTCTATTTTGTCTAGTATCTCCCCTTTTGCTATCTTGGAGAACCCTGTGTATCTCTTGATTGCAGAGAACACTTTGGTTAAGGTATGATAATTTTCTCCAAGAACCTTTTGTAGTGGCCATGTCCTTTCCGTTCCTCCCTTGTATACAAAGACCAATCTTTCAGGCAAATGTTTATATTTGTCAATTCCTCTTACTTCTGACAATTCATCCAGATAAAGATTCATGTCAGAGTTTTCTTCAATATCTGCCTGATAGATAAAATCATCCTTGTTTTCCAAGATTGGCTGCCTGACAATTGCAGGTACTCTAGCAACTTGAATTGGTTCCTTTGAAGGTTGCTTCCTTGGTTTCCTTTTCTTCTGTGTAGGCTTCTGTTGAGGCTTCAGCAAGAATGAAGGAACCTCAATGGAGTCAAGATTCATTGGTTCCTCTTTAGGTACTATAGGCTCACCATGGAAATTTACATCTGGGTTGAATACTTTCACATCAATAGGTTGTGATGAACCAACTGTCTCTTTGTTTTCAGTTTCTGGAGAGACAGGCCTCCTTGCATGTGATTTTAATCTCTTGGATTTGGGGACTGATTTCCCTTTCTTTTTGAATTTGGGGACTTCCTCAGGTTCCCTCAATTCATCCTCTACCTCATCCAATAACTCTTGAGCCAGCCTTGCTTGCTTCTCATCTGAGTTTTCATATAGATATTCAGTGCTTGGTTGAGATTCTCTTAGCAGCCTTGAAGTCTCTTCTCTCTTGGCTTCAACAAATCTAGGATGGCTGTTGGATATGTTTAGAACTTTTCCATTCCTTATGATTACAGCCATCCATTCTCTTACACAACTGTTAGTCTTCTCCTTGAATTCCTTGATTGCCTTACCCATCAACTTCTCTTCATCATCCTTGGGAAATGGAAAGTCCAGTTGTAACTTGTTCTTCCCATTTGCTTTTGGTGGTGAGAAGGGTCTTGATTTGATGTAGGGTTCAAATTCCTTAACATGAGAAGGCTCAGCATCAAAGAATGTAGGAGCCACAATTGCTGGAGTGAGCACCTTCAGAATTGTTGTAGATATTGTTGGAGCTGAGGTTTGGCTAGAGAACAGATTTGATGCAATAGATTGATTGATCAATCTTTCTGTCCTCATTATCCTTTCATAGTTTTCTTCTTTCATCTTTTGGAGAGCTTCAATTTTGGCTAGCTTTTCTTCTTCTGTCAAGTTTGAAAGATCAAACTCTTCAGATAGAGGTTTGGATTTGCTGGGGGAAGCTGTGACAATGAATTCTTGTGGATTGACCACTATGGTAGGCTGCTGCTCCCCCTCACTTGCTGCTTCCCTTCTTTCAGAAATTAAGATTTGACTTGTAGTTGCCACAGCCTCTTCCACTTTCTCCCCCTTTTTGTTAGCATCAAGGGTTTGACTAGAAGTTGGGGCTGCAACTAACCTTTCTAGCAGTTGGGTTTGCAGTTTCTGATGTTGAAGAAATTGCTCCATCTGGGATTCCATCTTTTCCACTCTTGAAGTGAGAAGTTGCACAGATTTAGCCAGGTTGTCTTCTTTGAGAAACCTTTGTTGCAATACCCTCTGAGTGGCTGTAGGAGCTAGTTGCTCTAGCTTGGAATCCACAGAGATCTTCACATCCTTGATTTCTTGTTTGACCTCCTCTAAATTGGATCTCTGAATCACCATTTGCATCTTTTGTAACTTTAGGGAGTCAATTGCCTGTTGAAGAACAACCTTTCTCTGTGGATCTGCTTCTGGGTGCTCAGCCAGGGCAGATTTATATTGCCTTATGATTTCCATATCAAGTTGATGATAGGTGTAGTTTTGAGCAAATGCAAAATCATGAATACTGCTACCACCTTCATCTTCAGAGCTCTGGCTGTCTTCATCTTCAGAATTGTCAAATTCATCACTCTCAGTAGTGGTTGGCAGAGCTGCTATAGATTCCTTAGCTCTAAGTAGAGATTGTGAGGTGTGCACTAGGTGCATTGCCTCCTCTGCTTCCACATTGCCCTGTTGTGCCAGAATTTGATAGGCAGGAACAGGGTGAGTAAAGGTTTCAGCATCCAAAGAAATGGAGTCAATCATGGACTGATATTCTCTTTGAAATTCCATTTCCTTGGATGCATCCTTAACCCCCATTGACTCACTAGCAATGGCTGCTTCTTCCATCCTTATCTCTCCTGTAGTCCCTTCTCTCCCCTCATCTCTCTTTTCTTGCATCAAGGGCTACCCTTGGCTCACACCTCTCACACCCTCACCTTCACCTACTAAGGTGGAACTCTCAAACTCTCCTTTTGCCTGACCGGAAGAATTGGCCAGCCTCTCATTATTTATCTCTCCTTTTGCCTGCTCACAAGGCAGCCTCTCACTCCCTTCCCTCAAACCTAAAAGTGTTTCAACTACTGAGAACTCCTCTACACTTGACACTGGAATGTCAGATATAGCAGTGGTAGAGTGAGTTATCAACGGATAAGGAATATCCGTTGATGGAGTAGTTATAGCTGTCAACGGATGGCTAGATAGAGGCGCATCCGTTGATGGAGAAACACTTGTCAACGGATGAAGGATATCCGTTGAGGAAGGAATAATTCTATCCGTTGAAGAGAAAACCAACACTGAATCTGTGGAGACTGATTTTAAGTTCGAGGCCACAGTCTGTGTTGAGAATTCTGGAAGGGAAGATTGATGGTCCAACAAATCATCTAAAAGATGATGACCACCAATTACAGAGTGGGGCTTCTCCAAGAATCTTAAAGATGGAGAATCAGGAATTGATGCAGATATCATATCCACATCCAGAGAAGGAGTTGGTGATGGTGGATTGTAATGTGTGTCGATTTGAAGATTAAGATCAAGGGGCTGTGACTCCACATTTATTGAAGCCACATCAAACTGAGTTTGAGAAGGTACAGTTTCCTGTACAGTGTGTGCACCCTGTGATTCCCCTGTGGTTTTAGATTTCACTCTTCTTCCATAGGTTTTTGAGATTGGGCTATATGTGTCCCTAACCCTCTTGTGCAGTGTTCCTTGTGGGGAACTTGATTCAGTAGTCACACTCTTTTGGGAGAGTGTAACTAGAATTTGGCCTGTAGTTACATTAGCAGTCTTTTGAGAGACTGAAATGGTGGTTGCACTCATCTCTCCTTCCTTATCCTTAGGGCTTCTTTGATGTTCACCCTGTCCCTCACCACTCACTACCACCTTCACACTCCCCTCAAGAGGTTTGGTAGTTTTTACAACAGGTGTCTTTTGAGAGACACTTGAGGTTTGCTTTTTAGAATGTGGTTTTGGAACTCTGGATTTGGTCACTTTGGTAGGAGCCTGTTTGGTCACAACTACAGACTCCATTGTGATACTAGAAGGCAAAGAAATTTGGGGGTTGGAGATAGGGGTTTCAGAGTTAGAGATAGTTACCTGAACAATTGGTAGATATACCAACTGTACTCCTGCATTGAGGTTCATTCGAATCAGGTCACTTAAAACTCTCTTCTCCTGAACAAAACATTGGAACTTGCTATCCGGGTTAGCAATGGATAGCTTATTCTCAGACACATGCAGTGCTAAGAGCATTAAAAATCTAGCAAAGTAGATATTCTTGCTCCTAGTTTCCTTTTTACCCAACTTTGCAGCTATCTCATACATAACTAATGTGCCAAAATTATAGAATTTATCATTTAAAAGCATACACATCATTGTTAGCATGGACTGGGTAACAGCATCAAAATTACTAATTTTTCCTGAAAAAGTTTTAATGAAGGCATCACAGAAGTAGCTCCATTCTTTAACCATTCCTTTTCTAGCAATTTTCCCTAAGTTTTCAGTACTAAGGGCATAATTAATAGAATTAAGCATGGCAACAATTTCAGCATCAGTAGGTACTTTCAGACAGTTATTCTCAGGCAATTTTAAACAAGCAGTTATTACATCAGAATTAACCACATAGTTTTTACCCTTTAAAGAAAAAGCAATTGTACCGTCTGTGCCATTGTACTCAGCAGATGTCCACATTTCTTCAATTACCTCGTGGATTAAGGGAGTGGTAGCCGTCATAGCATATGACAGTTTGCATTTCTTCACGAAACTCATCAAAGTGTGGTAAGCTTCTGGAGCATTCACTGTGTCAACAAAGGCCGCGAAATTGTTCTTCTCATAGGTAAACCCAGTGGAGGACATTATCTTAACAATAGGCGCCATTGAAGTGATTGAACTTTGGTTACAGAGAGTTTTAGGGAAGAAGATGCAGTTAACTTTTGATATGCTTGAAAATAAATAAAAGTGAGTTGTGAGAGTACAAGTTCGCCTTTTATATTTTTCAAGAATTAAAAATGAAATAATTAAAAGTAATTACTCCATTGGTCAAAAGTAACTGTCAGATAATAAATAAAAAGAGAATAAGTACAGCCATGATTAGATATACACGGTTACCAACGGTTAAAAAAAATGTATATCAACGGATATAGAATGAACGGTTGAGATACAGTTTATCCGTTGATGACGTGGATAGTCTGTTACCCGTTGACATGCAAAAATCTAGTAATGTGTTTATACTATCAACGGATAAAAGGATATCCGTTGATAAGCTAATTTTGCCTTAGGCAAAATTTCTGCAGAAAATTTTTCTGAAAGTTTTAACTTTCAAGTAAATCAAAACACATTTCCAGCTTCAACTCATTGAAATCAAATATCACTAGAAATTATGACAAGTTAAGCATACCTAGCTCACCTACCAATCTTGTGAATGTGGATTCATCAAGAGGCTTGGTGAAGATATCTGCAAGCTGCATTTCACTTGGCACAAAGTGCATTTCTACTGTACCATTCATCAAATGTTCTCTAATGAAGTGGTATTTGATGTCAATGTGCTTGGTTCTCGAATGTTGCACTGGATTTCCTGTGATGGCAATAGCACTTGTGTTGTCACAGAAAATTGGAATCTTCTCAACTTTTAGACCATAGTCAATGAGTTGGTTTCTCATCCATAGAATCTGTGCACAACAGCTTCCAGCCGCAATGTACTCAGCTTCAGCTGTAGAAGTGGAGACTGAGTTTTGTTTCTTACTGAACCATGACACAAGCCTGTTTCCTAGAAATTGACAGGAACCTGTAGTACTTTTCCTATCAACTCTGCAACCTGCATAATCTGCATCTGAATAGCCAGTTAGATCAAAACCAGATTCTCTTGGGTACCAAATGCCAAGGTTTGGTGTTCCCTTGAGATACCTGAAAATTCTTTTAATAGCTATTAAGTGAGACTCTCTAGGATCAGCTTGAAATCTAGCACAAAGACAAGTAGAAAACATTATATCAGGTCTACTAGCTGTTAGGTATAAAAGTGAACCTACCATGCCTCTATAACTTGAGATGTCCACAGACTTTTCCTTAGTATTCAACTCAAGCTTAGTTGCAGTGGCCATAGGTGTTTTAGCAGATGTACAATCCATTAAGTCAAATTTCTTTAAGAGGTCATAAATATATTTTGTTTGACTTATGAAAATGCCCTCATTAACTTGCTTTACTTGTAGGCCAAGAAAGTAAGTTAATTCACCCATCATACTCATTTCATACCTACTTTGCATAAGTTTGGCAAACTTTTTGCAAAGCTTCTCATCTGTAGACCCAAAAATAATATCATCTACATAGATTTGAACAAGTATTGAAGAGCCATTAATATTCCTATGAAATAAGGTTTTATCTACTGTACCTCTAGTGAAGTGGTTCTCCAAAAGAAATTGAGATAAAGTGTCATACCAGGCTCTTGGTGCTTGCTTCAAACCATAAAGTGCTTTCATGAGAAGATATACATATTCTGGAAATTCTGGACCCTCAAAACCAGGAGGTTGATGGACATAGACCTCTTCTTCCAGTTCCCCATTTAGAAAGGCACTTTTGACATCCATCTGATAGACTTTGAAATTGGCATGTGCTGCATAGGCTAGAAAGATTCTTATTGCCTCAAGTCTTGCTACTGGAGCAAAAGTTTCATCAAAATCTATTCCTTCTTCTTGAGAATAGCCCTTTGCCACTAATCTAGCTTTATTCCTCACAATTATGCCATTTTCATCTATCTTATTCTTGAGAACCCATTTAGTACCTATGACACTTCTATCATCAGGTTTGGGCACAAGTTTCCATACTTTATTCCTTTCAAATTGGTTTAGCTCTTCTTGCATTGCTAACACCCAGTCTGGATCTAGAAGGGCATCTTCCACTTTCTTAGGTTCCTCTTGAGACAGGAGGCTACTGTATAGACATTCCGCTTGAGTGGCCCTTCTAGTTTGGACTCTTGAATTTGATTCACCAATGATTAACTCAAATGGATGATTTCTAGTCCATTTTCTTGCAGGTGGAAGATTTGATCTTGATGAGGTTGCTTCATTTCCATGATCATGTTGATTTAGCATTGAACTTTAACCATGAGAAACTCCCCCTGAGTTTGTTGTCCTTGCTGAGTTATGAAGTTGACTGTCAATGGATGCATCATTTTGCCTGTCGACGGATGCTTGAGAATTTCTGTCAACGGATGCATCTCTAATAGTGTCAACGGATGTTGCAGAATGACTGTCAACGGATGCTTCATTTTCAGTGTAAGCATCACTTCTAGTTGATATAACAGCTCTAGGTGGATTTCTGTGGTCATGATCTTCATTCTCCTCATCATCATCATAGTACATTCTTCCTTCCCCTTCATTCTCAAATTCCAACTTTTCATGGTAGCCTTCATCATTTAGGCCTAGAATCTTTTGATCATCAAACACAACATGTACAGATTCCATAACAATGTTGGTTCTTAGATTGTAGACCTTGTAGGCTTTCCCTGCTGCATATCCAACGAAAATAGCTTCATCTGCCTTTGCTTCAAATTTGCCTAAATTATCTCCTTGATTCCTTAGCACAAAACACTTACATCCAAAGACATGTAGAAAAGCTAAAGTTGGTTTCTTGTTGGTTAATAACTGATAAGGAGTCATTCCTCTAGCTTGATTGACCAAGGAAATATTCTGAGTAAAGCATGCAGTGTTGAAAGCTTCAGCCCAGAAATATGTTGGTAATCTTGATTCACTTAACATTGTTCTAGCTGCTTCAATGAGAGTTCTGTTTTTCCTTTCAACAACCCCATTTTGTTGAGGTGTTCTGGCAGCAGAAAACTCATGGACAATTCCATTCTCTTCACAGAAAATCTTCATTGTGGAATTTTTGAATTCAGTACCATTGTCACTTCTGATCCTTTGTACTCTGTCTTCAGAACCATTGTTTAGCATTCTGAGGTGATTGATAATGATTTCACTTGCACAATCCTTGGAGTGCAGGAAGAAAGTCCATGTGAACTTAGAAAAATCATCTACAATCACCAGACAGTATTTCTTCTTTGAAATAGACATGACATTTATTGGACCAAATAAATCCATATGCAGCAATTGAAGAGGCTTAACAATGGATGACTCTGTCTTGCTTTTGAAAGATGATTTCTTTTGTTTCCCTAATTGGCAGGCATCACATAGCCCATCTTTGACAAACTCCAAATGAGGGATTCCTCTAACAAGATCCTTTCTTACCAAATCATTCATAACTTTAAAATTCAAATGTGACAGCTTCTTATGCCATAGCCAACTCTCATCCTTACTTGCTTTGCTGAAGAGACAAGTAATGGATTCTGAGCATGCTGAATTGAAGTCAGCTATGTAAACATTTCCTTTTCTAAAGCCTGTCAATACCACATTGTTGTCTTCCTTGGCAGAAACAACACAGGCTTCTTTTGTGAACTTTACTTCATAGTCTTTGTCACAAATCTGACTGATACTCAGCAAATTGTGCTTTAAACCTTCAACTAAAGCCAGTTCTTCAATGATGACATTGTCTTTTGAAATCAGGCCATATCCCTTAGTATATCCTTTGCTGTCATCTCCAAAGGTAATTCTAGGGCCATCTCCTTCCTTGAACTCTGTGAGCAGGGTTGAATCTTCTATCATGTGCCTAGAACATCCACTGTCTAGGTACCATAGATTCCTTCTGTTTCCCTGCACACATTTCAAAAACAAATCAAGTTGATTTTGGTACCCAAGCTTCCTTGGGTCCTTTCTTGTTAGCCTTTGACTTTGCACTCTTAGCATTCTTCATCTTAGGTGTAGATGCTTGAGTAATGGGGTTTGACAAATGCTCATTTGCATGAATATTGGATGCATGCATGTGTGGAAAATTGGCATACATATTATTCATGTTAGGTAGGTTCCATGACATTTGTGGCACATTCATAGATTGAAAGTATGGATTAGACACATATGGCATGTTCACATATGGATTTGAAAAACTAGCATTTTGATACAAACCAGGCATAACAGGCATTGCAGGCATACATGGCATTGGTTGAGGTACATGAACAGGAGCCTTGTTGACAATCTTGCAATTAGAAGATAAATGATTGACACTATTACAATTACTACAAGTTTTCCTAGGAGCAAACTTGTCAGGAGAGTAATTGTTTTTCTTGTTGATGCCTATCTTACCATTTCTGTTCTTTTTCTTTTTGCCCTCAATTTCTACCTTTTCATTGTCTGATTTACCAACAGCCTTTTTGTTGTGTAAATCACCTGTCTTAGCCTTCCCACTGGATTTGGTTTTGCTGCACTCACCACTAACAAAATTCTTGTTTACTGGACCATACTTGATGTCCAGTTTCCTAAGTTCCTTCTTACTAACAGACTTTTTGTTAGTCGACGGATACCTTTCATCCGTTGACGGTTCATCTGTCAACGGATGATCACTATCCGTTGATTCACAAATAGTCTCTAGATCCTCAAGGCCAGGTTCTAGCTCCTTTTTCTTTTGAGTCCAGGTATCCTTCACAAATGATTCTATTCCCTGAACTTCTATTATGTTTTGAGAAACATTCCTACAACTTTGAAATTTAGCAATTATCCCTTGTTCTTTTTCAAGATGGTCTTTTAAAATTAGTTCTCTTTTTAACACAGCTTCAAATTCACTTTTAGCATTATTGCAATCAACTCTCATTTTCTCAAATTCTAGAAATTGAGATTCTAGAGCAGCATTTCTATCACTTAAAAACAGATTAGACTCTTTAATTCTATTGTTCTCTTTAGTAAGAGATTTAAGAGTAACACTTAAGTGATATAGTTCAGTAGACATTTCATCTATAACACTATTGCATTCCTCTTTAGTGAGCTCAGAGAGATTAGTAGAAAATACCTGATTGCTAGCTGAACTTGCTTCCTGCTCTCCAGAATCAGCCATTAAAGCAAGGTTGACTAACTCAGCATCATCATCAGAATGATTGTCATCAACAGCCCAGTCATACTCTTGGGTCAAGAATGCCTTTCCTTTCTGCCTGAGAAGATCAAAATATTTCTTCTTATAGTCAACAACCTCAGTTGGCTTTCCCTTGTTCTCAGATCTAGGTTTCCTGCATTCACTTATCATATGACCAGCAATCGCACAATTGTAGCATTTAATTTTGGATTTATCCACATAGTTGTTTGTGGAAAAATCCTTGTTAAATGGCTTGGCCATCCCAGAGTTTCTCTTGAATTTCAGCTTAGAGAATCTCCTAGATAGAAAAGCTAAGTGCTCATCTATCTCATCCAATTCATCCTGCTGAAGGGCATTCAATTCCTCAGACACCTTTTCCTTGCTCCTGCTTGATTCTGCTCTACCTTTACAAACCTCCCTGTTTGGTGTAGAACTAGCAGTTTCTGTCCTTTCCTCCTTTTGCTCCAAATTGGCAACGAGTGCAACTGACCCACTTTTCTTTTGAGACTTCTCAATCTCTTCATCCTGCTCCATTTCCAGCTCATAGGTCTTTAAAGTTCCATAGAGCCTTTCAAGAGTAAATGTCTTGTACTCTTGAGTGTTTCTTAGAGAAACAGTCATTGGCTTCCATTCCTTGGGCAGTGATCTCAGAAATTTGAGATTAGAGTCTTTAACCTGATAGACTCTTCCATACAGTTTCAAACCATTTAGTAGCTTTTGAAATCTACTAAATGTATCATTCAATGTTTCTCCACTCTTAAAGTGAAAATGTTCATACTGTTGGATTAGTAGTTGCATCTTGTTTTCCCTTACCTGTTCTGTTCCTTCACACAGGGTTTGAACAATATCCCATACTTCCTTGGCGGTAGTGCAGTTAATAACATTGTCAACCATGTCTGTTTCTAGATCATTGAACAGAATATTCATGGCCTTTTTGTCTTTGTGGACTTCTGCAATATCTTCAAGACTCCACTCAGAAACAGGTTTGGGAATGAAAGTGTCAGGCACATCATCAGCCAGGCCAACTCTTGTTGCTGTCTTCATTGGAACGTGAGGACCCTTGTCAATGCAATCCACAAAACCCTCATCAATAGACGAGAGATGTAGACGCATTTTTACTTTCCAGTGAAAGTAATTTTCTCTATCAAGAACTGGAATCTTCACTCCATAATCCTTCTTAGACATGTTGGAAGTGTGTTGATCTTTAAACTTCAAATATGTTAGAAGCTTGCTCTGATACCAATTGTTATTCCCAGATTACACACTTGTATAATTGTAGAAGGGGGGGTTGAATACAATTCTTGATATTTATAAATTTCTGATAAGAACTTCAGAAACTTATGAAGAGATAATTGCAATGTAAGATTTAAACACAAACACATATAAAATCAGGTGGTTAATATGCACCACCTGAAGCTTTTATTTAAAGAAAACTCTTTGATACAAAATGTACACAGCTGCCGTTTTACAACTCTTTGCTTCTAAAGATATTCAAGAAACCCTAAGCAAATATGTCTGTTTTCTTAACCTACAACGAGTTGCTACACTTGGTTATATATCCCAAGTTTTACAAGTACTACTGGAATAAGATAATACTAATCTAATTCTAGTTGACTTGCTACTACACTCCAAATACACATGTAGCCGAAAGGTTGTCCTTGTGTTCAGACATGTCTCCTGCACCTTTCTTGTATTCATAGTGTAAATGGAATGCTTCTTTCTTCTGTGTTTCCAAAGTATGGCTGCCATACTGCTTTTTGTATCTACTTTCAACTCATGTGATCTGTCAGTCAAACATGTCCTTATCAACTGCTAATCTCCAGCTAATCATAGAAATCAGTGTCAATGATTATCCGTTGATGATGTATATTGACATCCGTTGATGATGTATAGAGCAGTATCCGTTGATATTGGGACTTGAGCTGTATCCGTTGATAGAGTGGATTTGAGTTGTATCCGTTGATAGAGTTTAGTCTTCATCCGTTGATACACTTTCACTTAGACAGAATTACATAGCATAGCTTATTTACAATTGGCTACCCTATTCTGCCTATCCGTTGATAGTCAACATGACTGTGGATAAAAACACTATCAACTGATAACATAGAGATACTGCAGTGTGCTACAAAACCTCATCCGTTGATGAGCTCCCTGTCAACGGATAGAGTTATAAATCCTCATCCGTTGACAGCTACAAAACCTTAAACAATTTGATTGATTGTGAAGTTATCATCAAGTACAACATATTCCTAACACCCCTAATCTTCTTTGGGGTCCCATTTTTGTTCGTTGGGGAGGAGATATTGGAACATAAACTGCACACCCAAAAACTCTTAAGTGAGAAATATTTGGTTCTTGACCATTTACAAGCTGCATTGGGGAATATTTATGATAAGCAGTCGGTCTTAAACGAACAAGTGATGCAGCATGTAATATTGCATGTCCCCAAGCAGTATTTGGTAATTTTGTTTTCATAAGCAAGGGTCTAGCAATCAATTGTAGCCTCTTAATAAAAGATTCTGCTAAACCATTTTGGGTATGCGTGTACGGAACCGGATGTTCCACATCAATCCCAATTGACATGCAATAATCATTAAAAGACTGAGAAGTAAATTCTCCTGCATTATCCAATCGGATTTTCTTGATTGCATGATATGGGAATTGTGTCCTTAATCGAATTATTTGGGCAAGGAGTCTTGCGAATGCAACATTACGAGTGGACAATAAAATAACATGTGATCAACGTGTTGATGCATCTATTAGTACCATAAAGTACTGAAATGGTCCACTTGATGGTGTAATAGGTCCACATATATCTCTTTGAATTCGTTCCAAAAAGGATGGACACTCAATCGCAACTTTAACATGCGATGGTCTTGTTAATAGTTTTCCTTGAAAGCAAGCAACATAAGAAAAATCTTTGGACAATGGAACAATCTTATTCTTTAAAGGATGTCCATTTGAATTTTCAATAATTCTTCACATCATTGTTGAACCCGGATGACCTAAGCGATCATGCCACATAAGAAAAATTTTCGGGTTTGCTAATTTTTGACTCATTATCATGTGTGTCTCTACTGGATTAATAAAGGTATAATATAATCCAGATTTATATGATGGGAGTTTTTCTATTATTAACTTCCTCCCAGAGACTATAGACGTGATACAGAAATATTCATCGCCATTCTCATTTGTTGTCTCAATATGATAGCCATTATGACATATATCTTTGAAACTCAAAAGGTTTCTTTTTGATCGGGTGGAGAACATGGCATTTTCAATAAATATATGTGTACCATTAGGTAACACTATATTTGCACTTCCGGAGCCTTCAATAATATTTGATGCACCCGATATTGTATGTACATTAGCTTTAGCTAATATGAGATGCGAAAAATATTCTTTATTTTTCAAAATTGTATGTGTTGTTGCACTATCCACCAAACAAAATAATTCCTCATCTTTTGCATTTAGTGAGAGACTTCTAGCCATATTTCTTCACAAGGAAAATAGAAAATATTTCATTCATAATAAAAGGGATTGCATAGCATAAGCTTAAGTAAAGTCACCCAATTCAAAGTTCAAACATAAATATTTAAATATTCATTAAATAAACAAAGTTTTAATATATTGCTTAATTATTGCCATCAACAAATTTGGCCATCTCTTCATTCACATATTCAAAAAAATCACCAACTTCCATGTGAGTGAGACCCGAAGGATCAATCTACACCACCAAGGTGTGCTTCAAGATGAGCAATTCTCAAGGGATCATTTTTTTCAGCAAAATTAGTTTCAATATTTTTCAAAGAGGTTTGATAAAGGTCAGCAAAGTGCTTGGAGGTACGACATGTACGCCTCCAATGACCTTTCATTCCACAACGACTACAAATACTTTCACCCCTTTTAATCATCGTACTTCCCTCGGGTTTCTCCTCATTTTTTATCCACTTCTAGTGGTGAGGCTTCCTTTTAAAGTTGGTGAAATTTTTGATGATTATGACCTCGACCATGCCCAAAATTATGACCACGGGCACGTCCACGTCAATATCCACGACCACGCCCACGTCCAAATGGCTTATTATCTCCATATTCATTATTAGTCACCGCATTCACTTCAGGGAATGGTGTTGAGCCAATTGGACGGGCTTGATGATTTTTCATCAAAAGTTCATTATTTTGCCCAGCAAGAAGCAATACAGAAATTAGCTCAGAATATTTTATGATTCCACGTTCACGATATTGCTGTTGCAAGAGCATATTATTGGCATGGAAAGTGGAATATGTTTTTTCCAACATATCTTTATCGGTGATACTCTCGCCACATAATTTCAATTTGAGATGTAATTTTAAACATGGCAGAGTTATACTCGCTCACACTTTTATAATCTTGCAATCGCAAGTGTAGCCAATCATTGTGAGCTATTGGGAGTATCACCATTTTTTGGTGGTCATATCTTTCTTTGAGATCCTTTCAAAGAATTGATGGATCTTTAATAGTCAAATATTCAGTTTTTAGGCCTTCATCAAGATGATGACGGATGAATATCATAGCCTTTGCTTTATCTTGCTCGGAGGTTTTATTTCCCTCTTTTATGGTGTCACCAAGACCCATAGCACTAAGATGGATTTCAGCATCAAGAATCCATGTCAAATAATTTTTGCCGGTGACATCAAGTGCATTGAACTCGAGTTTTGTAAGATTCTTCATTATCACTAAAATATAATTCCAAACAATGTCAATTTATAAAGTAAGCATAAATACAACATGTGTTACATAAAACATTATATTAAATACATACATAACAAAATTTCCTTTTTATATTCTTAAATAGTTATGTACTATATAAATACTTAAAAGATTTTACAAACTATCTATCTATACTATTATATTAAAGCCGAAACATTGAAAGTTTTGGCTTTCGATTTGGTTTTCCTATTTATTAAAATAAATATAACATAATATAAGAGTAAAGTGCACTTTGTGTACCTGAACTTTGGGCAGGACACCACTTGAAATACCATAGTTTAGAAACTACCACGGGCAATACGGAACAAAGCAACTTTTTACAGAGAGTGTACTACCGTCTATTTATGTGTAACGGCGTCATATGCCCGGGGGTAAAATAGACATTTGCAGTGCAGATTGCGCGGGACAGAAGAAGTACGTGGGAATTACCTGAACTTATAAACACTAATTACACCTATACATACAACAGACCAGCCCCCTTTCTAAGTACAAACCCTAATTGATTCTATAACCTCAAAAATGGAGGCCAGACGTCGTAGCGATGAAGAAATCGATGCCATCTTGGACCTTGCTTGCTACTGCGACCAGATGAGTGTAATGAAGACTCAATGGTTTGGGCCAAATGCAGGGAGGCGATTCAGGGCTTGTCCTAACAACAATTGCGGCTACCAGGAATGGATTGATGACCAGCTTGGGCCTCGCACTCTAGAGATTATTAAGGAGTTGCAGGAGTCTCGGCTGGAAAGTGATAAAAGGTATAACCGTAGGATTGTTCATATGTGGGAGAGGCATCAAGCTGAGATGTTACAGTTGAAGTCTAAGCAACAGTGTGTAGCTATTATTGGGTTGTTTGTGCTTGTTAATTTGATGATGAATATGGCTTTGAACACAATGAGGGATGACACCGAAGTTGAGGATGATGACTACGATTCTGTTGATGAGTGAAGCTTTGGTTAGGTTGTCCTAGGACTGTTAGGTTCTTCTCAATGTCATTGTCTGTATTATGCCAAGGGTTTCTTAGGATTGAAGTTGTGGTCAGTTTGTTGTAGGGATGTTAAGTTTGTTGAATGTGACTGTTCAATGTTAAGCTTGTTAAGCTTTGGTCTGTAATGGAACCATTTTGTTCAATGCATTGTTGTTGTTGCTATGTACCTTCTTTGAACATAAAATCCAAATCTAAGTGACAATACAGTTTGTAAATAAAAGACACTATGCTGTTAAAAATGCTTACACATTGCACCTAATAATACCTAATGAAACCAAAGATGTGTAATCAGTAACAAAAGGTATGCTTGATTTCATTACAAGCCAAAAGGTTCTTACAAGGTTCGAAAGAGACCATCAAAAGAGACCATTACAAGGTTCTAAAAGAGACCATTAAAAGAGGCCATTACAAGGTTCATAGAGATCATTACAGACCATTAAAAAGGTTATTAAACACCATAATTCAAAATAACCCTAATGAGTTAAATAGATGACTGCTTCCAAATTGCCTTTTGTTTCAGCCTGCTTTCTCTTTTCTTTTTAGCAAGCTCCAGGTTCTTCAAAGTTGTAACCTTGCTCTTGTCCTTAGTTGTAAAGCTCAGGGACTACACACCAAGAGGATTGTTGCTTGCTTCTGAATTGTTGGGTGTTTGAGAAGTGTTGGGGTTGGTAAACACCCCTCCCTGGCTGCCTTCACCTAAAGTTGAGGTTTTTCTTCCAGTGCCTATATTGGCTTGTTCAGGAGTTGTCAAATTCACTTCTGTTCCACTTTGATCCTCTTTGCCCTTCTTGGTCTTTTTGTTGATCTGCTTCTCACATCCATTAGCCCTATCATGTGCCTGTCAACACAAAAGCATATGCATTAAGTTAGCAACTAACATAGAGAATTATAAGTGCAAGAAGAAATCATAAGCATACCCTACCTGGACAAGTCCTTGTGTTGTGAGAATATTCAGTGCAATAACTGCACTTGATCTTGGTGTTCTGTCTTTTTAACCTAGTTGCACCAGGTGTTGTAGCATCATTTATCTTATTCCTACTTTTTTTTGGCCTTCCTGTCTGAACCTTCACCACAGGGGGTTGAGGTCTGGGGTACTCAGTCCTAGACCATTCTTCTTCACCACATATGGGTTCAAGGGTGTGGTTGTAGCAAGCAATGAAAGTGTCCTTTGAGTAGCATTCATGAAAAAATTCCTCATATTTCCTTTTTGACCATGCAATGCAAGCACATGCATGGTAGCTGGGTATTCCACTCAACTCCCACTTTTTGCATACACAATTTTTAGCATCCAGGTCCACCACCATCTGATACCCCCTTCAGACATGGTGACCAAGTATTTTGCCCCCCCAGACCAGATCACATGGCACCCTTTAGTCATTTCAACAGCCCTAATAGACAACTCATACACATTAGACATGATTCTAATGTAAAATAAATAAAAAGGCAGAATAATGCATCAAAAGGCTTACTTGTTTAATCTCCTCATAGTATTGGGACAGATAGTGTTCAAAGCATAACTGTTAATCATTTTGTCCCTTCTTTTTTGGATTCTTGTCATGACATCTATATGTATGGCTTGTAGCATAGACAGTATAGGAAGATCTCTATGCTTACCAATACTGCTGTTGAAGACCTCACATTGGTTATTCACAAACTGATCAGATTTTGCAGTCATCCTAATGCACTTCTACTCCACTGGCTCCTAGGTTTTTCAGCCAACCAATCATAGCACTTCTTAGACAGCTGGGAAATAAATAACAAAGTTAGGTGAAGTTGTAATATAAAATTCAAGTGAGGTAATTGAAAAGTAATTTAAAAGAGATACCTTTCCTAATTCTTCCATGTGCTTATTGTAGGTGTAATCAGTGGTGGCCCTTGCTGCTTTCCATAAGCACATCCTCACACCAATTCCTTTGTGGTCCTTACACATATTTCTATATAAGTGCATAACACAGAACCTATGTTCTGCATTAGGCACTATGTTCTCAAGAGCATTGATTAAGCCTTTCTACCTGTCAGAGATGAATGTCCAACTACCATCATTAACAATCTGTAAATCTTTAACCACATTCTTCAAAAACCAATTCCAAGAGTCAGAATTTTCTGCTTCCACAACTGCCCAAGCCAAGGGGTACATGCCATCATTAGCATCTGTCCCAATGGCTGTTAGCAGTTGGCCCCCATAAGGTCCCTTTAAATGGCACCCATCAAGTCCAATTAGTGGCCTGCAACCACTTTTGAATCCCTTCTTAATTGGGCCAAAACAACTGTAGAATCTTTTGAATAGCTTCTTCTCAGGATCTGCTGTGTCTTCTGCCATTACTAACATTGTGCTCTCAGGCATTGCCTTTAGAAGCTCATTAGCATAGTCCCATACCTGACCATACTGCTCATCATGCATGCCTCTAATTTTCTGCAGTGCCATCTTTTTAGCTCGTGCAATTGCATAAATACTCACATGACAACCCCAATCATTGACAACTTTTTTTAAGAATTCTGTCAAAGGCCAAGTAGGGTTTATCCTAATATCATTTTCATAATGATTAGCTATCCATCTTGAGTTAATTTGCTTATGCTCAAAGGTTTGAATGCAAGTATGTTTTGGATTGTACACTCTTATCTGGTAAGTGTCAGAGTTTGGCATTTTGGTCCCATAAATACTCCATTTACAATCTCCATGACACACGAATTTGACTCTGGAGCCATAATTCCTCTTCTGAATGATCCCTCTCCTCTCCATGATAGCTTGCTTCTTGATAGCATCTCTAAGCACTTTTGCACTGGGAAACAACTGGCCCAGCTGAAATTTAGGATTGCCCATCTCAGCTTTATCAAACACTGGCCAACTTATCTCATCCTCATCAGTGGAGTTGGCAGCCATTCTTTCCTCTTCACTATCATAGAAAATAGAGTCACTAGAGGAACCCATATCTTCATTTGTCCCCATCTTTGTGGCACTCTCTTTCTCTTTCTCTTTATTACACTCAGCTTTCTGACCCTCCTTAGTAGCTTTCTTACCCTCCTTAGTAGTACCCTCCTTAGCAGCTTTCTTACCCTCCTTAGTAGCTTTTGCAGTCTCTTTAGCAACCTTCTTCTTTGCTCTTTCCTTCTTGTAGTAAGCCACATCTTCATCTGTACTGTCCTCATTTGAAGAGTCAGAATGGAATGAGTCATCACTCAGTTCATCATGTTGGTTTACCACATAGTCTTCATCTTCCGAGTCACTGTCATTGTAGCTTGCATTCTCATCGTAGCCACCATCCTCAACAAACATTTCTCTGACAAAATCTCTATCATATTCAGCCTCAACAAATTCCAAGTCTGGATCTTGTGATGGAATATAGCTCTGTGATGGAATTTGGCTTTCCTGAGCTAGAGGCTGGAATTCAACAGCAAACACTAACACCAATCTAGAAGGTGGCACCAGTTCACACATTTCGAAAACATCAGTATCATTCTCTAAGGTCCAAACACCATTAATCCAATCAGTTTTAGGGAACTTATAGTAGTACATTTGACACCCAAAAACCCCACGCTCCTTTAACATACCACCCAGTTCTAACATGGACATCTTGTCTACATCACAGAAGTCCACATAGTCAAAATCACCACCAACATACTGTCTTGGATTCTCTGTCATTACCCCCCCCCCCCCCATGATACAGCTTTATAGTAAACAACTCAGGTGCTGGAACATTGACACACAAAAACAAACAGAAGTGGGGTTTCAAAACAAATACAGATCGAATAGACATAAACAAATGAATAAACAAATCAATTGGGACCACAAAATTTAAAAAACCCTAATTACTTGCAGAAACCAATAAAACACCCAAACTCATTGCATCTAAAACCGTCAACAACATGATTAAAGTATGAAAACCATTTAAAAAACCCTAATTACATAAACAATACCCCTAATTTTACTTAAACCCTAAATACGAAAAGGATGCTTACATGTATACTGTAGGACCTCATTTGGAGCAAATGTGTCTCTTTCTTCTCTTGGTCGAACAGCCCAAGCCATCGTCTTCTGTTTCTTCTCTAAGCACAGACTTCTCTTGATTAAAGTGCTCTGTGATTAAAGCTATTTTTGATTAAAGTTTGCAGCTGTACAAGAAAGGGAGGCAAGAAGACACATAAAGTACCGCCCAAATCTGCAATGCAAATGTCTGTTTTACCCCTGGGCATATAACGCCGTTACACATAAATAGACGGTAGTACACTCTCTGTAAAAAGTTACTTTGTTCCGTATTGCCCGTGGTAGTTTCTGAACTATGGTATTTCAAGTGGTGTCCTGCCCAAAGTTCAGGTACACAAAGTGCACTTTACTCCATAATATAATTAATATTAATTAACCGATTGCCTTTTTCACATTTACTATTAGTTGAATATATTGCCTTTTATAAACACCTAAAAAATCAATCGTATCATATCTTTTAATCATTAATATTTTCTTTATAATTGAAACATGTTATCATTTTGATTTAAAACTAATCTTATAATCATTAATATATACCCGAAAATATCACACCATATTTTTTAATTATTAACAAAATATATTAAAAATTCGTATACATCTATTATCTATATAATACCACAACATGTACCATTTTAATCCATCGTAAATTACTATTTTAATCCTCTGCATTCATTAATACACATCAATTAAAATTCGTATGTAATATGTGCATTCATTAATATACATTAATTAAAATTCGTATTTAATATGTGTATTTTATACTATCTACTTAATTATAACACTTCCGTTACATTGCAATTAACTAAATATTCGAAGAAGTTTGTGCCTCGCACGAGTATAGAAGCCTTGGAACTCATTATAAATGATCTAACATTATTGAAGAAATAATATTGGAACATTAACTTCAGATTGCTAACTACATATTTTTTCTATGCAATCTACAGAATAAAGTAATATTGTGTACTATATAATTTAGTATTTTTACTTTATAGAAATTTGTCTAATACAATATTTTTTTATACTTTCTTGGCTCTGGTGCATTACTTAACATTCTGTAATATCAAATACAAGAAATACATGACTCTGAGCACTTTGTAAAAATAAAGGGTACATTTGAATGTTTTAACCATAATGGGAGATCTTGAAACGGGGACAAAATAAACGTTGGTTAAAAAAGAACACGCTAAACAAAAAAGAATTTTAATCATCACAATATCAATTGATAATATTAATATCAAAACGTAACGAGAAAAACTGCAATACCAATTATAAAATAGAGCAATCCCGTGCCTTGCACGGGAATTGAAGCTAGTTGTTTATAATAGGGAAACATTAGTATAATCCGTAAACATAATTATATTAAATTATATTAAATTAAAATTAAAAAAATATTAAAAATAATGATTATATAAAAACATAATTGTAATATTAAATAAAAATACTATTATATTAAAGCCGAAACATTGAAAGTTTTGGTTTTCGGTTTGGTTATCCTATTTATTAAAATAAATAATAACATAATATAATTAATGGTAATTAACCGATTGCTTTTTTCACATTTACTTTTAGTTGAATATATTGCCTTTTATAAACGCCTAAAAAATTAATCTTATCATATCTTTCAATCATTAATATTTTCTTTCTAATTAAAACATGTTACCATTTTGATTAAAAACTAATCTTATAATCATTAATATATACCCGAAAATATCACACCAATTTTTTTAATTATTAATAAAGTATATTAAAATCCGTATATATTGTTTATAATAGGGAAACATTAGCATAATCAGTAAACATGAGTATATTAAATTATATTAAATTAAAATTAAGAAAATATTAAAAATAATGATTATATAAAAACATAATTGTAATATTAAATAAAATTTATAACATAATAAAAGAAACCCGTGCATCGCACGGGTATTGAAAGTTTATCGGTTCAATTTTCAGCACGGTCATCCTAATTATTAAAATAAATAGTAAAATCATATATAATTAGTGATAAATCCGATTGCAATTTTTTTAATTAAAAGAGGTTTACTTTTAATTGATTGATGATATTACCTTTTATAAATACCTAAAATATCGTATCTTCCAATCAATAATATTTATTTCTAAATAAAACACGTTAACTTTTATTTTAAAATATAATCTTATAATAATTAATATATATCCAAAAATATAGAACTACATCGTCTAATCACTAACAAAATATAATACCAATCTGTATACAACGAATAATGACCGTTAGATTTTTATTAAAAAATCAAAGCCGTTAGATATAATGACTAGATATATTATGTGTTTAAATTAATTTACTAAAATTTCAAGGTTCGAATTCTGTAAACGACATATTTTTTAAAAAAAAATTATGATTAAACCACATAATTTTGCAATCATTACTGTATACCCAATAAGTATATTTTATGATTAAAGTACTTTAATAAAAATTCAATTTTTGAATCCCGTCAACTACATATTTAACTTAAAATTCTAATATAAATTTTAAATCATGCATATCATTAACTAAATTTAAATTAAATTATATTAAAATAATTTTTAAGTAATTTTACAAAATAATGATTATATAAAAACATAATTATAACATAGAATCAAATTTGTAACATATTAAAAGAAACCCGTGCATCGCACGGGTTATATTAAAACTTCCCTCTTTTTTATCAAATAATAATTTTTAGAGAGTGCAATAACGGTGCAAAAGTGTAACGACCGAAAAATTTCGTGTATTTTATTATATTAAAATATGTTTTTAGTTGATTTTATTGTGTTTTGGTTTATTTTTAATGCATTTAAACACATTATGATTTTTATTAAATAGGAAAATTATCTCATACGTGTTATATGACTTCTGTGTAGCATAGGTTATTTTATTATATTTTTCTGTAATTTTTATATTTTTAGAATACAATTATTTCGCATTTTAATTTCCGGATTCAGCCCCTATATTGAATCTGAGGCCCTGTTTTTGATAAAATTATTTTTATAAAATGGTAGGATATATAAAAATGAATTTTGTTGTAATTTTAGTAATATTCATAATTTTTGGGAAATTTTGACATATATATTATATTTGTTTAAAAAAAAAAATTTACATTTTTATCCCATAAAAATTATTTTTACGGCTTAATAATTTTAATTAGGGGTTAAAAATATTTTTGGGGTATTAATTTTCAGATTAGTATAAATAGCAGAATTTTATTATTAATTATCAAAATTAATCAAAAATCAGATTTTTGATTTTAATTTTCTGGAAAATTGTTCTTGAAGTTCATAAGAATCAAACCACTTTTTCATAGTGATTCCGGGATCCAAATCGATCATGTGAGTAACCAAACTGAAGCTTTTGATCTCTACTACACGTTTATATATGTGTTGATATGTGTGTTAGCTTGAATCGTAATTTGTGATTTTGTTTTTAAATTCTAAACTTTATGAATTTATTGTGAATCATACAATGAGTTGTTGTTGATATGGTTAGTGTCTATAGATTTCTTATGATCTCAGGAGTTTAATCATGATTTTTATTTGATTTTACATGCCCGATTGAAGAAAATCGAATTTTGTGGGGGTGAGTATAATTTTCATTTTTCCGAATTTCTTGATGATTGGTTGATGATTTTGATGACTGATATGAGTTATTGAACTCCTGGGCTTCGATTTGATATATAGAACGTATGATTTGGTGTCCGATTTCGAGTTCGTCGGTTTTAATTTTGAGGTCGCCGGATTTTCATTCGGTTTTTGCCGGATTTTTGATTTGGTTAGTTCTGGGTTCGAATGGATGGTACGGTTGTGTTTAGAAATTGATTTGGAGTGTGTTTGGTGTTAAAAACGTAACGAATGGTACGTTTTTGGAGGTTGCCGGAGTTCGCCGGAATTTTTCTCCAGTGGCCGGTTTCTGCAGATCTGCCATTGTTGGCGGTGGTTGTTCTTCGAGTATTCATACGAAGAACAACGAAGATGGTGATGAATAGTAATAGTTTGATCTTCAAAATCTGATAACAATTTCTGAAAAATTATTTTGGAAAAATTATTTTCAAAATTAATTATAAATACGAATTTTATTTTCAGAAATTCGGAAAATATTTTTAAAAATTCGAATCATTTTTAAATTTTGTAAAATTATTTTTAATTTCGAAAAATAGTTTTAAAATTTTAATAAATTATTTTTAATTCGAAATTTATTTTATTTGATTATTTTAAATCAATTTAGATAATATCTTAATTAATTTAAATTGAATGATTAATTAATAATAATCAATTAATTTAATTAATTAAATATTATTTAAATATAATGAAAAATAATCAAATTTAATTATTTTGGAAAATAAATAATTTATTTATTTTATAAATATTATTTTACCTTTAATATTTATTTGTTTATTTGTTTAAAATGAAATAAAATTGTTTTAAAATTCTAAAAATAATCTAGAAGTGATAAAAATAGTTTAAAATTTCTAAAAATTTATTTGTAAGCCGGATTAAATCATTATTAAATATTTTGGGGATCTTATAATTACCCAGAGGGTTTATTAATGATCCTTTTTTATTCAAAAGGGGGTATTTAAATCCTTTAAAAATTCTTTTAATTATTTTAAAATTCTTTTAATTATTTTAAAAATACTTTTAAGTATTATAATAATAATTTAAGTTTTCTTTTGTTTGTAAGTCGTATCTGCTATGTGATTACGTGTCTAAATGCTCCGTACATGTTATTAATTGTTTTTAATATTTATTCGGTAGTGAGACAACGTTCGGGTAGACCCTAAAACCGAGGTTTGATTGGTATTTGACCTTGTACCTAGCCAGATGTTTAAAATAGCATGTTTTCATGTAGAAGTGGGAGGAACCTTAGCTAGCGGGCAGAGTTACCTGCAGTATTCCTAGAAGTGAGAAAACCCTAGCAAGAAAGCATAAATTACCAGCAGTATATTCAGGCAAGTATTTTCTCCCTTGATCATCTTAAACACTTTTATTTTATATTTCATTGATTCGTATCATGACGAATAGCTATTGTTCAGAGCTATTTGTGATTCCCAAATATTTTTGCGAACAAAGTCACTTGATGTGAAAATTTCTTTATGATAAACTCTTCATATCCTTATTATCGTAGTAAATAATAGGAATGTGAACTGTATGTGAAACTAAGCATTTCCTGTTGAATTCGGAAATTGCTCTATTGGATTGGCAAATGGTAAAGCGTAGGAGGCCATGATGATTTCATGGTCCAGCAATATTTAAGGAGGATATGGTAACCATTCCATCTTCCTATAGGCTAACATTACTTGCCTATTTTGGTACTCTCATGAAATCCGAATTATACACACGGGTATAGCTGTACCAGTGGAGTATAAAGGGTCCCATTGCTTTTGAACCTGATCAGGGGGCAATGGTGTTTCAGTTATGTGTATCCAATCCATATCGCCTGAATGGCTATTATATATTGTGAGTTGACAAATGATTCAATTTTATGTCATGTCAAATGATTTCGATTATGATTGAATTACATTTTAGTTGTTGATTCAGTTTGCTTTATAAACTGTTTTACTCTTCAGTCGATATTATGCAACAATTGTTCTGGTTTTATTATAAAACTGTTTATATATATATATATATATATATATATATATATACATACTTGCTGGGCTTTTCTTTGGCTCACTCTTGCTTTCACTAAACCTTTCCAGACGGAAAGTATGGTTCCGATCAGCAGTCCAGACCATGTTAGAGAAAGTCAGAGGGGTCGAGTGTCAGTACCCCAAACCGTGCAGGTACTTGTGCGTTTTAGTTGGCGCTAGATAGAATTTTAAATAAAATGGGATGTAATAGTAAAACGGAACTAGATTGGATTTAAGTTGACTTTATTTATGGGTTGTAATAAGTGAATAGTTTATTTTTGGGTTATGTCTGCTTGGTTTCATACAATAACCTGTTGCGATCTTTGGTTTGCGGGGTCAGTTGCGCATTCTGATTTATTTTAGTTGTGATTAGTTGGTGACCCCCGGATCTGGACCCCGGATTTGGAGGGGTGTCACAGTTGGCATCAGAGCTGACAGGTTATAGTCACTGAAATAAGCAGATATATACCTTAGGAAAGATTAGGCAGATAACATGAGATAGGACGACGTTCTTGTGTTACGTTGCGTTTGATTTTAGTCTAAGCCTAAGTTGTGAGGTGATTGTGATATTATGTTACTGGGTTGCGCAGGTTTCTGTTGTGGTGACTGCACCGGTGGTTGCACCTCAGCCTATGCCGGCCCTGGAGTCAGTTACACCACCGTTGTTCCCACCTATTGATTTACCACCTATTCCAGCTATTATGGATCCTGACTACCCAGTGATGGGGGTAGACTATTGGCTGGGTTGGGAGTTTCCGAGGGAGCCGATGAGTCCCGTACCGCCAGTTCATCCTGTTGATCCAGGTGAATGGATGGGCTTACCAGCGCTTGGGGAGCCGAGTTATGTGGCGCATTTGGGTATGGCACATGAGGAGGAGATCATGGGGATTGACCCTCCAGCACTAGTCCCCGTACGGATGTTTGTTCCTGATCAGCAGCAGGGAGTAGTGATGCCACCCGCTTTACCTGAGCTTCATCTACCCGATGCAGAGGCAGCTATAGGAGGATTTCTTATGCCAGCAGAGTTCACGAATCAGTCAGACCCCACTGTGCAGGGTCCCTATGTACCCCTCTCACCAGTTATACCTTGGCATCAGATGCCACCAGGAGAGGAGAGAGTGCGTGCTTTGATAGAGGAGGTTACAGGCGGGGCAGAGGCTGAGTCGAGGGGCCATATAGGTGCACCACGCACTGTTCCTTTTGGTGAGTACCGTGAACTTTGGGAGGCATATGACTTTTTGAGAGGGCAGAATGTGGAGCTGCGTAGGATGAGAGGTCGTTCTGTTTCAGACTCCGAGATTCGTCATAACCTCCGGGAGTTGATTGTAGCCGGTACTTATGAGGTGGAGGCATTGAGGTTGGGTGATTAGGGTACTATTGATTATCGTCAGGCCTACCGTATCCTCAAGAGGATGTTAGTGGATCTTCAGCAGATGGTAGATCCCAGTTGGGATTAGAGACTGTGGGACAGAGTCATAGAAGGAAGAATGCTACCTGTGTTTGTTTGGTTTTGGTTGTTTGTAAAATAGTGTATGTGTGTATTAGCAGTAGTTTGGTAGAATAAGTCGGGAATTTTGTTGTATATAGCCGACATTAAAGTTGTTAAGGTAGGTTATGAGCGATATGATGGTAGGTGAACCGATCGATAGTCGTGTATGACTATAAGTGGTTATTTATATATCAGCAGTACTTTTGTAGCGTTACGTGTATCGATTCCATCCAGCATGCATTTATTTATTTTTCAATATTCAAGTGAATTAGTGATTGGGTGACATGAGTTGATAAATATTCTTGATTCATGTTTCTTTTCAATGAATGTCTATCAAAAACATGTGTAGCCAATTACTAAGGAACTTGTGTATTTCCTCTACCAGATTATGGATAATCAGCAACCAAATGGAAATCACGCAGGACATGCGAATAATAATCAGAACGCTGGGGAGCAGGGCAATATTAATATGATGCAGCAAATACTAGAGCTGTTCCGACAGCAGACCGAAAACCTCACTCGTCAGCAGCAGCAGCCGCCAATACCCCAGGTGGCGACCTTTAAAACTTTTCAATCTGTTAAACCCCCAGAATTCCAAGGCTCAGCGAATCCAGTTGAGGCCCGAGCTTGGTTAAAAGAGATGGAGAAAGCTCTTGCATTGGTGAATGTAGAAGAGAATAAAAAGACCGAGTTCGTGAGTTACTTTTTGAAAGGAGAAGTGAACTACTGGTGGGAAGCCAGGAAGGCTTTGAAAGGAGAAGGGTTAACTACGTGGGAAAGATTCAAGGAGTTGTTTTTGGAAAAGTATTTTCCCCGCTATATGCAGAATCAGATGGAGATTAAATTTTTGGAATTAAAACAAGAAGGCAGTGCTACTGACTATGAAGCAAAGTTTACAGAATTAGCCAGGTTTGTTCCAAACTTGGTTGATACAGAGAAGCGAGCAAGGAGATTTCAGCAGGGTTTGAAGCCATGGCTCCGAAGCCGGGTAGCCGCTTTTGAGTTGACCACCTATTCAGCTGTGGTCCAGAAGGAACTAATCATAGAAGGAGAGAGTGATAGCTCTCAGAAAGAAAGGGAAGGTAGGAAGAGGAAATTCCATAGCCAATCAGGGAATTCGTTCCAAGGTAGAGTGCAAAACAATTTTAGCTATGGACCAGCATTTCAGCCTAGAGGCAACGGAGGACCAGGGAATGGAACCCAGAATTTTGGGAATAAAGGGAATCGATTTCGGAATAGCAATCAACAGCAAGGAAGTCGGTTTTTGAGCAAAAATCAATAACAAGGAGGTCGAATTCCAAACAATAATCAGCAACAAGGGATGCGACCACCACTGTCAGCATGTGGAATATGTGGAAGGAACCATGGAGGTGCATGTAATCTGGCTAATGTAGTATGTTTTCGGTGTGGCAAGAAAGGGCATTATGCCAACGGGTACGATATGCCAGCAGCTAGTGGGATTGGTTGTCACAAATGTGGGAACAAAGGGAATCTTGCTAAAGATTGCAGAGTTACTTTAAATTCGGGAAACCAGAATAAAGCTACAGGGACAAATAATGCGGGACAGCCAAGGGCCCGAGTTTTCAATATGACCATGTCAGATGCAGAGCAGAATTCTGATGTTATTACAGGTACACTTTCCGTAAACTCTACTAATGCCAAAGTACTTATTGATTCAGGAGCTTCTAAATCTTTTATTTCGGAAGGGTTTGCGGGTAAGCTAGAATGTGAATGTCAGTTATTAAATGAAGCATTAGTAGTAGAGATAGCTAATCAGGAGCGTATACCCGTTAGACAAATTTACCCAGCATGTGATATCAAAATTGCCGGTCAACATTTTCATGCCAACTTGATTCCTTTCAAGTTGGGAGAGTTCGAGGTTATACTGGGGATGGATTGGTTGACAAAGTATAATGCCCAGATTGATTGTAAAAAGAAGGAGTTAAAGCTGAAGTTGGATGGGGATAAAAGAAGTGGTGTTTCATGGGCAAAAGCAAGCGAAGAAACTTTTGACTATGATGCGAGCCAAATGATTGTTGCGACAGGGATGTAAAGCATGCTTAGCTTATCTAATGGATACCAATAAGGAAGTGCCACAGATAGAACAGATTCCAGTAGTGAATGAATTTCTGGATGTATTCCCTGATGAATTGCCAGGCTTACCTCCAGATAGAGAAATTGAGTTCGATATTGATTTGGCACCAGGTACTGAACCTATATCGAAAGCTCCATACAGAATGGCGCCAGTGGAAATGAAAGAATTGGCCAAGCAGCTGCAGGAGCTACTAGACAAAGGGGTGATCAGACCTAGTATATCAGCATGGGGTGCACCAGTATTGTTTGTGAAAAAGAAGGATGGAAGCATGAGACTTTGTATTGACTACCGGGAGTTAAACAAATTGACGATTAAAAATAAGTACCCATTACCGAGGATCGACGACTTGTTTGATCAATTAAAAGGCGCAGCATGGTTTTCCAAAATCGATTTACGATCGGGATATCACCAGTTGAAGATCAAGTCAGATGATATTCCTACGACAGCATTTCGTACGAGATATGGGCATTACGAATTTTTAGTTATGCCATTCGGATTAACTAATGCACCAGCCGCTTTAATGGACTTGATGAATAGAGTTTTCAAGAAATATCTGGATAAATTCGTGATCGTTTTCATAGATGATATCTTGATATACTTTAAGACAGAGGAAGATCATGCGGAGCACTTGAGAACAACTTTAGAAATTTTGCGGAAGGAGAAGCTATACGCCAAATTTTCGAAATGCGAGTTTTAGTTAAGGGAGGCACAGTTTTTGGGGCACGTTGTCACCAACGAAGGGATTAAAGTGGATCCAGCTAAGATCGAAGCCATTATGAATTGGGAGCGACCAAGAACACCAACCGAAGTTCGAAGTTTTCTGGGATTAGCTGGATATTATAGAAGGTTTGTTAAGGATTTTGCTAAAATAGCAGCATCTTTGACAAAACTCACCAGGAAGAATGAGAAATTCGAATGGAACGAGAAGTGCGAGCAAAGTTTTCAAGAATTAAAGAAGCGATTGATAACTGCACCAGTGTTAGTTCTACCCAATGAAAATGGAAACTTTGTAATCTATAGTGATGCATCTCAGAAGGGGATAGGTTGTGTGTTGATGCAGGATGGCAAGGTAATTGCTTACGCGTCTAGGCAACTCAAGAATCATGAACGAAAGTATCCAACGCATGATCTGGAATTGGCAGTAATTGTTTTTGCACTAAAACTTTGGAGGCACTATCTATATGGAGAAAAGTGTGAAATATTCACGGATCACAAAAGCTTGAAGTATATTTTCACTCAAAAGGAGCTCAACATGAGGCAAAGACGGTGGTTGGAGTTAATCAAGGATTACGACTGTACCATCAGCTATCATCCAGGCAAGGCCAACGTAGTAGCAGATGCACTAAGTAGGAAGGAAAGGTTAAATCTCTTAACCTCATTCGAGGAGTTGCTGAAGGAATTCGAGAAATTGGAAATAGAGGTCCATACATCAGAAGAGACCAGTGAAGTATTGTATGCCATGACATTTCAGCCAATGTTATTGGAAAAGATCTGTAGGTGTCAAGAACAGGTAATGGACCAAGACAAAGCAAGTTTAACCGGAGAGGAAATCGGGAGTCAAAAGGATGATAAAGGAATTCTCAGGTTTTCTTCACGTATATGGGTACCTAATGCCGCAGAACTGAAGGATGAAATCTTGCGTGACGCGCACAACTCCAGGTATTCTATTCACCCTGGCAGTACCAAGATGTATAGAGACTTAAAGTAACACTTTTGGTGGCCCGATATGAAGAAAGAAATTGCAGAATACGTCAGCAAATGCTATACATGTCAAAGAGTTAAAGCTGAGCATCAAAGACCAAGTGGATTGCTACAACCTTTGGAAATTCCAGAATGGAAGTGGGAACATCTTGCAATGGATTTTGTAGTAGGACTTCCGAAGACCCAATCAAACCATGATGCAATCTGGGTGATCATTGATAGGTTGACCAAATCATCCCATTTTCTTCCGATCAACGAAAGATTTTCATTAGAGAAACTGGTTCAGCTATATTTGAAAGAAATCGTAGTACGACATGGGGTTCCCGTATCTATAGTATCTGATCGAGATCCTCGTTTCAATTCAAGATTCTGGAGGCAATTTCAAGAAGGTTTAGGAACTAAACTAAACATGAGCACGGCATATCATCCTCAAACGGACGGGCAAAGCGAGAGAACAATCCAGACCATTGAAGATATGCTAAGGGTATGTGCCCTAGATTTTAAAGGTAGCTGGGATGAGCACTTACCATTGGTGGAATTCTCGTACAATAATAGTTACCATTCCAGCATTGGAATGCCACCATATGAAGCTCTTTACGGCATAAGATGTAGATCTCCGGTGTATTGGGAAGAAGTAGGAGAACGTGCAATCTTAGGTCCAGAACTACTTCAACAGACGAAGGAAAAGATTTGATTGATACAGAAAAGATTGATTGCCGCTCAAGATCGACAGAAGAAATATGCAGATCAAACCAGAAAGGACCAGAATTTTGAAGTTGGAGAATTTGTATTGCTGAAAGTATCACCATGGAAAGCAGTGACCAGATTTGGGAAAAGAGGTAAACTCAATCCAAGATATGTAGGACCGTTTGAGATATTGAAGAAGGTAGGGAAGCTTGCTTATGAACTAGCATTACCACCTCACATGCAGAACATCCATAACGTATTCCATATATCGATGCTGAAGAAGTACAATCCTGATCCGATGCGCGCAATAGAATATGAACCTATAAAGATTCAACCTGATTTATCTTTTGTCGAGCAGCCAGTTAAGATATTAGATTATAAGGATAAGGTGTTAAGAAATAAAACAATACCTTTAGTTAGGGTATTGTGGAGGAATCCCTTGGTTGAGGAATCAACATGGGAAGTAGAGAGTGAAATGCGCTTCTTTAAGGAAAGTCGAGCTAGGCGTGGGTACCCCCGCCAAAGAGACACCTTCCTTAGGCACGCCTAGGAGGTTTGGTCTCCTGGGCGTGGGTATAGCCTTCTTTAAGGAAAGTCGAGCTAGGCGTGGGTACCCCCGCCAAGGAGACACCTTCCTTAGGCACGCCTAGGAGGTTTGGTCTCTTGGGCGTGGGTAGAGCCTTCTTTAAGGAAAGTCGAGTTAGGCGTGGGTACCCCCGCCAAGGAGACACCTTCCTTAGGCACGCCTAGGAGGTTTGGTCTCCTGGGCGTGGGTAGAGCCTTCTTTAAGGAAAGTCGAGTTAGGCGTGGGTACCCCCGCCAAGGAGACACCTTCCTTAGGCACGCCTAGGAGGTTTGGTCTCCTGGGCGTGGGCATGTCCTTTCAATTGGGCCTCCTGCCTTTAAATTCTAATGGGCTTTTATCCTATTTTCTAAAAATGTCGTAGAACATTCTAGAATTATTTTTAAAATTTGAATTTCATGGGCTTCCCGCCTATTCAAAGGCCCAGTCACCTGTTGATAGCCCATTTACTGGATATAACCGGTTGAGTGACCAACCGTGAACTCTATAAAAGAGTAGTGTGCATCCCTCATTTCTCATTTCACTATTCAGCAAAAATTATCTCTCCCTTATCACAAATACTTTTCAAAAAAGCTCTACTAGGGTTCTGTCGTGAGGCGATTTCCGGCGTCTTTCCTCCGCCCTGTTTTCCAGTTTCTGTTTGAAGATTGTTGAATCTTCATCTTCTTCACCCTCTTTTTTCAACATTTCTGGGTTTCAAGCCTTCAAGGGAAGCATATCAATGGAGGACTCTAGCTCTTCAGGCCAGTCTCAACTTGCTAACACTTCTACCACCGCTCCACGGCTTTCAAGGGGTAAGAACCCTAAAACATCTCTTGTCCATGCCAGTGTTTTTTCCCTTAGAGATCTTTTAAATGAGTTTGGTCAAGCTTTTCCAAATATGCTTCATTTAGATGCTTATGAGTATAAATCGAAATACAAACAACATAGGGTAGACATTCTAGCCCAACTTTTTCATATTAATGGGCCTTATAGGGCCGTTGTTCCGGCCTCAAACGAAAGGGCTTGTCACCCAAAGCCTGGGACCATTAGGATTTATAAAGAGACTTTTTATGCTGGTTTTCGCCTACCTCCTCCTTTTGTTTATCGTCTTTTGGCCGAAGCCCGGGTTTGTCCAACCCAACTTATGCCAAATGCATGGCGTTTTATCTATTGTTTCTTGGTCCAATGTAAGAAACATGGGCTTGAGCCCAGTATTTCTGTTTTTCGATATTTATTCAAATTTGTCAATTCTTCTGACAATTCGGGCTGGGTCAAAATCCAACACCGTTCCTTAGCCCGTTCTTGTTTTGTTTCGGATTCCGCTCCTGATTCCCTTCCTAATTGGAAG